>JAYESD010000006.1:199711171-200911171 GCA_036927565.1 Tuctoria greenei
CCTATAATGCATTACTTTACTAGCATCCGCTCATCTGTGTTTTTTTCCTGATACAATTTTCCCTACAATGACTACATACGGTTGTGACAATTGCAACGACTACATCCCTGTAATTTCAATGAAAACCGCTTGTGATAATTGAACAACTACATACGGTTCTTAAACAACGACCGCCACTGAAAATACATGATCTTCTCAGGCCGTTGTTAACCAAGAACCGTCTATGAAGTTCATTGCATTACAGGCGGTTATTAATAAAGAACCGTCAACGAAGATCATGTATTTACCCAGGCGGTTGTTATTTAAAATCCGTCTATGAAGTTCATTGTATTATAGACAGTTCTTAATTAAGAACCGCCAATGAAGATCATGTATTTACCCAAACGGTTGTTTTTTAAAATCCGCCTGTGAAGTTCATTGCATTACAGACGGTTCTTAATAAGAAACAGTCTATAGAGATCATGTATTTACCCATACGGTTGTTTCTTAAAATCCGTCTGTGAAGTTCATTGTTTTACAGACGGTTCTTAATTAAGAACCGTCTATGAAGATCATGTATTTACCGAGACGGTTGTTCTTTAAAATCCGTCTGTGTTGTTCTGTCATCACAGGCGGTTATTATATCATTCGTCATCACAGTCGCATATTTTTAAGGACCACCTGTGTTTGAAAATTTGAGGCGCCTGTAAAAATGCTTTTTGTAGTAGTGTCTGCAGGGGGGACGAACACTGTTCTTAAAGCACACACGAGATATCTAATCAGTGAGCTTAACTATTTGACAGCATTGCTTTAAACCGCCCTTGCACGCCTGTTTAATCAGTGAGCTTAACTGTTTAACAGGTGCCATCAACAGTGGCGTGCGGGAGGATCAGATTATCGCACTTATTTAATGCCACGCCGGCGGGTGCTTCGATCCTCTGATATGAAACATCGATCCCCAGTGCTAGGCATATAATTGGTGCTACAAGAAGATGACTGGTAAAGGGATTCTTGTTGTTCTCTTCCTCGTGCGTTTGCTCAACCTACACTTAGTTCTTGCACTTGTTGCTTAATGGAATATGGAAGCAGTCTCCTGCAACTATGTGCGACTTTGTAAAGCTCGATCATTTTTTCTATTTTAAAACATTTTTTGCACTCTTGGAACTTTTAAAACTTCAATCAAACGAGACAATTTATCCCCTTAGGCTGGATAGCATACGCTCTTCAGTACTGTATGTGCATTAGCAGTCTCTGACGTATGACATCAAATTCACATATCAATAACTGCTAATATGCACATGCGACACTGCAGGGGTATAGACTCCTTCATCTTAGCACGTCTTCACGTACCGACTGACTCGGTCCTCCAACTGCCGAGTGCATGCCGTATACATGCCTAGATTGTAGGATCATCAGTTAGCCCTGGCGTGTAGACCAGTGCACATCTCCCCTACTTCTCTCGTTATGGAGTTCAACCTAACATCCCCCCCCCCCCCCCCCCCCCCCCCCCCCCGATCTTCCTCTCAATCTTCTCACGCCGGCAGTGATGGCAGCAGGCGTTCCACCACATCTTCTACCACTAATCTTCTTCAGTCTGTCAATATCAAGTCACACGTCCCCGTGACTTTGGAGCTCACGAATCAAAATTACTCCGACTGGCGCATGTTCCTTGACTTCGTCATTGGTAAATTCGGTCTCTCCAACCATATTTCATTTCCCACCTCCATTCTTTATCGCGATGATGACTGGAATCACCTTGACCAATGCCTTGTGAATTGGATATACACTACGTGTGCTCCTGAGGTTTGGAAACTTATTCGCCAGCGGAAAACTGATGCCTTCACCCTCCGGGAAGCCATCGAGTAGAGGTGGGCAAAAAAACCGGAAATCGGAACCAAATTAACCGGAATCGAAACCGTATTAACCGGAACAGATTAAACCGGTGACAATTTTAGTTCTTAATCTACAGAAACCGAATTTTTATCCAGTTTTTGGTTTTTTATCCCGGTTAACTGGGTGAACCGAATTTCAGTTCGATCCAACTCCCAGTCGAAATCAGCCCAGCCTCCCCGGCCCATTTGGCAAGTAACCTCGGCCCAATCGCACTCGCCACCGCGAGCCCAGCCTCCCAACCCTAACCCTAACCCGAAATCAGCCCAGCCTCCCAACCTCCGGTCCCTCTGCCGAGCAAGCCGCCGCGCCTGTCGCCCCGCGTCACCCGCGGCCATGACGGCCGTGGGGCGACGAGCGCCGCGCCCGTCGCCCCGCGGCCCGCTCAGTCCCGTCTCCCTGCGGTCGCGACGCCCCGTCACCCCACTGCCGTCGAGTCCCTTCGCCGGTGGCCGCCGAGTCTCGTTGCCCCATGGTCGCCGCGCCTCGCCTCGCCGCCCCGAGAGGCTAAGACAGCGTCGCCCAGCCGCTCCGCGTCCTGCGGCCATTTCTGGCGGCCACCGCGGGGCCCCCCGATGACCACATCGTGTGAGATCGACGGGTTGGGTTGAAGTCTGGTTGTCTTCGGTTAACTAGAAACCGAACCGAAATTCCAGGTTAACCGTTGGGTCGACTTTCCTTTTTTAATTCTATATTTTGGTTTCCATTTTCCAAAAACCAAATTTTGAAAAAACCAAAAAACCGAACCGAAATGTGTCGGTTAACCGAATTCCCACCCCTACCGTCAAGCATCTTTTCTTTGATAATCAGCTTCAACGTGCTGTATTTTACAAAGCTGAATTTCACAACTTGAATCAAGGAGATCTCTCAATCGCCGATTATTACCCCAAACTCAAAACTCTGGCCGACAATCTTCGTGATGTTGGCCAACCAGTCTCTAAGCAATCTCAAGTCCTCAATCTACTTCGAGGATTCAATCCCAAATATAGACATGTGATCTCGACGATCACATCTCGACAGCCTCCCCACACTTTCCTCAGCGCCCGCTCCCACCTACTCATGGAGGAATTATTCGATACTTAGTGGCCAACATGGTGTCTCAACATGCTCTTTTCGCCCACAACAACAACTCTACGACATCTCCACAACTACAGATGTCGGGCGGCTCTGCTCCGGCTTTGGGCGCGGCTGAGGCTGTGGCGGCCGTGGTCGTGGCTGCGGACGTGGCTCCACCAACAACATGCGCCCTCCGACCGCACCGAACGACAACACCTACACCTCGTGGCAACAGAACGCACCATGGAGGTCGGGATTCAACCCGTGGACAGGGATGGTACAAGCATGGCCGATGCCTTTCCGGGCACCGACCGTCGACGTACTCAGTCACGTGTCCAGGATCTAAGACTCACGAAGCCATGTATGCGCAGGCGGCTGAGCAAGAGTACTCCAGTGTGTGATGCACAAACATCACCTTGGGGCACTCATGCGCTCATGACTGCACACCAGAGCTCTGCCACTATGTCTCCTCAGTCAACTTCCAACTGGTTCGTCGACTCGGTCGCTTCATCGCACATGGTTGTTATAAACACTTGAACGCAACCTAGGGGGGGGGGGGGTGAATAGGCTGTTTGAACTTTTAGCTTCCCTGAAACACTTAACAAAGAGATCAAATACAGAGAGGCCGGACTAGTCCGGTATGGTGCGGACTAGTTCTATATACACGGACTTGAAAATCAAAGTAGATCTTTAATTTTACTTCGAGTAGTCTATGCAATGGAAAGCAATTGACAATTTAAGTGTATTATGATAATGAAGTAAGATATTGCAATTATCAAGTTTAATCCAATGTTTCAATGTGAATTACACAAGACTATACAAACCCTAGAGTATGATGAAAATAGAACAAGAACACGAGACACAAGATTTTATCCCGAGGTTCGATTCCAAGGAGGAACCTACATTCCCGTTGATGAGTCCACGGAGGACCAGGTCTTCACCAACCCTTCCCGCGTTGAATCGCCACGGAGGCCGATTCACAATCACTAACCACAAAGGCACAAACAACTTGTTGAAGGGGCCTTCTCACAAGTTGAGGGCTCCCCAAAGATTACAATGATCGAACACCACCAAACACACTCAAAAGATGTACAATAAAAAATGAGAGTGTGCAAGAGATCAAACCCAAGAGCTCAAGATCGTGTAGAACAAGTTCTCTCCTTTGTCAAATCCCTAATGCTCAAAGATTTGATCCTTTTAGGTTTAGAATGAGTGGAGAGAAGTGTTTTTGGGCTCTTGGGAGGTGTCACGGCGCAGGGAGTAGAGAGATGTTGTTGTGTGGTCATGCACCTCTTTTTATAATAGGGTTTCCAAAAGTTACGTTAGGGTTTGCGAGGTCCGGACTAGTCTGTGGTGGACATCGAACTAGTCCGGTGTGCGTGTGTGAAAAACCCTAAGTGTTGATGGATACCGGACTAGTCCGTTAAGGTGCATACTAGTCTGATTTTACTAAGAGACTTTTCGGACTAGTCCGGTGTATATCGGACTTGTTCAGTGTGATGGAAAAGTGTAGAACTGAGGACAAGTCCGCACTTGGAGGACTTGTCCGATTTTAGTTAGAAAGTTTTCGGACTAGTCCGGTGGATATCGGACTTGTTCGGTGTGGTGAAAACATGTAGAACTGAGGACAAGTCCGCACTTGGAGGACTTGTCTGATTTTAGTCAGAGATTTTTCAGACTCGTGTGTTGGATATCAGACTAGTCCGCTCTTCCTAATATTTCTGCAGTGAGTGCAATCTTTTTCACTTGAGCTCTTGGGGTGTGTTTCTCCAACACACTCCTTACAAAATAAATCTATTCTTTTTAAGTCTTTAGCTCTTTTACTTTTGGATCCTCATTCTCCTTTCTTTTTGTGATTTCCTTCTAATATCTTTAAAACCTGCGCTCACCTCAACAATTTTGTTAGAATCTCATTGTCTTGTCATTAATCAACCAAAACCCACAGAGATGCCTAGATGCACTTGCTATCTCCCCCTTTTTGGTGACTGATGACAACCAATTGAGATTACACAAATATGATGAAAAATTCAGATTTTCATAAAGTGTGCACATATGAGTTTTGAGAAAAATTGTGAATGTAGAAGTACTACTCATATGTGCACTCTTTATGGTGGGGTGCAAAACTATGTGTGCGTGAGCAATAATATTGATGTGAGTGAGGTAAAAGGCATAATCATAACATCATCAAGATTATCAAGTACACATCACAACTTTAAGGCATAAAACATTGATCATAATAAAGCATAATCATAATTTCATAATACATGTCCAAAAGCATAATGAGAACATAATATAAGTTTTACAGGACCAAATAAGAGCAGCAGACACAAAAGAGATCTAGGACTCTCCTTCTCAACCTAAGCTGCGACCTAGGACTCCCCCTTGATCTCTCCCCCTTTGGCATCAAGGCACCAAAGAGGAAGAGAAGGAGGGATCTACTCGCTGTCGGTCATTTCTTCATCTTCTTCATCAGGCCGAGGAGGAGGAGGAGGAGAGGAGCCACTTGTCATGCCCCTAAGGCCAGAGGAAGCAAACTCGGAGTCGGTGAGAGTAGGAAGCTCCGAGAAATTAGATCTAGAGTCCTCTGAAATAACAGGACACCCAATAGGCTCAATCTACAGTTTTTGGCAAATGGCTTTGACATTTCCCTTCATGTACCGCATTTGCTCCTTTCTTGCCTTGTTCATCTTGTGTATCTTTACCTCTGATTTGCGGCAAGAACCAAAGATAGCATCCAAATACTTCATTATCCCACTAGCGGACCCCTTGTTAGATAGAGGGATCGTAGACCTAGAGGGAGCCCTTGCTTCTTCTTGGGCTCTCATTGGGGGCTCTTCACTTGACGCATGGGAGGGAGCTTTTGGGAGAATAGCTTGAGACAACTTCCGAGGCTTTAAAGCAGTATGCTCCACATCCTTCACAAACTCAATTTCTGTGACCTTCTCAATCATGAACATAATGTATGGTGCATAGCCACAAGAACGGTTCAGAGTGGATGTTCACCATATCATTGCAAATGTAGTCGAGCACATCAAATCTTCTCCTCTTGCTTATCACCTTCATCAAGATTCTCAAGTAATCTTGGACGCTGCCTGCATCCCCATCCTTAGGAGCAATCATCTTCCGAAGCACTCGATTCAGAACAACAAAGAAAAACTTCATGTTCTTGGTTGATGGAGGATAGTAAGGAAGATGAGTGTCATATAGGAACTCCATCTTGTCCTTCTCCAGAGGGCTGTTATTGTGGATTACGATCTCATGGTTCCCGATATCCTCAAGATGTAGCAGCTTGGCAAAGTCAACATAAGTGATGGAATAGATTGATCCATGAGTCATCCAAGTTACTCTTTCTTCACTTGTATTGGCAAAGTGTTAAGTGGCAAAGAATTGAGCAATTACCTCATCATTCCAATTGTATCTAAAGGATAACATATCCTTTAGACCATGCCTCTCTGCTGCAGCCACTAGCTCATCAAAAGCATCACAACTTTTCCTTTCAATGTAGTTCCAATCTATCCACTGACTACGAACTACTGGAGTATTCATTGTGAGGTAGACACTGTTGTAGTAGTTCGAGTGGAAGTCACTCCAAAACCTCGGATTAGCAGCTACCTTCCCACTGCTATAAGCATCAACCTTCCTGAGCTTCCAAGCAACATCACAACCCTTTCCATTGAACCTCTCTTTTGGAGGACTTTTGTTTCTCTATCTTGGTGGAGCCATCTTCAGGGGACCTATTGGGCCAGAGGCAATTCCTTTCCCTTTGCTCTTAGTTTGGCAAGGAGCCGCCGAGCTGGGTCCAACTACATCTTTGCCCTTGGAAGTTGGTTTCTTAGTTGGGACCATCTTCTGCACTCGAGTAGGGATGGCAATGGGTCGGGTTCGGATCGGGTCGAACAAAAACCCACCTGAATTGAAAAAGCCCGCGGGTGGATTTTCAAACCCGAACCCGCACCCGCGGGTGAAAATCCGCACCCGAACCCGCACTCGATGGGTTTCGGGCGGGTTTTGGGTGCCCGTCGGGTTTGACAGAATAACATAAGGTCGACCGGACACTAAACAAAAATGGACAGAATAAAACTAAGCACAAATACTTGGAGGTCGAGGTCATGGCACACACCGTCGGTCTCAGTTAGAGAGGGAGTGTCGCATGCCGCCGTGCGCCGGTGTTGGAGTGCCGCGTGCCGCCGTGCGTCAGTGTCGTCCCGATCTGGATAAGGGGCGGGGGCAGGGGCGGCGATGAGGGCAGCAGGCGGCTGACGGGGGCAGGCCGGCGGGGGGCGGCTGATGGGCGATGGGGCCTGAGGGAGACAGATACTGGAAGAGGGAGGGAGAGACCGGGGATGGCAGTGGTGCGGGGGGCCGCGGGTAGGGGGGTGCCGGGGCGGCCGACGGGGGATCGGGGGTCGGGATCGGGGATTGGGGGCGGGGCGGCCGATGGGGGATCAGAGTCGGGGATTGGGGGCGGCCGGGCGGGCGGCCGAATGGCATGGCCAGGGTTAGGGTTGAGGTTATATTCTTAGCATTGGCTGTGGGCTGTTGGGCCATTGTGGATTGGGCCAAAATAGTATTCGGGCGCGCGAGTGGACCCGCGGGTGCAAAAAGAAACCCAAACCGGCAAAGTCTCGGGTCGGGTTCGGGCCGGACCCGCGGGGTGAAAAATTAGACCTGAACCCGAACCCGTCGGGTGCCAAACCCGTGGGGACCCGAAACCGCGGGTCTGAATTGCCATCCCTACACTCGAGGTGGAGTTGGAGAAGGTTCAACAACACGCTCTTGCCTTTTGTTGGAACAAGGCTCTGAAGCATGAGGCAATGTATTTTGATCCATTTCGGCCTCAAAGTCGGAGAGATTCTCATTTGAGGTCGACATTATCCTGACAAAGAAGAGATATATGACATGGATAAGAATTGGTGATGAGGGATTGCATTGAGTTGAGATACGCTAGAGATTTGATCAGTACACAATGGACTTGTCCATAGCTCTGGTGTGGACTATTCTGAAGCACTGGACTTGTCTGCACAGATAACAGACTAGTCCGGTATGCGATCGTTCAAACCCTAGCTAAATGAAATTTGGAGTTTCTCAACGCAAAAGTGAAATAGAGTAGATGGAATGCATCAAGGAAACATGTATTGGCAAGAGGAATCAAGCTATTTGAGTAATACCAAGGAAAATTGAAGATTTAGGGTTTGGTGAAAAAGATTACCAAATCCTTCGATTCGAGGAGTTTGAAGCATTGTTGGTGCAGATTAGTCCAGGCTCTTCGATCTCCTTGCGATGTAGATCGATTCCCACAGAGATTTGAGCGGATTTGATGGAAAACTTGCAAAATCGCCTTGGGAGCACTTGAGTGAGGATAGAGAATGTGTGAAAAGTTGTGAGGAGGAAGAAGAGGGATCTACACCGGCCTAAAGGGTTAAGGCGTCGATATATCGGACTAGTCTGTGGTCATCCACCAGACTAGTTTGGACAAGCGAACACTATACGGACTAGTCTGCAGTGTGCGGACTAGTCCGGGGTAACCACAGACTATTCTGTGGTCACCTGGACAGGAAAGTATAAAAACCTTTTGTATATATATCTGAAGGTGCCTAATAAAGAAATAGAGGAGAAGGACACACAAATATTCTTGATAAATATGATCAATAAACACACAACAATCAAGCTATAACCATAATTCATCAAGATCTAATAATTAACATAGTTTTTGGGAGAAAACAAGGAAAGATGAGTTTTCAACAAAAAGAACTTGATTTTGAATATGGCATACAAATATGCAAGATTTCAAGCCACATTCCAAGCATCAAGGATATTTAGTTCGTTTCGAAGGTCACAAACGCATTTTTCATCAAGTGGCTTGGTGAAGATATCGACTTGTTGTTTCTCTATTTTGATATGGGAACTGGCTATGTCTCCTTTCATTGAATGGTCTCTCAAAAAGTGATTACGGATATCAACATGTTTGGTTCTAGAATGCTCAATAGGATTGTGTGCAATTTTAATGGCACTCTCATTATCACAAAGAAGTGGACTATGGTTCATATTGTAACTGTGGTCCCTTAGAGTTTGTCGCATCCAAAGGAGTTGTGTAGAACAACTCCCGGCTGCAACATATTCCGCTTCGGCTGTGGACAAGGCAATGGAGTTTTGTTTCTCGGAGGACCAAGAAACTAGGGACCTACCCAGAAATTGGCATGTACCGGAGGTTCTTTTTCTATCTACCTTGCATCCGACATAATCTGCATCGGAGTATCCAATGAGATTTAACTTTGAACCTTTAGGATACCAAAGGCCTAGGTTTGGTGTATGAACTAAATATCTCAAGATCCTTTTTACGGCTGTCAAATGACATTCCTTAGGATTGGCTTGAAACCTTGCACACAAACATACACTCAACATAATATCTGGCCTATATGCACGTAAATAAAGTAGAGAGCCAATCATGGAACGGTATACATTTTGATCCACGTGAGGTACACCTTCATTGAGGTCTAAGTGTCCTTTTGTCACTATGGGAGTCTTTATGGGCTTCGCTGTGTCCATGCCAAATTTCTTGAGAATGTCTTGGATGTACTTTGTTTGGCTTATGAACATTCCTTCCTTTAGTTGTTTCACTTGGAATCCCAAAAAGTATCTTAGCTCTCCCATCATGGACATCTTGAATCTATCTATCATGATTTTACTAAATTATTTACAAAAAGATTTGTTAGTTAAATCAAATATGATATCATCAACATAAATTTGACAAATGAACAGATCATCATCAAAGTGCTTGGTAAACAAGGTGTAATCAGCTTTACCAACTTTGAAGCCATTTTCAACTAGAAAATCTCTAAAGCACTCATACCAAGCTCTAGGAGCTTGTTTGAGGCCATAGAGAGCCTTGCGCAGTTTGTACACATGGTCGAGGTACTCTTGATCTTCAAAACCGGGTGGTTGCTCCACGTACACCTCCTCCTTGATCGCTCCGTTGAGGAAGACGCTTTTCACGTCCATTTGATAAAGCTTGAAATCATGGTGAGTAGCATATGTGTAGGATCGAAGAGCATGTAAAAAGCTACCAGAGGGGGGGGGGGGTGAATGGTAGATTAAAACTTTTTCAGCGGAAGCAATGAAAACCCTTAGGCAGAAAAATGATCTGTTAAAGAAATCATGTGTGAGACTAATCTAAACGTGTTTCACCATGACAGAAGTGATAGATATCAGAGAGAATCAAGTCACAAAGACGACACAACAAGAATCACTCAAATTCGTCGAGAGAAACTCAAGTTACGATCGAAAGATCGAACAAAGGTCAATCTGTCCTACCCGAGAAAAACAGTTCTAGAACGCTGCAAAGAAACTCGTGTAGATCAGAAACCTCAAATCCAATGACCGTGAAATTTTTACAGATGATATATAATCAAGTTGTGAATACAACATAAAAAGAATCACGTTAATTGGATATGTAAAACTCGAGTTATGATAAAACCACCAAAGAAAGGTAGTGCTATGCAGAAAACTCAACGGGAAAAACTTGTCTGGAACAAATCGGACGAACAAGGCAAAAAAGTTCCTTTCAACTACGAATTTTATTCAATAGAACACCAGAGGAACAGCCCCAAAGTCGTCTACTACGAGATCTGGCATCCCTTGCTTATATAACCAGCCCTTACGCCAACCCAATCTCAACTAGGACTCTAATCCTACTCAAATCACGAATCAAAACTTTCCATAACTGCTTAGGACTCTTCTATACGCAGATAGAAGCAATCTTAAGACTTCCAAACACCTTAGGAACACATCCCACATTCCTAAAACAACTCAAATTCGTGACCCACATAAAATCCTAACATAACCAACTCAAAACTTTCCATATTTGAGTCAAACACGACTCAGCTGTAGCCTGAGTCCATAACCTAGTCAGTTGGACCTTTCCGACAAATTCTTTACATCCACATCTCTTCATCATACCTCGGAACCATGTTGCCACATCCATGCACTCCTTGCACACGTGCAAACATCTTCAAACGACATCCACGATACCTTCATATGCACTGTTCTTGATTCATATATGCTGCGCGACCTCCCGATCAACTCAACTACAATTCCTCCCGAACTTGGTTGTTGAACCTCATCTTCTCCCTAAGACTAGTTCAATGGATCCCATCACCAGCCATGTCTTGAACTCAAGCAACACCTGCACATGAATAAACAACCAATACTTTCGAGCACAAGTCCTCGACTTGACTCGCGTTAGTTCTGAAACTACAACATCTTACGTGAGCACCTCACATAAGCATGTTGCAAAACATAGAAAAATGATATCAACCATAATCACCAAAACACACCAAAAACTTAGCAAATGAATACTAAGCAATCTTTCCATCAATGTAAAGCAAGTACGAATCATTGCAAGATAAAAGCAGACCCACTGCGATCAAGCTCCAAACTTTGCCAAAGCTAAACGGAACATGAACCGAAGCTTACCAAAGCTAGCAGGACCTAGCGCCGGATCTAACCAAAGCTAATCGGACCTAGCGCTGGAGCTAGAAAAACATGTCAGAGCTAACCAACATAAGTCGGACCTAGCAAAAACATATCGGAGCTTAACAAAGACATGCCGGAGGTATCAAAGACATGCCGGAGCTAAAGACAAAGCTCACCGGAGCTACCCAAAAACATGTTGGATTTTGACAAAGCAAGTCGGACCTTGCAGAAGCTCGGAGCTAGAGTCGGACCTTGCTAAAAAAGGGTGTTTTGGCAGAATTTTAGAACTTATATCATCAAAGCCAATGTATTCAGTACAAGCCAATGTATTCAATACACATAGGTCTTACAATCTCCCCCTTGATGAATGCATTGGCAACACCATTTAAAATCCGAACATTGGCTTATTCACATTAAAAGTTTTGAAAACAAATTCCCCCCCTTTGTAAAACAGAAATAAAATGAGAAGAAAAACAAATTCTTCCCCTGAGAAGAATCGTGCCAAAACAATTGTGTGAATATGTGCAATGTGTAATCAATTTCTCCCCCTTGCATACTTATCTTTAAAAAATCACATATTATCTATTATGTCTCCCCCTTTGACAATGTATTCATCAAGGTTCAAAAGAGAAATTTCAAATGTTATGAGCATATTATAACATATACATATAAAACAAAGCTCATCCAAGTCATACTATAAAGTAACTTACACTATCACATCAATGAGATACATAAAGTAGTGTAAGCCATGCTAGAGATCAAATGTAATTTTCAGTTTAAACAAGTCATGATATCTCAAACTTAACTATTTCAAAACCTGAAAGCATGACACTTGTTGCTGCATTTTATTATTTAAAACACAAACTTTTAACATATGACATTTGCAAGAGATTATATGCCGCATCTGCCTTATTCTAACCAACCAAGCCAAACCTATGTCATTTGACAATCAGAAGCTTAAGAACATGATTTTAGTCATACACAACTTCTTCCAAGTTCATACCTAAGTGCAATGATAAGCCATCTCAAAAGAAGAAGTGCGATGCACGCATATTCTCTTGATCTTTTCTCAATTTATATTTGTTCATAAAAACTCAACATGTGAGTTGATTACTTGATTAATTCTTTATGATTAAAAACACTTGTGAGCATGCAACAAGTTCAAAACAACAAGAAAGTTCGCCATGACCAGATTTAGTGTAAGTAATTATTCCAATTACTAGACATGGCAAAAACTACAAAATGTATAACACGAGTAATGTAGTAAGAACTTTCAGCATGTAAAAGGAATCACAAAGTCATATATGTATGAAATACTATGCTCATATTATTTTAATTTCAGATTTACACGTAGACTTCTCAAGTTTGAAAACTCCCCCTCAATTTAAGCCATGAGGATGCATAACCCCTATTTCACTACGAAGGTAACAAAAACGAGTGAAATCCAAAGGCTTTGTAAAAATGTCAGCCAATTGTTGTTCGGTATCAACATGGTGAAGCACAATGTTTCCTTTTTCAATATTATCACGGAGAAAGTGATACCTAATGTCAATGTGCTTAGTTCTAGAATGTTGCACGGGGTTTTTAGCAATGCAAATGGTACTAGTGTTATCACAAAACAGTGGTATACTATCTAGATCAACTCCATGGTCCTTAAGTGTTTGAACAATCCAAAGAATTTGTGAGCAAGCACTAGCAGCAACTACATATTCAAATTCGGTTGTGGATTGTGCAACTGAATTTTGTTTTCTAGAGGACCAAGCAACAAGTGAATTACCAAGAAAATGACAAGCACCGAAAGTACTTTTCCTATCAATCCTACAACCTCCAAAATCAGCATCGGAAAAAGCTTTCAAAGTAACAATTTGGGAAGAAGGAATAAAAATGCCAAATTCTTAAGTTCCATGTAAGTACCTGAGAATCCTTTTGAGGGCTTGACGATGTGAAGCACGTGGGGAGGCTTGAAACCGTGCACAAAGACATACACTGAATTGTATGTCCGGTCTTGATGCCGTGAGGTACAAAAGTGATCCGATCATGCTTCTATATTCTTTATGATCCACGGGTTCACCATCTTCATCAAGTTCAAGTGTTGTTGCTATTCCCATTGGTGTCCTAAGAGGCTTGCTTTTGTCCATGTTGAAGTGCCTTAGGAGGTCTTTTGTATACTTCGTTTGATGCACAAAGGTACCCTCCTTGGTTTGCTTGATTTGAAGCCCCAAAAAGTATGTGAGTTATCCCATCATATTCATCTCAAATTGTGAACTCATCATAGCTGAAAACTTGGACACAAGATCATGAGAAGCACAACCAAAGATAATATCATCCACATACACTTGAACGAATAATGAGTCATTGCCATGCTTAAGCACAAAAAGAGTTTTATCAACCCTGCCCATGGTAAACCCCTTTTCAAGTAAGAATGTTTTTAACCTATCATACCATGCTCTAGGGGCTTGTTTGAGACCGTACAAGGCTTTGGACAGTTTGTAAACATGATTAGGAAAATCTGGATTTTCAAAACCCGGTGGTTGTTTGACATAAACCTTCTCATCTATGTAGCAATTAAGAAAAGCACTTTTAACATCCATTTGATATAGCTTAAAACCTTTAGATGAAGCAAAAGCTAACAAAATTCTTATAGCTTCTAATCTAGCAACAGGAGCAAAAGTCTCATCAAAATCTAGACCTTCAACTTGAGTGAAACCTTGAGCAACCAAACTAGCCTTATTCCTAACCACAACCCCATCCTCACTTTGTTTATTTTTAAACACCCATTTAGTTCCAATTAACGTGTGACCTTGAGGTGGAGGTACAAGTTTCCAAACATTATTTCTTTCAAAATTTTCTAACTCTTCTTGCATGGCAATAATACAAGATTCATTAGTGAGTGCGTGTGATATATCTTTGGGTTCAAAAGAAGCAACAAAAGCAGAATGAGCATGAGAGTTTGGATCGCAAAACCTGGACCGTGTGACTTGTTCGTGCAAGTTTCCAATAATTTGTTGTGGAGGATGAATTTTGAGAACCCGGAGGGGAGTGGACACTTCACAAGCTTCTTCTTCTTCATGTTAATCACAAATTGATGAGCTTGTGACTTGAGGAGGATCTAGACCAGCAATGGTAGTCATCGGTGCTGGTTGTGAATCAAAATCAGGAGCTAGAACAATATCATTAGCTGCTGAATTTTCGGGCAGCAGCACCACTTCTTCCTCATCTTCAATAAAAATGCTCTCCCCCCGCGGATATGGATCCGAACCTGCAATGTTTGAGCTATTACCTGTGCTAGCTTCATCAAAAGACACCTCACAAGTCTCCACAATTTTGTTAGTGTCAAGTAAAAGCACACGGTAGCCTCTAGTATGAGATGGATAACCAAGAAACATGCCATCAATGGATCTAGGTTCAAATTTATCAAGATTACCATGTTTCTTAACAAAGCATTTGCAACCAAAGACCCTAAAGTGTGTAAAACTATGCCTATGTCCAAATCGGAGCTCATATGGTGTTTTACCTAGATTAGCGCGCAAGAAAACACAATTTGAGACATAACAAGCAGTTGCAATCGCATCAGCCCAAAATTTCCTAGGAGTTTGATATTCATCAAGCATAGTCCTAGCCATCTCAACTAAGGTTCTGTTCTTTCTTTCTACAACACCATTTTTTTAGGTACATATGGTGAAGAAAATTGTTGATCTATTCCATTTTTAGCCCAAAAGTGATAAAAAGATTGATTTTTAAATTCGGTTCCGTTATCACTTCTAATTGCTTTTAAAGATCTCAGGTGATCAATTGATAATCTAAGAAATAAAGTTCTAAAGTGAATAAAAGCTTCATTCTTAGATGCCATAAAGTAAACCCAAGAGTATCTAGAATAATCATCAACAATCACAAGAACATACCATTTACCACCGAAGAATTCAACGCGTGAAGGTCCTACGGTGTCAAGGTGCAACAGTTGACCCAGTTCAGTTGTCATGATCATTGTGAGAGGAGTATGAACCTGCAACCATCTAAGCATGTCTACAAGAAGAGCACACAATTTCTTTGTCCCCTTTAAGCTTAGGTAGCCCACGTCTGCGATCAAGAGCACTAACACGCATTAGATGATCGAAGCCTACGTGACCAAGTCTACGATGCCAAAAATAGAAGTCCTTTGAATCATTAGCAACTAGACACCTATGCTTAGGGGAAGACATATCTAAATCATCTTTAAAAACTCTTCTAAACTGAGACATGTTAACAATAAGCTCACTATTTGAATTTACAACTTTGCAGCAATTTTTAGTGAAAATAATTTTTAGATTTTCATCTAGCAGTCGTGAAACGGAAAGCAAGTTGTATTTCAAATTTTTAACAAGTGACACATCCTTCAAAGTGTAGTGATTATTTACTCTAACCGGACCCTTAGCAATTATAGGAGTTGAAGAATTATCGGCAAAAGTAACATTCTCTACACATGATACAAAAGAGAGGGAGGAGAAACATTCTTTGTTACCGGTCATGTGGCGTGAGCAACCTGAATCCACAATCCAAATGTTCTCCTTCCTCAAGCGTGTAACCTACATAGAGACACAATACGTCGATGACTCAATACTGGGGTTAGTGAAAAGGCATTTAGGAATCCAGTACTGAGTCACATGACGTCCAGCAGGAATAACACGCGAAAGCTGAGACAAAACAACAGGTTTATGAGCCAAAGTTTGAGGATTTTTGTAACCAACTACTAACTTACAGATGTTACATGTATAGCACGAAACACAGTAGGTTTGGGAGCAAACTTTGCATGTTTTCGACTCATTACAGCAGGTTGCATGTTCCTATCATTCGATTTAACATGTGCAACAAATTTTGCATGAAAGCTATAAGATCTAGCAATAATTCTTTCCTTTTTCTGTTGTTTAGCTAGTCTATAACAAAACTCTATGACATGACCATCTCTACCACAGTAGGTACAATGAAATTTAACTTTGTGTTCATGTCTAGATGAGCAAGCAACATTTTTATTTGAAACCGAATGAGACAACACTCCTGCAGATTTGAAAACCAATTCTTCTTGTTTAGGAACTGTTTGAATCAAACCACTTCCTAATGACTTTACAATTTCAGGTGGATGTGACTTAGCATGAGCATGAGAATCAAAACCTAAACCAGTTTTATCATTGCAAGACTTGGAAGAATCAGCAGCAAGTTTAGGTTCTTATTCCCATTACAAAATCGATCTAATGTCCTCTGCATGTCATCAAGTTTATTGGACAGATCAAATCAATTTTCAAATGAAGTTTTTCCTTTTAATTTGCAATTGGAACAATATTTAACTTCATGAGAATGTAAAGCATTGTTCAATATAGAAATTTCATTCATAGCATCTTGTAGTTTTTTATCAAGATCATCACAAGTAGAACAATGCAAATCAATTGTAGAACAGCTAGCATTTTTCAAGTTTTTATTATTAAGTGCATCAAGCTCTCTGTTCTTTTCAATTTCTAACTCAAGTTTATCAAGTGTGGAGGTGTGCACACTTCTTAATGAGGACAATTGTTCATATATTAAATCACATGAGGGACATGCATCATCACTAGGAATCAAAGTTTTTAAATGATTCAATTTTAGCAGCACTATCCCTAAGTTTTTTGTCCTTTTTCTTAACTATAATAGTGCACGAGAAATAGCATCACACATTTCTTTGCAAGTAGAACATACTTCTTCATTGTCGCTGTTGTGTTTAGCCTCCTCCATACTTGATCTTGACTTGCTCGTCATGAAGCACAAGTTTGCCAAATCATCTTCATCTTCGTCACTTCTAATGTCCACATCGCTTGAGCTAAGTTCTTGAAGTGCGGAGATAAAACTGCTCACCAATTGACGTCTTGTAAAACCCTTCTTTTTCTTCTTATCGTTTACAGAGGAGTGTTTCGTCCTTGTTTGCTTTTTATCCCGAGAAGTAGGACCTGGAAGGTTAGGGCAATCTGAACGAAAATGTCCCATCTTACCACATTCGAAACATCATTGAGGTCTGGAGCTTCCTCTCCTTCTAGTTCTAACATTTTACAATGCTTTTGAGAACCTAGTAGAGATAAGTACTAGCTCCTCCTCTGGAAATTCCTCAATCTGTTCAAGGGTGAGAGAGGACAACAAAGCAAGTGTACCACAAGATGATGATTGACCGGAGCTAGGCATGTCACGTTGAGAAACAAAAGCAATAGACTTGTTGGGGTTCTTACGTGATATTATGTCAATTTCATGAGTTTTTAACTTGGAATATAACACATCTAAAGTAAGTTTACTCATGACAGTAGATTCACGAATAGATATTACTTTCATCTCCCAAATTGACATATCTAATGCACTTAACAATTGCCTAACATTTTCAGCATATGAAAAATTAACATTGACACTACGCAAGTTGCTGAGAATTTTATTAAGCGAGCAAAAAGGTCATCAATAGACTCACCGGGTTGCATCTCGAAGCGCATGTATTCTTTCTTGAACATGTATTGCCTTACATCCTTGATCGTGTTGGATCCTTCGTGGTAGTCACAACGTGCTTTCCACAAATCGTATGCAGATCGGAGGTGTGCAATACAGTCGAAGTCGCTTTGAGTTAATCCTTGTATGATCAAGTTTTGAGCCTTGTTGTTGTTGTAGAAATCTCTCAGATTTGTAGCTGTAACTTGATCATTTGATGGCACTTCGTAAGTCTTGTATACCTTATCCCATATTGCAAAGCCTTGAGCCTGGATGAAGGCTTCCATACGTGCCTTCCAAACCCGCAAATCAATACCACTAAAGACACAAGGTTTTACGGAGTATTTCTCCATGATGATTAGTCCAAATACGCGCAAATCACAAAGACCACCATGGCTATGATACCAATAATAGGATCTAAAAGCACGTAAAAATCTACCAGAGGGGGGGGGGGCGGTGAATGGTAGATTAAAACTTTTTCAGCGGAAGCAATGAAAACCCTTAGGCAGAAAAACGATCCGTTAAAGAAATCATGTATGAGACTAATCTAAACATGTTTCACCATGAAAAAAGTGATATATATCAGAGAGAATCAAGTCACAAAGACGACACAATAAGAATCACTCAAATCCGTCAAGAGAAACTCAAGTTACGATCGAAAGATCGAACAAAGGTCAATCTGTCCTACCCGAGAAAAATAGTTCTGGAACGCTGCAAAGAAACTCGTGTATATCAGAAACCTCAAATCCAATGACCGTGAAATTTTTACAAATGATAGATAATCAAGTTATGAATACAACCTAAAAAGAATCACTTCAATAGGATCTTTAAAACTCGAGTTATGATAAAACCACCAAAGAAAGGTAGTGCTGCGCAGAAAACTCGACGAGAAAAACTTGTCTGGAACAAATCGGATGAACAAGGCACAAAAGTTCCTTTCAACTACAAATTTTATTCAATAGAACACCATAGGAACAGCCCCAAAGTCGTCTCCCGTGAGCTCTGGCCTCACTTGCTTATATAACCAGCCCTTAGGCCAACCCAATCTCAAGTAGGACTCTATTCCTACTCAAATCACGAATCGAAACTTTCATAACTGCTTAGGACTCTTCTATACGCAGATAGAAGCAATCTTAAGACTTCCAAACACCTTAGGAACGTATCCCACATTCCTAAAACAACTCAAATTCGTGACCCACACGAAATCCTAACATAACCAACTCAAAACATTCCATATTTGAGTCAAACACGACTCAGCCGCAGCCTGAGTCCATAACCTAGTCAGTTTGACCTTTCTGACCGATTCTTTACGTCCACATATCTTCATCACGCTTCGGAACCATGTAGCCACCTCCATGCACTCCTTTCACACGTGCAAACATTTTCCAATGACGTCCACGATACCTTCATATGCACTGTTCTTGATTCATACATGTTGTGCGACCTCCCGATCAACTCAACCACAATTCCTCCTGAACTTGGTTGTTGAACCTCATCTTCTCCCTAAGACTAGTTCAATGGATCCCGTCACCAGCCATGTCTTGAACTCAAGCAACACCTGCACATGAATAAACAACCAATACTTTCGAGCACAAGTCCTCGACTTGACTCACATTAGTTCCGAAACTACAACATTTTACGTGAGCACCTCACATAAGCATGTTGCAAAACATAGCAAAATGATATCAACCATAACCACCAAAACACACCATAAACTTAGCAAATGAATACTAAGCAATCTTTCCATCAATGTAAAGCAAGTACGAATCATTGCAAGATAAAAACAGACTCAATGCGATCAAGCTCCGAACCTTGCCAAAGCTAACCGGACCTTGAACTGGAGCTTACCAAAGCTAGCAGGTCCTAGCGCCGGAGCTAACCAAATTTAATCGGACCTAGCGCCGGATCTAGAAAAACATGTCGGAGCTAACCAACATAAGTCAGACTTAGCAAAACCATATCAGAGCTTAACAAAGACATGCCGGAGGTATCAAAGACATGCCGAGGCTAAAGACAAAGATCACCGGAGGTACCCAAAAACATGTTGGATTTTGACAAAGTAAGTCGGACCTATTGTCGGACCTTGCAGAAGCTCGGTGCTAGAGTCGGACCTTGCTAAAAAGGGTGTTTTGGTAGAATTTTAGAACTTATATCATCAAAGCCAATGTATTCAATACAAGCCAATGTATTCAACACACATAGGTCTCACAATATGCAAGTAATAAACGAATTGATTCAAGCCTAACTACTGGAGCAAAAGTCTCGTTGAAGTCCAAACCCTTGACCTGTGAGTAACCTTTGGACACAAGTCGTGCCTTGTTCCTTGTCACCACTCTGTGTTCGTCTTGCTTGTTGCAGAAGACCCATTTAGTACCAACGACGTTGGACTTGGTTCTTTCAACAAGTTCCCATACTTTGTTCCTCTTGAAGTTGTTCAATCCTTCTTGCATCGCCATTACCCAGTCAGGATCTCTTAATGCATCTTCAACCCTGTATGGTTCCAAAGAGGATACAAAAGAATATTATTCATAGAAATTAGCCATACGAGATCAAGTTGTCACTCCCTTTTGGATGTCACCAATTACGTTGTTGACGGGGTGATCTCTTTGTATGCTTTGCTGTACTCTTGGATGTGGCACTTGTGGTCTTGAATCTTCATGATCATCATCTTCTTTGTCTCCCCCTGGATAGTTGCCCTCATTAATGTTTTAATTATCTTGATCTTCTTGAGGTTGATCTTGTGTGAAAGCTCCCCCTTGATCATTTTCCTCTGTTCATGGTTCATCTTCATTCAGATTTTGAGGTGAAGCTTGTGGTCGAAAATCGCCCAATGCCATTCTTCTCAATGCTTTACATGAAGCTTCTTCTTGATCTAGTACACACTGGTTAACTTGCTCTACTTGAGAGCCGTTAGTTTCATTGAACACTAAGTCACGTGCTACTTCAACAAGTCCAGAGGCTTTGTTGAAGACACGATAAGAGTAGGAGTTCGAATCACAGCCGAGCAAGAAACCTTCATCATACTTTGAAGCGAACTTTGAAGCCCTAGGCTTCTTGTTTAGAATATAACATTTTGAACCGAAAACTCGGAAGTATGAAATATTTGGTTTGTTACCCGTGAGTAGGTCATATGAGGTTTTCTTGAGTAAAAGATGAAGGTATAGTCAGTTTATGGCGTGACAAGCGGTGTTAACCGCTTTGGCCTAAAACCGGTCCGAAGTCTTGTATTCATCGAGCATTGTCCTTGCCATCTTAATGAGTGTTCGGTTCTTCCTTTTGGCTACTCCGTTTTGTTGAGGAGAATATGGTGTTGAAAATTCATGCTTTATTCCTTCCACATCTAGATACTCCTCAACTTGAGTATTCTTGAATTCTATTCCATTGTCACTCTGTATGTTCTTGATCGTCAATGAGAATTCATGTTGAGCTTGCCTGAGAAACCTCTTGAGTGTTCCTTGAGTTTCTGTCTTATCATGCAAAAAGAAAACTCACGTGAAGCGTGAAAAATCATCGACAATGAATAAACCATATTTATTACCACCGATGCTTATATAAGCAATTGGACCGAATAGGTCCATGTGGAGGAGTTCAAGAGATCTTGTTGTAGTCATGACATTCTTCGCGGGATGGGGTGCTCCTACTTGCTTCCCGGCTTGGCTCACGCTACAAGACCTGTCTTTCTCAAAAACAACGTCCTTCAAACCTTGGATGTGATCTTCTTTTAGAAGTTCTTATAGATTCCTCATACCAACATGTGCTAGCCGTCTATGCCACAACCAACCCATGTTAGTTTTTGGAATCAAGAATGTGTCAAGTTCGGTTTTATCTTTGTTGAAGTCAACTAGATAAAGTTTTCCCTTTAACACACCCGTGAATGCAATATTGTTATCACTCCTTCTAGAGACGGTCACACCCTCATTAGTGAATAAACAATTATAACCTTTATCACATATTTGAGATATGGACAAGAGGTTATAATATATGGAATCAACATTTAAAACATGAGAAAGTGTATGCTTTGATGAAATTGCAATTTTACCGGTACCTAGCACCCTTCCTTGACTATTATCACCAAAATAGATGCCTTCGCTTGAGTCTTCATTTTGTTCATACTTCATGAACATTTTTCTTTCTTCGGTCATGTGATTTGTGCATCCACTATCTAGCACCCATTTTGCTCCACCGGATGAGTAAGCCCGCTAAAAGAAATCACGCATTGGTCTTAGGTACCCAAGCTTGCTTGGGTCCTTTGAGGTTAGTCACAAGTGATTTGGGCACCCACACATGAGACTTGGTGTTCTCATGGCGTGGTCCAACTTATTTAACATAAGTTTTTTCATAACCATTTTTCATAAGCACATATGAAGCATCAAAGGTTCTAAACAAGATTTATTGTCCATATGAGTTCACAATGTTCAATTTATCAATGTTATCATGTTTTCCAATTTGGGAAGAGTTTCCCTTGACAAAGCAATGCAATTCTTGTCATTCCTGTGGCTTCTAACGTTTAGTCTTTCACCATGAGAATACCCAATGGCATATTTAACATTAGGAGGTCTTGTGACCAAGTATGCACAGCGTGCATACTTGACCTTCTCCTTGTCAAATATGTCACTTTGGGAGGGATGCCTCTCTTTTGTCAAGTTGGACTTTTCTTTCAAGTTGGTATTATTTTTAGCACATGTACAATTAATGACAATTTCAGATTTGATATGTTTAGAAGGTGAGTTTGAAGATGATGAAGAACCACTTTGCTTGAGTGACTCAACTTGTGTCTCAAGGATCTTGTTAACTTTGGTTAAGTTAGCAAGTTCATCCTTGATAGTCACGTTTGAGTCTTTTAACTTCAAACAAGCTTCCTTGCTTGAAGCTAACTCAATTTCTAGTGATTCACTTCGCTCCTTTTCAAGCTCAAGGAGCTTTTCAATCTCAAGATATTCCTCCTTTTGGAGAATGATCATATCTTCTTGGCAATTGACTAGCTCCTCCTTATCAATAATCTTATCCATTAGAAATTTCATTTTAGTAGTAGTCTTTTTATCTAAACCACTAAGCATGTCTTCATCATCACTAGAATGATCAAAATCACTAGTAAGAGAAAGCGAGGAGGAAGATTTAGGTGTAACCTTTCTTTTTCCTTCCTTGGCCATTAGACATGTGTGGTCGGTGTCCTTCCATGCACCCATGGTGGGAAAAGAGTGGACTCCTTGCTAGGCTTCTTGATGGCTATAGTGGCCATCTCTTCTTCTTCTATAGATGATGATGACTCATCGTTGGTGTCCCACTCCTTCCCTAGATGTGCTTGACCATATTGCTTCTTTTTCTTGAATACTTTCTTTTGTTGAGGCCTGTTGTCTTTACTCTTCCTCTTATTATACTCATGTGGACAATCTACTATGAAATGATCATACTCTCCACAATTGTAGCATGCACGTCTCATCTTGGGTCTTTGTTTGTCCCTATGTCTTTCTTCATTTGAGCTACCACCCTTTCTTCTTCTCATCATTTTCTTGAAGTTTTTCATGAACAAGATCATGTCTTCTTCATCGATATCACTGCTTTCATCATCACTGTCGGTATCCTGCGTACCGGGTACCCCACGATACCGCAAGAAAAGCCAAGGAGTTCCACCAGTCCGAATTGAATATCTCCGAGGGCTCCACGTGGCCCGCAACACTGGACCCGCCTCCCTCATTAGGGTAGCTCCGGCGCTGCCACATGTAAAGCATGGCCGAACCTAACTCCTTGTATAGGAAAGCTCTGATCTTGCCATGTGTCCAGTGGCCCCGGACCTAACCCCCAGTAGAGGGAAGCTCCAGTGCTGCCACATATATAGCGGCTCCAGACCTGCCTCCCCACAGAGGGAAGCTCCGAAGCTGCCACGTGTCGAGCTTTCAGACCTAAGCCAGCATCGGGAAGATAGACAGATCTCCAACGGCACGGACATTCAAGGGACAGTTAGAGCTACCGTTACAAGACCTGATTACGTGTCATTAATACCATGTGAATGACACACGATTAGATGACCTTTAGTACCGGTAACGCTGCCATTAAGGTGCATTATCACTGCTAAATATACCTAATGCATACAAATCGTGTATTAGGTAATTAAACACCACTGGGGCCACATGTCAGGCTAGGCTGACAATATAACAACCAGTTCTTGGACTATAAAATGGCTGTACCGCACGGTACAAAGGACAAACTGAATGAAGCGCTCACACACACACACACACACATTCATACAACAATCACCTGTGGAGTAGGGTATTACGCACAAGCGGTCCGAACCACGTAAAAATCCTCATGTCATTGTCTTGTCCATAATCTCATGCGCGCCCCAGCCAATCACGAACCTTCGTGGACTACGATCTAGTAGTACCGGGGTATGTGTCGATCACACACTTCGATATTTGGCGCACCAGGAAGGGGCGCTTGAGATTTCAAGATGGTGAACTCTGCGGCATCATCGTCCAACGACACCGACAGCCTGACGGAGGAAATCCCTCCAATGCTCATCCAGTTGGCACTGTTGTCTCGGCGGGTGTTGCTGCACCACCACCACCACTCGCTCTGGCTGCCAATGCCGGACAGCAGGATGGTGCCCTCGTGTCTGTGACTGCATCGACAAACAACCCGGAGAACACGCTGATCGCTGCGCGTACTCTGCTCCAGCGTCCTCAAGCGGCTGGAGCTCCTCCGACATCCATGTAACAATGGCATACTGATGTTGAACATCTGGTTGCAGCTGCAGCCGATGCCATCAGTAACCAAGGCCCGCCCCCTGCTGGGCAGGCAACTTCACTGCGAAGGACATTGTCTGGTAGACTTGGTCCTCAAGTTTTGTAACACCCTCATTTTCATCCATCATGCATTGCATACATTCTAATACATGTTTAAAATTGAGCTACATAAAAAGGAACAAGTTTAAAATCAATTAGAAACAAAACCACACTTAAGAATTCTGGGAAGTGCAGACTAGTCCGATTTTGGTGCGGACTAGTCCGATTTCTCTCTGACTTTGAACGGACTTGTCCGTTTTTCTGCGGACTAGTCTGTTGTTCTCTCTGGACATTTTCGGACTTGTCTAGCCCAGTGCGGACTAGTCCGGTATTCCAAGAATCATTGGAAATTTTCCTAAGTCCCTGGACTTGTCCGGACTAGTCCGGTATTCCAGCGGACTTGTCCGTTTTACCCTCTGACTAATGTCGGACTTGTCCGATTTTGACCAGACTTGTCTGTTTTTCCCCTCTGGATAAGATCGGACTTGTCCAATGTCCAGAGCGGACTTGTCCGATTTCTCTCTGTCCAACTTCGGACTAGTCCGGTCCTTTTCGGACTTGTCCGATAAATCGCGACTCCGAGTTGATCTTTTGTTTCACGACTTGTTTCTGAGGTTTTACGTTAAGTGGGTCTAGGGACGTCGTGCCTAACTCTTTTAGAGCCCATGTGGGACTCTAAACCGACCTCTATTCATCTCAAACTCGAAATCCATCTAACCCTAACCTCCACCTCTATATAAACAACCCCACCCCTTGGCTTGACATCTATTTGCCACTTTTCCACCCACCCAAACCCTAGCTCGTGATTAGCCGCC
Organism: Tuctoria greenei; assembly: GCA_036927565.1. Classification (NCBI taxonomy): domain Eukaryota; kingdom Viridiplantae; phylum Streptophyta; class Magnoliopsida; order Poales; family Poaceae; genus Tuctoria; species Tuctoria greenei. The sequence continues at coordinate 199,736,634 of JAYESD010000006.1, forward strand.
ACCAAGACGGGAGAAAGATATCTATAGAAAGAAGAAGAAGAGGAGGAAATGAAAGAGGATCAAGATCTCCATCAACCGCGCGTTCTTCGTCAACAATCCACCATCAAGTTCTTCATCAACCCTAGATCGTCAAGATCCAAGTGTTGCCTCCAAGATCCTTGATTCATTGGAGTTCTAAACACCTGGTATACCTTCTATTCTCTTTTCCTTACGCGAATTCAACTCCAAATCTCCAAATTCACATCAATCTAAAAAACCCTAATATGCTGTTCTCACGCAGTGCGGACTTGTTCGGTCCCTAGCGTACTAGTCCGATTTTCCTGGTTAAATTGTGTCGAATTTATTCTAAAATTAGATCTAATCAACTTGAAACCTGTATAAACTTGTTAAAAGCTATTAGAACTAGTTAGTGATCATTAAAAACAACTCATTAACAAGCCCACCTTGCATTTGCATTAATCATGCATGTCATGTCATATTGAGTAATATTTGTGCACTTTTTGATTGTGTTACTTGTCTTGTATGATGATTGTGCAGATTAGTCGGATATGCGCTAGAGAGTGCCGAGAGGATCTCCAACACCAAGAGTTTGAAGGCTTTGACCCGAACCAATCCCAAGAGCAAGGAAGGTGTCCTTGAAGCACATTGATCCTATTTTGAAATAAATGTTTTGTTTGCAAAACTGCATGCTTGTGTCAATTTGATGGAAATCCTATGATAGGAAGTTTTCTAGATTTGTTTGACCATACTTGTCATCTGGAATTTATGATAGAGAGTCAGGATGTGATTTTTACCTTTTTGCTTCGCTTAATTAATTGGAATGGGAACACAACTATACCACTTAACTTAATTATGCATTTATGAGATTATGATTAACATGAATTGGTTAATGTAATATGATAATGGGTGATCTAAGAAAGCCTGGTATGTGGATGGGTTGGATGATATGGTAGTTTGTTTGCTTTAGATCTAAGGACCGGTTCATGCGAGAATAAGCTAGGACTACAGTGCCACCACGAGGCCAAGTATGGGTGCGGCGTAGCTGATTAATTAGGGCTTTGCTAGTGCTGTTTGGACCATTAAGGATGCTCAGGGAAGGGGTAGTCGGATTGGGTTTGTTGTTGATTGGTGGGACTACCCTGAGATCCGAATGGCTCAAGAGGGGGTCCTTGGTTGAAGATGTACTCTGTAGGAGACATCGCAACTAGTGAAACCTCAGTGGGGTATAAATAGGCTAGTAATCTCTTTGTAAAGGCAATTTTGTGATCTCTTGGCCACACACCAATGGAAGTGTGAGATGGCATAATAGAGGTTCTAGTCACTGCAAGGTGATGAAATCACAAACACGCGGGTAAAGTGATACAAACTCTGCAGAGTCTAATGAAACTATCATGATAGCCGTGCTCCCGGTTATGAGCACCTGGACAACTTTCATGATTAGAGGAAACTTGGGATGGTTATGGTTTGGTACTGGTTATGGTATTATAGTTTATAGCAATGAATATGGTTAATGGTAATGAGAAATCTGGAATCTGGATGATGGTAATGACATATGGACTGGTATTATGGTAACTTCATTGTTTATGATGGGTTTACTTCACATACATATAATATATTGCTTTTTAGATGTTTTAATGTACTTTTCAGCACTTAGCCATTATTATATTCATCATTTGTATCGACTACATGTAATACTTTCCACACTTGCTGAGTACGACATGTACTCACCCTTGCAATTCCTCCACCAACAGTTGCAGGTCAGGATTGGGAGTATAATGATGATAATGCGGAGTTCTAGGCCATGTCTGCCGTCGGCTTGCCTGTGGTGTTGATTGGAGTTGCGCTATATCCCTTTTACTTAACTGCTTAGTTGCTTAATTATAGTATTTCCACTGCATTAGTTGAACTTGTCATTAATATTAGTTAGAGCTTGTATTCGAGGATAATATGGTTTGTGTAATAAAAATGGTTAATTAATCTTGTTCTGTGGTAAATTTTATATATACTCTTTTGTGATTGCACCCGTGTATGTGTGTTGAACGTCTTGGGCACACATATGCGTTCACTTGGTTCATTTTCGGAAACAGGTGTCACAAGTTTCACAGCACATGAGACATGTTGTGTGACAACAAGTGACATCGTTGCCCTCCGGGGCACGTCGCACTCATACGGCGTCAAGGCTCTCGATGCATGATCTGCGGTCGGAGCTTGATCGCCATTACAGGCAGCAGGACGGCCGCATCCACATTGAGCATGCTCGCGAGAGGCGAGAGGCTCGAGAAAACCCTTCGCCTTTGGGAGTAGGGGGTGGCTGTTCCTCCAAATCTACTCCACCGCCATTCTCGCGGTAGGGGATAATGAGGCTGTGATGGCCAACTACTTCCACATGGCTCTGTTTGGGACCACCAAGTCCTGGTTCATGAGTCTTCCGCCTGACTCCATCAACAGTTGGGCGGAGCTATGCAACCAGTTCACAGCTAACTTTGGGAGTTTTTACACTCGACCTGGCATAGAACTGGATCTATTTGCCGTACAACAGAAGTCGGGGGAGTCGCTGCGATCGTTCATCCAACGTTTCTCCCAGGTACGGAACACCATTCCTTCTATCTCCCATGCATCTGTCATTGTTGCATTTTGACAGCGCGTTCGAGACAAGAAGATGTTGGACAAGCTGGCGACGAAAGAAGTCACCAGCATCACAGAACTCATCAGCTTGGCTGACAAATGTGTCAGGGCTGCGGGAGGCTAACTGTAAGGATCGAATGCCCAAGAGGAGGGGGGTGAATTGGGCTTGTTTTCTAAATTTAAAGCAATAAAACTTAATTACTAAAAGCCCAATTCCCTATGCAACCAACCTATGCATTCAAGTGAATATTGACTTTGCGATATACGAAATGCATAAGTGTAAGGGAGAGGAAGAGAATGCAAACTCCCGAGGAGACACGAGGATTTATCCCGTGGTTAGGCAAGATCGTCAAGATCTTCCTACATCCACGTTGTGGCACCCACAAAAGGGTATAGCCACACCCAAGTCACCGAGACTAGGGATCTTCACTATTCTTCTCCGTTCGCCAATCTCGGCAAGGTGGAGCTCAAGCCTTGTACAACTTGAATTCTCCGGGCTTCCACAACCGTCTTGGCAAGCTCCGGAAGTCACTCTCAGTTACAAACACCAAGGGACACTCCCTTACAGCTCTCACTATACTAGAGATTCCACTCACCAAGAATGGAAGCACACAAGCACTATCTCTAGCTAGTTCTATCCTATCTCTTGGTGTGTAAGTGGTGTAAATAATCTAGAAGTGGTAGCTCAATGTATTGAATGCTTGAGAATGTGTAGAGTATGTCTGGTGATCAAGACTTGTCGAATAGACAGGTTGAAGGGGTATAAATAGCCAGCCTCCACGAAATAGCCATTGGAAAAGTAGGCTGACATCACTGCTCTGCGAACACCGGATGATACGATGCTCTCCCTTCAGTTATCATCGGTCAAGTTCACTTTAGCTGATGTCACTGTGTCATATATGACCGTTGTTAGACCGATGTTACACTTGTCTTCTCATCGGATGATCCGGTGGCACTTTCTCCAGAATTGGTTCAAACTTGATGCTTACTGGAGTGAATGACCGATGTGTATATTGCTGTACATCGGATGATCCGGTGCTACACTTGGTCTAAGGATATTGCATACTGTACTGATGGACCGATGTAACATTGCCCTTAACATCGGATGATCCAGTGAGTACTTTGTTCTGAGGTCTTCTTCTTCTGCTTAATCAACTCGACCGATGTGTTGTTCTCTGGAAACATCGGTTGTTGCTTCGAGTTGTTCTAAGTGATTCCTTTGTATTTTGCTCGATTGACCTCTTAGACATCTGTTGGAAATGTACTTCTGATGATTTTCAAGCATTGAGTGTTGTCAATTATGGTTGAATGACTTTGACATATGAGCTTTAACTTCTAATCTTCATAACATTGATTGATCTCATAAAATGATTGTTTAGGGGTCTCCAATGATCAGTAGTTGATGTTTATATTCATATAGATTTCATTTGATTGAGTGATATGGGCGACCTTGCATCCACAAATTCAATAGTAAAATCCAATGGTTGTCATTAATCACCGAAACCATACCTCATGGGGGCCTAGATGCTTTCCATCTCCCCCTTTTTGGTGATTGATGACAACACAACAAGTGAAGCATAATGATAATGCGTTTGATAGTACGATACTCAAGAAGATATGCAATGAGTACAAGATATGGCACGATAAACTTGAAAACTCAAAAGAGATTAATAATGCAAAAGCTCAATCGATTAATAACTCAAGAGAATAAGTGGCACAAGAATACTCAATAAATAGCAAAAGAGTAGCAAGAACACCATTACAAAAGATATAGAGAGAGACTCCCCCTGAGACTAAGCAACCCTCTAAGCAACCCTCCCCCTGACTCTCTAATTCTTCCCCCCCTTTGGAATCAAGACACCAAAAAGGAAGCCGAGTGCCTAAGAACCCTGAGTGCTCGGAGCGATGATGAACTGGTCACCGTCTGGGGTGCTGTCGCCGGAGCTGCTGCCTGCGGCTGAGGCTGGAGTAGAAGTGGAGGGAGCTGAAGGAGCCGCTGTTGGTGCCTGCTGAGTCGGAGCTGCTGGCAACGGGGCACTAACAACGGATGCCGGCGTCTGCTGGAACAACGTCGTTGCCGACAGCGGAGAGTGGATCGGTGCGCCTGGAGCAAGAAGTGGAGACATGCTGATCGTCGGGATCGGCGTGGTCGGCACTGGAGCTGTAGCTAGAGCAAGAACAGGCAGGGGTGGAGCAAACCATGGCAGCTGCGATGGCAGGGCAATCCTGGTCTGGGTGTAGAGGTTTGTGATCAACCCCAGGATGCCCATCATCGTCTGCTGCGTCTGCTGCTGCTGGTCGAGGGAGCGCTGGTGCATCTATCAACCCAGTCAACCTGTTTGTGTCCTCTCGCCTCTCACGGGCGATCTGGCGCTGCATCTCCTGCTGCTACTGCTGGAGCTCCAAAAGACGTGCTGCCTGCTCAGTGCGGGCCTGCTCAGCTGCAAGCCGGTCCAGGCGCTGCTGCTCAACCATCTGCTGGAGTAAGGAGGTGAGCTCGGACGGCTGAGAGACCTGTGCCTCTGAGACGGGAGGTGGAGTAGGAGGGGGCACGATCGAGCCTCCAGCCTCCGCGTCGTGCTGCTTGGGTGAGGGAGGAGGTGGGAAGTACTCCTCAACACTGTCATCTGTGTCACTCTTAGACCAAATGTGCTTAAGGTCCTCACCCTGAGCCTCTGCCCGTGCAAGCCTCTCGTCTTCCTTCTCCAGGTCAGACCAATCCTCCTCGGATAGCCGAGCACGGACCTGACGCTGGACTGGACAGCCAAGGCGGTGGTCTTCAGGAGCTAGAGCATGATAGTGGCTGAACCGTGTGACACTCTCGTCAGTGAGACTGTCACGCACGGCGAACTCCTCAGGAACAACCATGGAGAGCAGGTAGATGATCCAGTGTCCAAACACAAGCTGCCTCATCATGCCAACTCCGTCAGTGATCACGTCCCCCATCTCACATATGAGGATGTCCACAATAACGAACTCCATCCCGTTCATGATGTAGAACAGGAGGGTCTGCTGTAGGCTGGTGAACCCCTCTAGGTATTCGGACCTCAGCAAGAGAGTGCGGCGCAAGGCAAGCTGCACTGTGCACGCAGTTGGAGTCAGCAGTGCCGGTACCCTCAGCTGGTTTGGAGAGAAGGACGGTGCAAATAGGGAGCGTATCTCCTCCAGTGGTGGTGCCACTCCTCTAGTGAGCGGCCTCCTCTGCGGGTCTGCCTGTCCATACACTCTCTCGTGCAGGCAAGTGTCATGGAGATCCACTCCTAGCAGCTGTGCCAAAGTCTATCTCGTCAGGTGATGGTGCTGGCCCATGAACATGAAGTCTATAGATCCGCGACCCTCAGAGACGTAGAGGGTAGCATAGAATACGCGGACCCAGTCCTCCACATAAGCACTCCCCTCGTAGGACATCAGCTCCACCAGCCCTCTCGATACCTCTCAAAGTAGGGGTGTATCTCTTTCTCTGCTGCCAGGGCAAGCTGATCCCAATCCAGAAAGTTGTGCTGGAAGAGCTTGTGGCCTCGGCGTCTATACGTCTCGTACAGCGATGCATGGGTCAAGGTCCAAAACCGACTATCCACAAGTGCCTCTCTGGGCTGCGGGAACCACTCCTCAAGCAAAACGCTCCATCTGAGTCTTCTGAGCTGCTTGGCCTTCATCTTCCTGTAATCTATCAGCCGGACACCTTCACCAACATGGACGTTGGTGTCCATCTCATAGACGGCTCTCTGGGCCGCCCTATCCTCTCGAAGATCGGCAGCAGATGGTCTCGAACGTGGTACTGCCGGCGGATGACCCCCACGGGTCCTGGCTGAGCGCCGGAAAACAAGCGGTACTCCCGGCTCTTCTTCTGCCTCAGACTCATCTAGCACGGGAGGCTGCCTCTGATGAGCCTCGCGGATCCTCAGTGATCCTCCTCAGCCACGCTCTCGCTCCTCGGCGGTGCGAGCGACCATCAAAGCCTTCTTTTCCTCCTTCAAAAGCTTTTGCTTCTTTGCGGTCGGCTCCGCAATGGCCTTGCCCTTTCCCTTCTTGTCACGAGCCATTGCGATGCGCGAGAATGAAGTCGACGAAGTCAAGTGTACGGAACGGCGACACGAAGATCGTCGCTGCTAGAAACCCTAGCGGCGTAGTGGCGGTCGGAGAGGGAGGCACCACAACGGTGAGGGTGGCGTGCTTGGGTGGAGCGGCTGCAGCGGTGGAGGAGAGGCACGGGCGAGGTGAAGTCGGGGTTGGGGAGAGAGAAACAGAGGGAGGCGAGGGGGCGTTTAAAAAGTGGGTCCCAAACCCTAGCTGAAAATTTAACACCGGATGGACCAACGTTAAAAGTTAGGAACATCGGTCGAATGGCACAGTAAGGGTATTCAAAAAGGTACCGTTGACACCAGATGGACCGACGTGGAAAGGGATAGCATCGGTGGATTTCAACACAGTTCCAGAAATGTGAACATTGGATGCACCGATGTTTCTCAAAATGAACTCGTCGGTTGATTTGTGTTACTGACTGAACTGGCTCTTGGTCTTTGAACACCAACTGATCCGATGATGGTCTGGCCTAAGCATTGGATAATCCGATGACTAAAAAACAACAACATCCCATATATGTCCTTTGACCAAACAAACAAACAATGAGAAACACATGTCTTAGGACTTTTTGGGCAACCCCTTACCCCTAAAAAATGCTAATTGCCAATAACTTGGCTAAGCCTTAAAGCAAATAGAACACCGAGAAAATAGGGAGGAAAATATCCAAATAAAATGTAAGGCCCATGCTTTGTGAGGTAGAGGATGAAGACTTCTATCTCTTTAAAGCATGTTCCATTAGGCATTAACGCACCTAACATTTTGTTCTTCCCACATCATATGAGTTGAGATATTGCATTTCAAACAAGTCTCTTTCTCATGAGGTGGGTTCCCCTTTGTGACAATCTACCGTATGCAATGCCAAACAATTTTTAGTGCAAGAAATTTAGATATGAGTGCAAGTCTATATGGCAGGCATCATGCAAGACATAAAGTAGATTTATCTTGCCAAGTTTGAACCTTTCAAAGGCTTCTTCAGGGAGAACCACTCTCCAAGCCTTGGGGAAACAAAAAAAAACCTCTATCCCAAGCCAACCCTTGCTCACCCCTATCCTTTGAAAGTTAGACAAGACCTATATGAGATGCATTCTTACATGATCATGGCAACTTACATGACGTACGATGCATCTAGCACATTTAACTCACTTCTTAGATTAGAAAAAGTTTTCTCACCAAGCGGTTTAGTGAAGATATCCGCCAATTGTTCTTCGGACCTAACACCTCGCAATGAGATGTCTCCCTTAGCTTCATTGTCCCTCAAGAAGTGATGGCGAATATCAATATATTTAGTGCAGGAGTGTTGAACGGAGTTTTTAGCTATCTTAACTGCACTTTCATTGTCACAAAAGAGAGGCACACAACCAAGTTTAAAACCAAAGTCCAAAAGGGTTTGCTTCATATAAAGAATTTGGGCACAACATGCACCGGCCGCAATATATTCCGCTTCCTCCGTGGACAAGGCGACGGAATTTTGCTTCTTGCTAGACCAAGATACTAGGGAACGCCCAAGCAAGTGGCACCCACCGGAGGTACTCTTGCAATCCACGCGGCATCCGGCAAAGTCCGAATCCGAGTATCCCAAGAGATGTAATTTTGCACCTTTAGGGTACCACAAGCCCACACTAGGGGTATGCTTAAGATACCGAAGTATCCTAAAGACCGCCTTCCGATGCGATTCTTTAGGTGCCGCTTGAAAGCGAGCACACAAGCATACACTAAACATGATATCGGGCCTAGATGCGGTAAGATAAAGCAATGAACCAATCATAGAACGGTAGTTAGATTGATCAATAGGTTTACCGTACTTATCCATGTCGAGATGACAATTTGTTGCCATTGGAGTGCTTCTTGAGCTACAATCTCCCATCTCAAATTCTTCAAGAGGTCCTTGGTATACTTCTCTTGATAGACGAAGGTCCCCTCTTGAAGTTGCTTGATTTGGAATCCAAGGAAGAAGTTGAGCTCTCCAATCATCGACATCTCGAATTCCTCCCCTTGACGGACTTCCGATAATTTGGTCCATCGGATGTGCCTTGGAGATGCGTCCTTGCCTCATAAGTGGTTGTGAAGCACTTGGCAGTGGTGATGCGTGTTGCTCATCTTGTGGTTGGACTTGATCATGGAGTTCTTCTTCTTTTTGATGTTGTGTGGCTTGTGAATCTTGAGTCGGCAATGGATCATCCTTCTCTTCTTAATCAACTTGAGGCGCCATGGAAGTGTTGATGTTGGAACTTGAAGCTCCCCCTTGATCATGGCTCTCCTCAACTTTAGGCTTGATGTCTCCAATGGTCATGTTCTTCATAGCTTCTCGTAGAGGCTCATCATCTATTTCATCATGACCAAAACTCTCCTCTTGGGAGCCATTAGTTTCATCAAACTCAACATCACAACTTTCCTCAACAAAACCGGAGGTTTGGTTGAATACTCGATATGCTTTTGAGTTTGATGCATAACCAAGAAATATACCAACATCACATCTTCTTTCAAACTTACCGAGCCTTTTATTGCGGTAGATGTAGCACTTGCACCCAAAGACTCGAAAGTAGGAGATGTTGGGCTTTCTCCCAATGAGAAGTTCGTACGGGGTCTTTTGAAGTAGTCGATGTAGGTAAACCCTATTTGCAGCATGGCACGCCGTGTTGATTGCTTCGGCCCAAAACTTCTCCGACGTGCCATAGTCATCAAGCATTGCTCGCGCAAGAGTGATGAGAGTCTTGTTCTTTCTTTCAACAACACCATTTTGTTGAGGAGTGTATGTGGCCGAAAACTCATGCTTCACGCCTTCACGGTCACACCACTCCCCAATGTTGTAGTTCTTGAATTCGGTGCCGTTGTCACTCCAGACCTTGATGATGGGAAGTTGAAATTCCCTTTGAGCGCGGTTAGCGAAGGTCTTGAACACTTCCAGAGTTTCACTCTTGTCACCTAGAAACAAAGTCCAAGCATAGCGAGAGTAGTCATCAACAATAACAAGACAATAGAGCTTACCACCAAGACTTTGATATGTGGACGGTCCGAAGAGGTCCATGTGAAGTAGTTCAAGTGGCTTGGAGGTTGACACCATTGTCTTCATTGGGTGGTGTGAAGCAACTTGTTTCCCGACTTGACAAGCGCTACAAAGCTTGTTCTTCTCAAATGTGACATCCTTCACGCCGGTCACCATCCCAAGCTTGAATGACTTCTTGAGCTTGCTCATCCCAATGTGCGCTATGAGTCGATGCCATAGCCAACCCAAACTTGTCTTAGTGAAAAGACAAGTGGTCAAGCTAGCATCCTTGTTGGAGAAGTCTACTAGGTACAAATGTCCATGCCGAAATCCTTTGAAGATTAGTTCTTTGCTTGTTTCACTACTCACAACAACATCATTTTTGCTAAAGGTGCACGTTAGTCCAAGATCACATAATTGTGCAATAGAAAGTAAATTAAAACTAAGTGACTTAACGTACAATACATTAGAAATAGATAAGTCATTTGAAATAGCAATCTTACCTAACCCAATTACCTTACCCTTAGAGTTATCACCAAAGGTGACTTGTTCATGATTGCCGGGGTTTTCTATGGTGGTGAACATACCATCATTGCCGGTCATATGTTGAGTGCACCCGCTATCGAGTACCCAATGCTTTCCTCTGGCTTTGTAGTTCACCTACACACATGAATTCAATTTTTAACTTTAGGCATCCAAGCCAACTTAGGTCCTTGTATGTGTGATACAAGTGTTTTTGGGACCCAAAGTTGTTTGGGGAGCTTCCCCTTCATGCCCTTCATATCCTTGCCAATGAATCTTGCCTTCACCTTGCCATCTAATTTACTCAAGAGATAAAAACGATCATTGAAAGTATATTTGTAGTTAATGGGCAATTTTGGATAAGGCCAGTTAGGAAGAGGACACTCCCTTGTGTGGTGACCGGTGACCTCACAATGTTGGCAATAAGAACCAACTTCCTTGATGAAGCTTGTTCTAAGCTCCAGTGAGGGCACCTTTCCCTTTTTAGGCACCGGGAAGGATCCAAGTCCTCTCTTGTTGAAGGCCTTTGCTTGTTTGAAGAGGATTTCCTTGTGCTTGACTTCTCCTTTTGATAGTCTAGCCACACTAGTGCGGAGACTCTCAATTTCTTCCAACAACTCCTTCTCCCTTTGTTCTCCTTCAAAGCAAAGACTTATGCTAGACATTAGTGGCATGAGAAGTAATGGATACCTTATCATTAAGATTTTGTTTCTTTATATTTTTCAATTCTTGATCAAGCGCTTCATGAGCAAGGTTAAGTATTTGATGCTCTTGGATCAACTCATTGTGCTTTCCCAAGAGTGCTTGGTGGGCTAAGTCAAGCTCATGATGATCTAGCTTGATTTGAGCCTTATCCTCCTCAACTTGCTTGACATGGGATTTGAGCGTGTCATGCTCTTTAAGTATGCTTTCATACTTGTCAAGCAAATCAAGGTTAGCACTCTCAAGCTTAGCACGAGTTTCTTCAAGAGCCTTAACCTTACTCTTTTCCCTCTTAATGATAGTGTGATATTCATTTATTAATGAAGTTAAATCATCGGGGGAAAGCTCATCATCGCTAGAATCATCACATACCTTGGTGTTACCTTTAGCCATGAGGCACATGGGTGGTGGATGAGGAGGTGAGTCATCATTGTTGGCAATGGCAAGGCCAGCCAAACTTTATTCTTCCGCTTCACTCTCTTCATCACTTGATTCTTCGTCGGTGACCCATTCATTTGCCTCACACATGAACACCTTTTGTGGGCCATTTCTTTTCTTTGGGAAGAGCTTTGCCTTCTTGCCCTTGTCATGTTTCTTCTTCCCAAAGGATCTTGGTTTGGGTTTGACCTCTTCTTCATCATCTTCACTATTTTCTAGCTTGCGATGCTTGCTCTTGTGGTTCTCTCTTCTTTTGTCCGGTTTTGGACAATCATAGGAGATGTGGCCTTGATCACCACAATTGTAGCAAGTCTTGTGGTCATCTCTCCTTGGTAGAAATGCTTTCTTCTTGGGATCAAAGGTGTATCCCTTCTTAGTAATATTGGAGTTCAAGCGTGAGAACTTTCTCATCATCAATGCAAGCTCATCATCGTCATCTTCACTTGATGCTTGCTCTTCTTCACTTGAGCTAGGCTCAACCACCTTCTTCTTCTTGAGACTTGTTTTCTTGGTGGAGGCCTTTAGAGCAATTTTTTTTTTGAAGATGATTGCTCCATCATCCCAAGTACACTCATCTCATGAGCGTGAATCTCTCCAATGAGTTCCGAAACTTCAATGTGGTCAAGATATTCTTTTTGAAGCATGGAGTTGATGATGTTGTACTTTGGCTTGGGAAGGAGCATGAGAATCTTGCGGTTGATGAGTCCCTTGCCAAGAGAAGCAATGTCAAGAGCATTGATTTCTTCAATAAGCACATTCAAGCGAGAGAACATTTCATTGACATTTTCATGAGGTAGAATTTTAAATTCATCATACTTGGCTTTAAGCATGTGATATTTTAGTTCCTTGACTCGAGAAGAGCCCTCATGAATTTCTATTAAGCAGGCCCAAATTTCACAAGCCTTTTCTTTGCTAGCAATCCTAGCAAACACATCTTGACTAATACATTCATAAATTGCATTCCTAGGTTTAGCATCCCATTTAATTTGATCACCAACATAATTGTGCTCACCAAACCCCGCCTGGGTCGCTTCTCATACTTCGGGAGCAATAGCCTCTAGATAAGAGCGCATGCATGCTTTCCAATAGGCAAAGTTCTTGCCCTCGAAGATAGGAACCGAACCCCCAACCTTGGCCATTTTAGCTCTCTAGCGGTGAAGCTAGAATGATCCTATGAGCAACCTTGCTCTGATACCAATTGTAAGGATCGAATGCCCAAGAGGGGGGGTGAATTGGGCTTCTTTTCAAAATTTAAAGCAATAAAACTTAATTACTAAAAGCCCAATTCCCTACGCAACCAACCTATGCATTCAAGTGAATAGTGACTTTGCGATATACGAAATGCATAAGTGTAAGGGAGAGGAAGAGAATGCAAACTCCCGAGGAGACACGAGGATTTATCTCGTGGTTCGTCAAGATCGTCAAGATCTTCCTACATCCACGTTGTGGCACCCACAAAAGGGTATAGCCACACCTAAGTCACCGAGACTAGGGATCTTCACTATTCTTCTCCGTTCGCCAATCTCGGCAAGGTGGAGCTCAAGCCTTGTACAACTTGAATTCTCCGGGCTTCCACAATCGTCTTGGTAAGCTCCGGAAGTCACTCTCAATTACAAACACGAAGGGACACTCCCTTACAACTCTCACTATACTAGAGACTCTACTCACCAAGAATGGAAGCACACAAGCACTATCTCTAGCTAGTTCTAGCCTATCTCTTGGTGTGTAAGTGGTGTAAATGATCTAGAAGTGGTAGCTCAACGTCTTGAATGCTTGAGAATGTGTAGAGTATGTCTGGTGATCAAGACTTGTCGAATAGACAGGTTGAAGGGGTATAAATAGCCAGCCTTCACGAAATAGCTGTTGGAAAAGTAGGCTGACATCACTGCTCTGCGAACACCGGATGATCCGATGCTCTCCCTTCGGTTATCATCGGTCAAGTTCACTTTAGCTGATGTCACTGTGTCAGATATGACCGTTGTTAGACCGATGTTACACTTGTCTTCTCATCGGATGATCTGGTGGCACTTTCTCCAGAATTGGTTCAAACTTAATGCTTACTGGAGTGATTGACCGATGTGTATATTTCTGTACATCGGATGATCCGGTGCTACACTTGGTCCAAGGATATTGCATACTGTACTGATGGACCGATGTAACATTGCCCTTAACATCGGATGATCCGGTGAGTACTTTGTTCTGAGGTCTTCTTCTTCTGCTTAATCAACTCGACTGATGTGTTGTTCTCTGGAAACATCGGTTGATCCGGTGAGTTGATTTTGTTTGCTTCGAGTTGTTCTAAGTGATTCTTTTGTATTTTGCTCGATTGACCTCTTAGACATCTGTTGGAAATGTACTTCTGATGATTTTCAAGCATTGAGTGTTGTCAATTATGGTTGAATGATTTTGACATATGATCTTTAACTTCTAATCTTCACAACATTGATTGATCTTATAAAATGATTGTTTAGGGGTCTCCAATGATCAATAGTTGATGTTTATATTCATATAGATTTCATTTGATTGAGTGATATGGGAGACCTTGCATCCACAAATTCATTAGTAAAATCCAATGGTTGTCATTAATCACCAAAACCATACCTCATGGGGGCCTAGATGCTTTCACTAACAAAAAGTCCTCCAAGGCTGAAGCCAATACCCCCGATAGTGGAAAGAAGAAGAAAAAGTCCAACGACAAGAATGTGAGACCTATGTGTGCTGAATACATTGGCTTGTGCTGAATACATTGGTTTTAACGATAAAAGTTTTGAATGCTACCAAAACACCTTGATCATCAAGGTGTGACTCTAGGTCCGAGCTTCAGCAAGGTCCGACGATAGGTCTGGCTTGTTTTGGGTAGCTTCGGCAAGGTCCGACTAGCTTTGGTTAGCTCCGACGCTAGGTCCTGCTAGCTTTGGTAAGTTCCGACGCTAGATCTTGTTAGTTTTGGTAAGATTCGATTCAAGGTCCGGTTAGCTTAATTAGAGTATTTCCGTTGCATTAGTTGAACTTGTCATTAATATTCATTAGAGCTTGTATTCGAGTATAATATGGTTTGTGTAATAAAAATGGTTAATTAATCTTGTTCTATGGTAAATTTTCTGTATACTCTTTCGTGATTGCACTCATTATGTGTGTTGAATGTCCTGGGCACACATATGCGTTCACTTGGTTCATTTTCGGAACCGTGTGTCAGAAATTGATATCAGAGCCACAGGTTGACTGTAGGACGCAACCTAGTTAGAATGGGCACTTTAGAGCACATAGGAGCACTCAGGAATCGATGTGTTTTTGTTTGATGTGCTGTGTGCTATATATTGTTTGTTTGTGTGCTTAATATAGGATTTTGGGATGATTTAGCATTGCCATGTCCACCTAGGCTAGTTAGTTGTTTAGTTTCATATCCCTTGATGCATATAGTTGGGGAAATTTCAAATTCTTACCTATTTCTTTTTTCCAGATGGTGAGGACTCACAATCAGAGGGACGTTAATGATGAGGAGGAGAAACATGGAGCACCTCAGAACAACAATGGACAAGGACCTGCTCATGGAGCTATCAATATTGAGCAGCTTTTGGCTATGCAAAACTAGCTCATGCAGACGATGATACAGACTATGGGACAGTTGCAGGCTGGTAACATCAACAATCATCCCCACATGCCTCCACCGCCACCCCCACCTCCTCATAACCGGTTGGGAGAGTTTATGAGGACTAGGCCGCCAACCTTTGCTCAAGCCACTGACACTATGGATGCCGATGATTGGCTCAAGTTCGTGGAGAAGAAGCTAGCTATTGTCCAATGCAGTGGCCGGGAGAAGGTACTATTTCCTTCTCATCAGCTAGTTGGAGCAACTGCCGATTGGTGGGATTCTTTATGCAATGCTCATGAGAATCAGGAGAGGATCACCTGGGCGGAATTCAAGGAAAGTTTCTGTTCTCACTATGTGCCGGAAGATGTTATGATTTTAAAGAGGCAAGAATTTGAGAACTTGAGGCAAGGAAGATCGAGCGTGGGTGAATATCTCAATAAATTCACTCAACTTTCAAGGTATGCGCCTGAGGATATGAGCTGGGACAACCGGAAGCAATACTTGTTTATGAGAGCTTGAACAATGAGATCCAAGTGCAATTGCTGAATTGTGACTATGCCAACTTCCAGAAGCTTGTGGATAAAGCAATTGTTGTGGAGAACAAGGTCTGTGAGATGGAGCATAACAACAAGAGGAAGGCGCCATATCAAGGACTGCAACAAGAAAGTAATGTGCGACCTCGCTTTGCGCCTCCTAATGCGCCATATTTCAACTCTTCTGCGCCTGCTCATCGCCCCGGATTTGCACCATGCCCAACTCAGTTTGTGCAGTAGCGCCCTGTCATGCAAGCACCTAGGACTCTGATGCCTCATGCACCTCGTGCCAATTTTCCTGGTGCAAATGTTCAAAATCAAGTCCGTCCAAATTCTGGTGGAGTTAAGACGTGCTATACTTGTGGAGAAGTTGGACACTTTGCACATCAATGTCCTAAGTCAGGCCTTGGTCAAGGAAGCAATGCGCCGAGGCAAAACCAAAGACCCAATGGAGGACAACCACAAGGAAACCGTGGACAACAGAATTTCGCTCGTGGAAATGTGAACCATGTCTCTACGGAGGGTGCTCAACAAGCGGATGACGTGGTGATTGGTATGTTTCTCGCAAACTCCAACCCGACGACTATGTTATTTGATTCTGGAGCATCACATTCATTCATTGCATCAAAATATGTTGCCAAGTATAGTTTGCCTATCTCTCATATGAAGTTTACTCTATTGGTTAATTCTCCTGGAGGAGAGATGAGGACAAATATAGTATGTCCAAAAGTAAGCCTTAGAATAAGGGGGGTAGATTTCTCCGCCAACCTCATTGTTTTGGATTCTCGAGGATTGGACATTATACTTGGTACGGATTGGTTGAGGGAACACAATGGAGTTATTGAGTGTGCCACGAAGACGGTGAAGTTGACCAACGAAGAAGGGATCACCGTAGAGTTTGAGGCATCTCAGCACGCACCGAAGCAATTGGAGCTATCATATGGACGGTGCCATGATTGAGGAGATTTCGGTGGTCTTTGAATTTTTGAATGTGTTACCGGATGAGTTGCCAGGTATGCCACCCGATCGATACATTGAGTTTGTTATTGATTTAATACCTGGAACTGCACCTATAGCTAAGAGGCCGTATAGGATGCCTCCTAAGGAATTAGCGGAGCTCAAGAAGCAAATTCAAGAGCAACTAGAGAAGAGTTTTATTCGCCCCAGTTCTTCACCTTGGGGAGCGCCCGTTCTATTTGTGGACAAGAAGGATGGGTCGCAAAGGATGTGTGTGGATTACCGAGCTCTCAACAAGGTAACGATCAAGAACAAGTACACCTTGCCACGCATAGAAGACTTGTTTGATCAGATGAAGGGTGATTGCATATTCTCTAAGATTGATTTGAGGTTGGGATACTTTCAAATAAAGATTAGACCATCGAACATACCCAAGACAGCTTTTAGGACACAATATGGATCATATGAGTACACCGTTATGTCCTTTGGATTGACAAATGCACCTGCCTATTTTATGTACCTCATGAATAAGGTCTTCATGGAGTACTTGGATAAGTTTGTAGTAGTTTTCATTGACGACATTACGATCTACTCGAAGGATGAGAGGGAACATGAGGAACACTTGAGGCTTATGTTGCAGAAATTGAGGGATCAATTGTATGCCAAGTACAACAAGTGCCAGTTTTGATTAAGGGAGGTGTCGTTTTTGGGTCATATCATTTCAGGAGGAGGAGTTTCGGTTGACCCCAGAAAGGTGAGGGACGTGTTGAAGGGGGAGCCACTGCAAAACGTATAATAGATCTAGAGTTTTCTTGGGATGGCTGATATTACCGTCGATTCATCAAGGACTTTTCCAAGATAGCCAAGCCAATGACGGAGTTGCTAATGAATGGGAAACTGTTTCAATGGACTCAAGCTTGTCAAGAAAGTTTTAAGGAGTTGAAGAAAAGGTTAACAACAACCCTAGTTTTAGTTTTGTCGGACGTGAGCAAGAGTTTTGATATTTATTGTGATGCGTCGAGACAAGGACTTGGGTGTGTGCTCATGCAAGAAGGTCAGGTGGTTGCATATGCATCGGGACAATTGAAGAAACATGAGCAGAATTATCCAACACAGGATTTGGAACTTGCAGCCGTGGTACACGCATTGAAGATTTGGAGACATTACATCCTTGGACATAGGTGTAAAATTTACACGGATCATAAGAGTCTTAAGTATATTTTCACACAAACGGATCTGAATTTGAGGCAACAAAGATGGTTGGAGCTCATCAAGGATTATGATTTGGGAATCAATTATCACTTGGGGAAAGCCAATGTAGTGGACGACGCCTTGAGCCGAAAAGGAGTAAGTCATCAACTCACAGTTAGAGAATTAACATCTGAGTTATGTAAGGAGTTTGAACGGTGGAATCTCGGATTTGTGAATGAGATGGGGATGATAGAGTTAAATCTGACTCTGGAGCAAGAAATTCGAGAGGGCCAAACGAAGGATGAGGAAATTTAGGAAATCAATGAAAGGACCCAGGATGGGAGAGAATTTAGATTTTATGAGGATGATCATGGTACTTTATGGCTCGGAAAAAGGATTGTCGTGCCTAATGTGAATCATATCCGGGAAACAATATTAAAAGAGGCACATGACTCGCCATACTCAATTCATCTCGGGTGGGCAAGCATGAAGAAGGACATAACTGAATATGTAGCATTGTGTGATGTGTTCCAACGAGTCGAGGGGGAACACCAAAGGCCAGCGGGATTATTGCAACCATTGAAGACCCCAGAGTGGAAGTGGGAAGAAATTGGAATGAACTTCATAGTTGGATTGCCACGTACCCAGTCCGGTTATGACTCAATTTGGGTAATAATGGATCGATTGACCAAATCAGCTCATTTTTTTCCTGTCAAGACCACCTATACCACGACGAACCTAGCAGAACTATAAATTGAGCACATTGTGTGCTGACGTGGGGTACCAAAGAAGATAGTCTCGGGTAGAGGTTCTCAATTTACCTCCAGATTTTGGCAGAAATTACATGAAGCATTGGGAACAAGGTTGAATTTCAGCTCAACATATCACCCTCAGACGGATCGACAAACTGAGAGGACCAATCAGATTTTGGAGGACATGTTAAGAGCTTCTGCTTAGAAGCATGGGAAAAGCTGGGACAAGAGCTTGCCATATGTAGAATTTTCATACAACAATAGTTACCAAGTAAGCTTGAAAATGTCACCCTATGAAGCACTATATGGAAGGAGGTGTAGGACACCTTTATTTTGGAACTGAGACAAGAGAAACTCAAATATTTGGTCCGGACGTGTTGCTAGAAGCTAAAAAACAAGTTCAGGTTATTCGCGAGAACTTGAGGGCTGCTCAATCAAGGCAAAAAGGCTATGCGGATAATAAGAGAAGGAAACTAGCCTTTGAAGTGGGAGATTTTGTTTACCTCAAGGTGTCACCAATGAGAGGTCATAAGAGGTTTAACATAAGAGGCAAGTTAGCACCACGATACATTGGGCCATTCAAGATTTTGGACAAAAGAGGAGAAGTAGCGTATAAGTTGGATATGCCAGCTCATCTTTCGGATGTCCATGATGTGTTTCATGTTTCCCAGCTCAAGAAGTGCTTGAGAGTACCAGAAGAACAAGTGCCAATGGAAGATTTGGAACTAGAGGAAGTTTTGACTTATGCCGAGCAACCGGTCAAAATCTTGAAAACCAAGGAGAGAGTCACAAGGAACAAGGTCATCAGATGGTGTAAAGTGCAATGGAAGCATCATACAGGATCAGAAGAAACATGGGAGTTGGAGGATGATCTCAAGAAGGAATTTCCCTATCTTTTCTCTTCTGCGTCGAATCTCGAGGGCGAGATTCATTTTAAGGGGGGTAGGTTTGTAACACCCCCATTTTCATCCATCATGCATTGCATACATTCTAATACATGTTTACAATTGAGCAACATAAAAAGGAACAAGTTTAAGATCAATTAGAAACAAAACCGCACTTTAAGAATTCTGGGAAGTGCGGACTAGTCCGATTTTGGTGCGGACTAGTCCGATTTCTCTCTGAATTCGAACAGACTTGTTCGTTTTTTTGCAAACTAGTCTATTGTTCTCTCTGGATATTTTCGGACTTGTCCGGCCCAGTGCAGACTAGTCCGGTATTCCAAGAATCCTTGGAAATTTTGCTATGTCCCTGGACTTGTCCGGACTAGTCCGGTATTCCAGCGGACTTGTCCGTTTTACCCTTTGACTAAAGTCGGACTTGTCCGATTTTTGGCCAGACTTGTTTGTTTTTCCCCTCTTGATAAGATCGGACTTGTCCGATGTCCAGAGCGGACTTGTCCGATTTCTATCTGTCCAATTTTGGACTAGTCCGGTCCTTTTCGGACTTGTTCGATAAATCACGACTCCGAGTTGATCTTTTGTTTCACGACTTGTTTCTTGGGTTTTACATTAAGTGGGCCTAGGGACGTCGTGCCTAACTCTTTTAGAGCCCATGTGGGACTCTAAACTGACCTCTATTCATCTCAAACTCGAAATCCATCTAACCCTAACCTCCACCTCTATATAAACAACCCCACCCCTTGGCTTGACATCTATTTGCCACTTTTCCACCCCACCCAAACCCTAGCTCGTGATTAGCCGCCACCAAGGAGGGAGAAAGAGATCTAAAACAAGAAGAATAAGAGGAGGAAACAAAAGAGGATCAAGATCTCCATCAACTTCATGTTCTTCGTCAACAATCCACCATCAAGTTCTTCATCAACCCTAGATCGTCAAGATCCAAGTGTTGCCTCCAAGATCCTTGATTCATTTGAGTTCTAAACACCTGTTATACCTTTTATTCTATTTTCCTTACATGAATTCAACTCCAAATCTTCAAATTCACGTCGATCTAGAAAACCCTAATCTTCTGTTCTCACGCAGTGCGGACTTGTCCGGTCCCTAGCGGACTAGTCCGATTTTCCTGGTTAAGTTGTGTCAAATTAATTCTAAAATTAGATATAATCAACTCCAAACCTATATAAACTTTTTAAAAGCTATTAGAACTAGTTAGTGATCATTAAAATCAACTCATTAACAAGCCCACCTTGCATTTGCATTAATCATGCATGTCATGTCATATTGAGTAATATTTATGCACCTTTTGATTGTGTTTCTTGTCTTGTATGATGATTGTGCGGATTAGACAGATTTGCGCTAGAGAGTGTCGCGGAGGATCTCTAGCACCAAGAGTTTGAAGGCTTTGACCCGAACCAATCCCAAGAGCAAGGCAAGTGTCCTTGAAGCATATTGATCCTATTTTGAAATACTTGTTTTGTTTGCAAAACTGCATGCTTGTGTCAATTTGATGGGAATCCTATGATAGGAAGTTTTCTAGATTTGTTTGACCATCCTTGTCACTTGGAATTTATGGTAGAGAGTCAGGATGGGTTTTTTTTACCTTTTTGCTTTGCTTAATTAATTGGGATGGGAACACAACTATACCACTTAACTTAATTATGCATTTATGAGATTATGATTAACATGAACTGGTTAATGTAATATGGTAATGGGTGATCTAAGAAAGCCTGGTATGTGTATAGGTTGGATGATATGATGGTTTGCTTGCTTTAGATCTAAGGACTGGTTCATGGGAGAATAAGCCAAGGCTACAATGCCACCATGAGGCCAAGTATGGGTGCGGCGTAGCTGATTAATTAGGGTTTTGCTAGTGCTGTTTGGACCATTAAGGATGCTCGAGGAAGGGGTAGTCGGATTGGGTTTGTTGATGATTGGTGGGACTACCCTGGTATCCGAATGGCTCAAGAGGGGGCCCTTGGTTGAAGATGTGTTCTGTAGGAGACATCACCACTGGTGAAACCTTAGTGGGGTCTAAATAGGCTAGTAATCCATTTGTAAAGGTTGTGATCTTTTGACCACACACCAATGGAAGTGTGAGACGACATAATAGAGGTTCTAGTCACTGCAAGGTGATGAAATCACAAACACGTGGGTAAAGTGGTACAAACTCTGCAGACTCTAATGAAACTATCATGATAACTGTGCTCCCGGTTATGAGCACCTGAACAACTTCCATGATTAGAGGAAACTTGGGATTTGGGATGGTTATGGTTTGGTACTAGTTATGGTATTATGGTTTATAGCAATGAATATGGTTAATGGTAATGAGAAATCTGGAATCTGGATGATGGTAATGACATATGGACTGGTATTATGGTAACTTCATTGTTTATGATGGGTTTACTTAATATACATATAATATATTATTTTTCAAATGTTTTAATGTACTTTTCAACACTTAGCCATTATTATATTCGTCATTTGTATCAGCTACATGTCATACTTTCCACACTTGCTGAGTACGACATGTACTCACCCTTGCAATTCCCCCACCAACAGTTGCAGGTCAGGATTGAGAGTATAATGATGATAATGCATAGTTCTAGGCCGTGTCTGCCGTCAGCTTTGCCTATGGTGTTTATTGGAGCTGTGCTATATCCCTTTTGCTTAGCTGCTTAGTTGCCTAATTAGAGTATTTCCGCTGCATTAGTTGAACTTGTCATTAATATTCATTAGAGCTTGTATTTGAGGATAATATGGTTTGTGTAATAAAAATGGTTAATTAATCTTGTTCTGTGGTAAATTTTCTGTATACTCTTTTGTGATTGCACTCGTGTATGTGTGTTGAACGTCCTGGGCACACATATGTGGTCACTTGGTTCATTTTTGGAATCGGGTGTCACAAGTTTCACAGCACATGAGCCGTGCTGTGTCCCAACAAGTGACATCGTTGCCCTCTGGGGCACGTCACACTCATATGGCGTCAAGGCTCTCGATGCATGATCTGCGGTCGGAGCTTGATCGCCATTATAGGCAACAGGACGACCTTGTCCACATCGAGCGTGCTCGCGAGAGGCGAGAGGCTCGGGAAAACCCTTCTCCTTTGGGAGTAGGGGATGGCTATTTGGCCCTGGCCATGCACCTTTGCATGGTTCGTTGGCCATAGAAGTTCCGACCTCATCTGCCAGAGAAGTGCAATGAGACTGTCAATCCCGTCGAGTTCCTCCAAATCTACTCCACCGCCATTCTCGCGGTAGGGGGCATTGAGGCTATGATGGCCAACTACTTCCACGTGGCTCTATCTGGGACCACCAGGTCCTGGTTCATGAGTCTTTCGCCTGACTTCATCAACAGTTGGGCAGAGCTATGCAACCAGTTCGTCGCTAACTTTGGGAGTTCTTACACCCGGCTTGGCATAGAACTGGATCTATTTGTTGTACAACAGAAGTCGGGGGAGTCACTGCGATCGTTCATCCAACGTTTCTCCTAGGTACGGAACACCATTCCTTCTATCTCCAATGCATCCGTCATTGTTGCATTTTGACAGCGCGTCCGAGAAAAGAAGTTGTTGGACAAGCTGACGACAAAAGAAGTCACCAACATCACAAAACTCTTCAGCTTGGCTAACAAATGTGCCAGGGCTACGGAGGATAACAAAAAGTCCTCCAAGGCTGAAGCCACTACCTCCGGTAGTGGAAAAAAGAAGAAAAAGTCCAACGGCAAGAATGTGAGACCTATGTGTGCTGAATACATTGGATTGTGCTGAATACATTGGTTTTGACGACAAAAGTTTTTAATGCTATCAAAACACCTTTATCATCAAGGTCCGACTCTAGGTCCGAGCTCCAGCAAGGTTCGACGATAGGTCTGGCTTGTTTTGGGTAGCTTCAGCAAGGTATGACTCCTTTGTCTAGGCACGACTAGCTTTGGTTAGCTCTAGCGCTAGGTCCTGCTAGCTTTGGTAAGTTGTGACGCTAGATCCTGTTAGTTTTGGTAAGCTCCGATTCAAGGTCCGGTTAGCTTTGGCAAGGTTCGGAGCTTGATCGCAGTGGTTCTGCTTTTTAATTTGCAATGTTTTGAACTTGCTTTTTGGATTATGGAAAGTTTGCTTAGTTTTATTTTACTAAGTTTTTGGTGTGTTTTGGTGGTTATTGTTGATATCTTTTTGCTAAGGTTTGCAACATACTTATGTGAGGTGCTCACGTAAGGTGTTGTTGTTATTGGAACTAACGAGAGTCAAGTCGATGACTTGTGCTCGGAAGTATTAGTTGTTTATTCATGTGCAAGTGTTGCTTGAGTTCAAGACACGGCTGGTGACGGGATCCATTGAACTAGTCTTAGGGAGAAGATGAGGTTCTACAACCAAGTTTGGGAGGAATTGTGGTTGAGTTGATTGGGAGGTTGTGCAACATGTTTGAATCAAGAACAATGCATATGAAGGTATCATGGACGTCGTTGGAAGACGCTTGCATGTGTGCAAGGAGTTCATGGACGTGACTACATGGTTCTGAGGCATGATGAAGAGATGTGGACATAAAGAACTGGTCGGAAAGGTCCAACCGACTAGGTTATGGACTCAGACTGCATCTGAGTCGTGTTTGACTCAAATAAGGAAAGTTTTGAGTTGGTTATGATAGGATTTCGTGTGGGTCACGAATTTGAGTTGTTTTAGGAATGTGGGATACGTTCCTAAGGTGTTTGGAAGTCTTAAGATTACTGCTATCTGCGTATAGAAGAGTCTTGAGTAGTTATGGAAAGTTTCGATTCGTGAATTGAGTAGGATTAGAGTCCTAGTTAGGTTTGGGGAGGTTATATAAGCAAGGGAGGCCAGAGCTCATGGTAGACGACTTTGCGGTTGTTTCTCTTGTGTTTTTATCAATAAAATTCGTAGTTTTAATAAACTTTTGTGCCTTGTTCGTCTTACTTGTTTTCGCCAAGTCTTTCTCATCGAATTTCTGCACATCACTACATTTCTTCAGTGGTTTACTCGAGTTTTACAGATTCGATTGATATGATTCTCTTTAGGTTGTCTTCACAACTTAATTTTCTATCATCTGTGAAAATTTCACAGTCATTTAATTTGGGTTTTCTGATCTACACGAGTTTCTTTACAGTGTTCCAGAACTATTTTTCTCGGGTAGGACAGATTGACCTTTGTTCGATCTTTCGATCGTAACTTGGGTTTCTCTCCACAGATTTTTGCGATTATTATTGTGACGTCTTTGTGACTTGATTCTCTACAATCTATACTAGTTTTGTCACAGTTGAACACGTTTATATTAGTCGCACATATGAATTCTTTAACATATCGGTTTTTTGCCGAGGAGTGTTTTCATTGCTTCTGCTGAAAAGTTTTAATCTACCATTCACCCCCTCTGGTAGCTTTACATGTGCTATTCGATCCTACAATTGGTATCAGAGCCACGATGCTCTAATCTTTGTGTTTGCACATACTTTTGACTAATCCTCATGGAGAAATACTCGGCAAAACCTTGTGTGTTTGTTGGTATTGATTTTTAGATTTAGAAGGCACGTATGGAAGCTTTTATCTTGGCGCAAGGCTTCACGATATGGGAAAAGGTGTACAAGCCTTACGACGTGCCGCTGAATGATCAAGTCACAGTTACAAACTTAAGAGATGTCGACAACAACAACAAAGCCCAAAACTTGATAATCTAAGGACTAACTCAGAGCGACTTCGACTGTGTTGCACACCTCCGATCTGCGTACGATGTGTGGAGAGCACTTTGTGACCACCATGAAGGATCCAACACGATCAAGGAGGTAAAGTGGGATATGTTCAAAAAGTAATACATGCGCTTCGAGATGCAACTCGGTGAGTCCATTGATGACCTTTTTGCTCGCTTTAATAAAATTCTCAGCAACCTGCGTAGTGTCAATGTTAATTTTTTGGATGCTGAAAATACTAGACAATTGTTAAGTGCATTAGACATGTCAATTTGGGAGATGAGAGTCACATCTATTTGTGAATCTACTATTATGAGTACACTTACATTACATGTGCTATATTCTAAATTGAAAATTCATGAAATTGACATAATCTCACGTAAGAACCCCAACAAGTATCTTGCATTTGTTTCTCAATGTGATATGACTAGCTCCGGCCAATCTTCATCTAGCAATACACTTGCTTTGCTGTCTTCACTAACCCTGGAATAGATTGAAGAATTTCCAAAAGAGGAGCTAGCACTTATCTCTTCTCGGTTCTCAAAAGCATTGCAAAATGTGAGAACTAGAAGGAGAGGAAGCTCCGGACCTCAACGATGCTTTGAATGTGGTAAGACAGGACACTTTCGTACATATTGCCCTAACCTTTCATGTCCTTCTACCCATGATGAAAAGCAGAATAAAGTCAAGTCCTCTTCTGGAAACATCAACAAGAAAAGAAGGGTTTTACAGGACGCAAACTGATAAACAGTTTCATCACCGTACTTTAAGAACTTGGCTCGATTGATGTAGACATTGGAAGTGACGAAGATGAAGATGATCTGGCAAACTTGTGTTTCATGGCGGGCAAA
The DNA here is from genome assembly GCA_036927565.1 of Tuctoria greenei. Lineage (NCBI taxonomy): Eukaryota > Viridiplantae > Streptophyta > Magnoliopsida > Poales > Poaceae > Tuctoria > Tuctoria greenei. Next base: position 199,762,453 of record JAYESD010000006.1, read on the forward strand.
TCAAGATCAAGTATGGAGGATGAAGAACACAACAGTGACAACAAATAGGTATGTCCTACTTGTGATGAAATGTGTGATGCTATTTCCCGTGCAACTGTTATTGTTAAGAAAAAGGACAAAAAGCTTAGTGACAATGCTGTTAAAATTGAGTCACTAGAATTTGAAATTAATTGTTTGAAAACCTTGATTCCTTGTGATGATTCTTGTTCCTCATGCGATTTAATATATGAACAATTGTCCTCCCTAAGAAATGCACACTCCTCCACTCTTGATAAACTTGAGTTAGAGATTGAAAAGAACACAAAGCTTGCTGCACTTAATGACAGAAAATTAAAAGATGCTTCTTGTTCTACAATTGATTTGCATTGTTCTACCTGTAATGATGTTGAAAAGAAACTAAAAGATGCTATGAATGAAATTTCAATACTGAATAATGCTTTACATTCTCATGAAGTTAAATATTGTTCCAATTGCAAACTAAAATGAAAAACTTCCTGTGAAAACTGCCTATAATTGTCTAAAAAACTTGATGACATGAATAGGACACTAGAGCAGTTTTGTTTTGGGAACAGAAATCTAGACTTGCTGCTGAATTCATCCAAATCTTGTAATGATAAAATTGGTTTAGATTTTGATTCTCATGCTCATGCTAAAGCACATCCACCTAAAATTGTAAAATCATTAGGAAGTGGTTTAATTAAAATAGTTCCTAAACCAAAAGAGGTGGTTTTTAACTCTGCGGGAGTGTTGTCACGTTCGGGTTCAAATAAACATACTGCATGCTCATCTAGACAGGAACACAAAGTTAAAATTCATTGTACCTATTGTCGTAGAGATGGTCATGTCATAGATTTTTGTTATAGACTAGCTAAACAACATAAAAAGGAAAGAATGCAAGCTAGATCTTATAACTCTCATGCAAAATTTGCTGTACATACTAAACCAAATGTCAGGAACATGCAACCTGCTGTTATGAGTAAAAAACATTCAAAGTTTACCTCCGGAGCTTCAGTTTTTGCCTCCGGACCTTCAGACCTTCTGTTTTTGCTTCCGGAGCTATTGATTTTTGTGCTACACAAGTAACACCTTATAATTCAGTAGTAAAAAAATCTCAAACTTTGACTCATAAACCTGTTGTTTTATCTCAGCTTTCGCATGTTTTTTCTGCTGCACGTCGTGTGACTCAGTACTGGATTTCTAAATGCCTTTTGACTAACCACAGTATTGAGTCATTGACGTATTGTGCCTCTATGTAGGTTACACGCTTGAGGAAGGAGAACATTTGGATTGTGGATTCAGGTTGCTCACGCCACATGACCAGTAACAAAGAATGGTTCTCCTCCCTCTGTTTTATGTCACGTGTAGAGAATGTTACTTTTGCCGATAATTCTTCAACTCCTATAATTGCTAAGGGTTCGGTTAAAGTAAATGATCACTACACTTTGAAGGATGTGGCACTTGTTAAAAATTTGAAATACAACTTGCTTTCTGTTTCACAACTGCTAGATGAAAATCTGGAAATTATTTTCACTAAAAATTGCTGCAAAGTGTAAATTCAAATAGTGAGCTTATTTTTAACATGTCTCAGTTTGGAAGAGTTTTTAAAGCTGATTTTGATATGTCTTCCTCTAAGCACAGGTGTCTAGTTGCTAATGATTCAAAGGACTTATATTTTTGGCATTGTAGACTTGGTCACGTAGGCTTTGATCATCTAACGTGTGTTAGTGCTCTTGATCGCATACTTGGGCTGCCTAAGCTTAAAGGGGACAAAGATATTGTGTGTTCTTCTTGTAGACATCCTAAGATGCTTGCAGGTTCACATACTCCTCTCACAATGATCATGACAACTGAACTGGGTCAACGTTTGCACCTTGAGAACGTAGGATCTTCACGTGTTCAATCCTTCAAAGGTAAATGATATGTTCTTATCATTGTTGATGATTATTCTAGATACTCTTGGGTTTACTTTATGGCATCTAAGAATGAAGCTTTTAGTCACTTTATAACTTTATTTCTTAGATTATCAATTGATCACCCAGGATCTTTAGAAGCAATTAATAGTGATAACAGAATCAAATTTAAAAATCAATCTTTTGATCACTTTTGTGCTGAAAACGGAATAGATCATCAATTTTATTCACCATATGTACCTCAACAAAATGGTGTTCTAGAAAGAAAGAAAATAACCTTAGTTGAGATGGCTAGGACTATGCTTGATGAATATCAAACTCCTAGGAAATTTTCGGCTGATGCGATTGCAACTGCTTGTTATGTCTCAAATCGTATTTTCTGGCGTGCTAAGCTAGGTAAAACACCATATAAGCTCCGGTTTGGACATAGGCCTAGTGTTACACACTTTCGGGTCTTTGGTTGCAAAGGCTTTGTTAAGAATATGGTAATCTTGATAAATTTGAACATAGATCCATTGATGGCATGTTTTTTGGGTATCCATCTCATACTAGAGGCTACTGTGTGCTTTTACTTGACACTAACAAAATTGTGGAGACTTGTGAGGTGTCTTTTGATGAAGCTAGCCCAGGTACTAGCTCAAACATTGCAGGTCCGGATCCCTATCCTCAGAGGGAGGGTATTTTTAAAGAAGAAGAAGAAGAGTCGGTGATATTGCCTCATAGTTCCGAAGCTGACACGTGTCCAACTCTGAACTTTGAACAAGCTCCGACTACCATCTCTGCTGGTCCTGATCGTCCACAAGCCACAAGCTCATCAATCTACGATGAACCTGAAGAAGAAGAAGCTTGTGAGACATCTGTTCCCCTATGAATTTTCAAGAATCATCCCTCGCAACAGATAATTGGAAGCTTGCATGAACGAGTTACAAGATCCAGGTTTTCTGACCCTAATTCTCATGCTCATTCTGCTTTTGTTGCTTCTTTTGAACCTAAAGATATATCACACACACTCACTAATGAATCTTGGATTATTGCCATGCTAGAAGAGTTAGAAAATTTTGAAAGAAATAATATTTGGAAACTTGTACCTCCACCTCAAGGTCACACTTGAATTGGAACTAATTGTGTGTTTAAAAATAAACAAAGTGAGTATGGGGTTGTGGTTAGGAATAAGGCTAGGTTGGTTGCTCAAGGTTTCACACAAACTGAAGGTCTATATTTTGATGAAACTTTTGCTCCTGTTGCTAGATTAGAAGCCATAAGAATTTTGTTAGCTTATGCTGCATCTAAAGGTTTCAAGTTATATCAAATGGGTGTTAAAAGTGCTTTTCTTAATGTATACATAGATGAGGAGGTTTATGTCAAGCAACCACCAGGTTTTGAAAATCCAGATTTTCCTAATCTTGTTTACAAACTGTCCAATGCCTTGTACGGTCTCAAACAAGCCCCTAGATCATGGTATGATAGGTTAAAAATATTCTTACTTGAAAAGGGTTTACCATGGGCAAGGTTGATAAAACTCTTTTTGTGCTTAAGCATGGCAATGACTCATTATTCTTCCAAGTGTATGTAGATGATATTATCTTTGGTTGTGCTTCCCATGATCTTGTGTCCAAGTTTTCAGCTATGATGAGTTCAGAATTTGAGATGAGTATGATGGGAGAACTCACGTACTTTCTGGGTCCCGCAAATTAAGCAAACTAAGGAGGGAACCTTTGTGCATCAAACGAAGTATACAAGAGAATTTCTTAAGCGCTTCAACATGGACAAAAGAAAGCCTCTTCGGACACCAATGGGAACAACAACGACACTTGAACTTGATGAAGATGGTGAACCCATGGATAAAAAAGAATATAGAAGCATGATCAGATCAATTTTGTACCTCACGACATCAAGACCGGACATACAATTCATCTTATGTCTTTGTGCACGGTTTCAAGCTTCCCCACGTGATTCATATCGTCATGCTGTCAAAAGGATTCTCAGGTACTTACATGGAACTCAAGAATTTGGCATTTTTCTTCCTTCTTCCTCAACCGTTACTTTGAAAGCTTTATTGGATGCTGATTTTGGGGGTTGTAGGATTCATAGGAAATGTACTTCCGGTTCTTGTCATTTTCTTGGTAATTCACTTGTTACTTGGTCCTCTAGAAAACAAAGTTCAGTTGCGTAATCCATAACCGAATTTTAATATGTAGCTGCTGCTAGTGCTTGCTCACAAATTCTTTGGATTGTTCAAACACTTAAGGACTATGGGGTTGATCTAGATAGTGTTCCACTATTTTTTGATAACACTAGTGCCATTTGCATTGCTAAAAACCCCATGCAACATTCTAGAACTAATCACATTGACATTAGGTATCACTTTCTCTGTGATAATGTTGAAAAAGGAAACATTGTGCTTCACCATGTAGATACCGAACAACAGTTGGCTGACATTTTCGCAAAACCTTTGGATTTCACTCGTTTTTATTACATTCGTAGTGAAATAGGAGTTATGCATCCTCATGGCTTAAATTGAGGGGGTGTTTTAAAACTTGAGAAGTCTATGTGTGAATCTAAATTTAAAATAATATGAGCATAGTATTTCATACATATATGACTTTGTGATTCCTTTTACATGCTGAAAGTTCTTACATCATTACTCATGTTATATATTTTGTAGTTTTTGCCATGACTAGTAATTGGAATAATTACTTACATTAAATCTAGTCATGATCGAACTTTCTTGTTGTTTTGAACTTGTTGCATGATCGCAAGTGCTTTTAATCATAATGAATTAATCAAGTAATCAACTCACATATTGAGTTTTATGAACAAATATAAATTAATAAAAGATTAAGAGAATTTGCATGCATCACACTTCTTCTTTTGAGATGGCTTATCATTGCACTTAGATATGAACTTTGAAGAAGTTGTGTAAGACTAAAACCATGTCCTTAAGCTTCTGATTGTCAAATGACATAGGCTTGGCTTCATTGGTTAGAATAAGGCAGATGCACATATAATTTCTTTCAAATATCATATGATCTAAATTTGTGGTTTGAAAAAGAATAAAATGCAGCAACAAGTGTCATGCTTTCAGGTTTTGAAATAGTTAAGTTTTTGAGATCATGACTTGCTAAAATTGAAAATTACATTTGATCTCTAGCATGGCTTACACTACTTTATGTATCTCATTGATGTTGTAACACCCTCATTTCCATCCATCATGCATTGCATACATTCTAATATATGTATAACATTAATCCACATAAAAAGAAATAGATTTAAAATGAATTGATAGCAAAATCGCACTTAAGAATTCTGGAAAGTGCGTACTAGTCCGATTTTGGTGCGGACTAGTCCGATTTCTCTCTGACTTCAAACGGACTTGTGCGTTTTGCTGCGGACTAGTCTGTTTTTCCCTCTGGACACTTTCGGACTTGTCCGGTCCTGTGCGGACTAGTTCGGTGTTCCAATTCCTTGTAAATTTTGCTAAGTCCCTGGACTTGTCCAGACTAGTCCGGTGTTCCAGCGGAGTTGTCCGTTTTTACCTCTGACTAAAGTAAGACTTGTCCGATTTTTGGCCAGACTTGTCTGTTCTTCCCCTTTGGATAAGATCAGACTTGAACGATGTCTAGAGCGGACTTGTCCGATATCTCTCTGATCAACTTCGGACTAGTCCGACCCTTTTCGGACTTGTCTGATAAATCACGACTCCGAGTTGATCTTTTGTTTCACGACTTGTTTCTTGGGTTTTACGTTAAGTGGGCCTAGGGACGTCGTGCCTAACTCTTTTAGAGCCCATGTGGGACTCCAAACCGACCTTTACTCATCTCAAAACTCAAAATCCATCTAACCCTAGCCTCCACCTCTATATAAACAACCCCACCCCTTGGCTTGACATCTATTTGCCACTTTTCCACCCCACCCAAACCCTAGCTCGTGAATAGCCACCACCAAGGAGGGAGAAGGAGATCTAAAGAAAGAAGAAGAAGAGGAAACGAAAGAGGATCAAGATCTCCATCAACTTCACGTTCTTCGTCAACAATCCACCATCAAGTTCTTCAGTGGGGTTATAAACACCTGGTATACCTTCTATTCTCTTTTTCTTGCGTGGATTCGACCCCAAATCTCCAAATTCACGTCGATCTAGAAAACCCTAATCTGTTGTTCTCGCACAGTGCGGACTTGTCCGACCCCTATCGGACTAGTCCAATCTTCCTGGTTAAATTGTGTCACATTAATTCCAAAATTAGATTTAATAAACTCCAAACCTATATAAACTTGTTAAAAGCTATTAGAACTAGTTAGTGATGATTAAAAGCAATTCATTAACAAGTTCCACATTGCATTTGCATTAATCATGCATGTCGTATCATATTGAGTAATATATGTGCACCCTTTGATTGTATTTCTTGTCTTGTACGTTATTGTGCGGATTAGACGGATTTGTGCTAGAGAGTGCCGCAGAGGATCTCCAGCACCAAGAGTTTGAAGGCTTTGACCCAAACCAATCCCAAGAGCAAGGCAAGTGTCCTTGAAGCATATTGATCCTGTTTTAAAATAAATGTTTTGTTTGCAAACTGCATGCTTGTATCAATTTGATGGGAATCCTATGGTAGGAAGTTTACTAGCTTTGTTTAACCACACTCGTCCCCTGGAATTTATGGTAGAGAGTCAGGAAGGGGTTTTTACCTTTTTTGCTTCACTTAATTAATTGGGTTGAGAAAACAACTATACCACTTAACTTAATTGTGCATTTATTAGATTATGAATAACATGAACTGGTTAATATGATATGGTAATGGGTGAACTAAGCAAGCCTGGTATGCAGATGGGTTGGATGTACGGTGGTTTGCTTACTTTAGATGTAAGGATCGGTTCATGCGAGAATAAGTCAGGACTACAGTGCCACCACGAGGCCAAGTATGGGTGCAGTGTAGCTGATTAATTAGAGCTTTGCCAGCGCTATATGGACCATTATGGATGCTCGGGGAAGGGGTAGTCGGATTGGGTCTGTTGATGATTGGTGGGACTACCCTGGGATCCGAATGGCTCAAGAGGGGTCCTTGGTTGAAGATGTGTTCAGTTGGAGGCATCGCCACTGGTGAAACCTCAGTGGGATCTAAATAGGCTAGTAATCCCTTTGTAAAGGCTATTTTGTGATCTCTTGGCCATACACCAATGGTAGTGCTCTAGCATAATGGAGGTTTTCTTTAGTCGCCGACGGATGATGAAAGCACAAACACGTGGGTAAAGTGGTACAAACTCTGCAGAGTCTAATGAAACTATCAAGATAGCCGTGCTCCTAGTTATGAGCGCCTGGATGACCTACATGATTAGAGGGATATGGTTTGGTACAGGTTATAGTTTGGTAATGGTCATGGCTGGTTATGAATTAAATTCTCGTATTGAATATGGTTAATGGTAATGATGAAATCTGAAATATGGATGATGGTAATGAATATGGACTGGTATTATGATGATGACATGGTTTATGATGGGTTTATTTCACATATAATATAATATATTGCTTTTCAAATGTTTTGATGTACTTTTCAGCACTTAGCCATTATTATATTCGTCATTTGAATCAGCTACATGTCATCCTTTCCACACTTGCTGAGTACAACATGTACTCACCCTTGCAATTCCCCCACCAATAGTTGCAGGTCAGGATTGGGATTATAACGATGATAATGCGGAGTTCCAGACCGTGTCTACCGTCATCTTGCCTGTGGAGTGTTGGAGATGCGCTATACCCTTTTACTTATGCTGCTTAGTTGCTTAATTTGCTCAGTTTAGTTTATTTCTGCTGCATTAGTTCAACTTGTCATTAGTAATCATTAGTGCTTGTATTCGAGGATAATCTGGTTGTGTAACAAAATTTGGTTAATTAATTTTGTTCTGTGGTAATTTTCTGTATACTCTTTTATGAATGCACCCGTGTATGTGTGTTGAACGTCCTGGGCACACATATGCGTTCACTTGGTTCATTTTTGGAACCGGGTGTCACAAAATGGTATCAGAGCCACAGGTTGACTGTAGGACGCATCCTAGATAAAATGGACACTTTAGAGCACATAGGAGCGCTCAGGAATCGATGTGTTTTTGGTTTGGTGTGCTGTTTGCTATATATATTGTTTGCTGGTGTGCTTAATAGGGGATTTTGGGATGCTTTAGCATTGTCATGTCCACCTAGGCTAGTTAGTTACTTGGTTTCATATCCCTTAATGCATATCGTTGGAGAGGTTTCTATATTCTTATCTCTTTCTTTTCTTCAGATGGTGAGGACTCGCAACTAGAGGGATGGCAACGATGAGGAGGAGAATAATGGAGCACCTCAGGACAATAATAGACAAGGACCTGCTCATGGAGCTATCAACATTGAGCAGCTTTCGGCAATGCAAAACCAGCTCATGTAGACCATGATACAAACTATGGGATAGATGCAGGCTGGTAACATCAACAATCAGCCCCACATGCCCCTACCGCCACCCCCACCTCCTCATATCCAGTTGGGAGAGTTTATGAGGACTAGGCCGCCGACCTTTGCTCAAGCCGCTGACCCTATGTATGCTGATTGTTGGTACCCTGCGTACCGAATACCCCTTGGGACTGCAAAAAGAGCAAAGGAACTTCATCTGTCTGAGTTGAAACCTCCGAAGGCCCCATGTGTCATACGGAACCGGACCTGCCTCCCTTCTATGGTTAGTCCTGGTGCTGTCACATGTATCCTGCAACCGGAACTACATCTCTCACATGGGATAGCTCTGGGCTAAATACCTGTGCAACACCCCCAAACCTAACCCCCGACAGAGGGAAGCTCCTGTACTGACACATGTACAACAACACCGGACCTACCCATCCCAGACGTAAAGCTCCGGAGCTGCCACGCGTTCAACCGCCGGACCTTCAACTTCAACAAGCAGACAGGTGGACCCCCAACGGCTCGGACCTTCAAGGGGCAATTAAAGACTTCAAGACCCGATTAAGTGTCACTAATACCATCTTAATGACATACGATCGGTGGGCCCCTAATACCAGTAATGGCACTCTCAAGGCGCGTTACCACACTATTAAGGGTAATTAAGCACATTAATTGTGTATTAAACATCAGTAACCGCCAAGGCCACATGTCGGTCCAGGCTAACGATGTAACGACCAGTCCTTGTACTATAAAAGGACTGGTTGAGCGATACACAGGGAGGCTCTTCCAGACTCGGCTCTGACACACGCTCACAAGTGCTCAGACGCTTAATACAACAACTACACACCCCGTGGAGTAGGGTATTACGCTTAGGCGGCCCAAACCATGTAAATCCTCATGTCAACTTGCCATCGTGTTCTGAATCTCTGAGCACCCACAACCGAACTATAAACTCCGCGGGCTGCCAACGGTAGTACCGGGAGAATTGCTGGAACCAAACTCCGACAGTTGGTGCGCCAGGAAGGGGCGCCCGAGATTCAAACATGGTGAACTCTGCTGCTGGATCGTCCAACGGCAACCCTGCTGCGCAACCTGCTGGAGGCAATCCCTCCAACATGCAGCAGCCAGCAGGTGCTATTGCTCCAGTAGGAGTCATGCCACTGCCGCCACCGTCCGCACCGGCGAATCAAGCTGGACAGAGAGATGGGGCGTCTACGTTGGTCACGGCATCGGCGAACAACAACCCTGAACACGCGCTCCATGCCGTGCGTTCTCTTCTCCAACTTCCACCGCCTCCAGGAGCATCCCAAGGTGCAATGGAGCAGTGGAGGGCTGATGTGGAACATTTGGTTGCCACAGCAGCCGATCGTATCAGCAACCAAGGTCCTAACCCCTCGGGGCGGGCCCCATCTCAGCATTGGACCGTGTCAGGTAGACTTGGTCCACAGGCTTCACAAAACATGAGGCGTGCTGCATATCAACAGGTGACATCGCTATCTTTCGGGGCGCAACGCACCCATACGGTAACTGGGCTTTCGACTCACGACCTCCGGGCGGGCTTGATCGCCATTACCTGTCAACAGGACGGCCGCGTCCATATCGAGCGTGCTCGCGAGAGGCAAGAGGCTCGGGACAGTCCTGCTCCCGAGGGAGTAGGAGGAGGCTCTTCTGCCCTGGCCATGCACCTACGCATGGTCAGATGGCCGCAGAAGTTCTGGCCTCACCTGCCGGAGAAATTTGACAGGACTGTCAATCCCGCTGAATTTCTCCAAATCTACTCCACCGCAATCCTTGCGGCTGGAGGCAATGAGACCGTAATGGCCAATTATTTCCCCATGGCTTTGACTGGGACCGCCAGGTCCTGGTTAATGATCCTTCTGCCCGACTCCATCAACAGTTGGGCGGAACTGTGCCAACAGTTCACCGCCAATTTCGGGAGTTCATACACCCGACCAGGCACCAAACTGGACCTTTTTGCTGTCAAGCAGAAGGGGGGAGAGTCCCTGCGATCCTTCATCCAGAGGTTCTCCCAGGTATGAAACACCATACCTTCTATGTCAAGCGCTTCTATTATTGTGGCATTTAGAGACAAGAAGATGCTGGAGAAGCTGATGACCAAGGAAGTCACCAGCGTCACGGAACTCTTCAGCTTGGCAGACAAGTGCGCCAAAGCTGTGGAGGGCCGTGAAATGCACTCCCAACCACCTCCGTAGGACAACAAAAAGTCCTCCAAGGGAGAAGCCACTACCTCCGGGAGTGGCAAGAAGAAGAAAAAGTCCAACTGTAAGAAAAAGGTGTCGGTCGGCACACCTACTGTTGCAGCTGCTGCAGCTTCGGGTGGCCGGGGGCCACGCCCCGAGAAACGACCTCAGCCATCGTCTGAAGATGGTGGCAGCTCCAAGATGTGGTGTCCCATACACAATATGAACAGCCACAACTTGGAAGGCAACCGAGAGGTCCAGAACCTTGCTGAGCGCTACAACAAGAGCCGGGAAGAAGTTCCTTTCCGTCAAAGGGAAGGAAAACAGAAAGTCAACGAAGCTCCGGCTGAAGTGGAGTTAGGCTTTCAGGACCCTAAAAAGGTCTTGAAGGCTGTTTACACCTCCGTCGACGACGACTCTGACGTCTCTGACAACGAGCGTCGAAAGACCATGAACACCATCTTTGGTGGTTCATGGGACATCACCTCCCGCCGTGTCCTCAAGACAATGCGGCGGGACATGGTCTCAGTAGCTCCCACCGCCAGAGTGGAGCCACACCGGAAGTGGATGGACACTGCCACCACCTTCGATGCTTCGGATTGCCCTCGGAACATGATCGGAGCTGGCTAACTTCCACTGATGGTATCTCCTACCATCAACAACATCCAACTCCACCATGTAATGGTGGACGGATGTACGGGGCTGAACCTCATAAGCTTTGAAGATTTCGTCAAGCTTCAGCTCTGACCTTCGGATCTTCGCCCCTCCTGACCTTTCTCCAGAGTAGGTCTGGGGGCCATAACCCCACTCGGTGCCATTACTCTCCCGGTGACCTTCGGGACTTGGGAGAATTACTGCACTGAGAAGTTGGTCTTCGACGTGGCGCAGATCAACTTACCATTCAATGCCATCTTGGGCAGGCCAGCCTTGTACAAGTTCAGGGCTGCTGCTCATTATGGCTACTTGGTGTTGAAGATGCCAAAACAAGTAGCTGTTCTCCGAATCCGCGGAGATCGCACCGCCGAAGTGACTGCTCTGGAAGAACTCCATGCGCTTGCTACAACGCAGGAGGAAGAATCTGGAAAGGAGCAAGCTCCAAAACCCCCGAGCATTTGTCATTGAGGCTCAACCTCTGCACCTCGTGTGCAACCAAGCGGCGACACCGACATTCCCGTCAAAGTCGTCCAAATTGGTTCCGATGTCGCTCAGACCACCCGTATATCGGGAGGTCTGAATGACAAATAGGAACTCGCGCTCGTCACTTTCCTCCGGGCTAATGTCGACGTGTTTGCCTGGCAACATCACAAATGCCTGGGATCCCTAGGGAAGTGATCAAGCACAATCTGAAGATTTATCTCGACGCTCGGCCTGTACATCAGAAGCTTCAGAAGCAATCAGTAGAGCGACAAAACTTCATACGTCAAGAAGTGAAGAAGTTGCTTGAAGCTGGATTCATCCGAGAAGTCTTCCACCCAAAATGGCTGGCAAACCCAGTCGTTGTACCCAAGGATGACGGGAAGCTTCAGATGTGTATCGACTACACTACACTGAATAAGGCATGTCCAAAGGATCCATTTCCACTACCTAGAATAGATCAGATAGTGGATTCCACCTCCGGGTGTGAATTACTGTGTTTCCTAGACGCATATTCTGGGTACCATCAAATCAGAATGTCTAGGGAAGATGAAGAGCATACTTCCTTCATTACAGTAGATGGATTATATTGTTACACTGCCATGCCATTTGGTCTCAAAAATGTTGCTTCAACGTTTGTACGAGCTATGTACAAAACTTTTGGAGAGCTCATCAGAGATGTAGTGGAAGTGTACGTTGATGACATTGTCGTCAAGATCAAGAACAAGGAGTAATTCCTTGACACCTTGCAAGCTGTCTTCGACAAGTTGCGAGTCACATGCACAAAGCTGAACCCAGACAAGTGTGTCTTCGTGGTTAGTTCCAGAAAGCTTCTTGGATTCTTGGTGAACCATTGAAGAATAGAAGCAAATCCGGCGAAGATTAAATCTATTGAAGACATGCGGCCACCAGCCCGCATCAAGGACGTCCAGAAGTTGACTGGATGTATAGCTGCCCTCAGCCGGTTCATCTCAAGACTGGTAGAACGGGCGCTACCCTTCTTCAAGTTATTCAGGAAGTCCGAACCATTCCAATGGTCTGAAGAAGCAGAAAAGGCATTCCAGGAGCTGAAGCAGCTCCTCACCACTCTACCAACCTTGGTAGCTCCGAATCCTGGTGAGCCACTTCTGCTTTACATTTCGGCAACTAAGGAAGTTGTCAGCATGGTCCTAGCTGCAGAAAGACCAGAACCATCTCCAGTTCAGGAATCCAGACCCCTTTGGGAGGGTCCGGAGCTACCTAAAGATGAGTCTGGGTCCCAACTCCCAGATCCGGATCCTCAAGGCGAGATGCCAGAGGAGCCACCTCCTTCAAGTGGGGGAGTCACTATTACTGAACAAGAAGATTTGGACCCCTCTGAAAAGGTCTGGATCACTTCAGAAGAAGCTCTGGGTTCCTCCAGTAGGAACCCAGAGGTCCCCAAACAAGGTCCGGACCCCTCCGGGAGGGTCCGGGTTAATGACGAGGAAGCTCCGGGCCCCTTCGTGGGGGGGAGGGGGGTCCGGACAATCCAACGCCCAATGTACTTCATCAGTGAAGTACTCCATGACACCAAGAATTGGTACCTGGAGGTGCATAAGCTGCTCTACAAAGTTCTTATTGCTTCTAGGAAGATCCGACACTACTTACAAGCTCACAAGATTTTAGTGGTAACTTCTTATCCACTGCGTGCAATCTTGCATAACCCCAACTCCACTGGGAACATTGCAAAGTGGTCAACGGAATTGGCTGAGTTCGACCTTGAATTCATCCCAAGACATGCGATCATGAGTCAAGCATTGGCGTACTTCGTGGCGGAATGGACCCCCTCTCCATCAAATCCTAGGGGCCCCAGTGAGCAGAAGCCAGAACCCAAGGTTCCAGTTTTCACCGAGCCTCACTGGACTCTCTACTTCGACAGCTTCGTGCAAAAGCAGGGGGCCGGAGCTGGAATCCTTCTCCTCGCTCCGACCGGGTAGAAGGTCAAATACATGGTTCACCTTGACTTTAAGGCGACCAACAATATGGTGGAGTATGAAGCACTAATGAAAGTGCATCTAGGAATCCCTTGTGGGTTTTGGATGATTTATGACAAGCAAATGAGATCCTAACCTATTTGTTGAGATGAGCACAGGTTTTAATGGCAAAATAAGCAAAGTGCCAAAAATAAGAGAGAATGAGGAGCAAAGTGAAAATGAGCTCAAGGAAGAAGAATAGTAGATCATTTTGTATGGAGTGTGTTAAGGAAACACACCCCAAGAGGTCAATCATAACTAAACACACACATTGCACAAAGTTATACAGGACCGGACTAGTCCGAATGTCACCGGACTAGTTCGATATACTCTCTGCACAAAATCGGACAAGTCCGATATCCATCAGACTAGTCCGATATCTCTCTGGCTAGAATCAGACTAGTCCTCCCCAGTGCGGACTAGTCCACAAAACACTTCACAAGTCACACAAAATCGGACAAGTCCGATCACCACCGGACTAGTCCGATATTCATTCTGATCTAAATCGGACGAGTCCGATATTAGCACGGACTAGTCCGAAAAACTCTCTGACCTAAATCGGACAAGTCCTCCAAGTGTGGACTTGTCCCCCATAACCACTTAGGGTTTCACTGTGCGGACAAGTCCGATGTCCATCGGACTAGTCCGAAGATTTCGAGAAGCGAAATCGGATAAGTCCACTCCTAGCCGGACTAGTCCGATATTTCGAGACACTTAGGGTTTGCTACACACAACACACCAGACTAGTCCGGTGTCCACCACGGACTAGTCCGATATTCCTAAACCCTAACACTCACTTTTAGAAACCCCATATAAATAGAGGTGCACGGCCCAACTTCAAACACTCTTGAACCCTAGCGCCGTCACACCTCCCAAGAGCCTCAAAAACACATCTCTCCACGAACTTAAGTGCACCAAAGATCAATCCTTTGAGGATACACTCTAGATCATTGGAGAGACACGTTCAACACTCATTGAGCTCTTGGTTTGATTCTCTAACACACTCCTGTGATTTCATTGTAATCTTTTGAGTGTGTTCTTAGTGGTATTTCGAGTTGTAACCTAGGAGAGCCCTCAACGTGTGAGAAGACCCCTTTGAATTCGGTTATTCACCCCTTTGTGATAAGTGGAAGAGGATTGACCTTCATGGCGATCCGACAAGGGTAGGGTTGGAGAAGACCCGAACCTTTTGTGGACTCCTCAACGTGGATGTAGGCTGCCTCTGTGGGAACCGAACCATGGGATAAATCTCTTGTGTCTTGCTTTGTGTTCATTGTTCTTGTTCATTACAACAATCTAGGGTTTGAATCAATATTGCTTACTTTATGTTGAAATATCAAATTTAAGATTGACTTGTAATATACCCTAGTACATAATCTTGCAGCACATAAATTACAAGTATATTTCTGCTGCTACACCCTAGAATCAAACTTAATCTATCAAACTTAATCAACCTAGTTCGTACACACCGGACTGGTACAATATCTCTGGTTTTGAACTGGTTGTTAAGTGTTGCAGGTTCTAACAAATTTCAAAAAGGCCTATTCACCCCCCCTCTAAGCCACATTCAATTGGTATCAGAGCCAGGTTCTTCAAGAAAGAGACTAACCGCTCGAAGAAGATCATGTCGGACATGAAGGACATCCACAGGAGCAACAACCAAGAAAAGGTTGATGATGACGAGAACCTAAAGGTGGAGAAGCTCCTCAAAGCCATTCAAGACTTCGAGGACGACGATGAGGAGACGCTAGAACTAAAGGCGCTCCTAAGAAAGAAGACACTTTCCAAAGGGAAAGTGAAGATTGAAGAAAAGAAGAAGGGGAGTAGTCACGCCGACTACTCCCGATATCCTTTCAACTATGATCGTCTTAATTCCAACAATAATCATTACTTGTCTATTCCACTCGGAAAAGCCCCACACTTTGATGGAAGTGATTACTAAATGTGGAGGCAAAATATGAAAATGCATCTAATCTCTCTCAATCCAAGTCTATGGCATATTGTGTGCACACGAATAGACATCCCGGACGACGACGAAGAGCTCACACCAAGCCAAGAGCAGGCTATTCATCGAAATGATCAAGCCGCGACAGTAATCACCTCTTCACTCGGTCGGGACGAGTTCACCAAGGTGGATGGACTCGAGATTGCTAAAGAGATATGGGACACACTGCAAACTGCACATGAAGGTGACTGACATGTGCGTGAAGCAAAGATCGAAATGATCGAAGGCGAATTAGGAAGATTCGCAATTGAATAAGACGAGTCACCTCAAGATATGTACAACCGGTTGAAGACGCTCGTCAACAAGGTTCGATCATATGGAAGCAAGAAGTGGAATGACCACGAGGTGGTGAAGCTCATCCTTAGAGCTTTCATGCCTCGCAACGTCACCCTATGCTCAATGATTAGAGAAAGCCCCGGATACAAGAAAATGACTCCGGATGAATTGCTTGGAAAAATCATTAATTTCGAGATGATGGAAAAACAAGAAAAGCATGTCAAGGAAATTGCCGACCTCACCTTGGCAAAGAAGAAAGGGGTTGCTTTGAAGTCCACCCTCATGCCCCTATCTAAAGAAGCTCGAGAAGCTCAGCTAGAAGAAGACAGTGATGATGAGAGCAGTGAATTAGATGAAGAAGACATGATATTGTTCATGAAGAAATTCAAGAGAATAATGAAGAAAAGACAAGGCACTAAATCAAGCGAAGGGAAGTACAAGGAAAGAACAAAGTCAAAGTTGAGGCGGGCATGCTATAATTGTGGTGAGTATAGCCACTTTATAGTTGATTGCCCATATGAAGAGAAGAAGAAAAAGACCAAAGAAGCCAAGCCTCAACCCAAGAAATTCTTCAAGAAGAAGAAACAAGCCGAACAAGCTTACATAGAGAAAGAGTGGGACTCAAATGATGAGTCCTCATCATCCGAAGAAGAAGAGATGGCTAGCATAGCCATCGAGAAGACATCCAAGAAGTCTACTCTCTTCCCTACACTCGGCGCATGGAAGGGAAATGGCACCTGTCTCATGGCAAAGGAAGGTAAATTCAAGGTAAACACCATACCCCCTTCCGTGCATTCCTATTCTAGTGATGATGAAATCAATAGTGATAATGAGGATATGCTTATTGGACTAGATAGGAAAACTGCCACAAAAATGAAATTTTTACTTGATCAACTTGTTGAGAAGGAGAGGTTGATATATCGTTAAGAGGACATGATCATCTCCCAAAAGGAGGAATATGTTGAACTTGACAAGCTTCTAGAACTTGAAAAGGAACGAAGCAAATCACTAGGGCTTTAGTTAGCTTCAAGCAAGGAAACTTGCTTGGAGTTAGCCAACTCAAATGCTACAATCAAGGACCAACTTGCTGACCTGATCAAGGTTAACAAGGTCCTTGAAGTGCAAGTTTAGTCACTCAAGCAAGGTGAACCTTCATCCTCTTCAAGTTCACCTTCTCAACCCACTAAAACTGAGGTTGCTTATGCTTGTACATGTAATAAAGTTGACACCAGTTTGAAGGACAAGCCAACCTTTACATAGGATAAACATCCTGCCCAAAGTGGCATATTTGACAAGGAGAAGATCAAATATGCACGTAGTGCATACTTGGTCAAAAGACCTCCAAATGTCAAATATGGCATTGGTTACTCTTATGGTGAAAAGCAACATGCTAGAAGCCATAAGAATAATAAGGAGAGGATTACCTTTGTAAAGGGAAGACCCTCTCAAACTGGAAAGTCAAAGATTAAAACATCAATCACACATGAAAATCGGACTAGTCCGGTCGGTGTCCAGACAAGTCTGGTCCTCCGGACAAGTTCGGCCTCCCAGACTAGTCATGTACATAAACAATAACAGTTATTGTTTAGAACTTTCGATGCCTCATATGTCTTAATGAGAAATAATTTTGGCAAAGTTTATGCTCATTATGTTGGGCCACACCATGAGAACACCAAGTCTCATGTGTGGGTGCCTAAATGTCTTGTAACTAACCTCCAAGGACCCAAGCAACCTTGGGTACCTAAAACCAAAGCATAATTTGTTTTTGCAGTCTTATTCCTCCGGTGGATCTAAATGGGTGTTAGACAGTGGCTGCACCAACCATATGACCGGAGAAAGAAGAATGTTCGTTGAATATGAAGAGAATGAGTATCCACATGAGGGCATCTATTTTGGAGACAATAGACAAGGAAAGGTGCTCGGTACCGGTAAAATTGCCATATCATCTAAACACACACTTTCTCATGTATTACACGTTGAATCCTTAGATTATAACCTGTTGTCCATATCTCCATTATGTGACAAAGGTTATAATTGCTTGTTCACTAATGAGGGTGTGACCATCTCTAGGAGGAGTGATGGTTCCATTGCATTCAAGGGTATGTTAAAGGGAAAGCTTTATCTTGTTGACTTCAACAAGGATAAAGCTAAACTTGACACATGCTTGATTGCAAAAACCAACATGGGTTGGCTGTAGCATAGACGGCTAGCACATGTTGGTATGAGGAACCTTCAAAAACTCCTTAAGGGTGATCACATCCGAGGCTTGAAGGATGTTGTTTTTGAGAAAGACAGGCCTTGTGGCGCTTGCCAAGCCGGGAAGCAAGTTGGAACACCTCACCTCGCCAAGAACATCATGACTACAACAAGACCGCTCGAGCTACTTCACATGGACTTATTTGGTCCAATTTCTTACATAAGCATCGGCGGTAACAAATATGGTTTAGTTGTTGTTGATGACTTTTCTCGCTTCACTTGGGTTCTCTTTTTGCATGATAAGTCAGGAACACAAGGAATACTCAAGAAGTTCTTCAAGCGAGATCAAAATGAATTCTCATTAACAATAAAGAACATTTGAAGTGACAACAGCACGGAATTCAAGAACACACAGGTGGAGGAGTACCTTGATGAAGAAGGCATAAAACACGAGTTTTTAGCTCCGTACACCCCTCAACAAAACGAAGTTGCCGAAAGAAAGAACCGAACACTCATAGAGATGGCAAGAACAATGCTCGATGAGTACAAGACCTCGGATCGATTTTGGGCTGAAGCGATTAATACCGCTTGTCATGCCATAAATCGACTTTATCTTCATCGACTACTCAAGAAGACATCCTATGAGCTACTTACCGGTAACAAGCCTAATATTTCATATTTTTGAGTTTTCGGTTCCCCATGCTATATTTTGAACAAGAAGCCTAGGACTTCAAAGTTCGCTTCGAAGTCCGATGAAGGTTCTTGCTTGGTTATGATTCAAACACTTACACCTATCGTGTTTCTAATGAGACCTCCGGACTTGTTGAAGTAGCACGTGACGTAATGTTTGATGAAACTAATGGCTCCCAAAAGGACCAATTTGATCCATGTGTGCTAGATAAAGAAGAAGCTCCTTGTCAAGCATTGAGAAGAATGGTGTTAGGCGAAGTTTGACCACAAGAGCCACCTCTACATATCCATGAGGAAAACGAACCACAAGAGGAGACCAATGATCAAGGGGGAGCTTCCATACAAGATCAACCTCAAGAAAGTGAAGATGATCAACAAGTCAACAAAGGCAATCATTTAGGGGGAGAAGAAGATGATCATGAAGATTGAAGACAGCAAGTGCCACACCCAAGAGTATACCAAAGCGTCCAAAGGGATCACCCAATCGACAACGTCATCGGCGACATCCAAAAGGGAGTAACTACTAGATCTCGCATAGCTAATTTTTGTGAGCATTACTCGTTTGTGTCCTTTTTGGAACCATGCAGGGTTGAGGATGCATTGAAGGATCCAGATTGGGTAGTGGCCATGTAAGAAGAACTCAACAATTTCAAGAGAAACGAGGTGTGGGAACTAGTCGAAAGACCCAAATCCAACGTCGTCAGCACCAAATGGGTCTTTCGCAACAAACAAGATGAACACGGGGTGGTGACAAGGAATAAGGCACGACTTGTGGACAAAGGGTATTCACAAGTCGAAGGTTTGGATTTTGGTGAGACCTTTGCTCTCGTAGCTAGACTTGAATCTATTACAATATTACTTGCATATGCTACTCTCCATGATTTCAAGCTCTATCAAATGGATGTGAAAAGCGCCTTCCTCAATGGACCAATCAAGGAGGAGGTGTATGTGGAGCAACCCCCCGGGTTTGAAGACGAAGAGTTCCCCGACCACGTATTTAAATTGCGTAAGGCTCTCTTTGGCCTCAAACAAGCTCCTAGATCTTGGTATGAGTGTCTTAGAGATTTCTTAATTGAAAATGGCTTTAAGATTGGCAAAGTAGATTATATATTGTTTACAAAGAATTTTGACAATGATCTTTTTGTTTGTCAAATATATGTTGATGATATAATCTTTGGTTCAACTAACAAATCTTTTTGTGAGGAATTTAGTAAAATTATGATAGATAGGTTTGAGATGTCCATGATGGGAGAGATAAAGTACTTCTTGGGATTCCAAGTGTGGCAACAAAAGGAAGGGACGTTCATAAGCTAAACCAAGTACACTCAATACATACTCAAGAAGTTTGGAATGGACAAGGCGAAGCCTATAAAGACTCCCATGGCAACAAATGGCCACTTGGATCTCAATGAGATGGACCTAGCGTCGACCAAAAGGTATATCGCTCCATGATTGGATCTCTACTCTATTTATGTGCATCTAGGCCAGACATTATGTTGAGTGTATGTTTGTGTGCAAGATTTGAAGCCAATCTTAAGGAGTGTCACTTGACAGCCGTAAAAAGGATCTTGAGATATTTAGTTCATACACCCAACCTTGGTCTTTGGTATCCAAAAGGCTCCAAATTCAATCTCATTGGTTACTCCGATGCAGATTATGTCGGATGCAAAGTAGATTGAGAAAGTACCTCCGGTACATGCCAATTCCTAGGTAGATCCCTAGTTTCTTGGTCCTCCAAGAAACAAAACTCCATTGCCTTATCTATAGTCGAAGCGGAGTATGTTGCAGCCGAGAGTTGTTGTGCACAAATCCTTTGGATGCGACAAACTCTAAGGGATTACGGTTACAATATGAACCATATTCCACTCCTTTGTGACAATGAGAGTGCAATTAAAATTGCCCACAATCCAGTTGAGCACTCTAGAACCAAACACATAGACATAAGGCATCACTTCTTCAGAGACCACTCCATGAAAGGAGATATAGCCATTTCCCATGTCAACACCCAAAAGCAATTGGCCGACATATTCACCAAGCCACTTGATGAAAAGTGCTTGTGTGAACTCCGAAATGAACTAAATATCCTTGATGCTCGGAGTGTGGCTTGAAATGTTGCATACCTGTATGAATTCTTCAAAATATGTTGATTGGATTGTGAAAATCATCTCTATCAATTTTCCTCGAAAACTATGTCAACTACTAGATCTTGGTGAATTATGATCATTGCTTGATTGTTGTATGCTTACTGATCATATTCATCAAGATCAGTTGATTTGATTTGCCTTCCTATTTTCTAAATATGTACCTTCAAATATATATGAATGGGCTAAGAAGTTCTTGCCTGGTGAATCAATATTGCTTACTTTATGTTGAAATATCAAATTTAAGATTGACTTGTAATATACCCTAGTACATAATCTTGATACACATAAATTACAAGTATATTTCCGCTGCTACACCCTAGAATCAAACTTAATCGATCAAACTTAATCAACCTAGTCCATACACACCTGACTAGTACGCACTTAACCAGACTAGTCCGATATCTCTGGTTTTGAACTGGTTGTTAAGTGTTGCAGGTTCCGACAAATTTCAAAAAGGCCTATTCATCCCCCTCTAGGCCACATTCAACTAATCTATGGGCTCAAGGTGGCACTATCATATGGTGTCAAGCAGCTGTTGGTAAAGGGTGACTCACAGCTCATCATAAAAGAAGTCAAAGGTGAATGCTACTGCAACAACCCTCAACTAGCTGCATACCTACTTGAAGTCCAGAAGCTTCAAAAGCACTTCAACATCCTAGATCCTTGCCATGTCCAGCATCTCAACTACGCTGAAGCCAACGAACTCTCGACGAAAGATTCAACCGGCTCCCGACGGAACCTTCATCCGGAGATTGTCAAGACCAACAGCTCAGCCTGCTGAACTGAGCGAAGGGGGCGAGACCAGCATCTCAAAGCTGGCGATCCCGATGGCCCTGTTACCATGGCGTCCATCAAGGGTCGTAGGTGCTGCAGGAAGCTCAGAGCAACCCAACATGCAAGACTCAAATCCTCAAGTTAGCTCCAATGCATGGATCTCGGAGATCTGGAGCTACTTGAAAGACAATTTCCTTCCTGAAGATAATGTATCCGCTGACCGGATAGTCAGATTGGCTAAAAGATACACAGTGGTATAAGGAGATCTCTACCGGTGTGGTGCCAACGGCGTCCTAATGCGGTTCATTACAAGGGAAGAAGGCTGCGAGCTCCTCGCAGAAATCCATGGAGGCGAGTGTGAGAACCACGCGTCTTCCCGCACGTTGGTCGGTAAAGCCTTCCAGCATGGTTTTTACTGGCCTGCAGCACTCCAGGATGCAACTGAGCTAGTAAAGAAATGTGAAGCATGCCAGTTCCATGCGAAGCAAATTCACACACTAGCTCAGCCTCTACAAATGATACCTCCTACATGGCCAT
This sequence comes from Tuctoria greenei, assembly GCA_036927565.1. NCBI lineage: Eukaryota > Viridiplantae > Streptophyta > Magnoliopsida > Poales > Poaceae > Tuctoria > Tuctoria greenei. Next base: position 199,784,729 of record JAYESD010000006.1, read on the forward strand.
TCTTTGTGTGGGGGATGGATATCTTGGGACCTTTCCCAAGAGCCATCGGAGGTTACAAGTTCCTGTATGTTGCCATCGACAAGTTCACCAAGTGGCCGGAAGCAACTCCAGTTGTGACAATAAATAAGCAATTAGCTATCAACTTCTTGCAGTCCATTGTATGCAGATTTGGAGTCCAAAACAAGATCATAACTGATAACGGGACCCAATTCACAAGATCTGCATTTTAAGGATATTGCGAAGACCTCGACATTCAGGTCAGCTACGCTTCTGTAGCTCACCCGGCAAGCAATGGCCAAGCTGAGAGAGCAAATGCAGAAATCCTAAAATGACTCAAGACGCGCACATATGAGCGCCTGAAAAAACATGGAGCCAACTGGATTGAAGAGCTTCCGCCCACACTGTGGGCCAACAGGACAACTCCAAACCGGTCAACTGGAGAGACACCCTTCTTCCTGGTGTACGGAGCTGAAGCAGTCCTTCCTCCGAAAATCACCTTGGGGTCGCTCCGGATCCGGACCTTCGATGATGCCATGCAGGACCAGCTCCGGCGTGAAGACCTTGACCTCGTTGAAGAGGGAAGGTGCCGAGCAGCTGTTCAGAATGCCCGATACCGCCAAGCTCTTCGGCGCTATCACCAAAGGCATGTTCACAGCCGACAGCTCGAGGAAGGGGATCTAGTGCTACGGAGAATACAAACTCGAGAAGGGTTAACCAAACTCTCTCCTAGCTAGGAAGGACCCTTCCGAGTGATCAAAGTATCCTGTCCCGGATGCATTTTCTTGGAAACCGAGGATGGGACACCTCTCCCTAATCCTTGAAACATTGAGCACCTCCGTAATTTCTATGCTTAATATCACAAAGGTGAGTCTGTAGTTACATGTGATGTATGTTATAGAGTCACTGTGAGTCAGGTAGCTCCTTCGGGAGAACAGCCGGACCTTCCCTAGAAGGTCCGCAAAGTTCAAGCAACACTTGTCACAGTCTCATAACTAAAAGTGTAGCTAGCTACCTTGGGTCAAACGAGAAACGCAACACACTTAGTCTGGTTCCGTACCCTAAGAGTGTGCTTATTTCCCCTATACCCCGGACCTATAATGAAAGACATCATTGTGTGAAAATAGACTCCATGTGCATTTATTTTGTACAGGCTCAATATTTTTTATTTTTCTCTTTCTTGTCTATAAAAAAGTTGTGCAATTCTTAAGAAACTTTAGCTCGACCAATTCATATATAATTCAAGTTGCATTGTCAATTCTTCCGGTTCTAAACATTGTTAATGGTCTACTCGTCCGAATGCCGCCAAGCCAATCTAGGTTCGGAGTGTGCTATCGGCTTAGCCTGGTCCTGCATCCTAAGTACGCTACTCTACCTACACCCTGGCAGGCCGAAGTAAGGCGGGTCCAGAAACGATCGGACCTGGAGAAAACAAGCCAGTGCACTTGATTGTATGTAGAGTTGCGTTCGACCTAAAAATTTCTTTCGGGAATAGTAAGCCGCAAATGCGTTATAGATAGGAAATGGATTTTACTGGTTTTCTTGACTTCAGTGTGCAGGAAAAATAAAGATCCCATGATGATGGTGGATGAAGCCGGAGCTATCAAAGCTCCGACACCCCCTAAGGTGGTCTGCTGTCGATGTTTCAAACATTGATAGTAGACATCACTGGAGCTACAAAGTTCTAGCAAATCCAGAGGGCCACCCGTCAACGTGAAGAAAAGATGGTGGGAAGACTCCCCAGTGGGGTCTGCCGTTGACGCACTGCGTGTTGACAGTATTCGCTGCTGGAGCTACCAAGCTTTGACAACCCCAGAGGACTAACTGTCGATGCTCTACGTGTTGACAAGGGTCACTGCCGGAGCTACTAAGTTCCGACATCCTTAGGGGGGCCCTAGTATCGACAACTTCAGACCTACAAACTACAAGTTTGAAGTGCGCAAGTCTTCAACAAAATGCTACATCCTCTTGGTACATGTTCACAATCAAATTGTGTACATCTACCAGGGGGCCAAGGGGGACAAAGGTGTTGAAGACAAAAAATGAAATTCATAAAATTCTTGGATTTCATTAATCTGGAGACAAGAGATTACAAAATTGGAGAAAAAGAAGAGAAGATACAAGCGGGAGCTACAGAGAGAAAGTCCTAAACCCTATGGAAAAATGAGGCGACCTTCTAGGCAACCTCTGACACGCTGGCTTTGGCGGCTTCTCCCTCTCCGTCGTTGGGGCCTTCAAGCACCAGGCCCAGTGGGAACTGAGGGTCCCGCCTTGTGTAGCACGTCAGCATGTACTCTACGACATTCTTCGCAAGGGATTGTCCCTCGGTTTCCAGCTGGTCCGCGATGACATCGCCCATTTAGGAGAGCTTGTTGCCCGCCGAGCTCAACGCCTGGTCCAGCTCCGGCTCCGGATCATCCCAACGCACGGGACTAAAGCCCATTAGCGTCAGCGCGTCATTGGCTTCGCCCAAGAAGTCCCAAACTTGTTGGGACTCCGCAACCCTTGAGCCTCGCATCTCTTCCAAGGATCTCTTGGTCGCCACAAGCTCTAAATTCTCTCGGGCAAGGCGCTCGACCTCTTTGGCTTTCTGCTGAATCTTTTCAGCAACCCGCCTTTTGAGTTTACCGAGCTCCTCCTCCTGGAGGTGGATCTTGTTCCGGCGGTCGACCAGGTCCTTCTCCCGGCCCCGCACTTTCTTCTCCCTGGTAGCAATTTCATTCTCCCTCTTGTTGAGGTCTTGTCCCCACTGCCAGGCCTTTTCTCCTCTTTCTCGCAGCGCTCCTCCAATTTCTTGGTGTGCTCCGTGAGACTCTTGTCATCCAGAGTCATCCTCTGAGTAAGCTCCTCCTCCCTTTTCACGAGGTCATCCCGCAGCTCCAGGAGTTTTTGCTCTTCATCTTCGAGCTTTTTCTCCCACTCCAGGAGGCTATCATGGATGGCCCTGAACTTATCTTAGCGCTCATTCACTGCTTTATTAGCAACCACAGCCTGTTCGTGGATGGCCTGGGACTGGTCATCGAGGGATCGCATCATGCTTTCCCTCTCATCTAGCAGCTAACCCCAGAACTCCAACCAGACCTTCTCCCTTTTCACCCACTCCTTGTCGTCGACCAGCCTCGACTGCGCCAGCTTGGTCTCGAATTGGAGTTGGTTGCGCCACCTCCTAAGGGTTTGGCGCTCCTCCTCGAGGACCTTGCTGTCGTGGTAAAAGGCCAGCTGGACCTGATGAAGACTGGAGCAGGCGTTGTTGATAGACAGCGACAAAGGGATTGGCTCTGGACCTGCTGGGGTCTTCCCCGCTGGCTCGAGCGGGTTCTCCGTAACAAAAATCAGGTCCCACTCTACAAGAGCGGTCCCCTGAGCTTCCACGGCACTAGGGCCGCCCTCCAGGATAGCCTCGGCCACCGTCGAGGAAGGTCCTGCAGCAGAAGTTTCTACCTCCGGAGTCGGCTCCGAAGGTCCCGCTACCAGGTCATCAACAAATGGTCCCTCAGGCGGTGGACCGACAGCCTCTTTTGGCACCCTGGCTCATGCGCGGGCACCTCCTAAACCACCACCTTCGGAGTAGGCGTTGAAGGTTCGTCCGGAGCTTAAGCTACTTCCGGCTCCGATGCTAGCGCCTCCTCCACCGCCGGTTCAGGCGCTGGTGCTTCGGCCGCCATTGGCTCGGGCGCCGGCACTTCCGCAACAACCGGCTCAGGCGCCGGAACTTCATAAACACCCAACTCCACCACCGAGGCTTCATCAACAACCGGTTCTGCTGCCAGGGGTTCAACAACATCCGACTCTAGGGCTGGGACTGCAGCTATCTCCGGCTTTGAGGCCGGAGCGTCCATCATCTCAACATCCAAACCTGGAGCTTCAACCTCCGGGGCTGGTGCGACTGGTACATCTTCATTCCTGTGGTCCAGCGCTACCACGGAAGCTTCGGGGGATGACTCGAGGTCAAGGGACACGATAGCTGGCACTGGAGCTGCTGCAACCTCAGCCACCTCTTGGGGCGATGCTGGAACTGGAGCTGGAGCTTCCGCCTGCACAGCATCAGCCGCTGTTGCAGGAACCGGAGCTTCAGCCCCTTTCTTGGGCACTCTGTGGATGAAGGACGAAGAAACTCAAAACATAGTTACAACAACAAACAATCAGCTAAGGTAAAAAAAATTTACCTCAGAAGGATTCCGCTCCAGCTAGCGCGGAACCTTTTCACCGGACGCTCGGGGCCGGACCATGACGCCATTGGCGTAGTAGCTCCAGAAGGCTCCCTGGAGCTTGTTGCCACCGTCGGTGTCACCTTGTTTGAGGCCCCCCCCCCCCCCCCCCCGACTAAGAAGGACCCCCGGACCTAGAGCCCTCAGCTGGCCCTGGTACCGGAGCCACATGGCCGGAGCTAGCATCCCGGGGAGATGCTGATGCTGGAGTGGTTGCCGCCGCCAAAGACCTCCTCCGCCGGGGAGAAGGAGTTACAGTGGAAGGAGCAGTCCTGACGGACCTCCCGTCAGAATGCTTCAATTTCCCCTTGCGGCTCGAGGGCTCGGCCGACTCCTTGCCCTTGCCTATGATTTCAGCTCTTGGCTTTGAGGTGGGAGCAGAGCCACCTTCAGAGGCTCCGGGGATTGCCACCCCAGAGGTTGATCGCCTCTTCATCGGGCCCAAGTCGTCCAACAGTGGCATCTTCCTTCGAAGCTCTTTGCACTCCTCTGGTATCATATTCAGAGGAAGGAAGGCCGCCGGTGGAGACACGTCGCCAGGGCCAATGTTCCTAGGCTGGAACTTCTTGATATGCGTCTTCAAGGCTTCACCGGTCAAGTTGGTGCCCGAACCAACCTCAATGCGGTTGGTATCCATCTCACTGTTGAAGGCCCAGGCAGGTCGCCCCCTAGCCCTCAGTGGGGCCCACCTGTTCATCAAGAAGTTGCCGAAGACCATCTGAGGGGTCACCCCACCATCGACGCACTCATGGATTCTGTCCAGAATGGGCATGACTCCATCGACAGCTCTGGCATGTCAGTCCAAATGTCAATGTCAACGCAAGGGAGGCCTTCAGGCAGTTCCAGCCTCTCGTGTCCCTCGACGGTGATGACCGCCCAATCTTTCTTCCAGTCGTCCCACTTGCCAGAAGGAAAGGACCTCAAGTACTTGAGGGGGGAGTTTTTCCGCTTCACGAAGTAGTAGAAGCCGATGAACTCATCACTCTTCCCGATGGGGTGGACAGTGAAGAAAGTCCGGAACAACTCCACACAAGGGGGCACTCCCACCCACATCTCACAAAAGTGGACGAAAGTTGCCACCAGCAAGGTTGAGTGGGGGCCGAGATGGTGGAGCTGCAGACCATAGAAATCAAGCAGCATCAAAAAGAAAGTGGAGAAAGGTGAGATCAAACCCGCCATGGCGTACCCAAGGAAGTACACCATATCTCCGGCTCGCTTCTTCTCGAAGGGAAGCTTGCCGCAGAAAATGTCGTTGTTGAAGGAGTCACTGGACCAACCCATGTAGGTCCGGACCCTAGACAACTCCTTCTTGCTTCCAATGCGGCTCTTAGGGAGTCCCAACTTCATCGTAGCACAGCGGGGCGAGAGATGAAAAGCAGGTGAATGTTTGGAGGATTCGAGCACAAGTTCAAATGAAGGCGTAAAGAATCCCCAAAAGGTGCGCACTTTCCTTCTTATGTAAGCCCCCGCAACGCTTGGATGGAAACCGCAGAGGGACCAACGATACAGTTCAAAAACTTCACCCTGCTAATGACAAGGGGGCCCGGGGCCACCCCGATGATCAAGTCGAGGTCCTTACCCTAGGCGAACAGTTGTCTTCATGAGAGGCGGGAAGCCTGAGGGCGATGACCTGACAGGGCGCGCGAAATCGATACGGTTTTCGTATCGGGAATCGGCGACCTTCAATTGCGTGAGATCCGCACGCTCAGATCTCACCTGCCGCATCCTGAATATGCCACGCGGTGATGACTTAACTGCAAACTACTACCAACGGCACATCCAAAGACCCTTGAAGACACGACTCAAAAACCGAAGGATGGACCCACCTCCGGCAAAACGACTTCATCCAAAAGATCTCTCCCAGAGGTGGGCCCAGGGGGCCACTGTCGGTACCCTGCGTACCGAATACCTCTTGGGACTGTAAAAAGAGCAAAGGAACTTCACCTGTCTGAGTTTAAGACTTCCGAAGGCCCCATGTGTCATACGGAACCGGACCTGCCTCCCTTCTATGGTTAGTCCCAGTGCTGCCACGTGTATCCTGCAACCGGAACTACATCTCTCACATGGGATAGCTCCGGGCTAAATACCTGTGCGGCACCCCCGGACCTAACCCCCGAGAGAGGGAAGCTCCGGTACTGACACGTGTACAACAACACCGGACCTATCCGTCCTAGATGTAAAGCTCCGGAGCTGCCACGCGTTCAACCGCCGTACCTTCAACTTAAACAAGCAGACGGGTGGACCCCCAACGGCTTGGACCTTCAAGGGGCAATTAAAGACTTCAAGACCCGATTAAGTGTCACTAATACCATCTTAATGAAACACGATCGGAGGGCCCTTCATACCAGTAACGTCACTATCAAGGCGCGTTACCACACTATTAAGGGTAATTAAGCTCATTAATTGTGTATTAAACATCAGTACACGCCAGAACCAGATGTCGGGCTAGGCTAACGATGTAACAACCAGTCGTTGTACTATAAAAGGACTGGTCGAGCGATACACAGGGAGGCTCTTCCAGACTCGGCTCTGACACACGCTCACAAGTGCTCAGACGCTTAATACAACAACTACACACCCCGTGGAGTAGGGTATTATGCTTAGGTGGCCCGAACCACGTAAATCCTCGTGTCAACTTTCCATCGTGTTCTGAATCTCTGCGCGCCCACAACTGAACTATAAACTCCGCAGGCTGCCAACGGTAGTACCAGGAGAATTGCCGGAACCAAACTCTGACACTGATGATTGGCTCAAGTCTGTGGAGAAGAATCTCGCTATAGTCCAATGCAGTGACCGAGAGAAAGTGCTATTTGCTTCCCATCAACTTGTTGGAGCAGCTGCCGATTGGTGGGATTCCTTATGCAATGCTCATGAGAATCAGGAGAGGATCACCTGGGTGGAATTCAAGGAAAGTTTCTGTTCTCATTATGTGCCGGAAGGTGTCATAATTTTGAAGAGGCAAGAATTTGAAAACCTGAGGCAAGGAAGATCGAGTGTGGGTGAATATCTCAATAAATTCACTCAACCTTCAAGGTATGCTCTTTGAAGATGTGAGCCAGGACGGCCGGAAGCAATACTTGTTCATGAGGGGCTTGAACAATGAGATCCAAGTGCAATTGCTCAATTGTGATTATGACAACTTCCAGAAGCTTGTGGACAAAGCAATTGTTGTGGAGAACAAGGTCCGTGAGATGGAGCAAGATAACAAGAGGAAGACTCCATATCAAGGAGAGCAGCAAGGAAGTAATGTGCGCCCTCGCTTTGAACCACCTAATGCGCCTTATTATAGCTCCTCTACTCTTGTACAGCGCCCTAGATATGCACCGTGCCCAACTCAGTTTGTGCAGCAACACCCTGTCATGCAAGCACCTAGGCCTCCAATGCCTTATGCACCTCGTGGCAACTTCCCTGGTGCTAATGTGTCGAACCAAGCTCGTCCAAATAATTCTGGCAGAGTTAAGAAGTGCTATACTTGTGGAGAAGCTGGACACTTTGCACATCAATGTCCAAAGTCCGGCCCTGGTCAAGGAAGCAATGCTCAAAGACAAAACTCAAGACCCAATGGAGGACAGCCACAAGAAAATTGTGCACAACAGAACTTTGCTCGTGGCAATGTGAACCATGTCTCTACAGAGGAAGCTCAACAAGCGGATGACGTGGTGATTGGTATGTTTCTCGCAAACTCCAACTCGGCGACTATGTTATTTGATTCTGGAGCATCACATTCATTCATTGCATCGAAATATGTTGCCAAGTATAGTTTGCCTATCTCTCATATTAAGTTTACTCTATTGGTTAAGTCTCCTAGAGGAGAGATGAGGACAAATATAGTATGTCCAAAAGTAAGCCTTAGAATGACGGGGGTAGACTTCTTCGCCAATCTCATTGTCTTGGATTCCCAAGGATTGGACATTATACTTGGTATGGATTGGCTGAGGAAGCACAATGGATTCATTGAATGTGCCACAAAGACGGTTAAGTTGACCAATGAGGAAGGAATCACCATAGAGTTTGAAGCATCTCGAACCGCACCGAAGCAATTGGAGCTGAATCATATGGACGGTATCGCAATTGAGGAGATTCCAGTAGTGCATGAATTTTTGGATGTGTTTTCGGATGAGTTGCCAGGTATGCCACCTGATCGAGACATTGAGTTTGTTATTGATTTAATACCTGGAACTGCACAAGAGGCCATATAGAATGCCTCCTAAGGAATTAGCAGAGCTCAAGAAGCAAATTCAAGAGCAACTAGAGAAGGGTTTTATTCGCCCAAGTTCTTCACCTTGGGGAGTGCCCGTTCTATTTGTGGACAAGAAGGATGGGTCCCAAAGGATGTGTGTGGTTTAACGAGCTCTCAACGAGGTAAAAATCAAGAACAAGTACACCTTGCCACACATAGAAGACTTGTTTGATTAGATGAAGGGTGCTTGTGTCTTCTCTAAGATTGATTTGAGGTCGGGATACTTTCACATGAATATTAGACTGTCGGACATACCTAATACAACTTTTAGGACAAGGTATGGATGCTATGAGTACACCGTGATGTCCTTTGGATTAACAAATGCGCCTGCCTACTTTATGTACCTCATGAATAAGGTCTTCATGGTGTACTTGGATATGTTCGTCTTGGTGTTTATTGATGATATTATGATCTTCTCGAAGGATGAGAAGGAACATGAGGAACACTTGAGGCTTACATTGAAGAAATTGAGGGAGCATCAATTGTATGCCAAGTTAAGCAAGTGCCAGTTTTGGTTGAGAGAAGTATCGTTTCTGGGTCATATCAGCTCGGGAGGAGGAGTATTAGTTGACCCAGGGAAGGTGAGGTATGTGCTAAAGTGGGAGCCACCACAAAACGTAAAAGAGATCCGAAGTTTTCTTGGGATGGCTGGATATTACCGTCGATTCATCAAGGACTTTTCTAAAATAGCCAAGCCAATAACGCAGTTGCTAATGAAGGGGAAAGCGTTTCAATGGACTCAAGGTTGTCAAGAGAGTTTTGAGGAGTTGAAGAAGAGGTTAACGATGGCCCCAATTTTGATATTATCGGACGTGAGCAAGAGTTTTGATATTTATTGCGATGCATCAAGACAAGGACTTGGTTGTGTATTGATGCAAGAAGGTCAAGCGGTTGCATATGCATCAAGACAATTGAAGAAACATGAGCAGAATTACCCAACGTATGATTTGGGACTTGCAACGGTGGTACACGCATTTAAGATTTGGAGACACTATATTCTTGGACATAGGTGTGAAATTTATACAGATCACAAGAGTCTCAAGTATATTTTCACACAAACAGATCTGAATTTGAGGCAACGAAGATGGTTGGATCTCATCAAGGATTATGATTTGGGGATCAATTACCACCCGGGAAAAGCCAATGTAGTGGCCGACGTCTTGAGTCGGAAAGGATTAAGTCATCAACTCATAGTTCGAGAATTACCATCCGAGTTATGTAAGGAGTTTGAACAGTTGAACCTTGGATTTGTAAATGAGATGGAGATGATGGAGTTAAACCCAAACTTAGAGCGAGAAATTCGGGAAGGTCAAACTAAGGATGAGGAAATTCAAGAAATCAAGGAAAGGACCCAAGAAGGGAGGGAATTCAGATTTGATGAGGATGAACATGGTACTCTATGGCTCAGTAATAGGATTGTTGTGCCTAATGTGAAGCATATTCGGGAGACAATACTAAAGGAGGCACATGACTCACCTTACTCAATTCACCCCAGTTGTACCAAGATGTACAAAGACTTGAAGACATGTTATTGGTGGGCTAGCATGAAGAAGGATATAGCTGAATACGTAGCTTTGTGTGATGTGTGCCAACGAGTTAAGGCAGAACATCAAAGGCCAGTCGGATTATTGCAACAATTGAAGATTCTGAAATGAAAGTGAGAAGAAATCGGAATGGACTTTATAGTTGGATTGCCACGTACCCAGTCCGGTTATGACTCAATTTGGGTAATTGTGGATCGATTGACCAAATTAGCTCATTTTTTTCCTGTCATGGTATAGATGGTTTTTCCTGTCAAAACCATCTATACCACCGCGAAGCTAGCATAATTGTATATGGAGAACATTGTGTGTCGACACGGAGTACCAAAGAAGATAGTTTCGGATAGAGGTTCTCAATTTACCTCCAGGTTTTGGCAGAAATTGCATGAAGCATTGGGAACAAGGTTGCATTTTAGTTCAGCATATCACCCTCAAACAGATGGACAAACCGAAAGGACCAACCAGATTTTAGGGGACATGCTGAGAGCTTGTGCTTTAAAGCATGGGAAAAGCTGGGACAAGAGCTTGCCATATGTAGAATTTTCGTACAACAATCGTTACCAAGCAAGTTTGAAGATGTCACCATATGAAGCACTATATGGAAGGAAGTGTAGGACACCCTTATTTTGGAGTGAGACAGGGTAGAATCAAGTATTTGGACCCTGTGTGTTGCAAGAAGTTGAGAAACAAGTTCAGATTATTCGCGAAAATTGGATGGCTGCTCAATCAAGGCAAAAAGGATATGCGGACAATAGGAGGAGAAAACTATCCTTTGATGTGGGAGACTTCGTTTATCTCAAGGTGTCACCGATGAGAGGTCATAAGAGGTTTAACATAAGAGGCAAGCTAGCACCTTGATATATTAGGCCATTCAAGATTTTGGACAAAAGAGGAGAAGTAGCGTATAAGTTGGAGATGCCAACTCATCTTTCAGATGTTCATGATGTGTTTCGTGTTTCCCATCTCAAGAAGTGTTTAAGGGTACCGGAAGAACTAGTGCCAATGGAAGAATTGGAACTAGAGAGAGATTTGACTTATGCTGAGCAACCGATCAAAATCTTGGAAATCAAGGAGAGTGTCACGAGGAACAAGGTAATCACATGGTGTAAAGTGCAATCAAAGCATCACACAAAATCGGAAGCAACATGGGAGTTGGAGGATGATCTCAAGAAGGAATTTCCCTATCTCTTCTCTTTCGCGTCGAATCTCGAGGGCGAGATTCATTTTAAGGGGGGTAGGTTTGTAACACCCTCATTTTCATCCATCATGCATTGCATACATTATAATATATCTCTAACATTAATCCACATAAAAAGAAATAGGCTTAAAATGAATTGATAGCAAAACCACATTTAAGAATTCTAGAAAGTGCGGACTAGTTCGATTTTGGTGCGGACTAGTCCGACTTCTCTATGACCTCAAACGAACTTGTCGTTTTGCTGCGGACTAGTCTATTTTTCCTCTGGACACTTTTGGACTTCTCCGGTCCTGTGCGGGCTAGTACGGGTTCCAATTCCTTGAAAATTTTGCTATGTCCCTGGACTTGTCCGGACTAGTCCGGTGTTCCAGTGGACTTGTCCGTTTTTCCCTCTGACTAAAGTTGGACTTGTCCGATTTTTTGCCAGACTTGTCTGTTTTTCCCCTCTAGATAAGATCGGACTTGAACGATGTCCAGAGCAGACTTGTCTGATATCTCTCTGATCAACTTTGGACTAGTTCGGCCCTTCTCAGACTTGTCCGATAAATCGTGACTCTGAGTTGATCTTTTGTTTCACGACTTGTTTCTTGGGTTTTATGTTAAGTGTTCCTAGGGACGTCGTGTCTAACTCTTTTAGAGCCCATGTGGGACTCCAAACTGACCTTTACTCATCTCAAAACTCGAAATCCATCTAACTCTAGCCTCCACCTCTATATAAACAACCCCACCCCTTGGCTTGACATCTATTTGCCACTTATCCACCCCACCCAAACCCTAGCTCGTGAATAGCCACCACCAATGATGAGGGCATCACAACAGCGGAGACACACTTTGAAATGCAAGGACTAACCACAAGAGCACGAGCACGGTTAATAAATCAGCAGGTGAATTTTCTCCTAACTTCTTTTGCATATGAGTTTGAGAATAGATTGCTATGTGATGATTTACTTGTTATTAGGAATAATGGAGAAGATCAAAAAGTGAAGGAAAGAGGCCTTGGGAGCATGGAGAACCAGCTGGGACGTCCACAAGTTGATGGAAGCAGTTTACAACTAGAACTCGAGTTCAACTCGGAGTCCAGGAGCAGTGCACCTTAAAACGGACACCCAGGAGGCATACGTACTCCGTTTTTGACGTTCTATATATGCACGGAAATAGGAGAATATATACTTTGCAATGGTTCTAGTCCCACCTCAAAATTACTCCGGAGTAATTGGGAATCATCAAAACAATTCGAGTCCAGATTTCTGTCCGGTGCTGCGTCACCGAATCGGGCCTTTGGGCCTTGTATCCCATATGAGTCCATTAGGGACACGACTAATTGTGTTTTTACCAAACCCTAGCCTTTAAATACTGCAGCCACCGGTCATATTCGGTGAGTTTTGCTTAGAATAACAATTTCGTCATTCTTCGGTTTGTGAGACCCCAACTTCTCAATTTCAGATCGTGTCTTCTACGTTCTTGCTTGTGTTCTCAGTTCACCTACAAGGATTAGCCTTCTTGGCGAGGTCAAGCGTGTGCCGCATGGTTGTTAACCAATAGAGCAGTGGTGTAGTGATTGCAGGGGTATTCGAAGTGCTCGAGTGCCGCGGATCATCAATGTCGAGTTCTCCACCCTAATCGACTTACCTTTCGGAAGATCGGGCCTAAACCTACTCATCAATTGGTATCAGATTTCCAGGTTTCCCGTGAGGTATATTTTTTTCCTTCCATTAGATCGATTTTGTTTCGTACCTAGAGTCCACAGAAAAGCCACAAAAAAATTAGATCATTTTTCCCGCTTCCTAGACTATAGTGCCTGCAATTTCGTTTTTTAGTTTGCATTGTTGAGTTTGCATTCGTGTGCTCGAGTCTTGTTGCTGGTTTAGCTTTGTGTTTTGGGTCCTAGTTATCGTGTTTTGTCCTTGTTTTCTTGCTGTTCGACACCTATTGCACAATCCCCAAATAACAAACCGATCCACCACGTTTATCGGTTTGCCCTAGCCAGCCGCCTTGCGTGAACTCCCGCATCGCCATAACTAGATTAGGTGACAAACCTTTGTGCCACTCATCCTTGAATCATCGCACACCACCCCATTACTTGTAGTGCAAATTTCCGATCGTTTTAGTATCCGATTGCGAGTTCTATTCTCAAACCGAGTTGGAATCAACATCCAAAAATCGTAACTCGGACAACCTACCTTAAAACGGCCATAACATTCGCATACAAACTCGAAATCGGGCGATTTTTTTTTTTCAAATTCATCTACGCAAAATTTCGCATCTTATTTTCAGCCACGTAGCCGCATTCGGCGAAATTAGATTGCCCAAATTCCCCTCAGAAGATAGGTTATCCGACCTCTGAAGTTTCAGCGAGAATTTTAAAGAATCTTCTTGATTTTCTATAGGCCGCATATTACATCCAATTGAACTGCAAATTTGTGTGCTTCCTATCTTCGTGCTTCTGAGTAAAGAAAAAATATCAAAAAAATATTACAAAAAAGAAAAAAAATAGTGAAGAGTACGCATATTAAAGCAATTGGCCTATACTACTTGTACTGTGATTGTTGGTTATATCATTTTGTCTTCCTTTTGCCTTGCTACTTCCTTGTGTTGTGCTAGGCCCTAGAGCACTTGATTGACCAGCAACAGTTTCCTACATTGAATACTTATTCAACTTTGTTTACCTATTAACGATTTTCTGCTTATTAGCCACCATATTGTGCCATCCAAGCTCCACCTTTCTCTTGAGCATAACAGGTACCTTTGCAATCACCTCACGCTTCATTGGTTCATCTCACCGTCCACACTACCTGCTGTGTCGGTAAGAACACTTGTAAGAGTGTGGTAAGACGCTTGAGCGAGAGAGATTGTTTTCTTCCACCTTTCACATTGTCACTGTAGTTGATAGGGATAACATATTCTTGTTGTCTTTTGTTTCCTACTAACAATGGCAGGAGAAGACAATGATGACGAATGTGTTCAACATGTTGAGTTACGTGATATGATGAAGACCATGACAGATATGTTCGCCAAATACAACGCAGCAATGGAGGAGTCATTGACGAACTTGAGTCGCCAACTTGATGACCTTGCTCCTCGGATGAATACTTTTGAGGCTCGGTTGCCTCTCGCTGGAAGACATGAAGACAATCCTTATGATGATATGGAAGATCACAACAATCAGCCAAGACCGCCACTTTATTGTCGAGGTATGGAAGGTAATAATCATAACAATTATAATCGTCCTCCTGATGATCGTTTTGCTAAAGTGAAATTTACTATACCTTCTTTTTTTCTGGTGCTTATGATGCTGAGGCTTATCTTGATTGGGAGATGACAGTAGAGCAAAAATTAAATGCCCATCTTGTTCCTCAACAACATAGAGTTCGTCAAGCCACTAGTGAGTTTAAGGACTTTGCTATCATATGGTGGAATGAACTTGTTAAAACTAGAACAGATCCTCCAACATGGGATAGATTAAAGGAAGTTATGCGTGTTCGATTTGTTCCTCCATCTTTTTAGCAGGACCTTCGCAAAAAATTGAAGCGCTTAGACCAAGGTAATATGTCCGTAGAGAAGTATTATCAAGAGTTACAAAAGGGTATGCTGCATTGTGGGGTAGTAGAGGACGTGGATGATAAAATAGCTCATTTTATGGGGGGTTGAGGCATGAAATTCAGGACATTGTCGAATACAAGGAATATGATACTGTTAACAGATTGTTTCAGCTTGCTATGTTGGCAGAAAAAGAATTGCAGGACCGACAACAACAGCAACAATGCAAAAGGAGCAACTTCACGCCGCGTTCGACGCCCACACCATCCAAAACAGCACCATCTTCGACCCCCCGTGCAGCGACTATACCATCCAATGGCGGCCAACGAACTATATCTGCTGCTCCACCTTCTCGCGTGCTGGAGGGCAGCAAGGCGACATCATTCAAGCCTTCGTCGTCCACTCCTTCTTCGAGTCGTACTTCCGACATTAAGTGTCATCGCTGCCAGGGACTTGGTCATATAATGAGAGATTGCCCAAGAAAACGAGCATACATAGCATGCGATGATGGCGGGTTTGATAGTACTTCGGATGTTGAAGATGAATATTCTCTTGCTGCTGACTTTAGATATCCAAATGACGAACACACCGAAGAAGACGTACTTGGTACAGCGGTGACGGAGAACTATAGGAGCATCATTGTGCAGCGTGCCTTGAGCTCCAAAGTGGAGACCGACAACAAGCTACAACGACACAACCTCTTCCACATGTTTCTCGTCGTCAAGGACTGTCGTGTACACACTATAATTGATGGAGGTAGCTGCAATAACTTGGTGAACACGGACGTCATCAAAAAACTTGGTTTGACAACAAGAGCACACCTTCATCTGTACCACATTCAATGGTTCAACAACAGCGGTAAAGTTCGGGTAACACAAATAGCGAGAATACATTTTTCAATTGGTTCTTACCATGATTTTGCTGATTTTGATGTCGTTCCTATGGATGCTTGTTCTCTTTTATTGGGTCGTCCTTGGGAATTTGATACAGATGCTATTCATCATGGTGGAACTAATAAATATACTCTCCTTTATAAGGGAAAGAAAATCACTTTACTCCCCATGACTCCTGCTGAAATTGTGCATTTTGAGAAGAGTAAAATTCGTGATGGCAAAGCAACAAAATTAGAATCTGAAAAATAGCAAGTCAATAAGTTAAAATCACCATTGTTGCTCGCAACTAAATCTGACCTTGTTGATTTATTCGATGCTAAGGGGATGTGCTATGCTTTTGTTTGAAAAGAAGCCATGTTTTCACTTCATGAATTGTCTATTGCATTGCCCCCTGCTGTTGCTAACCTTTTGCAGGAGTTTGAGGATGTGTTTCCCTCCAAGATACCCCCTGGTTTACCACCAATGAGAGGCACTGAACACAAGATCGATTTGATTCCAGGAGCAAGTTTGCCAAATTGTGCAGCATACAGGGCGAATCCACAGGAAACTAAGGAAATTCAGCGACAAGTCCAAGATCTTTTGGACCACGGGTACATTCGTGAAAGCCTTAGCCCTTGTTTCGTTCCTGTTCTTTTGGTTCCTAAGAAAGATGGTAGTTGGTGCATGTGTATTCATTGTCGAGCGATTAATAACATCACCATTCGATATTCTTATCCTATTCCTCGCTTAGATGACATGCTTGATGAATTGAGTGGTGCTATCATCTTCACAAAAATTGAGTTGCGTAGTGGTTATCACCAAATTAGAATGGCGCTAGGAGATGAATGTAAAACTGCATTTAAAACCAAGTTTGGACTTTATAAGTGGTTAGTCATGCCTTTTGGTTTAACTAATGCACCCAACACCTTTATGCGTTTAATGAATGAGGTTTTATGTGCTTTCATTGGACAATTTTTGGTGCTTTACTTCGATGATATCCTCATTTACAACAAGTCATATGATGAACATCTTGATCATTTACCTACTGTTTTTACCGTTTTGAGAGATGCACGTTTGTTTGGTAACCTTGAAAAGTGTGTCTTTTGCACCAATCGAGTCTCGTTTCTTGGCCATGTCGTTTCCTCGTAGGGAATTGAGATGGATGAGACAAAAATTGAAGCGATCACTAGCTGGCCAGTCCCAACAACCATTACGCAGGTTTGTAGTTTTCTTGGTCTTGCAGGTTTTTATTGGCATTTTTTGCGGGATTTCAGCACCATTGCAGCACCTCTACATGAGCTAACGAAGAAGGGAGTGCCATTAAAATGGGTCGAACAGCAGCAACAAGCTTTTGATGCTCTCAAATCTAAGCTTACACAAGCACCATTGCTACAACTTCCTGATTTTGACAAGACCTTTGAGCCAGAATGCGATGCAAGCGACATTGGTATTGGAGGCGTTCTTATACAAGGAGGTAAATCTGTTGCTTTCTTTAGTGAAAAACTTCATGGTCCTTCTCTGAATTATTCCACTTATGATAAGGAATTGTATGCCTTAGTGCGAGTATTACAAACTTGGCAACATTATCTTTGGTCTAAGGAGTTTGTCATACATTCCGATCATGAATCATTGAAGTATCTTAAGTGTCAAACCAATCTGAATAAATGACATGCTAAATGTATTGAGTTCATAGAGTCGTTTCCATACATCATTAAGCATAATAAAGGGAAGGAAAATGTCATTGTCGATGCATTATCTAGGCGTTATACCATGCTGTCCCAACTTGATCATAAAATCTTTGGTTTGGAAACAATAAAAGCATTATATCCTACTGATTTGGACTTCAAAGATGCTTTTAAAAATTGTAGAGAAGGAAGAACTTGGAATAAATATGTGCTGCGAGAGGGTCTCCTCTATCGTGCTAATAAGCTATGCGTTACAGCTAGCTTCGTTCGTTTATTACTTTTGCAGGAAGCACATGGAGGAGGCTTGACGGGACATTTTGGAGTGAAGAAAACTGAAGACGTGCTGTCCACACACTTCTTTTGGCCAAAGATGAGGTGTGATTTCGAGCGCTATGTGTCACGATACACTAATTGCACTAAAGCTAAGTCTCGCCTTAACCCACATGGTCTTTATATGTCTCTTCCTGTTCCTAGTGTACCTTGGGAGGATATTTCTATGGACTTTATTTTGGGATTGCCTAGGACTAACAGGGGGAGGGATAATATTTTTGTAGTTGTTGATCGTTTCTCCAAAATAGCACACTTTATACCTTGTCATGAGAATGATAATGCCTCACACATTGCTGATTTATTTATGACGGAAATTGTTCGTTTATATGGTGTGCCAAATACCATTGTTTCTGATCGTGATGCAAAAATTTTAAGTCATTTTTGGAGAACTTTGTGGTATAAATTGGGAACCAAGTTGCTGTTTTCAACTACATGTCACCCACAAACGGATGGACAAACTGAGGTAGTTAATTGTACTTTATCCACTATGTTGCAGGCTGTCTTGAAAACAAATCTGAAGTTGTGGGAGGAGTGTTTAACACATATAGAATTTGCTTACAACAGATCTGTTCACTCCACGACAAAGGTAAGTCCATTCCAGGTAGTGTATGGTTTCAATCCTCGTGCTCCTATTGATTTACTACCTTTGCCTCCTTCTGAAACTATGAATTTAGATGCTACACAACGATCTGAATTCATTCTTAAGATGCATGAAACTACAAAGAATAATATTGAAAAGATGAATGAGAATTATAGGATTGCAGGGAGTAAAGGTAGAAAGGAA
This sequence comes from Tuctoria greenei, assembly GCA_036927565.1. NCBI lineage: Eukaryota > Viridiplantae > Streptophyta > Magnoliopsida > Poales > Poaceae > Tuctoria > Tuctoria greenei. Next base: position 199,803,121 of record JAYESD010000006.1, read on the forward strand.
GTAAAACTTTAACTGGGTGATTTGGTGTGGTTACATTTGAGAAAAGAGAGATTCCCCGACTTGAGAAAATCTAAACTTATGCCACAAGCTGCTGGTCCTTTTAAGATTGTTAAAAAGATTAATGATAATGCATATAAGCTTGAATTACCTCCCGATTTTGGGGTTAGTCCTACATTTAACATTTCATATTTGCGACCGTACTTGGTAGAAGAAGATGAACTTGAGTCGAGGATGACTCCAATTCAAGAGGGGGAGGATGATGAGGACATCACAACAGCGGAGACACACATTGAAATGCAAGGACCAATCACAAGAGCACGATCAGGGTTAATAAATCAACAGGTGAATTCGCTCCTAACTTCTTTTGCATATGAGTTTGAGAATAGATTGCTATGTGATGATTTAATTGTTATTAGGAATAATGGAGAAGATCAACAAGTGAAGAAAAGAGGCCTTGGGAGCGTGGAGAACCAGCTGGGACGTCCACAAGTTGATGGAAGCAGTTTACAACTCGGACTCAAGTTCAACTCGGAGTCCAGGAGCAGTCCACCTTAAAACAGACGCCCAGGAGGCATACAGACTCCGTTTTTGACGTTATACATATGCACGGAAATAGGAGAAGATAAATTTTCCTATGGTTCTGGTCCCAACTCAAAATTCCTCTGGAGTCATTGGGAATTGTCGAAACAAGTCGAGTCCAGATTTCTGTCCGGTGTTGTGCCACCGAATTGGGCCTTTGGGCCTTGTATCCCGTATGAGTCCATTAGGGACGCGTCTAATTGTGTTTTGGCCGAACCCTAGCCGTTAAATACTGCAGCCGCCGGTCATATTCGATGGGTTTTGCTTACAATAACAATTTTGCCGTTCTTCGGTTTGTGAGACCCCAACTTCTCAATTTCAGATCGTGTCCTCTAGGTTCTTGCTTGTGTTCACGGTTCACTTGCAGGGATTAGCCTTCTTGGCGAGGTCAAGCGTGTGCAGCATGGTTTATAACCAACAGAGCAGTGGTGTAATGATTGCAGGGGTATTCGAACTGCTCGAGTGCCGCACAACTTACTTTTCGGAAGATCGAGCCTAAATCTACACATCAACCAAGGAGGGAGAAGGAGATCTAGAGCAGGAAGAAGAAGAAGAGGAAACGAAAGAGGATCAATATGTCCATCAACTTCGCGTTCTTCGTCAACAATCCACCATCAAGTTCTTCATCAACCCTAGATTGCCAAGATCCAAGTGTTGCCTCCAAGATCCTTGATTCATTGGAGTTCTAAACACCTGGTATACCTTCTATTCTCTTTTCCTTGCGTGAATTCGACCCCAAATCTCCAAATTTACATCGATCTAAAAAACCCTAATCTGCTGTTCTCGCACAGTGCGGACTTGTCCGGCCCCTATCGGACTAGTCCGATCTTCCTGGTTAAATTGTGTCACATTAATTCCAAAATTAGATTTAATCAACTCCAAACCTGTATAAATTTGTTAAAAGCTATTAGGACTAGTTAGTGATGATTAAAAGCAACTCATTAACAAGTTCCACCTTGCATTCGCATTAATCATGCCTGTCGTGTAATATTGAGTAATATATGTGCACTCTTTGATTGTATTTCTTGTCTTGTATGTTATTGTGCGGATTAGACGGATTTGCCCTAGAGAGTGCCACGGAGGATCTCCAACACCAAGAGTTTGAAGGCTTTGACCCGAACCAATCCCAAGAGCAAGGCAAGTATCCTTGAAGCATATTGATCCTGTTTTAAAATAAATGTTTTGTTTGCAAATTGCATGCTTGTGTCAATTTGATGGGAATCCTATGGTAGGAAGTTTACTAGCTTTGTTTAACCACCCTTGTCTCCTGGAATTTATGGTAGAGAGTCAGGAAGGGCTTTTTACCTTTTACTTCGCTTAATTAATTGGGTGGGGAAAACAACTATACCACTTAACTTAATTGTGCATTTATGAGATTATGAATAATATGAACTGGTTAATATGACATGGTAATGGGTGATCTAAGCAAGCCTGATATGTGTATGGGTTGGATGTACGGTGGTTTACTTGCTTTAGATCTAAGGACTGGTTCATGCGAGAATAAGGCATGACTATAGTGCCACCACGAGGCAAAGTATAGGTGTGGCGTAGCTGATTAATTAGGCTTTGCCAGTGCTATTTGGAACATTAAGTATGCTCGGGGAAGGGATAGTCAGATTGGGTCTGTTGATGATTGGTTGGACTACCCTGGGATCCGAATGGCTCAAGAGGGGGCCCTTGGTTGAAAATGTGCTCAGTTGGAGGCATCGCCATCGGTGAAACCTCAGTGGGGTCTAAATAGGCTAGTAATCCCTTTGTAAAGGCTATTTTGTGATCTCTTAACCACACACTAATGGTAGTGCTTTGGCATAATGGAAGTTTTCTTTAGTTGCCCACGGGTGATGAAATCACAAACACGTGGGTAAAGTGGTACAAACTCTGCAGAGTCTAATAAAACTATCATGATAGCCGTGCTCCCAGTTATGAGCGCCTGGATAACCTACATGATTAGAGGGTTATGGTTTGGTACATGTTATGGTTTGGTAATGGTTATGGCTGATTATGAATTAAATTCTGATATTAAATATGGTTAATGGTAGTGATGAAATCTGGAATATGGATGATGATAATGAATATGGACTGGTATTATGATGATTATATGGTTTATGATGCGTTTATTTCACATATAATATAATATAATATATTTCTTTTCAAATGTTTTGATGTACTTTTCAACACTTAGCTATTATTATATCCGTCATTTGAATGAGCAACATGTCATACTTTCCACACTTGCTGAGTACGACATGTACTCACCCTTGTAATTCCGCAACCAACAGTTGTAGGTCAGGATTGGGATTATAATTATGATAATGCGGAGTTCTAGGCCGTGTCTACCGTCAGCTTGCGTGTGGAGTGTTGGAGCTGTGCTATACCCTTTACTTATGCTGCTTAGTTGCTTAATTGGCTCAGTTTAGTTTATTTCCGCTAAATTTGTTCAAATTGTCATTAGTAATCATTAGTGCTTGTATTCGAGGATAATCTGGTTGTGTAACAAAATTTGGTTAATTAATCTTGTTTTGTGGTAATTTTCTATATACTCTTTTGTGAATGCACTCGTGTATGTGTGTTGAACGTCCTGAGCACACATATGTGTTCACTTGGTTCATTTTTGGAATCGAGTGTCACAGTTGTGATAGTGTAAGTTACTTGATAATATAACTTGGATGATCTTTGTTTTATATATATATGTTATAATGTGCTTATAACAAATTAAAATTTCTCTTTTGTACCTTGTTGAATACATTGTCAAAGGGGGAGAAGTATGTAAGTGGGAGAAATAAGTATAGGGGGAGAAATTCATTCCTATCTCATTTGATTTTCAAAAAGGGGGAGAAACTGTTTTCAAAACTTTTCATGCCAATGTTTGAATTTGAAGTGGTGTTGCCAATGCATTCATCAAGGGGGGATTATGAGACATATGTGTGCTGAATACATTGGCTTGTGCTGAATACATTGTTTTTGATGATAAAAGTTTTGAATGCTACCAAAACACCTTTATCATCAAGGTCCGACTCTAGGTCCGAGCTCTAGCAAGGTCCGACGATGGGTCTGGCTTGTTTTGGGTAGCTTTGTCAAGGTTTGACTTCTCTGTCTAGGTCCGACTATCTTTGGTTAGCTCCGGTGCCAGGTCCTGCTAGCTTTAGTAAGTTCTGACGCTAGATTCTGTTAGTTTTGGTAAGCTCTGATTTAAGGTCTGGTTAGCTTTGGCAAGGTTCGGAGCTTGATCGCAATGGTTCTGCTTTGCAATATTTCCAACTTGCTTTTTGGAATATGGAAAATTTGCTTAGTTTTCTTTTACTAAGTTTTTGGTGTGTTTCGGTGGTTATGGTTGATATCTTTTTGCTAAGTTTTGCAACATACTTATGTGAGGTGCTCACGTAAGGTGTTGTGGTTATCAAAACTAACGAGAGTCAAGTCGAGGGCTTGTGCTCGAAATTATTAGTTGTTTATTCATGTGCAGGTGTTGCTTGAGTTCAAGACATGGCTGGTGACGGGATCCATTGAACTAGTCTTAGGGAGAAGATGAGGTTCAACAACCAAGTTCGGGAGGAATTGTGGTTGAGTTGATCGAGAGGTTGCACAACATATTTGAATCAAGAACAATGCATATGAAGGTATCGTGGACGTCGTTCGAAGATGTTTGCACACGTGCAAGGAGTTTATGGACGTGACTACATGGTTCCGAGGTGTGATGAAGAGATGTGGACGTAAAGAATTGGTCGGAAAGGTCCAACCGACTAGGTTATGGACTCAGGCTGCGGCTGAGTCGTGTTTGACTCAAATATGGAAAGTGTTGAGTTAGTTATGATAGGATTTCATGTGGGTCACGAACTTGAGTTGTTTTAGGAATGTGAGATATGTTCCTAAGGTGTTTGGAAGTATTAAGATTGCTTCTATCTGCGTATAGAAGAGTCTTGAGCAGTTATGGAAAGTTTCGATTCGTGAATTGAGTAGGATTAGAGTCCTAGTTAGGTTTGAGTTGGCCTAAAGGGCTAGTTATATAAGCAAGGGAGGCCAAATCTCGTGGTAGACGACTTTTGGGCTGTTTCTCTTGTGTTTTGATCAATAAAATTCGTAGTTTGAAGAAACTTTTGTGCCTTGTTCGCCCGACTTGTTTTCGTCAAGTCTTTCTCGTCGAGTTTCTACACCGCACTACCTTTCTTCGGTGCTTTTATCATAACTCAAGTTTTACAGATCCGATTGGCGTGATTCTTTTTAGGTTGTCTTCAAAACTTAATTTTCTATCATCTTTGAAAATTTCACGGTCTGGATTTGTGTTTTATGATCTACACGAGTTTCTTTGCGGTGTTCCAGAACTGTTTTTCTCGGGTAGGACAGATTGACCTTTGTTCGATCTTTCGATTGTAACTTGAGTTTCTCTCGACGGATTTTTGTGATTTTTGTTGTGATGTCTTCGTGACTTTATTCTTTAAAATATATACTAGTTTTGTTGCAGTTGAACACATTTAGATTAGTCGCACACACGGTTTCTTTAACAGATCAGTTTTCTGCCGAGGGGTGTTTTCGTTGCTTCCGCTAAAAAGTTTTAATATACCATTCACCCCCTCTAGTAGATTTACATGTGCTAGTCGATCCTACAAGGAAGAAGCCGTCGGCTGGCATGCCTGCTGTTGCCGCTGCTCAGCTCCGGGCGACCGTGGGCCACGACTCGAAAAGTGACCTCGACATTCGTCTGAAGACGGCAACGGTCCAAAGATGTGGTGTCCGATCCACAGAAAAAACACCCAAAATCTTGAAGATTACCGTGAGGTACAAAACCTTGTCGAGCACTTCAACAAGCGCCGAGAAGAAGCTCCCTTCCGCCAGCGGGAGGGAAAGCAGAAAGTCGATGAAGCTCCGACTGATCTGGAGCTAGGCTTCCAGGACCCCAAGAAGGTCCTGAAAGTTGTGTACAACACCGCCGATGATGATTCTGACATCTCCGACAACGAGCGTTGGAAGACCCTCAACACCATCTATGGAGGGTCCTGGGATATCACCTCCCACCGTGTCCTCAAGACAATGCGTCGGGAGATGGCTGCCACAGCTTCGAGTGTCAAGGTAGAACCCCATCGGAAGTGGATGGACACTCCCATCACTTTTGATGCTTCAGACTGCCCAAGAAACATGATCGGAGCTAGACAACTGCCGTTGATGGTTTCTCCTACCATCAATAATGTCTAGCTCTACCATGTCTTGGTGGATGGAGGTTCAACGCTCAACCTCCTCAGCTATGAAGCGTTCGTAAAGATACAGCTGAAACTCTCGGAACTTCGCCCCACACGTCCATTCTCCATGGTAGGTCCAGCTCCATCAGTCCTCTTGGTTCAATCACTCTCCTGGTGGCCTTCGGAACTTGGGAGAACTACAGGACCGAAAAGCTGGTTTTCAACGTGGCACACATTAGCTTACCCTTCAACGCCATCCTAGGCAGGCCTATCATGTACAGGTCCATGGCCGCAGCCCACTATGGATACCTAGTGTTGAAGATGTCGACACCTTCAGGCGTTCTCTGGATACGTGGGGATCGTACTGCGGGAGTTACTACGCTGGAAGAACTCCACGCGCTAACAACAGCGCAGGAACAAGCATCTAGCAAGGAGCTAGCTGCTCAGCCTTCGAGCACTCGTCACCAAGGCTCAACCTCTGCACCACGCGTGCAGCCAAGCAGCGACACCGACATACCCGTCAAAGTCGTCCAAATTGGTTCTAATATTGCCCAGACCACCCGTACATCGGGAGGTCTGGATAACAAATAGGAACTCGCGCTCATCACTTTCCTTCGGACAAATGTTGATGTGTTTGACTGGCAACCATCACAAATGCCTGGGATCCCGAGGGAGGTGATTGAGCACAACCTGAAAATATATCTCAACGCACGACCAATACAACAGAAGCCTCAGAAGCAATCAGTCGAGCAGCAGAACTTCATTCGACAAGAAATCAAGAAGCTACTCGAAGCTGGTTTCATCCGAGAGGTTCATCATCCACGATGGCTGGCAAACCCATTCGTTGTACCTAAGGCCGGCGGGAAACTTCAGATGTGTATCGACTACACCATCTTAAATAACGCATGTCCAAAAGATCCATTTCCACTACCTAGGATAGACCAGATAGTGGACTCCACCTCCGCGTGCGATCTATTGTGTTTCTTACATGCATAATCCGAATATCATCAGATACAAATGTCTAGGGAAGACGAAGAGCATACTGCCTTCATAACAGTAGATGGATTGTATTGTTACACTGCCATACCATTTGTTCTAAAAAATTCTACTTCAACTTTTGTGTGAGCCATGCACAAAACATTTGAACAGTTTATTAGGGACCTAGTGGAGGTCTACATCGATGACATCATCGTGAAGGTCAAGAACAAGGAATCACTCCTTGACAACCTATAAGCCATCTTCGACAAGCTGCGCGTAATGCCAAGACTCGATACATTGAGGTGCATAAGCTTCTTTATGCAGTTCTAATCGCCTCAAGGAAGCTACATCACTACTTCCAGGCCCACAAGATATCAGTGGTAACTTCCTATATACTGCATGCTATACTGCATAACCCAAACTCTACTGGGAACATCGCCAAGTGGGCAGCCTAATTGGCAGAGTTCGATCTCGAATTCGTGCCACGACAAGCTATCAAGAGGCAAGCATTGGCTGATGTGTGGCGGAGTGGACACCTTCTCCATCAAATCCTGGGGGGCCCAGTGAGTAGAAGATGGTACCCAAGGTTCTGGTCTGCACCGAGCCTCATTGGACTCTCTACTTTGATGGCTCTATGCAAAAGCAGGGGGCCGGAGTTGGAAGTCTTCCACTCGCTCCAACCGCGGAGAAGGTCAATTACGTGGTACACCTTGACTTCAAGGCAACCAACCACATGGCGGAGTATGAAGCTCTCATCTACGAGATCAAGGTGGCGCTATGGCGTCAAGCAGATGCTTGTGAAGGGTGATTCACAACTAATTATCAAGCAAGTCAAAGGTGAATGCAGCTGCAACAACCCACAACTTTGCTTACCTCCTTGCAGTCCAAAAGCTTCAGAAAGATTTCGATGTCCTAGACCTCTGCCATGTTCAGCATCTTAAGAACGCTGAAGCTGATGAACTCTCGATGAAGGCTTCAACTGGAGCTCAAGCTCCCGACGGAGTTTTTGTCAGGAGGTTGTCAAGACCAACCACTCGACCTGCTGAACTGAGCGAAGGGGGCGAGACCAACACCTCAAAGCTGGCAGTCCCGGTGGCCCTGTTACCATGGCGTCCACCAAGGGTCGTAGACGTAGGCGCTGCAGGAAGCTCCGAGCAACCCAACGCGCAAGATCTGAAGGCTCAAGTTAGCTCCAATGCATGGATCTCAGAGATCCAGATCTACTTGAAAGACAACATCCTTCTTGAAGATGGTGCATCCGCTGACCGGATCGTCAGATTGACTAAAAGATAGACGCTGGTAGAAGGGGATCCCTACCAGCGTGGTGCCAACAGCGTCCTTATGCCACTGTAAGGATTCCAGTTTATCGCAACGAAAAAATTTATCACAATAGGTTGTTTTTCGTCGCAATAGGTCGCTGTTGCAACGAAAAAGAGTGTGGCAATAGTTTTTACGAATCATCGTAATAATTCTTGTGGTGATAGGTTATTGCGACTCCTTGGCATCTGTGGCGAATAGTATGGTATTGCAACGATTTTACATCGGTGGCAAATAGAACGCTATTGCAACGTTTTCATGTATTGCGACGATTCAACGTATCGCAACAAATTGTACGGTATTGCAATGGGTTCACAATCGTGGCAAATAGTACGGTATTGCAACGATTTCATATTCGTGGCAAATAGTATGTTGTTACAACGATTTAGCGTATTGCGACGATGTAACTTATCGCAACAAATAGCATGGTATTGCAATGATTTCACAATCATGGTAATTGTATGTGGTTGCAATGATTTCACAGGCGTGGCAATAGTACGGTATTGTAACGATTTCACATTCATGACAAATAGTATGTTAGTGCAACGATTTAGCGTATTGCGATGATTTAACGTATTGCAACGAATAGCATTGTATTACAGCGATTTCACGTTCGTGGTTATAGTATGTGATTGCAAGTATTTTCACATTCGTGGCAAATACTACAGTATTTCAACGATTTTCACAGCCGTGACAAATAGTAACATATTGCAACGAGTTACGGTGTAGCGACAATTTACCATATTGCAACGAATATCACGGTATTGCAACGATTTCACATTCGTGGCAAATAGTATGGTACTGCAACGATGTCACAACCGTGGCAAATAGTATGATACTGCGATGGTTTAACGTCCGTGGAAAATAGTAGGTTATTGCAACGAGTCAACAAACGTGGCGAATAGTCCCGTATTGCAACGATTTCAGATCCATGGGAACTAGTCTGGTACTGCAATGATTTCGTATCCGTGGCAAATAGTTGGGTATTGCAACGAGTCCACAAACGTGGCAAATAGTACCGTATTGCAACGATTTCAGATTCGTTGGAACTAGTATGGTACCGCAACGATTTCGCATTCATGGCGAATAGTTTGGTATTGCAACAATTTCTTATCTGTGGTAATAGTATTTTAATGCAACGTTTTTTGAGTCGTTGTGAAATGTTTATACTGCAACGTTTTGTCATTCTATTGCCACGTTTTATAATCCGTATTGGCAATAGATTCCTATTGCAACAATTTATCATTCGTGACAAGAAATTTGTAATGCCACGTTTTATAATTAGCGGCAGTAGAACCCGAATGCACTAGATTTGAAAATTAGTAGCAACAGAATCACGAGTTTAACAATAAACATCCATCAATTGGTATTAAACACGCATAACAACACTCAAGGATTACTAAAGCGACGTGTTTGCATGCTAAGAGTTTTCCTAAGCTGACTGGGACTAATTGTTGGAGCAGGTGGCTTTTGGCGGTTCCTTTGGTGGACCTTCTGTGGAGTGGTCTCCATCATCATTTTGTGCATTTCAGCCATTGAGGCGCGCATATCCTGCATTTCCTTAGGTGTCTGTTCACGACCAGCTGCTATCTGACCTTGTAAGTTCTGGACTTGAACGTTTAACTCTTCATTCTTCTGGTTTATGCGGTTCATTTGGGTATAACTTAACTAGGCCAAAAACTGCATGGACCGTGTAGAACCAAGCCAATATAGCTCTATAAAAAGACGGCATGGATCATGTAGTTTACCTAGCACAAAACTGGAGTCCGGGATGCGATGTCGCAGGGTGGTGTCGGCGATGAAGAGGTTCGGTAGAGCCCGTCAAACTTGGTCGCCCGGCGTTGTACCCAGGAGTCAACAACACTAAGAGCTTCGATGCGTCACTGCGACATCCATGGGGGGATTGTAAAAACCGTGGGAAATTAAAACACGGGAATTTCTTAGGAATACAAGTATGGAACACAGGACAGAGAGACAACACATTTGGAGTACTACGAGATCACTGGAAGGACGGGGCAGCGGTGTGTCGGGAACGGAGGCCAGTGTTTCCATTTATACTCATCGTGGCTAAAATAGGGTTACAATAATAGGCGGGACTGAAATTGGAGGCGCGGGTAGTGAAAATTGAATTGTCAAAATCTCAAATGTGGCGCGCCAAGTAGAACGATAAAATTTTCGCGGGAGTGGAGAATTTGAGGCAAGTCGTGCCCTTGTGCACGCATCCAATCGTGATTAATTACATCTCATGTGGCGTCGATTCCTGCACATGGTGCGTGCAGCTAGAGGGGTAGACTTCGTCTTAGGACAACTTGCTCGCTTCTTAATTTATCTTTGTTGCCACGCATGGAGATCAAAATCTAAAAGCAGTCATCTACTAGCTAGTGGGACATTCCAAAAAAATACAAAAAAAATATGAATCGCCAAATGTATATGTGCTAATGCAAACGATATGCAAATACAACCAAGTCCATGAAAGGACGATGGTAAACAATCACCATTTTGTAAGATTAATCACAATGAAATGATAACATGTAGTATATACTACTACATACTAAAAATACATTTTCCCATGCGCCGACTACAAATGAAAAAATTGAGTGAAAGAACACAAAAGAGGAGAAACACAGCCTCAACCACGATCTCAATGGAGTTTCAACCAAGAGTCGTCGATTGTCGCAACATAACGAATTCTTGGCTAGACATTGAACAACAGTTATCTCGCCCCTTTTTCAGAAAGGAGTTGTTTTTCGATACTGCATAGGACGCATTGTTCATGAACAGAAAAGACATTTATCATTAAAATAGAAACAACACATATATTACAAACAAGAACTACGAAAGCACATAGAAAACAAGAAAAAGAAAAACTACAAATACTACTCTACTCGGAGTCGGAGGAGATCTCCTCCACCTCCTTATCTGCCACTGCCGCCTCCTCCTCTACCGCTGCTGCCGCCGCCTCCTCCGCCGCTACCACCGCCGCCTCCTCTGCTGCCACCGCTGCTGCCACCTCCTCCGGCAATTAAGTCCGAAGCTTCCGGGCGACGGTCTGCAGAAGATGCTGGCGGCCCTCCACCCCACCCACCTCCCTGATCGTCTCGTAGAGGATGTTGAGACGACCGGCCACAAATCCTAACCCGAAGCAGTAGTGGCCGATGGTGTCCATGCTGGTGCAAACGGAAGTTTCCCAAGACCCAGACGGTCACACGAGCGAGATGTATCAGAAAATACATCCCGCGCCAATTTTTCGAGCTTTTTTGCTTGCTCAGCGGTGGCGAAAAGGTGCTCGGTGGCCTTCTTCAGGCGCCGATCGAGTTCATCAAAGCGGTGTTCAATGATGCGGACAGTCTCCTAAACCCAAACGGGATGAGGAGGTGCGGGCGTCGCGGGCGGAGAAGGGACGGAGGAGGTGCGGGCACCGCCTCTAGTTCCACCGGCATTGGCTGCGATGGGAACGGAGAAGAAGGAGGTTCGGAGGACATCAACGGCCTGGAGCATTTCAGTGTGGGGCTACCCATTTGTGCGGCAACGGAGGTGCGGAGAAAGAGCGAGAGGTGGTCGGCGATGGTGCGGCGGTGAAGGAAGAGAAGTTTGGAGGCTATAATCAATGGAGATGGAGTGGTGCGGCGGAGATGCAAGAGGACGGGTGTGCCTTTATAGCGGGTCCTTGTCTTAGACCATCCGCACCAGTGTACTCTAAAGCATACTCTATACACTATTCTCCTTCAGCTTTTACACTATGTACTCTAAATTACACTGCAAAACAGTGTATCCAGTATGCTTTACAGTACGCCACTGCGGATGGTCCGCGCGAGTGGAGATGATCGGACGCTTCAAAAAATGCGCTTTCGAATTAATCCAAACAGCGGTTGGCTTCCTCTAAGTTGTCGCAACGGCTTGACGCGTCCCATCTCCGCTTCACAAACAGTTTTTTAATTTGACATGCAAAGGGTCCAGGGTATGCAGTGGCCCACCTGGCATACTTTGTAGGTCTGTCTGGCGGTGTTTCAGTTTTTTAGTTCCAGTTTTTAATTTTGACACGCAAAGGGCCCACCGGCCCAAGGTATATGCAATGTTCCAGTTTTTTTCAGTTTGTCACGCAAAAGACCTCGATTATGTTTCATGACGTTACATGTTTTCTCTTATTTTTGAAAGATCATATATATATATATATATATGTATATATATATATATATATATATATTTGAAAGATCGTCAGAAAACACAAGAAAAAAGTACAAGACGATGAACACACGACACATTCATGCATTCATTAACACACACACACACACACACAATATATATATATATATATATATCACAAACCCTCGTTCATGTTTTCTCAGTTTGACATGCAAAAGACCTCGATCATGTATGTTTGATGACGTTAGGTGTTTTCTAATTTTGTTGAAAGATCGTCATATTTGAGACTCGTTGATCATGTTTGGGGTGTAGCAAGCATGCATGGACAAGTAACATATGCACTTGAAAACCTCCCGACGATCATGTTTGATGACAACATTATTACGTGTTTTCTCTGTTTTTTGTTGAAACATCGTCATAGATAGTTTGAGGCTCGTTGATCATGTTTGGGGCGTGACAACTAACATGTTATATATATATATATATATATATATATATATATATATATATATATATATATATATATATATATATATATAGTTTGGCTTGTTGATCATATGTTTGGGGCGTAGGGTAGCATGCCTGGACAACTATAACATGCATGTGAGAGAGACATCGATGACCATATGTACTCCCCCTGTCTCAATGAACTTGTTGCTTTGTCGTAGTTCATTTTTTAACTACAAAAGCCGCATCAGAAGAGCTTGTTTATTGGCTCATGGAAAAGGAAAATTCTTCGTACGTAGTACAAAAAGTATAAGTTGGTTGGTGTTGCCGTTCGTACGCGAAGGATGCGGCCAGGTAGTTGCTCTTGCAGGTGTATGGTAATTACGTGAGTGTTTGGTCGGGTCATGTGGTTAGTCCACGATGCACCCTAAACCCAGTGTTGAGGCCGTGTATTTGTCATTTGTGCGTACACTCTAGTGACATGTGACAAAGTGCTCAGTCATCAATTGCGTTTGGTTTGACGTCAAAGTTGGATTGGAGATAGATCATCCATTTCTTTTTGTCTTGGATCATCCAAATTAACGTTTGGTTGGATGGACTGGACGATCCAATTTTTTGTTGGTAGGTTGGATGAAACTTGATTGGATTATTGAATCATCAAAGTTGATAATTTCATAATATTAATTGTTTATATACTAATTATCATATTACTAGCAAATATTAATGTTAATATCATAATTGTAATTATTAATCAGCAATAAACAAGGTAATTATCACTAATTACATTGCTAAGAAGCATAATTAGATAAGGTGGATAGACTCACATCCAACCAAGTATCCTGGACCATCTCATCTAGCATCTGCGAGGAATATTTTATATTCCTCAAACCTGGATCACCCGTTTGACCGCGAAACATAACACATGACTGGACCATCCAATTAATCCAAGTCAATTCAATCCAAGACAAGCAACCAAACACAGATCTTTTTGGCCGCGTCATACGTGCTCGTGTGCATGATGATGGATCGTGCATGCCGAGCGCCGAGTTATTCGGATCGCTGAGCAAAGTTCGGAGGTGGAGTTAGTGTGCACGTGCGCGCTGCAAGATATGGTGCGTTCGCGTACGTGGCAATCGTCAGGGCAGGGTGGTACAGTTGCGGGAACTGTGCAGTGCGCCCTTAGCTGTAAGATTTAGAGCATGAACGTACGTGGCAACCATCTGGGCAGGGTCGCACAGAGACGGCTGTGTGGAAGGGCCGCAGAGAATTCGATTTCCGCACCAAGGGGTTAAGAGATAAGACCATCTGATTCACAGGCCAGTAATGGTGTTTGGGAACACGGTATTTTTGGAGTTTTAGAGCAATTAGCAATACCATGGTATTTTAGATTACTATGGTATTTTTTACAGAATGGTGTTTGTCAACCAAACAGTCCTATGTATTGCAAAATCGTGGTATTACAAAACTGTGTTATTGAAATACTTTGGTATTGCCATGTCATTTTAAAAATTGTTGTTTCCAAAACTTTAGTATTGAAAAATTATGCTCCCAAACACAGCCTAAAGCTTTACCGTGAACCACTGCGGATGGTCTTAAAGGCAGGCCCGGCTTTGGGCCTAGGCGTGCGGGAATAAATTGTCTGCGGCCCTGCCGCACAACGTCGCGTGTGCGACCATGCCCCGCACGCCGTCCCATGGAAATCCCGCTGAGATCCTTCGCTTCGCACTGGGTTTGTTGTCTGGACATCGAAGGATGAAAATCTTGCGTGTCCCGCTCCCACGATTATGCGATTTTAATCGGACGGCGTGCGAGGCGAGGGCGCACGCGCGATGCTGTGCGGCGGGGTCACGGAAAATTTCTGGGCTACTGCCTAGGGCCAGACCGGTGGGTGGGGGTGGTGGGGCGGGCACGATGACAATTGGTAAAGAGAAAAGAAAAAAAATTAATTAGTGTGTAGCTTTTTATTTTTGTAATTTTTTGAAATATAATTCTACTACGTACGTCCTACTAATCTGTTCAATACTCCCTCCTTATCTTTTTAATTGCCATTCAGACAACATGTTCTAGTTCATATCTAGTTCAATGCTTTGTCCAAAATGTCTGTCGGTACCCTAAAAACCGTACACCCCCTGAGGTTACAAAGATCTCGAGGGAAGGCCGTCTACTTGGATTGAAGACCCTCGGAGGCCCACTTGTCAGACATGACCGGACCTGCTTCTCCAACATGGTTAATCCCTAGGTCGCCACGTGTACTGTCAAACCGGAGCTACCGCCCACAAGGGGGAAGCTCCGGGCCAGGTACCGAAATGGCACCTCCGGACTTAACCCCTGACCGAGAGAAGCTCCGGACCTGACACGTGTCAGATAGCCCCGGAGCTACCTGCTTCCCACAGCAAGCTCCGGAGCTGCCACGTGTCCAAACGTCGGAGCTGGCAGCCTCTAACCTCCGGAAGACCTTGTAACGGCTCTGGATCTTCAAAGGAGAGCCAAGGACTTCAAGACCCGATTAAGCGTCATTAATGCCATATTAATGACGCTTAAACGGACGATCTTAACACCAGTAACGGCACTGTCTGAGCCCGTTACAGAATCATTAACAGCAATTAATCGTGTATCAATACTAGTAACCGCCGAGGCCACATGTAGGGCCAGGCTAGCTTGTAACGGCCTGTCCTTGTACTATAAAAGGATAGGCCGACGATACACGCGAGAGGGACGTTCACAGATAGACGTTCACAGAGGGTGACAAGCTAATACAACACCAACACACCTGTGGAGTAGGGTATTACGCTCAAGCGGCCCGAACCACGTAGATCCTTGTGTCTCCTGTGTTAAATCACAATTCACCTTCTTGAGTCTCCGCGCGCCCACACCGAACCACAAACTCCTTCAACACTTTAGCAGTGTCAGGAGATCTGCCGACTCCAACAGTCGACAGTTGGCGCGCCAGGAAGGGGGGGGGGGGCGCCTGAGATTTTCGAGAATGGTGAACTCCGCGGCTGGATCATCCAACGGCCAACCTGCTGCTCAGGCTGTTGGGGGCAATCCCTCCAACAGGCAGCCACCAGCAGGAGCCTCAGCACCAGAAGGAGCCACACTCCCACAACCACCATCTTCTCCAGCAAATCGTGCTGGGCAACATGATGGTGCGCCGGCGTCACTTACTGCGTCGGCAAGTCATGACAACCCGGAACACGTGCTCCATGCAGCGCGTGCTCTTCTCCAACGTCCACCACCTCCAGATGCATCTCGAAATGCAATGGAGCAGTGGAGGGCCGATGTGAAGCATTTGGTCGCAGCAGCGGCCGAACGCCTCAACAACCAGGGTCCTCCTCCTTCAGGACGGGCCCCGTCGCAGCGGCGGACTTTGTCTGGAAGACTTGGTCCGCACGTCTCCAACAACAGGAGACGATATGCGTCACAGCAGGTGACGTCGTTGCCCTCTGGGGCACGACGCACCCATACGATATCCAGGCTTTCGACTCATGACCTCCGGGCGGAGCTTGATCGCCGATACCGCCAACAGGATGGCCGTGTCCATATCGAGCGCGCTCGTGAAAGACGGGAAGCTCAGGACCTTTCTACTCTGGAAGGAGTAGGAGGAGGCTGTTCAGCCCTAGCCATGCACCTGCGCATGGTTAGATGGCCACAGAAGTTCCGGCCACACCTGCCGGAAAAATTTGACGGGACTGTCAACCCCGCCGAATTCCTTCAGATATACTCCACTGCAATCTTGGCAGCTGGAGGAAACGAGCCTGTAATGGCCAATTACTTTCCAGTGGCCTTAACTGGGACCGCCAGGTCCTGGTTTATGAGCCTTCCACCCAACTCTATCAACAGTTGGGAGGAACTGTGCCGTCAGTTCACTGCCAACTTCGGGAGTTCATACACCCGACCAGGCACTGAACTGGACCTTTTTGCGGTCGTGCAAAAAGGGGGAGAATCTTTGCGGTCCTTCATCCAGAGGTTCTCTCAGGTACGCAACACAATCCCTTCTATCTCAAGCGCTTCTGTCATTGTGGCATTCAGACAGGGCGTACGGGACAAGAAGATGTTGGAGAAGCTGGCGATCAAAGAGATCACCAGCGTCACGGAACTCTTCAGCCTGGCAGACAAATGTACCAGAGCTGCGGAGGGCCGTGAAATGCACTCCAAACCAGCCTCGGAGGATCACAAGAAATCCTCCAAAGAAGAAGCCGCTACCTCCGGGGGTGGCAAGAAGAAAAAGAAGACCAACGGCAAGAAGAAGCCGTCGGCCGGCACATCCAACGTTGCAACTGTTGCAACTCCGGGTGGCCGGGGGCCACACCCCGAGAAGCGACCTCGACCGTCTTCCGAAGACGGTGGCAAACCCAAAGTTTGGTGTCCCATTCACAAAACGGCCAGCCACGGTTTGGAAGACTGCCGGGAGGTCCAAAACCTTGCCGAGCGCTACAGCAAGCGCCGGGAAGGGTCCCCTTTCCGACAGAGGGAAGGAAAACAGAAGGTCGACGAAGCTCCGGCTGAAGAGGAGTTAGGGTTTCAGGATCCCAAAAAGGTCCTTAAGGCCGTCTACACCTCCGTCGACGATGACTCTGACGTCTCTAACAATGAGCGTCGAAAGACCATGAACACCATTTTTGGTGGATCATGGGACATCACCTCCCGCCGCGTCATCAAGACTATGCGGCGGGATATGGCCGCTGTAGCTCCTACAGCTAGACCGGAGCCACATCGAAAGTGGATGGACACATCCATCACTTTTGATGCTTCGGACTGTCCTCGAAGCATGGTCGGAGCTGGACAGTTACCTTTGATGGTATCTCCCACCATCAATAACATCCAGCTCCATCATGTTATGGTGGACAGAGGTTCAGGGCTGAACCTCATAAGCTTTGAAGCTTTTACCAAGCTTCAGCTCCGACCTTCGGATCTCCATCCCTCTCGACCTTTCTCCAGAGTAGGTCCGGGGGCCATTACCCCACTCGGAGCTATAACTCTCCCCGTTACCTTCGGGACACGGGAGAAGTATCGCACCGAGAAGTTGGCCTTCGACGTCGCTCAGATCAACTTACCATTCAACGCCATCTTGGATAGACCTGCCCTATACAAATTTATGGCAGCTGCTCATTATGGATACCTGGTGTTGAAGATGCCAACACCAGTAGGCGTTCTCCGGATCCGCGGAGATCGCACCGCCAGAGTAACTGCTTTGGAGGAGCTCCATGCACTCACCACGACGCAAGAGGAGGACTCCAGACAGGAGCAAGATCCGAAACCCCCGAGCATTCGTCAACGAGGCTCAACCTCTGCACCCCGTGTGCAGCCAAGCGGCGACACCGACATTCCCGTCAAAGTCGTCCAAATTGGTTTCGATGCCGCTCAAACCACCCGTATATCGGGAGGGTTGAACGACAAATAGGAACTCGAATTCATTCTGAGGCAAGCAATCAAGAGTCAAGCGTTGGCAGATTTCGTGGCGGAATGGACTCCCTCTCCATCAAACCCTGGGGGCCCCAGTGAACAGAAGACAGAGCATCAAGCTCCAACCTTCACCGAGCCTCACTAGACCCTCTACTTCGATGGCTCCATGCAGAAGCAGGGGGCCGGAGCTGGAATCCTTCTCCTTGCACCGACTGGGGAGAAGGTGAAATACATGGTGCACCTTGACTTCAAGGCAACCAACAACATGGCGGAGTATGAAGCACTCATCTACGGACTAAAGGTGGCACTGTCATATGGTGTCAAGCAACTGCTGGTCAAAGGAGATTCACAGCTCATCATCAAGCAGGTGAAGGGTGAATGCTCCTGCAATAATCTCCAGCTAGCTTCTTACCTCCTTGAAGTCCAAAGGCTTCAGAAGGACTTTGAAGTCCTAGACCTCCACCATGTTCAGCGTGCCTACAACGCTGAAGCTGACGAACTCTCGACTAAAGCGTCAACCGGAGCTCCGGCTCCTGACGGAATCTTTGTCCGGAGGTTGTCAAAACCCACAGTTCAGCCTGCCGAACTGAACGAAGGGGGCGAGATCAGCATCCCAAAGCTGACGGTCCCGATGGCCCTGTTACCATGGCAGCCATCAAGGGTCGTAGGTGCTGCCGGAAGCTCCGAGCAACCCAGCACGGAAGACTCAAATGCTCAAGTTAGTTCCGATGCATGGATCTCGGAGATCCGGAACTACTTGAAAGACAACATCCTTCCTGACGATGATGTATCCGCTGACCGGGTAGTCAGATTGGCTAAAAGATACACGCTGGTAGAAGGGGATCTCTACCGGCGCGGTGCCAATGGCATCCTAATGCGGTGCATCACAAGGGAAGAAGGCTGCGAGCTCCTCGCAGAAATCCATGGAGGCGAGTGTGGGAACCATGCATCTTCCCACACGCTGGTCGGAAAAGCCTTTCGGCATGGCTTCTACTGGCCTACAGCGCTCCAGGATGCCACTGAGCTGGTGAAGAAATGCGAAGCATGCCAATTTCATGCAAAGCAAATTCATACACCTGCTCAGCCCTTACAAATGATACCTCCTACATGGCCCTTCGCTGTTTGGGGAATGGACATCTTGGGACCCTTCCCAAGAGCCGTCGGAGGTTACAAGTTCCTGTACGTCGCCATTGAAAGTTCACCAAGTGGCCGGAAGCAACTCCAGTTGTGACGATCAACAAGCAATCTGCTATCAACTTTTTGCAATCCATTGTAAGCAGATTCGGAGTCCCAAACAAGATCATCACTGATAATGGGACTCAATTCACAAGCTCCGCATTCCAAGGATATTGCGAAGACCTCGACATACAAGTTTGCTACGCCTCCGTAGCTCATCCAGCCAGCAATGGCCAAGCCGAGAGAGCAAATGCAGAAATCCTTAAAGGACTCAAAACGCGCACCTATGAGCGCTTGAAAAAGCACGGAGCCAACTGGATCGAAGAGCTTCCGCCCACTCTATGGGCCAACAGGACTTCTCCAAACCGGTCAACCGGAGAAACACCCTTCTTTCTGGTGTACGGAGCTGAAGCAATCCTTCCTCCGGAAATCACCTTGGGTTCGCTCCGGGTCCGGACCTTTGACGAAGCCGCGCAGGACCAGCTCCGGCGTGAAGACCTAGACCTCCTCGAGGAGGGAAGGTGCCAAGCAGCTGTTCGGAATGCCCGATATCGCCAAGCTCTATGGCGTTATCACCAACGGCATGTACACAACCGGCAGCTCGAGGAAGGCGATCTGGTGCTACGGAGAATACTATCCAGAGAAGGGTTAAACAAACTCTCCCCCGGCTGGGAGGGGCCCTTTCGAGTGATCAAAGTATCCCGTCCCGGAAGCGTTCGCTTGGCTACCGAGGATGGGACACCTCTCCCAAATCCTTGGAACATCGAGCACCTCCGTAAGTTCTACACTTAATACCACGGAGGTGAGTCTTGAGTAACTTGAGATGTATGTTATAGAGTCATTGTACAGATTCGGGTAGTTCCTCCGGGAGAGCAGCCGGACCTTTCCCGAAAGGTCCGCAAAGCTCATGCAGCACTTGTCACAGTCTCCGGACTAAAAGTGTGGCTAACTACCCTGGGTCAAACGAGAAACCAAACACACTTAGCCTGGTCCCGTACCCTAAGAGTGTACTTGTTTCCCCTGTACCCCGGACCTATAATGAAAGACATCTTCATGTGAAATAGACTCCACGTGCATTCATTTTTTTGCAGGCTCGACATTTTTATTTTTCTCTTTCTTGTCTATAACAGAGACGTGCAATTCTTAAGAAATTTTTAGTTCGACCGGTTTATATACGATTCGAGTTGTATTGTCAGATCTTTTGGATTTAAATATCGTTTATGGCCAACTCGCCTGAAAGCCGCCAAGCCAATCTAGGGCCGGAGTGCGCTATCGACTTAGCCTGGTCAAGCACCCTAAGTACGCCACTCTACCTACACCCCGGCAGGCCGAAGTAAGGCGGGTCCATGGACAATTGGATCTAAGAGAAAAGACAACGCATCCAGTTGTATTTAAAATCGCGTTCAACTTAAAATTTTCTTGAGAATCGTAAGCCGCGACGAAATTATAGACAAGGAACGAATTTTACTATTTTTCTTGGCTTAAGTGTGCAGGAAAAATAAACTCTACGTTGATGGAGAAAAGCTAGAGCTAACCAAGCTCCGACTCCCCCAAGGGGGTCAACCGTCGACGCTGAGTAAAAGATGGTGAGAAGACCCCGTAAATGGAGTCTGTTGCCAACAAACCAAGTGTTGGCAAAGGTCACTGCCGGAGCTACTAAGCTCCAACACCTCGGAGGACTAACTATCGACGCTCTACGTGTTGATAGAGGCTATTGCCGGAGCTACCAAGCTCCAGCGATGGACAATGCCGGAGCTGCTAAGCTCCGACAACTTCAGGGGACCTTCACTATCAAAGACTTCGGACCTAAATTCTACAAGTTTGGAGCAAATTCGTCTTCAACAAAACTCAATATCCTTTTGGTACATGTTCACAATCAAATTGTGTACATATACCAGGGGGCCAAGTGAAGATAAAGATGTTGAAGACAAAAAATGAAATTCGCAAAAATTTGGGGATTTCATTCATCTGGAGACAGGAGATTACATCTGGAGACAAGGGATTACAAAATTGAGGAAGAAGAAGATAAAATACAAGTGAGAGCTAAAGAGATGGTCCTAGACCCTATGGAAGAACTTGGCGACCTTCTGGGCGACCTCCGACACGCTGGCTCGGGTAGCTTCGTCTTCTCCTTCGACGGGGCCTTCAAGCACCGGGTCCAGAGGAAATTGAGGGTTCCGGCTGGTGTAGCACGTCAGCACATATTCTGTGACGTTCCTCGCCAGGGATTGCCCCTCGACCTCCAGTTGGTCCGCGATGACGTCGCCCACCTTGGAGAGCTTGCTACCTGCTGCGCTCAACGCATGCAGCGCAAGGTCCGGCTCCGGCTCCGGATCATCCGGGCGCACGGGGCTGAAACCCATCGGCGTCAGCGCATCATTGGCCTTGCCCAGGAACTCCCAAATCTGCAGGGAGTCCGCCGTCCTCAGGCTCTTCACCTCTTCCAGGGATCTCTTGGCCGCCGTCAGTTCGGAATTCTCACGGGCGAGGCGCTCAACTTCTTTGGCGTTTTACTGAATCTTTGCAGCAACCCGCCTCTCAAGTCTTCCGAGCTCCTCCTCCTGGAGGTGGATCTTGTTCCGACGATCGACCAGGTCCTTCTCCCTAGCCTCCACTTTCTTCTCCCGGGCAACAAGGGCACACTCGTATTCGTAGAGTTCCTGCCCCCGCACCCAGGTCTTCTCCTCTTCCTCGAGGCAGCGCTCTTCCAACTTCTTAGTGCGCTCCTCGAGGCCCTTGTCAGCCAGAGCTACTTTCTCGGTGAGCTCCTCTTCCCTCCTCAGGACGTCATCCCGCAGCTCCAGGAGTTTCTGCTCTTCGTCCTCGAGCCGTCTCTCCCTCCCTTCGAGTGCCTCTCGACGCTTGATGAGTGCGGTGTTGATGGCCTCAAGCTGTTCGTGCCGAGCATTGGCCGCGTCGTTGGCAGCCTTGGCCTGATCGTGGATATCCCGGGATTGAACATCGAGGGCATGATTCATGCTCTCCCTGTCATCCAGCAGCTTATCCCAGTACTCCAGGCGGATCTTCTCCCGCTTGATCCACTCCTTGTCGTCCGCTAGCCTCAACTGCGCCAGCTTAGTCTCGAAGTGGAGCCGATTACGCCACCGCCTAAGGGTTTGGCGCTCCTCTTCAAGAGCCTTGCTGTCATGGAAGAAGGCCAGTTGGACCTGACGTAGACTGGAGCAGGCGTTGTCGATAGACATCGACAGTGGGATGGGCTCCGGACCTGCTGGGGTCTCCTCCGCTGGTTCCAGCGGGTCTTCACATACAAAAATTGGGTCCCACTCTACGAGAGTGGAACCCTGAGCTTCCAAGGCACTAGGGCCGTCCTCCGGGATGGCCTCAGTTGCCATCGAAGAAGACCCCGCCGCCAAGTCTTCATTCGCCCCCTCGGGCAGGGGGCCAGCGACTTCGCTTGGGCACTCCGGCTCGGCCGCAGGTACCATCAACGTCGTCGCCTCCGGAACAGGAGCTGCTACAGGCTCTGACCGGGACACCTCTTCCGAGGGAGGCTCGATCTCCCTCGCCTCTTCAACCGCCGGCTCTGTGACCGGCGCTCCAACAATAATCGGCTCAGCGACCGGTACTTCGGAGGTAACCGGCTCAACTGTCGGAACTACCTCGACTTCCGGCTCGCATGCCGGAGCTTCAGTCACCCCCGGCTCAATCGCCGGGGCTTCGACAAGTTCCGGCTCCGAGGCCGGGACTACTACTTCTTCCGGCTCTACAGCCGGAGCTTCCACTACTGCAGCACCAGGACCCGGAGCTTCAACCTCAGAGACAAGTGCCGCTGGCGTGTCTTCACTCCCGTGGTCCGGCGCTACCACGGGAAATTCTGGGGACGAGTCGAGGTTCATGACCACGACAGCCGGCGCCGGAGCTGTCGCAGCCTCAGCCACCACCTGGGGCGGCACTGGGACAGGAGCAGAAGCTCCCACGGCCTCAGACATCGTGGCCGAGGGTGGAGCTTCACTCCCCTTCTTGGGGACGCTGCAGAGGATGGATAAAGAAAATTAACAAACAATCGCTACAATTAAAAAGTTAACCTAGGTAAAGATCAAAAATTACCTTGGAAGGCTTCCGCACCAGCTTGCGCGGAACCTTTTTCCCGGACGTTCCGGGTTGGCCATGGTCGGCGTAGGAGCTCCGGGAGGCCCCCCAGAACTTGTCGCAGCCACGGGCGTTTCCCGGGTCGAGGCTCTCCTCGATCGGGAGGAACCCCTGGACCTGGAGACTCCCACCGTCCCAGGTGCCGGAGTAGTGCACCCGGAGCTAACACCCCAGGAGGGCTCCACCACGGGAACAGTATCGTTCCGGAAGGACCCCACTACGGGGACAGTCGCCACGGCGGAAGAAGATCTTCCCCCCTGGGGAGAAGGAACCGAGGCGGAAGTAGCGGGCCTGACGGTCCTTCCGTCGGCATGTCGTAGCTTCCTCTTCCGACTCTCCGGCTCCTCCGCCAGCTCCTTGCCCTTGCCGATGACCTCGACCCTCGGCTGTGGAGCAGGGACCGAGCCGTCTTCGGGCACCCCGGGGATTGCCACCCGGGTGGTTGGTCTTCTCTCGACGACACCAAGGTCGTCAAGCGCGGGCATCGTCCGCCGGAGCTCCCTACTGAAATCCACTTCCATGTTCAGGGGGAGAAAGGCCGACGGTGGAGTCAAGTCATCACTGTCGACGTCGATGCCGTGCTGGAATTTCTTGAGGTGGAACTCCAAGGCCTTCCCCACCATGTTGGACTTCAACCCGATCTCAACCCGGTCCTCGTCCATCACGCTGTTGAGGGCCCAGGCGAGCTTCTCCCTCCTCTTCAGCGGCGCCCACCTGTTGGCCAGGAAGTTGCAGAACACCGCCTGGGGAGTCAATCCTCCCTCCACGCATCGGCGGATCCTGGTCAGGGCAGGGTCGAAAGCTTCCGCCAGCACCAGAACTTCACTCCATAACGACGTGTCGATGCCGGGCAGACCGTCTGGCAGCTCCAACCGCTCATGCTCCTCCACCCTGACGACTATCCAATCTTTCTTCCAGTCATCCCACTTCCCGGAAGGGAACGACCGGAGGTACTTGAATGGGCACTTCTTGCGCTTCACGAAATAGTAGAAGCCAAGGTACTCATTGCTCCGGCCGATGGTGTGAACGGTGAAGAAGGTTCGGAAGAGCTCGACGCAGGGGGGGATGCCCACCCACATCTCGCAGAAGTGGACAAAGATGGACACGAGGAGAATGGAGTGAGGGCTAAGGTGGTATAGCTGCAGACCATAGAAGTCTAGCAGCATCAAGAAGAAAGAAGAAAAAGGTGGGATCAGCCCCACCATGGCGTACGAAGAAAAGTACACCATCTCGCCAGCGCGCTCCTTCTCAAAGGGGAGCTCTCCGCCGGCACGGACCAAGCGGTTGAAGAAGTCCGCGGACCACCCCATGAGGGCCCGGACCTTCTTCAAATCGTTGTCAGTCTTCAGGCGACTCTCACGCAGACCCAACTCCATCGCGGCACAGCAAGGCAAGAGAAGAGGAGCGAAGTACGAGTCAGGAGTTTGAGCGCAAGATCAGATGAGAGGCGTAAAGAACTCCCGGCGGTGCGCACTTTCCTTCTTAAGTAAGCCCTCGCAACGCTTGGATGGAAATTGCAGGGAAGTCGAAGATACTACTCAAGAATTCAACCCAGCCGATGACAAGAGGGCCCGGGACCACCCCGACGATCAAGTCGAAGCTCTTACCCAGGCGAACAGTTGTCATCACGAGGAGGGAAACCCAAAGGCGGTGGCCTGACAGGGCGCGCGGAACCGATACGGTTTTCGTATCGGGAACCGGCGACCTTCAATTGCGTGAGATCCGCACGTCAAAGATCTCATCTGCCGCCTGAGGTGCGCCACGCGGCGGGATCTAACTGTAAAACCCTGCCAACGGCACCTCCAAAGACCCTTGAAGACCCAGTTCAAGAGTCGCAAGGATGGACCCACCTCCGACGGAACGACTTCACCCCAGTGACCTTCCTCGGAGGTAGGTCCAGAGGGCCACTGTTGGTACCCTAAAAATCGTACACCCCCTGAGGTTACAAAGATCTCGAGGGAAGGCCTTCTACTTGGATTGAAGACCCCCGGAGGCCCACTTGTCAGACATGACCGGACCTGCTTCTCCAACATGGTTAATCCCTAGGTCGCCACGTGTACTGCCAAACCGGAGCTACCGTCCACAAGGGGGAAGCTCCGGGCCAGGTACCGAAATGGCACCTCCGGACTTAACCCCTGACCGAGAGAAGCTCCGGACCTGACACGTGTCAGATAGCCCCGGAGCTACCTGCTTCCCACAGCAAGCTCCGGAGCTGCCACGTGTCCAAACGTCGGAGCTGGCAGCCTCTAACCTCCGGAAGACCTTGTAACGGCTCCGGATCTTCAAAGGAGAGCCAAGGACTTCAAGACCCGATTAAGCGTCATTAATGCCATATTGATGACGCTTAAACGGACGATCTTAACACCAGTAACGGCACTGTCGGAGCCCGTTACAGAATCATTAACAGCAATTAATCGTGTATCAATACTAGTAACCGCCGGGGCCACATGTAGGGCCAGGCTAGCTTGTAACGGCCTGTCCTTGTACTATAAAAGGACAGGCCGACGATACACGCGAGAGGGACGTTCACAGAAAGACGTTCACAGAGGGTGACAAGCTAATACAACACCAACACACCCGTGGAGTAGGGTATTACGCTCAAGCGGCCCGAACCACGTAGATCCTTGTGTCTCCTGTGTTAAATCACAATTCAACTTCTTGAGTCTCCGCGCGCCCACACCGAACCACAAACTCCTTCAACACTTTAGCAATGTCAGGAGATCTGCCGACTCCAACAGTCGACAATGTCAAATAAAAGAATAAGGAGGGAGTACTTATTAGATACAGTATAATATTACTAATGTGTTAATTTTCCATATGCGATGTTTTTTGATAAAAGGAAGAGTTTTTCGTTAGTGCATGTACTGTAGGACACATTGTTCATGAACATAAAATAAAAGACATTTTCCATTAACATAAAAACAACACATATATTACAAACAAGAAAAAACACATAGAAAACAAAAGAAAAAACAAACATTCTCCATACATAATGAAACTTGCATGCCGCTTTCCTCTGCCAGAGGTTCGAAGGAAACTACTAGTACACGGCTTGCCAGGTACATGTACGGTACGGGTGTGTCGGTGTACCTTAACCCCCGTACGTCATCCATCCCCGGTGGTTGTTGGGAAGATCCTTACAGGTATGCTTTGATTCCTGTCCTCTTACTCCATCTCTAGGTTTCTGATGACGCAGGCGGTTCACCACCACACAAACCAAAAAAGCCTTAGTGTTGAGCGGCATGCAAGTTTTTTGATGAAAAACTGATTGCGGCCCGCTGACTGCGGCCTGCTGACGCATCCATCTCTAGTTTTTTGATGACACTCCCGCTGACGTGTCATCATCTTATTTGTTGTGAAGTTATGGTAGTTAAACTAAGCATTAATAAAGAGACCAATAACATTTTGACACATCAGCGGGATGATGCATGGTAGGACAGAACGGGAGAGACACGGCTTGTATACTCCCATTCAGTGCTTCCATGCGTGATCCTACTTAAGTGTCATAATTTTATTGGCCCTTTTATTTACCTAACATAATGTTTGATTTAACTTCAACCAATTAGATGATGACACATAAGCGGGAGTATGCATGGAAGCACAAACGGGAGCACCGAAGTTGCATCCGAATGGGAGGCCCCCGCAGTCAGTTTGTCATTAAGAAATTTGCATGCCGCTCATCACCAAGGCTTTGCTGGTTTGTCTGGTGGTGAACCTCATGCGTTAACGGAAACCTAGAAGTAGTTGGAGGACAGGAATCAGAACATACCTGCAGGGGTCTTCCAACCACCACCGGGGACGCACGACGGGGGTTAAGGTACACACCAGCACACCCGAACTGTACATAAGTGCCGGTGAAGATGGAACTCAACAGTCTCACGGTTATGGATAGAAAAAAGGAAGAAGAAAAAGGATGGTGCGTGTTTTGATCTATGAACCATGAGACTGCTAACTTCCATTTTAATTGGCCAGTTCCCGATTCCGCTGAGTCATTGTTGTTGTACGTGGTGTTTGGTTGAGACAATGCAACTTGTGGTCATAACGATAAGAATTAAAAAGAGGAGTATATCAGATTCAAAAATATTCATTACATCAGGTCGTATGATGGTCGGACACTCTCCAATCCACTTAGATTGAAGTGGAACCACTCCTACCCAAACGAGGAAAAAGATTTAGGGATACGATATGCATATCCAAAGTTGTGCATATCGTTCCACATTTGTGACATGTGTCCACATGAACGGACGAATGAAGCAGTTGCATGACTGTGACATGTGTGCACATGAACGAACGAGGTTGTATGATGGCTGGACATGACAGGGATAACACCAAGGAATCGTATCCTCGTCACTCGCAATCTATGCACCACCTGGGCCCAGGTTGTGCACTGGTCACCTGGCATATTCCCTACGTCTGCCCCCGCGTGCGGTGTCTGTTAACAAATTCGTGCGAGCGATTTTGACAAGCTTTGAACAATTTGTCCCACCTCGGAAAGTTGAGCTTATTGCAACGAGAATATAAGGCAACGCACGCTATTGTAGTCCGACATCTGATTGAAAAAAATATGTCATACAAAACTTCTGCACGCTCCATTCGACATCGTCCACTCGACCGATCAAAGTCAAAAGGAATGTGTAGGAGGCGTGTATGGGGCAGATGTTTTTAGATAAAGCCCTGGGCCCTTTCCGTGTCAAATTAAAAAATTGCTATGCAAACCGCGATTTTTTTATAGCATAATTTTTCCCTGCATATGATGGTCCCTTCGCGTGTCAAATTAAAAATTTCTCCTTTTATCGAAAAACATCTCCTTTAACGATGCACCGGAGAGCAAGTGCATACCGTTCTCAAATGGTGCCACACGTACTTCCTTCTCGTGTCTTCAATCACTGTTCCCTGATCGTGGCACCATCTATATACCACTGGCCCCAACGTAACACTGGCCCAATGCCCCTATACGCGGTGTAATCATTACCACTTACCCGATGTCCGTAACAAATTCGTGCGAGCGATTTTGACAAGCTGTGGATGATTTGTCCCACCTCAAAAAGTTGAGCTCGTTGCAACGAGAATATAAGGCAACGCGCGCTATTGTAGTTAGACATTTGATTGAAAAAAGTTGTCGTACAAGTCTCCTACACGCCACGTTTGATTTCAACGGAGCTCACCCAGTTGAAATCAAACGACTCCGTTGAAATCAAACGGGACGTGTATAAGGCATGTACGGGGAAGATGTTTTTTATATAAGGCCATTTCCACGTCAACTTAAAAAACTGCCAGTGAAGATGATGGGACACGTCGAGACGTTGCGATAACCGAGAGGGATGCAAACCATGGTTTTTTATAAGCATAATTTTTCCTCGCATACGCTGGGCCCTTTCTGTTTCAAATTAAAAATGTTTCCTTTTATTCAAAAACATCTCCTTTAACAACGCACCGGAGAGCAAGTGCATACCGTTCTCAGATGGTGCCACACGTACTTCCTTCTCGTGTCTTCAATCGTCGTTCACTGATTATGGCACCATCTATATACCACTGGCCCCAATGTAACATTGGCCCAATGCCCCTATACGCAGTGTAATCATTACCACTACTCCTATATCCGGTGTTCGTAACGAATTCGTAAGAGCGATTTTGACAAGCTGTGAACGATTAGTCCCACCTCAGAAAGTTGAGCTCGTTGCAACGAGAATATAAGGCAACGCACGCTATTGTAGTTAGACATCTGATTGAAAAAATATGTCGTACAAGACTTCTACACACTCCGTTCGATATCATCCGCTCGCCCGGTCGAAATCGACCGGAATGTGTAAGAGGCTTGTACGGGGCGGATGCTTTTTAGATAAAGCACTGGGCCCTTTCCGTGTCAAATTAAAAAACTGCCAGTGAAGCCGATGGGACACGTCGAGCCGTTGTGACAACCGAGAAGAATGCAAATCGCGGTTTTTTATAAGCATAATTTTTCCCCGCATACGCTGGGCCCTCTGAGTGTCAAATTAAAAATTTCTCCTTTTATCGAAAAACATCTCCTTTAACGATGCACCAGAGAGCAAGTGCATATCGTTCTCAGATGGTTCCACACGTACTTCCTTCTCGTGTCTTCAATCGCCGTTCCCTGGTCGTGGCACCATCTATATACCACTGGCCCCCAACATAACACTAGCCCAATGCCCCTATGCGCGGTGTAATCATTAACACTACTCCTATACCCGATGTCCATAACGAATTCATGCGAGCGATTTTGACAAGCTATGAATGATTTGTCCCACCGCGGAAAGTTGAGCTCGTTGCAACGAGAATATAAGGCAACACGTGCTATTGTAGTCATACATCCGATTGAAAAAAATATGTCGTACAAGAGTCAGCCACGTTCCTTTCGACATCGTCCGCTCGCCCGGTCGAAGTCAAATGGAACGTGAATGAGGCGTGTACCGGGCGGATGTTTTTTTCTATAAGCTCTGGGCCCTTTCCGTGTCAAATTAAAAAATTGCTAGTGAAGCCAATGGGACACGTCGAGCCGTTGCGATAACCGAGAGGGATGCAAACCGCAGTTTTTTATAAGCATAATTTTCCACGCATACGTTGGGCCCTTTCCGTGTCAAATTAAAAATTTCTACTTTTATCGAAAAACATCTCCTTTAACGACGCCAAATTTTCCCCTTTGATTGGAATACCACCCCCATTGCTACATTAACTTATTTAGATTACAAATTGCCAGAGCTAGAGACGTGCACCCGTACATGGGCTCACGCGTCATGGGGACGAACACCAAGCGTTCCAGCGCAGTTTCGGCCAAGGAATACAAAGTGACTCAGCGCAGTTTCAGCCCACGAATAACAAGCGGCCCAGCGCAGTGTTGGGCCTACTCTGATAGCTTCATGTACACTTTGTCCTGGCTGCCTCCCTATTGGACCCTTCGATCCACAACGGCCCCTCTCCCGATTGCACGAAACGCGCCTGGAGGAGCATCCGCCGGCTGCCACGCTCTTGGAGGAGCATCTGCCGGCTTCCACGCTCTTGGAAGAGCATCTGCCGTCCACCGGCGTGGAGGAGCATCCGCTGGCCGCCGCACATGGAGGAGCAACAGAGCTAGGTACAATTTCTCACATAATGTTATTGTAGTTCAATCCTCTTATGGACACGCTGATTGAATTGTAGGAAGCGATGTCAGAAGATAAGACATGGATGGGAAAAAACAGGCGTACGAAGGAGTGGCAGGATGGAATGAAGTCATTTTTAAATTTAGCATTCCAGGGCACTCGTGAAGAAGAAACTAAGCCTTGTCCTTGCACGAAATGTCATAATATTTGCCACGGGACATGCAAGGAAGTTCATCTTCACTTGCTTCAAAATGGGATGTCATTTGATTATACTTGTTGGGTACACCATGGAGAAAAACAAGTTGATAAAAATATTGTTGAGCAATTATCAAATAATGAGAAGATAATTTCTGATAATGCTGCTATGGAAAATATACTGTCCAGTCTTCTTAGAGGCACTCGTGATCATGGTGGTACTTTAGCAGATGTTGATGATCCAGAAAATGCTATAAACCAGCAGGAGGCAACTGGATGTGCAAAGGCATTCTATGACTTATTAAATGATGCCAAAAAGGAGTTGTATCCAGGTTGTGAGAAGGTGACCCAATTATCCTTCATTGTCAGGTTGTACCACACAAAGTTTTTAAATGGTTTGAGCAGAAAAATGTGTGAGTTGATCCTTAAACTATTCTCATATATGCTTCCAGAGGGCCATTGAATTCCTAATACACTTGATAAAGTTCAGAAGATTGTTCGTGACCTCGGGCTGAGCTACAAAAAGATCGATGCATGTGTCAATGACTGTGTGTTATTTCGGAAGGACTATTCTCTGCTGGATCGATGCCCAAAATGTGGTGAATTAAGATGGAAAAATAGTACTGGTGCGGGTGTGTAGGATCTAAGAGCACGTGAAAAGCTACCAGAGGGAGGGTGAATGGTAGATTTAAAAATCTTACGCAGCGGAAACAGTTAAATCCCAACCCCTTAGACGGAAAAATGATATGTTAAAGAAATCATGTGTGAGACTAATCTAAACGTGTTTCACCATGACAAAAGTGATAGATATCAGAGAGAATCAAATCACAAAGACAACACAACAAGAATCACTCAAATCAGTCGAGAGACACTCAAGTTACAATCGAAAGATCGAACAAAGGTCAATCTGTCTTACTCGAGAAAAAAGTTGTGGAACGCTGCAAAGAAACTCGTGTAGATCAGAAACCACAAATCCAATGACCGTGAAATTTTGACATATGATAGATAATCAAGTTGTGAAGACAACCCAAAAAGAATCACGTCAAATGGATCTGTAAAACTCGAGTTATGATACAACCACCGAACAAAGGTAGTGTTGTGCATAAACTCGATGAGAAAGACTTGACAGAAACAAGTCAGACGAACAAGGCACAAAAGTTCCTTTCAACTACGAATTTTATTCAATAGAACACAAGAGAAATAGCCCCAAAGTCGTGCACCATGAGCTCTGGCCTCCCTTGCTTATATAACTAGCTCGAATGCCAACTCTACTCAAATCAGGACCCTAATCATACTCCTTTCACGAATGGAAACTTTCCACAACTGCTTAGGACTCTTCTATACACAGATAGAAGCTATCTTAAGACTTCCAAACACCTTAGAAATGTATCCCACATTCCTAAAACAACTCAAATTCGTGACCCACATGAAATCCTATCATAACCGACTCAAAACTTTCCATATTTAAGTCAAACCCGACTCAGCCGCATCCATAACCTAGACGGTTGGACCTTTCCGACCAATTCTTCACATCCACATCTCTTCATCACGCCTCGGAACCATGTAGCCATGTCCATGCACTCCTTGCACACGTGGAAACATCTTCCAATGACGTCCACGATACCTTCATATGCATTTTTCTTGATTCAAACATGTTGCGCAACCTCCCGATCAACTCAACCATAATTCCTCCTGAACTTGGTTGTTGAACCTCATATTCTCCCTAAGACTAGTTCAATGGATCCCGTCACCAGTCATGTCTTGAACTCAAGCAACACCTGCACATGAATAAACAATCAATCCGTACGAGCCCAAGTCCGCGACTTGACTCAAGTCAGTTCCGAACACAACACCTTATGTGAGCACCTCACATAAGCATGTTGCAAAGCATATCAAAACGATATCAGCCATATCAACCAAAATGCACCAAAAACTTAGTAAAAAGGATACTAAGCAACCTTTCCATTGGTGTAAAGCAAGTTCGAAGCATTTCACATGAAAATTTGGAACATTACGATCAAGCTCCGAACCTTGCCAAAGCTAACCGGAGCTTGAGCTGGAGCTTACCAAAGCTAGTACAACCTAGCGCCGGAGCTTATCAAAGCTAGCAGGACCTAGCACCATAGCTAACCAAAACTAGTCGGACCTAGTGCCGGAGCTGACCAAAACTAGTCGAAACTAGTCAACCCAAAAGTCGGAGCTAGAAAAACATATTGGAGCTTAACAAAGACATGCCGGAGATATCAAAGATATGCCGGAGCTAAAGACAAAACTCAACGGAGCTACCCAAAAACATGTCAAACCTTGAAAAAACAAGTCGAGCCTTACGTCGAACCTTGCAGAAGTTCGGAGCTAGAGTCGGATCTTGCTAAAAAAATGTTATGGCAGCATTCAAAACTTTTATTGTCAAAGTCAATGTATTTAGCACACATAGGTCTCACAATATCCCCCTTGATGAATGCATTGGCAACACCATTTAAATCCGAACATTGGCATGAAAAGTTTTGAGAAAAATTTTCCCCCTTTTTAAAAATCAAATGAGATAGAAATAAATTTCTCCCCCTATACATATTTCTCCCCCTTCCATAAATCACCATATTATTTCTCCCCCTTTGACAATGTATTCAGCATGGTTCAAAAAAGAAATTTTAATTGTTATGAGCATATTATAATACATACATATATATATATATATAAAACAAAGCTCATCCAAGTCATACTATCAAGTAACTTACACTATCACAACAGTGAGATGCATAAAGTAGTGTAATCCATGCTAGAGATCAAGTGTAATTTTCAATTTTAGCAAGTCATGATCTCACAAACTTAAATATTTCAAAACCTGAAGGCATGACACTTGTTGCTGCATTTTATTATTTTTCAAAGCACAAATTTAGATCATATGATATTTGCAAGAGATTATATGCACATCTACCTTATTCTAACCAACCAAGCCAAGTCTATGTCATTTGATAATCAGAAGCTTATGGACATGGTTTTAGTCATATACAACTTCTTCCAAGTTCACATCTAAGTGTAGTGATAAGCCATCTCAAAAGAAGAAGTGTGATGCATGCATATTCTCTTGATATTTTCTCAAATTTTCATTGATCTTAAAAGCTCAACATGTGAGTTGATTAATTGATTAATTCTTTGTGATTAAAAGCACTTATGAGCATGCAACAAGTTCAAAACAGCAAGAAGGTTCGATCATAACCAGATTTAGTGTAAGTAATTATTCCAATTACTAGACATGGCAAAACTACACAATGTATAACACAAATAACGTAGTAAGAACTTTCAGCATGTAAAAGGAATCACAAAGTCATATATGTATGAAATACTATGCTCATATTATTTTAAGTTCATATTCACACATAGACTTTCCAAATTTCAAAACTCCCCCTCAATTTAAGCCATGAGGGTGCATAACCCCTATTTCACTACGAATGTAACAAAAACGAGTGAAATCCAAAGGTTTTGTAAAAATGTCAGCCAATTTTTGTTCGGTATCTACATGGTGAAGCACAATGTTTCCTTTTTTTCAACATTATCATGGAGAAAGTCTAATGTCAATGTTCTTAGTTCTAGAATGTTGCACGGGGTTCTTAGCAATGCAAATGGCACTAGTGTTATCACAAAACAGTGGAACACTATCTACATCAACCTCATAGTCCTTAAGTGTTTGAACAATCCAAAGAATTTGTGAGCAAGCACTAGCAGCAGCTACATATTCAGATTCGGCTTTGGATTGTGCAACTAAATTTTTTTTTTCTAGAGGACCAAGCAACAAGTGAATTACCAAGAAAATGACAAGCACCCGAAGTACTTTTCCTATCAATCCTACAACCTCCAAAAACAGCATCGAAAAAAGCTTTCAAAGTAATGGTTGAGGAAGAAGGAAGAAAAATGTCAAATTCTTGAGTTCCATGTAAGTACCTAAGAATCCTTTTGACGGCTTGACGATGTGAAGCACATGGGGAGGCTTGAAACTGTGCACAAAGACATACGCTGAATTGTATGTCGGTCTTGATGTTGTGAGGTACAAAAGTGATCCGATCATGCTTCTATATTCTTTTTGATCTACGGGTTCACCATCTTCATCAAGTTCAAGTGTTGTTGTTGTTCCCATTGGTGTCCGAAGAGGCTTGCTTTTGTCCATGTTGAAGGGCCTTAGGAGGTCTTTTGTATACTTCATTTGATGCACAAAGGTACCCTCCTCGGTTTGCTTGATTTGCAGCTCCAAAAAAGTACGTGAATTCTCCCATCATACTCATCTCAAATTCTGAACTCATCATAGCTAAAAACTTGGACACAAGATCATGAGAAGCACAACCAAAGATAATATCATCCATACACACTTAAACGAATAACGAGTCATTGTCATGCTTAAGCACAAAAAGAGTTTTATCAACCTTGCCCATGGTAAACCCCTTTTCAAGTAAAAATGTTTTTAACCTATCATAACATGCTCTAGGGGCTTGTTTGAGACCGTACAAGGCTTTGGACAGTTTGTAAACACGATTAGGAAAATCTGAATTTTCAAAACCCAATGGTTGTTTGACAAAAACCTCCTCATCTATGTAGCCATTAAGAGAAGCACTTTTAACATTCATTTGATATAGCTTAAAACCTTTAGATGCAGCAAAAGCTAACAAAATTCTTATGGCTTCTAATATAGCAACAGGAGCAAAAGTTTCATCAAAATCTAGACCTTCAACTTGAGTGAAACCTTGATCAACCAACCTAGCCTTATTCCTAACCACAACCCCATCCTCACTTTGTTTATTTTTAAACACCCATTTAGTTCCAATTAAAGTGTGACCTTGAGGAGGAGGTACAAGTTTCCAAACATTATTTCTTTCAAAATTTTCTAACTCTTCCTGCATGGCAATAATTCGAGATTCGTTAGTGAGTGCGTGTGATATATCTTTGGGTTCAAAAGAAGCAACAAAAGCAGAATGAGCATGAGAGTTTGGATCGCAAAACCTGGACCATGTAACTCGTTCGTGCAAGCTTCCAATAATATGTTGTGGAGGATCAATTTTGAGAACCCGGAGGGGAGTGGACACTTCACAAGCTTCTTATTCTTCATTTTCATCACAAAGCGGATGAGCTTGCGACTTGAGGAGGATCTGGACCAGCAACGGTGGTCGTCGGTGTTGGCTGTGAATCAAAATCAGGAGCTCGCACAATGTCATTAGCTGCTGAATTTTCGGGCAGCAGCTCCACCTCTTCCTCATCTTCAACAAAAATGCTCTCCCCCTGCGGATATGGATCTGGACCTGCAATGTTTGAGCTAGTACCTGGGCTAGATTCATCAAAAGACACTTCACAAGTCTCCACAATTTTGTTAGTGTCAAGTAAAAGCACATGGTAGCCTCTAGTATGAGATGGGTAACCAAGAAACATGCCATCAATGGATCTAGGTTCAAATTTATCAATATTACCATGTTTCTTAACAAAGCATTTGCAACCAAAGACCCGAAAGTGCGTAACACTAGGCCTATGTCCAAACCGGAGCTCATATGGTGTTTTACCTAGCTTAGCGCGCAAGAAAACACGATTTGAGACATAACAAGCAATTGCAATCGCATCAGCCCAAAATTTCCTAGGAGTTCGTTATTCATCAAGCATAGTTCTAGCCATCTCAACTAAGGTTCTGTTCTTTCTTTCTACAACACCGTTTTGTTGAGGTATATATGGTGAAGAAAATTGATGATCTATTCCATTTTCAACACAAAAGTGATCAAAAGATTGATTTTTAAATTCAGTTCCGTTATCACTTCTAATTGCTTTTAAAGATCCTGGGTGATCAATTGATAATCTAAGAAATAAAGTTCTAAAGTGAGTAAAAGCTTCATCCTTAGATGCCATAAAGTAAACCCAAGAGTATCTAGAATCATCATCAACAATAACAAGAACATACCATTTACCTACGAAGGATTGAACACGTGAAGGTCCTACGGTGTCAAGGTGCAAAAGTTGACCCGGTTCAGTTGTCATGATCATTGTGAGAGGAGTATGTGAACCTGCAACCATCTTAGCATGTCTACAAGAAGAGCACACAATTTCTTTGTCCCCTTTAAGCTTAGGCAGCCCACGTATGCGATCAAGAGCACTAGCACGCGTTAGGTGATCAAAGCCTACGTGACCAAGTCTACGATGCCAAAAGTATAAGTCCTTTGAATCATTAGCAACTAGACACATATGCTTAGAGGAAGACATATAAAAATCAGATTTAAAAAATCTTCCAAACTGAGACATGTTAAAAATAAGCTCACTATTTGAACCTACAACTTTGCAGCAGTTTTTATTGAAAATAATTTCCTGATTTTCATCTAGCAATTGTGAAACATAAAGCAAGTTGTATTTCAAATTTTTGACAAATGCCACATCCTTCAAAGTGTAGTGATCATTTACTCTAACCGAACCCTTAGCAATTATAGGAGTTGAAGAATTATCGGCAAAAGTAACATTATCTACACGTAACACAAAAGAGAGGGAGGAGAACCATTCTTTGTTACCAGTCATGTGGCGTGAGCAACCTAAATCCACAATCCAAATGTTCTCCTTCCTCAAGCATGTAACCTACATATAAGCACAATACGTCGATGACTCAATACTGGGGTTAGTCAAAAGGCATTTAAGTATCCAGTACTGAGTCACACGACGTGCAGCAAGAAAAACACGTGAAAGCTGAGATAAAACAGCAGGTTTATGAGTCAAAGTTTGAGGTTTTTTACTCTTAACTCCTGACCTATAAGGTGTTACTTGTGTAGAACAAAAATCAGTAGCTCCAGAGGCAAAAGCAGAAGGTCCGGAGGTAAACTTTGAATATTTTTAACTCATAACAGCAGGTTGCATGTTCCTGGCATTCGGTTTAATATGTGCAGCAAATTTTGTATTAAATTTATGAGATCTAGCAATCATTCTTTCCCTTTTCTGTTGTTTAGCTAGTCTATAACAAAAATATATGACATGACCATCTCTACCACAGTAGATACAATGAAATTTAACTTTGTGTTCATGTCTAGATGAGCAAGCAATATTTTTATTTGAAACCGAATGAGACAACACTCCTGCAGATTTGAAAACCACTTCTTTTTGTTTAGAATATGTTTGAATCAAACCACTTCCTAATGACTTTACTATTTTAGGTGGATGTGCCTTAGCATGAGCATGAGAACCAAAATCTAAACCAGTTTTATCATTGCAAGACTTGGAAGAATTCAGCAGCAAGTTTAGGTTCTTATTCCCATTACAAAACCGATCTAATGTCCTATGCATGTTATCAAGTTTATTGGACAGATCAAGGCAATTTTCACATGAAGTTTTTCCTTTAATTTGCAATTGGAACAATATTTAACTTTGTGAGAACGTAAAGCATTATTCAATATTGGAATTTCATTCGTAGTATCTTTTAGTTTCTTTTCAAGATCATCACAACTAGAACAATGCAAATCAATTGTAGAACAAGAAGCATCTTTTAAGGTTCCAATGTCAAGTGTAGCAAGCTTTTGTTCTTTTTAATTTCAAGTTCAAGTCTATCTAGAGTAGAGGAATGTATAGTTCTTAACGTGGACAATTGTTCATAGATTAAATCACACGAGGGACAAGAATCATCACTAGGAATCAAGGTTTTCAAATGGTTGATTACAGATTCTTGTGATTCAATTTTAGCAGCATTATCTCTAAGCTTTTTGTCCCTTTTCTTAACAATAATAGTTGCACGAGAAATTGCATCACACATTTCATTACAGGTAGAACATACCTCATCGTCGTCACTGTTGTGTTCTGCATCCTCCTGACTTGATCTTGATCTTGTTTTGCCCGCCATGAAGCATAAGTTGGCCAAATCATCTTCATCTTCGTCACTTCTAATGTCCACGTCGCTTGAGCCAAGTTACTGGAGTGCGGAGATAAAACTGTTTACCAGTTGGCGACCTGTAAAGCCCTTCTTCTTCTTCTTCTTATCATTTGTTGAGGAGTGCTTCGTCCTTGATTGTTTCTCTTCTTGGGAAGTAGAACCTGAAAGGTTAGGGCATTCTGTATGAAAGTGTTCTGTCTTACCACATTCGAAGCATCGTTGAGGTCCGGAGCTTCCTCTCCTTCTAGTTCTCACATTTTGCAATGCTTTTGAGAACCTAGTAGAGAGAAGTGCTAGCTCCTCCTCTGGAAATTCCTCAATCTGCTCCAGGGTTAGTGAGGACAACAAAGCAAGAGTATTGCAAGATGATGATTGGCCGGAGCTAGGCATATCACGTTGTGAGACAAATGCAATAGACTTATTTGGGTTCTTACGTGATAAGATGTCAATTTCATGAGTTTTGAGTTTAGAGTAAAGCACATCTAAAGTAAGTGTACCCATGACAGTAGATTCACGAATAGATGTAACTTTCATCTCCCAGATTGAAATGTCCAATGCACTAAGAAGTTGCCTAGTATTTTCAGCATTAAAAAAATTAACGTTGACACTACGCAAGTTACTGAGAATTTTTTAAAGCGAGCAAAGAGATCATCAATGGACTCACCAGGTTGCATCTCAAAACGCATGTATTCTTTCTTGAACATGTCTTTCCTTACCTCCTTGATCGTGTTGGATCCTTCGTGATAGTCACAAAGTGCTCTCCATACATCGTATGCCGATCGGAGATGTGCAACACGGTCGAAGTTGCTTTGAGTGAGTCCTTGGATGATCAAGTTTCGGGCTTTGTTGTTGTTGTCGACGTCCCGTAGGTTTGTAGCTATAACTTGATCGTTCGGTGGCACTTCATAAGTATTGTACACCTTCTCCCATATTGCGAAGCCTTGCGCCTGGATGAAAGCCTCCATGCGTGCCTTCCAAACCTGAAAATCAATACCAGCAAACACACAAGGTTTGGAGGAGCATTTCTCCATGATGATTAGTCAAAAACACGTCAAAATCACAATGATTAGAGCACCGTGGCTTTGATACCAATTTTAGGATCAAAGATCACATGAAAAGCTACCAGAGGGGGGTGAATGGTAGATTTAAAAATCTTACGCAACAGAAACAATTAAATCCCAACCCCTTTGGTAGAAAAATGATCTGTTAAAGAAATCATGTGTGAGACTAATCTAAATGTGTTTTACCATGACAAAAGTGATAGATATCAGAGAGAATCAAGTCACAAAGACGACATAACAAGAACCACTCAAATCAGTCGAGAGACACTCAAGTTATGATCGAAAGATCGAACAAAGGTCAATCTGTCCTATCCGAGAAAAACAGATCGGGAATGCTGCAAAGAAACTCGTGTAGATCAGAAACCACAAATCAGATGACCGTGAAATTTTTACATATGATAGATAATCAAGTTGTGAAGACAACCCTAAAAGAATCACATCAAATGGATCTGTGAAACTAGAGTTATGATACAACCACCGAACAAAGGTAGTTTTGTGCATAAACTCGATGAGAAAGACTTGACAGAAACAAGTCGGACGAACAAGGCACAATAGTTCCATTCAACTACGAATTTTATTCAATAGAACAAAAGAGGAATAGCCCCAAAGTCTTGCACCACGAGCTCTGGCCTCCCTTGCTTATATAACCAGCTCGAAAGCCAACTCTACTCAAATCAGGACCCTAATCCTACTCTGTTCACGAATGGAAACTTTCCACAACTGCTTAGGACTCTTCTATACGCAGATAGAAGCAATCTTAAGACTTCCAAACACCTTAGGAACGTATACCACATTCCTAAAACAACTCAAATTCGTGACCCACACGAAATCCTATCATAACCAACTCAAAAATTTCCATATTTGAGTCAAACACGACTCAGCCGCATCCATAACCTAGTCGGTTGGACCTATCTGACCAATTCTTTACATCCACATCTCTTCATCATGCCTCGCAACCATGTAGCCACGTCCATGCACTCCTTGCACAGGTGCAAACATCTTCCAATGATGTCCACAATACATTCATATGCATTGTTCTTGATTCAAACATTCTGCACAAACTCCAGATCAACTCAACTACAATTCCTCTCGAACTTGGTTGTTGAACCTCATCTTCTCCCTAAGAATAGTTCAATGGATCCCGTCACCAGCCATGTCTTGAACTCAAGCAACACCTGCACATAAATAAACAACCAATCCGTACAAGCCCAAGTCCGCGACCTGACTCAAGTCAGTTCCAAACACAACACCTTACGTGGGCACCTCACATAAGCATGTTGCAAAGCATATCAAAACGATATCAGCCATATCAACCAAAATGCACCAAAAACTTAGTAAAAGAATACTAAGCAACCTTTCCATAAGTGTAAAGCAAGTTCGAAACATTTCACGTGAAAATTTGGAACATTACGATCAAACTCCGAACTTTGCCAAAGCTAACCGGAGCTTGAGCCGGAGCTTACCAAAGATAGTACAACCTAGCGCTGGAGCTTATCAAAGCTAGCAGGACCTAGCACCGGAGCTAACCAAAACTAGTCGGACCTAGTGGAGGAGCTGACCAAAACTAGTCGGAACTAGTCAAC
The DNA here is from genome assembly GCA_036927565.1 of Tuctoria greenei. Lineage (NCBI taxonomy): Eukaryota > Viridiplantae > Streptophyta > Magnoliopsida > Poales > Poaceae > Tuctoria > Tuctoria greenei. The sequence continues at coordinate 199,844,251 of JAYESD010000006.1, forward strand.
CCAAAAGTCGGAGCTAGAGAAACATGTCGGAGCTTAACAAAGACATGCCAGAGCTATCAAAGACATGCCGGAGCTAAAGACAAAACTCACTGGAGCTACCCAAAAACATGTCAAACCTTGAAAAAACAAGTCGAACCTTACGTCGGACCTTGTAGAAGCTCGGAGCTAGAGTCGGAACTTGCTAAAAAGATGTTATGGCAGCATTCAAAACTTTTATTGTCAAAGCCAATGTATTCAGCACACATAGGTCTCACAGGATGCAAGAGAGGCTTTACCTTGTGGAAAAGCCAAGAAGCTTGTAGCACGCACGATTCTACGATACTTCCCTCTTATTCCCCGTCTTCAAAGGTTTTATATGGCAGAATCAACGGCATCAAACATGTGCTGGCACAAAGAAGAACGTATTGATGACGGAATATTACGCTATCCTACAGATTCGAAAGCATGGAAGCATTTTGATAGCATTCACCCAAATTTCTCATCTGATCCTCGCAACATAAGACTTGGGCTAGCATCTGATGGTTTCAATCCTTTTGCAGTAATGAATGTTTCTTACAGTACATGGCCTGTGATTCTAATCCCTTATAATCTACCACCTTGGTTGTGTATGAAGCAGCCTTATTGGTTGATGTCAATGATAATTCATAGGCCAAAGTCACTTGGAAACAACATTGATGTGTATCTGCAGCCTTTGATTGATGATCTACTGAAATTATGGTCTAATGGTGTTGAAACATACGACAGTTCAAAGAAAGAGACACTTCTCATGCGAGTTTCTATATTGTGGACAATAAATGATTTTCCAGCATATGCAATGCTATGTGGATGGAGCACAAAAGGTAGGCTAGCATGTCCATACTGCCATGTAAACACTGATGCCTTGTGGTTGAAACATGGACGAAAGTATTGCTACATGGGTCATCGTCGTTTTCTACCTCAGGATCACCGGTGGCGTCGGGACAAAGCTTCTTTCAACAACAAAATAGAGAATAGAGAGGCTCCAACATCACTCTCTGGTCATGAAGTATACCAACAATACGAGACTTTTGATCAAGTGAGTTTTGGACAGATGAATAATAAGATAAAGCGCACTGAGGAAGATAGGTGGCATTGTTGGAAGAAGAAAAGTATATTTTTTCAGCTCCCGTATTGGAAGACATTGCTAATATGGCATAACTTGGATGTCATGCACATTGAGAAAAACATTTGTGATAGCATATTGGGGACATTGCTTAATATGGATGGTAAAACAGAAGATAGTCTATGAGCCCGTTTTGATATGCTGGAAATGGGTATACGGCCAAAGCAACATCCGGTGGGTATGAAAGGGAAGTATGATTGTCCATCAGCATCATATACTTTGCAAAAAGATCAGAAGACCACATTGTGCAAGTTTTTGGCGGATGTGAAGATGCCCGATGGTTATGCCTCAAACATTAAGAGATGTGTGGACATAACAACATGTAAGGTATCAGGTCTAAAAACTCATAACTGCCATATTATATTTCATAAGCTCCTTCCTATTGCAATACGTGACATATTGCCTAAAAAGGTTGTTGAATCTTTAATTGAGTTTAGCATATTCTTTTCTGGAATTTGTTCTAAAGAATTGGCGGAACCAGATTTGGATAAGATGATTGAACAATTTCCTGAAACAATTTGTAAGCTTGAGATGTTGCTTCCTCCCGCTTTCTTTGATATCATGGTACATCTTCCAATCCATCTTGGCGAAGAAGCTCGCTTGGGTGGACCTGTTTCTTACAGATGGATGTATCCAATTGAGAGGTACCTTGGTACATTGAAGAGGTATGTACGTAATAGAGCTCACACGGAGGGTTCTATATCTGAGGGATATATTATGGAAGAGTTTATGACTTTTTGTAACCAATTTTTGGATAACATCAGCACCAAGCTTAATAGGCCAGAACATCATGAAGTTGCAGCTAGGATTGAACCTTCTCTCGAGTCTAATATATTTACAGAATTTGATAATTTTAAAAAGGGGCTTAAATGGGGCCAACTTACTATGGTGGAACTACATAACATCAGGCATTATATTATTTCTAATGTTGAAGAGACCGCTCCATGGATCAAGTACGTATAACTCAGATGTTCTATACTATATTGGATCATGCTTATTGTAGATGGCTAATTTAATTTTGTACCCTTTCCAGTGAGCATTTTGAAGAGCTGAAAAAGATTCATTCTCGTGATGTTGAAAAACGCCATTGAGATGAGTTTGTTTATTGGTTTCAGAAATGAGTAAGTACATGCAAGTTTTTACTTTGATGAAATATTGAAGAAATATCTGTTCTGAAGTTGGTTTATCGATGACCCCTTTTATACTAATTAATGTGTACAGATTATGACATTACACAAAGAAGGCAAAGTAACGATTATTTGTATGCATTATCTAGAGGACCTGATCGTCGAGCACGTTTTTTTAGTCTATAATTATTAAATGGCTTCTTCTTTCGAACAGCGGAGGTGGAAAAAGATTTACGGATGCAAAACAATGGTGTTGTTGTTCAGGATGGTGATCATGAGTGGTATGGAGTAATCAAGAAAATGATTTCTGTTGATTTTGAAAAAAATCAAGAGGTTATGTTATTTGAATGTGAATGGTTTGATCGGCCTCGTTCCGTTCAAAGCCAAAGCAGAGGCTACAAAATGGATCGATACAAAATGATAGATGTTGACACTATTATTTCTCAATTTAAGTATGAGCCTTACATTCTAGCCACCCAAGCAGAACAAGTTTTTTACGTTAGAATGTGAAGCAACCTAAATGGGCTACAGTTGTTAAAACAAAGCCACGAAACCTTTTTGCCATGCCCCCTAGAGACAGTGAAAATAATGTCACTGAGACGATGGAGGCTGAGACATTATTTGATGATCGACGACTTACTGATATAAATGAGGATATGACCGCATGAGATAGGAATGACATTGACGGAGCAATCGGTGATGCTTCCGCTCTTTCAAATGAAGATGACGACGACGACGACGATGATGATACATATATCAATGATGGTATTGTACCTCCAATATTGGGGGAGGACAGCGAAGATGATGATTTTTTTTATATAGGTGCTGTGTGAGCTAGTTGTACGTGAACTATGTAATGCAATGTTTGTGTTATGTGGCGATAGATCTTAACGCCACCAGCCGGTATTTCGTGGCAACAGATCCTAATACAACGATTATGTTTCGTGGCGATAGATCCTATCGCCACGAACTTGTGAATCGTGGCATAAGTTCCTAATGCAACGTTTGTGTTTCTTTGCCACGATCCTAACAACACGAACTGGTGAATCGTGGCAAAAGTTCCTAATGCAACAATTATGTTCCGTGGCAATAGATCTTAACGCCACCAACCGGTATTTCGTGGCAACAGATCCTAATACAATGATAGTGTTGCATGGCGATAGATCCTATCGCCACGAACTTGTGAATCGTGGCATAAGTTCCTAACGCGATGTTTGTGTTTCGTGGCAATAGATCATAACACCACGAACTAGTGGATCGTGGAAAAAGTTCCTAATGCAACGATTGTGTTCTGTGGCGATAGATCCTAATGACACAAACCGGTATTTTGTGTCAACAAATCCTAATACAACGATTGTGTTTTGTGGCCATAGATCCTAATGCCACGAACCGGTATTTCATGGCAACAGATGCTAATGCAACGATTGTGTTTTGTGGTGATAGATCCTATCATCACGAACTGGTGATGCGTGCCAAAAGTTCTTAATGCAACTATTGTGTTCCACGGCGATAGATGCTAACGCCACAAACTTTTGAATCGTGGCAACAGATCCTAATGCAATGATCACGTTCCGTGGCGATAGATGCTAATGCTACAAACTAGTGAATCATGGCAACAGATTCTAATGCAACGATCGGGTTCCATGGCGATAGATGCTAATGCCACGAACTATTGAATCGTAGCAACAAATCCTAATGCAACGATCGGGTTCCGTGGCGATAGATGTTAATGCCACGAACTAGTGAATTGTGGCAACAGATTCTAATGCAACGATCGGGTTCCATGGTGATAGATGCTAATGCCACGAACTAGTGAATCGTGGGAACAGATTCGTGGCGATAGATCCTAATGCCATGAACTAGTGAAGCGTGGCAATAGATCCTAGTGCAACGATCGTGTTCCGTGGCGATAGATGCTAATGCCACAAACTAGTGAATCGTGGCAACAGATTCGTGGTGATAGATCCTAATGCCACGAACTAGTGAATCGTGGCAACAGATCCTAATGCAACGATCATGTTCCATGGTGATAGATGTTAATGCCACGAACTAGTGAATCGTGGCAAAAGACCAAGCTTACTGCAACAATTTAGTATTTGTTGCAGTACAATCGTTGCAACAGGGAGGAATCCTTGTAGTGTGCAGTGTATTGCCCGTGAAGAAGGTCACGAGCTCCTCGCGGAAATCCATGGAGGCGAGTGTGAAAACCATGCATCTTCCCACACACTGGTCGGTAAAGCCTTTTGGCGGGGCTTTTATTGTCCTACAGCTCTACAGGATGAAGTTGAGTTGGTAAAGAAGTGTGAATCGTGCCAGTTACACGCGAAACAAACTCACACACCGGCTCAATCGTTGCAAATGATACCTCCTACATGGCCATTTGCTGTGTGGGGGATAGACATTTTGGGACCTTTCCCAAAAGCTGTCAGAGGTTACAAGTTCCTGTAGGTCGCTATCGACAAGTTCACCAAGTGGCCGAAAGCAACTCCAGTTGTGACTATTAACAAGCAATCAGCTATCAAGTTCTTGAAGTCCATAGTGTGCAGATTTGGAGTTCCAAACAGAGTCATCACTGACAACGGAACCCAATTCACAAGTGTAGCATTCTAAGAATTTTGCGAAGACCTCGGCATACAAGTAAGCTACGCATCAGTAGCTCACCCGACAAGTAATGGCCAAGCCGAGAGAGCAAATGCAAAAATACTGAAAGGACCCACGACACGTACTTACGAGGGCCTGAAGAAACATGAAGCCAACTGGATAGAGGAGCTATTGTCTGCACTGTGGCGAGCAGGACAACACCTAGCCGGTCAACTGGAGAGACACCCTTCTTCCTGGTGTACGGAGTTGAAGTGGTCCTTCCTCTGGAGATCACTATGGATCACTCCGGGTCTGGACCTTCGACGAAGCCATGCAATAGAAGCTCCAGTGTGAAGACCTTGACCTTGTCGACGAGGGAAGGTGGCAAGCAGTTGTTTGGAATACACGATATCACCAGACGCTGGAGCCAGAGTCGATTTGCTGGAGCTAGCGCCCCTCGAGCGCGCTGGCACCAAAGGAGGCGTGGCCGCCAAAGCTCTGCTTGGCTGGGGGAAGAAGCTGCTGGATACGGAGCCTACCTGAGCGATCTCCCATCGGCATGTCTCAGGTTCCTCTTCTGGCTGGAAGATTCGGCCGGCTCCTTACCCTTGCCCTTGCCCTTGCTGACATCATCAACCTTCTGGCTCGGGTCAGTGGGGCCACCCTTTCTGAAGCTCCGAGAATTGCAATCCTGGAGGTCTTGCGTCTCTCAACCACACCGAGGTCGTCCAGCTCTGGTATTCTCCTCTGGAGTTCCCTACTAACCTCTGGAACCATGTTCAGAGGGAAGAAGGCAGCTAGCGAGGTTAAGGTGTCGCGGTAGATAGCCTCGTGTTGAAACTTCTAAAGATGGAGATCCAAAGCTTCATCATCCAAGTTAGTATTCGGCTTTGATCCGATTGTGATCCATCTCACTGTTGAAGGCCTATGCACGCCACTCCCTCGTCTTCAGCGGCGCCCACTTGTTCACCAGGAAGTTGCCGAAGACCATCTGAGGGGTCACGCCACCCTCTACACACTCTTGAATCCTCCTTAGGATTGGTTTGTATGCTTCGGACAGCTCCAGAACTGCATTCCAAACATCGGTGTCGACTTCGGGGAAGCTCTTCGGCAACTCCAACCTCTCGTGCTTCTCAACTATGATGATCACCCAATCTTTCTTCCAGTTGTCCCATTTTTTGGAAGGGAAAGTCTTCAAGTACTTTAAAGGGCATTTCTTGCACTTCACGAAGTAGTAGAAGCCAATTAGCTTCGTCCCCTTGTCGGTAGTGTGGACCGTGAAGAAGGTCCAGAAGAGCTCGATGCATGGCAGCACACCCACCCACATCTCGCAGAAGTTGACGAAGGTCGCCACAAGCAAGAAGGAGTGGGGGTCGAGGTGGTGAAGCTGCAGAACATAGAATTCCAGCAGCATCAGCAAGAAGCTTGAAAATGGTGGGATCAAACCCACCATGGAGTACACCGAGAAGAAGACGATCTCGCCGGTTCTCTTATTCTTGAAGGGAATCTTGTCAAAGCGGATGTCGTTGTTGAAAGAGTCGCTGGACCACCCCATGTAGGTCCGGACCCTCTTCAGATCTTCATCTCTAGTGATCTTGTTGCAGGGAAGACCCAACTCCATCGCGACAAAGGGGAGCAAAATTTGGAAGGGCTATGCAAAGGTTGGGAGGCTCTGAGCGCAAGTTCGAATGAAAGGGTAAAGAGTCCTCAAACCGTGCGGGCTTTCCTTCTTCAGTAAGCCTCTGCAACGCTTGGATGGAAACTGCAGCGGGATCAAGATCACACTTCAAAAACCTACCCCATCAATGACAAATAGGTCCGGGTTCACTTTGGCGGAAATGTCAAAGTTAATACCCAGGCGAACCGTTGTCATGATGGGAAGTTGGAAGCCCGAGGGCGGCGGTGTGACAGGGCGCTCGGAACTGATATAGTTTTCATATTTGGAACCGGCGACCTTCAATTGCGTGAGATCCGCACGCCAGGATCTCACCTACCGCATCAAGAAGAGCCACACGGTGGTAGTTTAACTACGGACCATCGCCCCAACAACCCATGAAAAGACCTTTGAAGCCACAGAGCGGGAATCGAAGATGGCCCCACCTCAGGTAGAATAATTTAACCCAAAGGGTTTCTCCCAGAGGTGAGCCCGGGGGCCACTGTCATTATCCTGCGTATCGGGTACCCCACAATAGTGCAAGAAAAGCCAAGGAGTTCCACCAGTCCGAATTGAAGACCTCCAAGGTCTCCACGTGGCCCGCAACACTAGACCCGCCTCCCTCATTAGTGTAGCTCCAGCGCTGCCACGTGTAAAGCAAGGCCGGACCTAACTCCTTGTATAGGAAAGCTCCGATCTTGCCACGTGTCCAGTAGCCTCGGACCTAACCCCCAGTAGAGGGAAGCTCCAGTGTTGCCACGTATATAGCGGCTCCGGACCCGCCTCCCCACTGAGGGAAGCTCTGGAGCTGCAACGTGTCAAGCCTCTGAACCTAAGCCAGCAACTGGAAGATAGACGGATCTCCAACGGCACGGGCATTCAAGGGACAGTTAAAGCTACCGTTACAAGACCTGATGATGTGTCATTAATGTCATGTTAATGACACACGATCAGATGACCTTTAGTACCGGTAACACCGCCATTAAGGTGCATTGTCACTGTTAAATGTACCTAATATGTACAGATTGTGTATTAGGTAATTAAATACTGTCGGGCCACATGTCAGGCTAGGCTAACAATGTAACGGCCAGTCCTTGGACTATAAAAGATATGTGCCCCACGGTACAAAGGACAAGATGAATGAAGCGCTCTCTCTCTCTCTCTCTCCCTCACACACACACACACACACACACTCATTCATAAAACAATCACCCGTGGAGTAGGGTATTACGCACAGGCAGCCCAAACCATGTAAAAATCCTCATGTCACTGTCTTGTTCATAATATCACGCACGCCCCAACCAATCACGATCTAGTAGTACTGGGGAAGTGTCGATCGCACACTTCGACAATCACCATCATCTTCCTCAGGAGATTCTCGAGCTTCTTTTGATGCGGGCTTGCAGGTTGCCTTTAGAGCAACTCCTTTCTTCTTTGTCGAGGTAAGGTCGGCAAGTTCCTTGACATTCTTGGCTTCCTTCTCCATCATTTTGAAGTTGATGATCTTGCCAAAATTACATCCAGGGTCATTTTTTGATACCCTAGACTTTCTCTAATCATAGAGCAGAGCGTCAAGTTCCGAGGCATGAATGCCCTAAGAATCAGTTTCACCACTTCATGATTTGTCTACTTATTGCTACCGTAGGCTCGGAATTTGTTGATGAGAGACTTATGTCGATTGTACATGTATTGGGGTGATTCACCTTCTTCTATAGCAAACCTTCCCAATTCACCTTCAATCATCTCAATTTTGGCTTCGTGTACATGGCGATCACCTTCATGTGCGGTTTTGAGAGAATTCCAGATTTCCTTGGAAATCTCGAGTCCATGCACCTTGGTGAACTCGTCTTGGATCAGTGATGATGTACTTACAGCTGCGGCTTGAGCATTTCAATGAATAGCTTTCTCTTGACTTGGAGTTACCTCTGCATCATCATCTGGAATATCTATCCCTGTACACACTATGTGCCAAAGCTTGGGTTAAGAGATATAAGGTGCATTTTCATGTTTTGTCTCCACATTGAATATTCATTTCCATCAAAGTAAGGTGCTTTGCCTAAAGGAATTGATAAGTAATAACTATTATTAGAATTTAAATGATCATAGTTAAAAGGATATCGGGAGTAGTATGTGTGACTACTCCCCTTTTTCTTCTCAACTTCAATCTTCTTCTTTCCTTTTGGAGAGAGTGCCTTCTTCCGCAGAAGGGCCTTGAGTTTAAGCATCTCTTGATCATCATCCTCACAGTATTGAATGGCATCGAGAAGTTTCTCTAATATTTGGTTCTTTTCATCATCACCCTTTTCGGTGTTGAAGCTCTTGTGTTCATCCTTGATGTCCGACATCGTCTCTTCGAGCGGTGAGTCTCTTTTAAAGAGTTTGGCTCTAATACCAATTGAATGTAGCCTAGAGGGGGGTGAATAGGCTATTTGAACTTTTAGCAATCCCTAAAACACATTACAAGAGATCAAATACAGGGAGGTCAGACTAGTCTGGTATGGTGCAGACTAGTCCGGTATACGCGGCCTTGAAAATCAAAGTAGATCTTTAATTTTACTTCTATTAGTCTATGCAGTGGAAAGCAATTGACAATTTAAATGTATTATGACAATGAAGTAAGACAGTGTCAAGTTTAATCCAATGTTTCAATGTGAATTACACAAGACTATGCAAACCCTAGAGTATGATAAAAATAGAACAAGAACATGAGACACAAGATTTTATCCCGAGGTTCGATTCCAAGGAGGAACCTACATCCCCGTTGAGGAGTCCACGGAGGACCAGGTCTTCACCAACCCTTCCCTCGTTGAATCGCCACGGAGGCCGATTCACAATCACTAACAACAAAGGGGCAAATAACTTGTTCAATGGGCCTTCTCACAAGTTGAGGGCTCCCCAAAGATTATAATGATCGAACACCACCAAACACACTCAAAAGATGTACAATAAACAATGAGAGTGTGTGAGAGATCAAATCGAAGAGCTCAAGATCTTGTAGAACAAGTTCTCTCCTTTGTCCAATCCCTAATCCTCAAAGACTTGATCCTTTTAGGTTTAGAATGAGTGGAGAGAAGTGTTTTTGGGCCCTTGGGAGGTGTGACGGCATAGGGAGTCGAGAGATGTTGTTGTGTGGTCGTGCACCTCTTTTTATACTAGGGTTTTCAAAAGTTACCGTTAGGATTTGCAAGGTCCGGACTGGTTGTGGTGGACACTGGACTAGTCCAGTGTGCGTGTGTGAAAAACCCTAAGTGTTGATGGATACCGGACTAGTATGTTAAGGTGCGGACTAGTCCGATTTTAGTTAGAGACTTTTCGGACTAGTCCGGTGTATATCGGACTTGTCCGGTGTCATGGAAAAGTGTAGAACTGAGGACAAGTTTGCACTTGGAGGACTTGTTCGATTTTAGTCAGAAAGTTTTTGGACTAGTCCGGTGGATATCGGAGTTGTCCGGTGTGGTGAAAACATGTAGAACTGAGGACAAGTCTGAACTTGGAGGATTTGTCTGATTTTAGTCACAGAGTTTTTGGACTAGTCCGGTGGATATCGGACTAGTCCGCTCTTCCTGATATTTGTGCATTGAGTGCAATATTTATCACTTGAGCTCTTGGGGTGTGTTTCTCCAACACACTCCTTACAAAATAAATCTATTCTTTTCAAGTCTTGAGCTCTTTTCCTTTTGGATCCTCATTCTCCTTTCTTTTTGTGATTTCCTTCTAATCTCTTTAAAACTTGCGCTCATCTCAACAATTTTGTCAGGATCTCATTTGCTTGTCATTAATCAACCAAAACCCACAAGGTATGCCGAGATGCACTTTCAACACTCCTCTCTCTTTTGTTCGATATTTTCTTCATCATGCCTCTATCACCATCGGCAACGGCGCACACCTTCCTATCACACACATTGCTTGTTCCACGCTGCCCACAACTGCAATCCTGCTCTCACTATCTAATATTCTATTATCTCCCTCTCTCGTGCACAATCTAATTTCAGTGAGACAACTCACACGTGACAATCTAGTTTCTGTGGAATTTAACCTCTTGGTTTTTCTATCAAGGATCATCAACCCAAGCATTGATTCCCCGATGTAACAGCCCTGCTGGTGATTTTTACACAGTTCAACTATCTCCTCCACCACGAGTGCTTCATGCATCCTCGGCCCCCATCGATCTGTGGCACCAGCGACTAGGGCATCCAAAAGGACAATCACTCGTTCAGGCTTTGCACAATTTCCAATTTTCTTGTAATAAAGTCCAGTCGCATCTATGCCAAGCCTGTCAACTTGGCAAGAATGCACGCCTACCATTCTTCTCATCTACAACAGTTACTTATTTCTCGTTCCAATTATTTCACGCTGATGTCTGGACCTCACCGGTTGCCAGCGTCTCCGGTTATCAGTATTATTTAGCACTACTTGATGATTATTCCCATTTTGTTTGGACTTTTCCTATGTGCAACAAGTCTGAAGTTTTTGACATCTTTGTCTTGTTTCACCGCTATGTCCATACTCAATTCCGTCTTCCAATAGTTGCTCCACTACAGGAAACACGAAAATAGACAACGACCAATATAATTGACGATGGTACCATCGTCATTTAGTTAATTGACGACGGTAGAATTTGGCCGTCGTCAATTAGGAGATTATTGATGACAGTTGTCTTGTAACCATCGTCAATTAGTTAAAGACAACGGTTCACTGTCGTCAATAAGGCTTGTCACCAGTATGGGCCGAAAATAGGGCCCACCAGAGGTTTAATATACGACGGTATCTGAAGGCCGTTGTCAATTAAGGGTTATCGATGACGGTTCACCTACACCGTCGTCAATTAGGGAATATATCGATATTTGCCGACCACCCGCGCGTCTTCGTCATTTCGCGCCGTCTCCCATCATCATTTTGCGCCGCCTCCCACTTTCGTTGCCGTTGTCGCTCGACCTTTGAGCTGCGCTGTGGAGGGTCGCCATCGCCGAGGACCATCGCCGAGGGCCGCCGTCGCGCCGTTGAGGCGGTATGTCGCCCCCCCTCCACGTCGCCCCCTATCGGTTGCCTCGTCCCCACCACCCTCCACCCTGTGACACCACCTCCCTGCTGCCCCATCCTCGCCGCCCCCTCCCCACTCCCCCGACCCGCAGCCCCTCCCAATGCCCCCTCACCGTGCACCCCCTCCCCGTAGCCCCCTATCGGCAGCCCCGTCCCCGCCGCCCTTCACCCTTCGACACCCCCTCGCTGCCGCCCCCTCCTCACCGCCCCCTCCCCCTACCCGCAGCCCCCTCCCGACACCCCCTCCCTGTGCGGCCCCTCCCGGTTACTTATTCATTTCTGCTCCCTTTGTATTACCATTATAAACTTCTGTTATATGCAGTTTCTAATGAATATTTTTATTTGAAAGTTGAAAGCATGTGTGGGCAGATATTTCTGGAAATTGTGTGAATCTGCTTGAGTTGTGCATAGTTTGAAACAGGAAGAGATTAGAGTGTAGGATCTGCTACTCTGAGCTTGAAAAAATAGTAGTTTGTGACGACCCCTCAAATATTAAGAGACAGTAATTGTAAGCTTCGTCCTCTCTGCAGTGGTAGGCATTATTCAAGCGTAGGTCACGAATTGCAAGTAGGCTAAAAACATTGATGAAGTAGACTTATCATGGGCTGCAGGATCAGTTTATTTTGCGGCGCAACTTGAGGTCAGGTTCATGCATTGCTGTAGTTCGTTTTTTCTTTTCTGAAAAATCGTAGCTTCACCAACCTGACAATATTATTGAGCTAGCTAGTTGATTGATGCGACTAATCTGGACCTGTATGCATGTTGTTCATTTGCTTTTGTTATCCTCTAGCATTTGAGGTTGGTGACCAATCTAGTTCCTCATTTCCTAATTAATTGATGTTTAGAACATAATTTTTAGTTCATTTGAACTAAAATTCATATCTTAAATGTCAATTAATTAGGGAAGGAGCAGTAAAAGTTTTACTCATTAGAAATTAAAAGGAAATTGGTAGCTGCGTTCATTGACTACACCTCTCGCCTCATCTCCCTCTATCTCTCTCGTCCTCTACCTCTCCCCCTCTCCTCATCTCCCTCTCCTTTTCTCTCTCTCCCTCTCTCCTCACCTCCGGATCAACACCGATCATTAGTTAGTTCCTTGCCCGCCTCGAGGTGGAGTGGCTCAAGATCGATGTCCCGAGTGATCATTAGTTAGTTAGTTTATTATGTTGTTCATCAATAATTGTTTATTATTTGTAATTATTTATTAGTTAGTTTATTAATGTGTAAATAAACGAGTTTTGGCTGGCCCGGCCCCACCCGACACAACACGACACTCAATAAATGTGTTTGTTCCGTATAGACAGATGTAGTCGTAACGTATCCGTCGAAACGACACAGAAGCGAACGGCGATGGTGAGGATGTCAATCACCTACGATTGTGCAGATGGTGGATCCGGACATGGAATTGTCATCTAAGACCAACTTTCCTCCACTTTCTCTCATTCTTTCCTCTCTCATAAATGACTTAAATATGAAAATGAGTAACGTAACCTATAGCAATGTGTCACCCATTTCGGATCGGCACATCTCACATGCTATTGGCATGTGAGACGTGAAGGTTTGGAATTGTCCCTTTTTGGACAGCCTGGAAGTGATTGAGGGGGCGTGGCTTGTGACAAGATGCGGGTCTGGATTTGTATGAGATTTTGACGGCATAACCCTGTTGTTCTCTACTACACCATTTTCGAGCGTTCAGTGGAGAACAGTGGGGTTATGCTGTCAAAATTTCGTCCGGATCCAGACCACGCGTCCCGTCATGAGCACGCTCCGCTTGGTCACTCTTGGGTGGGTGTAGGACCTATCTGCCTAGTTGTAGGGTCGTGAGATAACATAATAATGAAACTAATAATGATTTGTCTGCTTTAAAGGTATACCCTCAAACAAGGTTGAAGACCGGACTTGGATGTATACTGGTTGGAAAAAGGATGGGAGTCACTCAAAGGAGTGGTTCACCAAGATGGATGCTTTCATACAATGAGCTTTTTTGTTGTCAAACAACAGCAAGGTGAGGTGCCCATGTATCAAATGTCAGAATGCGAAGTGTTTCGACATTGTGAAGTTGACGTTCCACTTGTGTTGAAACGGTTTTATGCAACGTTATGAGTTGTGGACCTTTCACGGCGAGACACCTTCTCAAGCCGTAGAAGATCGAGATGGGGATGACAGCACCGAGGTCGATAGGATGGACGAGATGCTTGAAGCCATAAATCCTTAATTGACGGAGGATTCTCCTACATTGGAGGCAAAGGAGTTCTTCAAGCGTCTCAAGACATCAGAACAACCGGTGCATGAACACACCAAAGTGAGGATCATCAATTTCATAACTAAATCTATGGCAATTAAGTCTAAGTATTTCTTCTCCAATAACTGCTACAACGACCTCATCAAATTGATCAGCGATGTCCTTCCGCAACCCCATAAATTGCCTAAGGATATGTATCATTCTAAGAAATTTATTTCTAATCTTTGTATGAACTATGAGAAGATTGATATGTGCCCAGACCACTACATGCTTTTCTAGAAAGAGCATGCCAACGAGAAAAATTGCTTAAAATGTTATAAGGCGAGATTTGTCGAAGTTGTTAATGAAGACGGTACAAAAGTAATGACTGAAGTTGCACAGAAGCATCTTCGCTACTTGCCTGTCACACCTAGGTTGAAACGTTTGTTTCTCTCAGAAAAAAAACAGCCAGACACATCAGGTGGCACAAAGAAGGTGTATGTGAGAATGACGGAATGATGGTGCACCCGTCCGACGGTGAGGCATGGAAAGCGCTTGACCGCTTCGATCCAGATTTCACCAATGATGCGAGAAATATTCGCATCGGGTTGGCAACAGATTGCTTTTCACCATTGAGTACAAACGCAACACCATACTCGGTGGCGGGATACCTCACGGACAGTGAGTTTTGTTAATTTTATTTTACTGTCACGAACTTTGAGTTACAAAAATTTAATAATCTTACTTTGTTGTGCAGGTTGGCTGTCTTTGATGGAGTGGTCGACTCAAGGAAGGCGCGGGCTTCCTCGAGAGGCTCTTCATTGCAGCAGGGCGGGTCCAGCAGCAGCCGTACGAGTCGAGGTCTGGAGCTCCAAAGTGTCTGGGAGGAGCTCCAGAGGATGCAAGAAGCGCTCAGGGCTAGGGACGAGATGCAGGCAGCGGCGCTCAGGGCTAGGGGCGAGATGCAGGCAGCGGGGCTTAGGGCTAGGGACGAGTATCAAAACTCGTACATGCTACTGTGGCAAGCTACCTTCCAGGTAAGTTCTGAATGTTGTACTTAACATTTTTAATATACAAATGATAGCTATAATGATTTGATTTGTATTTGCAGGCTATGAGCACAGGACAACAGGTTGTCTTTCCGCAGTGGGTGCCGCCATCGACGGAGCTGCCACTGGTGCCGACGATAGGAGCACAGGTACAAAATTATTCAAAATAACTGAAACTAGTTAAACTTGTTCAAATTTAGTAAAATATGCATTTTTTATACTTATAATTTGTCTAACCACACTTGCATATCACCGGGACTGGGAATGGAGGATCAAACTCTGTTGCCTCAGATTCCGGCGCTTGGACGACTGCCGGAGGACGACTTTCTGAACTCCGGCAGCAGCGGACGGGGTAGCGTGTGACAGTCAGGTCAGCCGATTTTAAATCTACTTGCATATTTTCATTTCTAATGTAATGGAATGCCAGTCTCTTGCATCGTTGTATAGAGAATTAGGGATAAAAGGGAGAATCTATTTCTGCAGCCTTCAGTACATAATTTGTGTCGGAATTCTTCTTGTGGACTAGCATCGATCGATCTTCTTGTGGACTAGCAGTTGCAAGTGCATGTTAATTCTTATCATTTTATTTATTATCATTTCTTACCACCATCGAGCAAGCACCAGTTTTAGGTTGACATATGTTATGTGGGTGATGACGTTGCCACTTTCAACAAGGTTTTGCACACTCTTTAAAGGTTTTGTGCCTGATCGGGTCACTTATTGCTCCCTGATCAATGGGTTGTGTGCTGAGGGTGACATTGAGAGGGCCCTAGAACTGTTTAACGAAGCACAAGCTAAAGACCTGAAGCCTGATACTGTTGTGTACAACTCTCTTATCAAGGGGCTCTGTCGTCAAGGACTTATCTTGCATGCCTTGCAGGTCATGAATGAGATGTCTGAAGATGGTTTCCAGTGGTGTTGACGAAGACGAAGATTCGGATGAAGAAATTGAGATCCGAGGACAAGGAGATGGAGATCAAGATGGAGATGGACCAACCCCTGCTTCTTCTGCAGGAGATCCAGCTGAAGATGTACCTTTCCAGCTTGACGGAAGATTTGCTGGATTAAATTCCCTTGTTGTTTTCTTTTGTTAGCTTAATTATTGTGGCCAAACTGAACTAAATGGTGTCTTTTATTTACCTGTTTCTGAAGTCTAAACTTAATTCTTGCTGTTCCTTTATCTTAATTGTTGTTGTTAACTTAAGTTTCCTCATGTAAAGGAGTACAACTCTACAAGTAATCAGCTGGTATGGATTCTTTGTTCTGGACAGTCTCAGGTATGAATTCTTTGTTCTGGACAGCTTTATCTTGTACAGGACTGTTTTTCAGTTTATAAAATCTGAATGTGCAATTTTATTGAGTCTGCATTCTCTGTATAGGATTGCATTCTTTGTTCTCTGCAAAGTTCCGCATTCACTGTTATGTAATGTAAGTCTGCAATGTTGTGCATTCTTTGTGCAAGTTGATTGAGTCTGCATTTTCTATGTGCAGGTTCATTTCAGTACATGTAAAAGTCTTCAATTCTGCATCTCATCAATCTGGATTCTGGAATGAATGGTGAATTGGTGATGAACTGGCCTCATGGAAATTCTGAAATTTGAACACAACAGGTGTTGCAGGTCAATGGAACAGACTTGTACTTCGAACATGACAAGTGTAATTGCGAACCTGTTTTTGAGATAGTTTCTGTGATCTGTGTGTTGTCTGTGATCTGTGTAATATCTGTGAAATCTGTGTAATACATGTTTTCTATTTTTTTAAAGCAAAACTAATAGACAACGATAGTTTTGTGGCCGTCGTCTATAAAGAACTCTTCTAGACGACGGTCCTACCCAAACCGTCGTCTCTTGGGGTCCTTATTGACGATGGGTTAGTCCGCTACCGTTATCAATAATGGTCCTTATAGACGACGGTTCTTCCTCGGCCGTTGTCAATAAGTTTTCCACGCTGACACGTGGACGAAGCTAACTTAATGACGACAGCTAAGTTCGACCATCGCCAATTAGTTAATTGATGACGGTAACCGTCGTCTATAAGTTTAAAGACGACAAATAATCATGGACGGCCGAGAACCGTCGTCTATAAGTGTATACCGTCGTCTATAACTTATAGACGACGGTACAGTCCTTATAGACAACGGTTCTCGACCGTCGTCTATTATCGCGATTCCTGTAGTGCTCTTCAAATGGACAACGGACGTGAATTTGATAATAAATCATTTCGCCGGTTTCTAACCTTGCACGTATCTCACTTCCGCCTATCTTGTCCCCACACTTCTCCACAAAATGGCAAGGCAGAAAGAATTCTTCGCACGCTGAATGATTCTGTTCGAACTCTGCTCATGCACGCACATATTCCACCACAATTCTGGGCAGAAGCACTAAACACGGGCACATATCTTCTCAACCTGCGACCCTGTTGTTCCATAGCCCCCGTTTCACCTTACGAGCGACTCTTTCTTCAATGACCCGACTACAGTCACCTCCGTGTTTTTGGTTGCCTATGTTACCTCAATCTTTCAGCCACAACACCCAACAAGCTCAGCCCTCGCTCTACCGTCTGTGCATTTCTGTAACACCCATATTTTATGTACAAAAATTTGCTCAAACCCTTGATCATTGTAGCATGCATTTTTGGGTGAATTTTTGATGTTCAAACGAGTAGCAAACATTCAAATTTGAATTTGAATTCAAATCAAAAGAAAAGAATGAAAAAGAAAAAGAAAAAGAATTAAAACCCCTTTTGGGCCAAATCTTTCCCTCTGGCCCAATTTCTTTTTCCTTCCCCGCTGGCCCAGCCGAACCTCCCCTCCCTTCTCTCTCTGCACCGCGGGCCCCACCTATCGGCGCCTCCCTCTTCCCTCCCTTCTTCTCCCGCGCGCAACCACCACCCCGCGCAACCGCCGCGCCACGACCGACTCCGCGCCCACGTTCTTCCCCCCTGAATCCACTCTTATCCGGCGGTTTTCGCACGCGCTCCTCAACCCATCCCCTCTCCGCGCCATAAAGGACCCGGCGCCCCCCATTCCTTCCCCTTCCCCGCGCTCCCGGAGCCCTAGCACCTTCATCGCCGGTGAGCAACCTCTGCGCCCATGTTCCCGTCGCTGCAGCCCCCTTGCCTCCCATATTCTTGACCTCTCGTGATCACCGCTCCACCAGGAATTCGTCGGACGCGCTTGATCGGGTGGATCGTCACTGCACCGCCGGAATCGCCGTGCACCGTCGATCTCCACCGCCTCACCCAGTCGCAGGCATCCTCTGCTCCACCCCGAGCTCAATCAATCCCTCCGGTGAGTTCCCTCGATCTCCCCCTTCAATTCTATGCGCTTGCATTCGTGGATTAGGCATTGCTTCGTGTTTTCGGGTTAGCTCCGGCGAGCCGCCGCCGTGCGCCGCCGTGCGTCGCCGCGCAGGGCGCTGGTGACAGCCAAGTGTTGATGTGGCCTCCTGTGAGCCATCGGTTAACCCCCCGACGGCTGAGATTAGAACACCATAACGGTTCGGCATAATAAAATCTGGGCCCTTCATCTTGGATCCAACGGCCCACATTTGAATCTCTTTTCCCGCCGCCAGATTCACACCCAGGCCCCTGCAAACTTAGTTGCTACCCCCTGTGCTTCTCGGTAATTCGAATCTAGCCCCCAGAATTCGCAGACTAGCCCCTGGATCCCTAGAAATTGGTTTTAATCATTTAATTAAGCATTCTAACCCCTGTAATTTTGTAGAATAATGTATTTAGACCCTGTACAGTGTAGAAAACTATTTATTTAGCCCCTGGACTTTTATTTATTTGCTGAAAGGGTTTTTAATTGTATTAGAGGTGTAGAAATTAGATAAAAAATGGTAATTAAGTGTAGGAATGTTATGAAAAATTGTTATAATCTATTTTATGCTGTGAATTAATTGTAGTGTTCAGATAAAATATATTTGGTCCATGGAATATTTATTATAAATGTTTTAAAATACATTTTTGCTATAGAAAATTCAATAAAAGTGGTTTTAGGCTATAATAAAATCCCAAAATTGTAGGAAAAATATAAAATGCATACTTTGGCCATGTTAAGTGATAAATACCTCGTAGGGACGCATTAGTGTAGGATTTTGTGCTTATGTGTATGTGTGATGTATTGTTTTGCGTGCCTTTTACTTATTTAGCTTTATTCTATTCTTGCCATGCTTGGGCATATGTCTAGAGTCGTATTACGACCCTAATCTTAACCTCCAAGACCAGGACTTCGCCAACACTCAAGTCTTCAACGAAGGCAAGTGCCCTTGACCATTTTGCTCCAGTTCTAGGGATGTAGATAGATGCATGCTAATTAAATTGATGTCCTACTTCATGTTTACATGCCCTGTTCCATATAATTCCTTGTTACCTGAAATGGGTTGGGAAGTAGATAGGTCAAAATTATGCTTAGCCATGCTTAAACATTGGGATTGGGTTTTCATACCATGGTGCTACATTAAACTTTATTGGTTACTTGAACTTGTGGTGATTACACAATTGTAGTGGATAGGAATCTGGTGGTTGGTTAGTATTGGTATGGTGCAGTTTGCACGAGACCCGGGATTGGGGTTTGTTACCACCGGATTCTAAGGACCGGTTTATGGAGGAAGCCACTAAGCTTTATAGTACCACCACGAGACTGAGATGGGGCAGCATGGTCAATTAATTAGGCTTCTCCCGATGAAATGCTAGTGGTTGGATGGTGCGGGGAATGATGCGGGTGATCTGCTCTGGGATCCGCAAGGCTCAAGAGGGGGCTCTGGGGCGGAGGGTTACTCCGAGAATCCCCAGTGGTGGAAACCTTAGAGGGCTAGCACTAGTCGGGAGCACCTTTGTAAAGACCATGTAGTGATCTCCGGGCCACACACCTACGGAAGTGTGAAATGTGGTTGATCACCACGGGCTACATGGAGGTTTACTCAAGTCCACCTGGCAACAGGGGATGAAATCACTGCTTGTGGGGAAAGGGTACACTCTCTGCAAAGATTTGGTAAAACTGTCATGACAGCCGTGCTCACGGACAAGAGCGGCTTGGGGCCAGTTCATAATTAGTCTATGGTTGGGAAATGGTGGTTAACTTTGTTTAAAGTACATTCATTATCATTACTTATGGATTTATTACTTCTTGAATTATGATATTGGTAACTGAAAGCTAAGGTTAGGTTTTAATCATAGTGCTAAGCCATATTTGGCCTTCCCTTTTGCTTTAGCCATTCATGTCATCTCTTCCCGCACTTGCTGAGTACTCTATGTACTCAAGCGTTTAATTCTCCTTTAGAGTATGAGGAAGAAGAAGCGGCACCGGAGGACTTCTACGTAAATCCGGAGGACTTGGTCTAGGCTGGCGACCTCACGCGCAACGGCTGCCTGTGGAGTTGGAGCTGCTCTTATCTATTAGCCTTCTGCTGTAGTTTGAACCTTGTGAACTTTGTAGTTGATGTAAAATTTGTGGTGTGTATTTGTAGACCTTCGGGTCATACTGTAAGACTATTTATGTATTCGAACATGGCAATGTAATGATATTTCACTTTCATCGACGCATGTACGATTCAACTGATCCTGGCGTACATGTGATTAGTGTCTGTTCATCTTTACGATGACCAGGCGTGACAAAGTGGTATCAGAGCCGTGTTGCCCGTAGGACGCAAGCCTAGTTAGAAATGGTCGAAAATTAAGGACTATACTATTTTCTTATGAAATAGTATTTCCAAAATTTTGTGCTCTCTATCTCAAACCTTGTGCTTCTTATCTTGCTGTGCTATTTGCTTTATTCTAATTTAATTTATGGATTATTGATCTCACTCTCTTCTTTTCAAATGTTTGTAGATGGCGCGAACCAAGCAGACGGCTCGTAAGTCGACTGGGGGTCGTGTTCCACGCCACGCCCTAGCCAGTCGCTCCGCACCTTACACCCCCAGGAGGGAGACGACGCTGTTCTCCACTGGGAGTGCTGCTTCGAGGATGCGTGTCCGTCTTCGCTCTTTTCTTCGAGCTGCGGGGTACCGTGAGTACCGTGTTTGCCTAGTCTACCACACCACTAGGGTCTTTGCACCCTATACTGGTGGACTAGAGTGGAGTTCTCAGCTGGCCGTCTACTACGACTCGGAGCTGCTGCACTCTCACTTCTCTCCGGCTTGGAGGAGCTCCCAGCGTGCGGCTGAGGAGGACGCCACGTGGGAGGCGACCACCTACTGGAGTCACGCCCACAGGTTCCTTCTTGGGTGCACGGAGCACGCGTACACCCCTCAGCGCCCTAGTGGCACGGCCTCCTTCACTGGACGTGACGTCGAGGGGCACTTGACTCACCCCCAGTGCGAGAGGCTGGTGGACGACGTTGTGGAGTTGTCTTCGCGACTCCAGCGTTGTCAGCAGGAGCTACAGGACAGCAGGGACCTGGTTGACCGCTACGAGCGACTTCGCCGACGCTACGCGAGGATCACTGCGGCTGATCCTAACTCTCCTCAGTACGCTTCGGACGTGGAGCCTTGGGACCCGAACTCTCCAGATCGTCGCATGAACTCCCCCCAGGAATCAAGAGAGGACTCGGAAGAAGAAGACCCGGAGATGGAGGTTGAGGAAGACTCCGATGAGTAGGAGTGGACTTGCTTTCCCGTTGGACGACTCAGGACACCTATCCTTAGTATGTATGAGCGTGTAGCTGCGCCCTCTTTAGTCTTGAGTTGTGTTATCTATGTTGTTATGCTAGTAGTTTGCTTTATGTTATGTGTGTGTGCGACATGAGTTGTGGAATGCTTCGGCATCCTGTCCACATCCATGTCATTTGTATATAGGCTTGTTAGTGTGTTGTGCGAGTTGTGGAATGCATTAGCATCTTGTCCACATCCGCACTAGTTGGTTAATGAATTTGCTTGCTTTCTATGTATGTGTCTCCCTTGATGCATGTAGTTGGGACCGTTTTCCATAGCGTACCCTTCTATATCTTATCTATTGTTCTAAAATTTCAATTCTTCCCTACATAGATGTCTGGAAGAGGTAGAGGTAGAGGTCGTGGAAGGGGTGTTGTGCCCCAAGATGAAGGACTTGGAGGTGTGCCTGGATGGAATGGTAGGGGTGCTAGAGGAGCCCCAGCCGCGCAGCAAATGCAGCAGATAATGGCCATCCAAACCCAGCTGCTTAATAGCCTCACTCAAATTGTCACCAACCTGCAACAAGCCCCACCCCCACCACCACCAAATTACAACCTTCCGCCACCACCACCTTTTCCACCTAGGTCCTTCCTTAGGGACTTCCTGAACACTCATCCACCCACTTTCGCCACCGTTACCGAACCCATGGATGCCGATGATTGGCTCCGTACCGTTGAAAGCAAGCTGAGGCTCATCCACTGTGAAGGAAGGGAGAAAGTACTACTAGCCTCCCATCAACTCCAAGGACCAGCAGCCGACTGGTGGACTGCCTTTACTGAAGCCCACCGGGATCCAGAAAGCATTACTTGGGAAGAATTCAGGACTAACTTCCGCAATCACTTTGTGCCTGAGGGAGAAATACAAGCAAGGCGTGAAGAGTTCCTTATGTTGAAGTAGGGCCGTATGACTGTGAGGGCCTATTTGAATGCATTTACCCAGTTGTCCCGCTATGCTTCAACCGATGTGGACACTGACTCCAAGAAACAATTCCGCTTCAAGAATGGGTTGGACAAGGAGTTAAAGTTCGCCATGTCTTCCAGCGACTACGGCGACTTTCAGAAGCTGGTTGACAAAGCTTTTGAAGTGGAGAGGACTAAGAAGGAACTAGATGATGAAGAAAGAAAAAGGAAGTTGACTATGGCACATGCCTCTAGCAGCAATGTGCGCCCCCGTCTTAACCCTCCGCCTGCAAACCAAATGACTCGTCCCATGAACTACTCGGGATAGAGGTTTCCAAACTCCAACTACAGGCCACCCACTCCCTACAACCACCAAATGCGCCAGCAGCAGCAGCAACAGCAGCAGCCACCACGCCAGCCAATGCAACCCCCACGTCAGCAGATGCAGCCATCCCGCCCTTCAGCTCCAGCTAACCGTCCAAGTGGCCAACCCCCAAGAAACCAATCAGGAGGCAGCAAGGGCCCAAATAATGCTGCAGGAGTACAATGTTACAAGTGCGGAGAATGGGGACACTATGCCAGCAGTTGTCCAAAGAAGCAACAAAACCCAACTGGCCGTGTCAACCATGTGACTCTGGAACAAGCACAGGAAGCGCCTGATGTGGTGATCGGTATGTTTTCTGTTAACTCCCACCCCGCCACCATATTGTTTGATTCGGGTGCTACACATTCATTTATATCCAAGGATTTCATAAAGAAGCATGACATGGTAGTTACATTCTTGAATGGGCCATTATTGATAAACTCTCCTGGAGGAGAGATGGTGGCAAGGCATCTATGCTGAAAAGTGAGTATAAACATAAGGGGGGTAGTCTTTTGGGCCAACCTAATAGTGTTGGACTCACAAGGATTAGATATCATTCTAGGAATGGACTGGTTGACGAAGAATCAAGGAGTCATTCATTGTGCAACTAGAACAGTCTGCTTAACACACCCGGATGGCACTACAGTGGAATTCAAACCAGATCAGACACAAGAGGCAGTAGTACAACTCAATCATCTTGAGAGTACCAAAGATATCAGGGTTGTGAAGGAATTTCCGGATGTATTCCCAGATGACTTACCAGGTATGCCCCCTGATCGAGAGATTGAATTTATCATTGAACTAGTACCTGGAACGGCCCCAATATATAAGAGGCCATATAGAATGGATGCTAAACAATTAGCTGAACTAAAGGATCATATTGAGGAACTATTGGCAAAAGGATATATTCGTCCTAGCTCATCGCCTTGGGGAGCACCAGTTATATTTGTACCTAAGAAGGATGGAACTCAAAGGTTGTGTGTGGACTACCGTGCTTTAAATGAGGTAACAATCAAGAATAAATATCCACTACCAAGGATTGAAGATTTGTTTGATCAGTTGAGAGGGGCATGTGTGTTCTCCAAGATTGATCTTCGTTCGGGCTACCATCAACTGAAGATTAGACCGTCGGATATTCCCAAGACGGCATTTGTCTCTCGGTATGGATTATATGAGTATACAGTTATGTCGTTTGGATTGGCCAATGCTCCGGCATATTTTATGTATCTTATGAACAAGGTATTCATGGAGTACTTGGACAAGTTTGTAGTGGTATTCATCGATGACATACTTATCTACTCCAAGACTGAAGAAGAGCATGAGGAGCACCTCAGGATGGCCCTGCAGAAGCTTCGCCAACATCAACTGTATGCCAAACTTAGTAAGTGTGAGTTTTGGCTAAAGGAGGTATCATTTTTGGGACATGTCATATCCGAAGGAGGTATAGCAGTGGATCCAGGCAAAGTGGCCGATGTTCTTAAGTGGGAAACACCTGAGAGTGTACATGATATAAGAAGATTCTTAGGTATGGCTGGTTACTACCGTCGATTCATCGAGGGATTTTCAAAGATCTCTCGACCACTAACCAAGTTGCTTGAGAAAGGAGTTGCTTTCAAATGGACCCCCGAATGTGAAGTAAGTTTCGCGGAATTGAAGAAAAGGTTGATCAGTGCACCGGTATTGGTGATGCCTGATATGCAGAAGGAGTTTGTGGTCTATTGTGATGCATCTGGTCATGGTTTAGGATGTGTCTTAATGCAAGGAGGACATGTTGTGGCCTATGCGTCAAGACAGCTTCGGAAACATGAGAGGAACTATCCAACACATGATTTGGAATTGGCAGCTGTTGTCCATGCTTTGAAGATATGGAGACACTACTTGATGGGAAAAAGGACTGAGATATACACAGATCACAAGAGCTTGAAATACATATTCACACAGCCGGATCTTAATCTCAGGCAACATCGTTGGTTGGAGTTAATAAATGATTTTGATGTGGGAATCAACTACCATCCAGGCAAGGCTAATGTGGTCGCTGATGCTCTAAGCAGGAAGGGACAAAGCAATAACTTGTCAGTACAAGCTCTTCAACCCCAGTTATGTGAAGAGGTTGCAAGGTTAAACCTATGTCTAGTGTCTAGCACTGAAGCAGTTG
The DNA here is from genome assembly GCA_036927565.1 of Tuctoria greenei. NCBI lineage: Eukaryota > Viridiplantae > Streptophyta > Magnoliopsida > Poales > Poaceae > Tuctoria > Tuctoria greenei. The sequence continues at coordinate 199,869,134 of JAYESD010000006.1, forward strand.
CTATGGAAGTGGACACAACCCTTGAACGTGATATACGAGAAGGGCAAAAGAATGATGAGAAGGTCAAGGAGATCAAGCAATTGATGAAGAAAGGGAAAGCTCCGAACTTTAGAGAGGATGAACAAGGAACCTTATGGCTTGGAAAGAGGATTTGTGTTCCAGATGTCAAGGAGATTAAAGAGTTGATATTAAGAGAATCTCATGACTCATCATACTCCATTCATCCCGGAAGCACAAAGATGTATCAAGACCTTAAACATCGATATTGGTGGCATGGAATGAAACGGGATGTAGCCGAATATGTGGCCATATGTGATACATGTCAATTGATTAAGGCGGAACATCAAAGACCAGCAGGGTTATTGCAACCAATCAAAGTGCCGGAATGGAAATGGGAAGAAATTAGTATGGATTTCATTGTGGGACTACCAAGAACACAGTCTGGATATGACTCTATATGGGTTATTGTGGATCGTCTAACTAAAGTTGCTCACTTTATTCCTGTGAAAGAGACCTACAATGGCCCCAAGTTGGCGGAACTATACATCTCCAGGATTGTATGCTTACATGGAGTTCCTAAGAAGATCATTTCAGACAGAGGCACCCAATTCACCTCAAGATTCTGGCAGAAGTTGCATGAATCAATGGATACCCGTCTGAATTTTAGTTCGGCGTATCATCCTCAAACTGATGGTCAAACTGAACGCACCAACCAAATATTGGAAGACATGTTAAGAGTGTGTGCTCTAAAGAATAGCAAAAGTTGGGACAAGAATCTGCCGTATGCCGAATTCTCTTACAACAACAGTTATCAAGCCAGTTTGAAGATGTCTCCTTTTGAAGCATTGTATGGGCGAAAATGTAGAACACCGTTGTTTTGGAATCAAACTGGGGAAAGTCAAGTCTTTGGGCCTGACGTATTACAAGAGGCTGAAAGACAAGTACAAGAAATTCGGAAGAATCTAAAGGCAGCTCAAACAAGACAGAAGAGTTATGCGGATACTCGAAGACGTGATCTCACATTTGAAGTTGGTGACTATGTGTACTTGAAGGTGTCACCTATGAGAGGATTGAGAAGATTCAAAGTAAGAGGCAAGTTGTCACCCCGTTACATTGGTCCGTTCAAGATACTGGAACGACGTGGTGAAGTGGCTTATCAGCTTGAGCTTCCGCCACACCTGGCAGATGTGCACAATGTGTTCCATGTGTCGCAGCTTAAGAAGTGCCTAAGGGTGCCTGAAGAGCAATTGCCAATGGAAGCAGTGGATGTACAAGAAGATTTGTCTTATGTGGAGCAGCCTGTCAAGATACTTGAGACACTGGAAAAGATCACAAGAAACAAAGTCATTCGCATGTGTAAAGTGCAATGGAAGCATCATTCAGAGGCAGAAGCAACATGGGAAAGAGAAGAAACTCTCAAGGCGGATTTCCCTCATCTATTCTCTTAGAACGTCCGAATCTCGAGGGCGAATTCCTTTTAAGGGGGGTAGAGTTGTAACACCCATATTTTATGTACAAAAATTTGCTCAAAACCTTGATCATTGTAGCATGCATTTTTGGGTGAATTTTTGATGTTCAAACGAGTAGCAAACGTTCAAATTTGAATTTGAATTCAAATCAAAAGAAAAGAATGAAAAAGAAAAAGAATTAAAACCCCTTTTGGGCCAAATCTTTCCCTCTGGCCCAATTTCTTTTTCCTTCCCCGCTGGCCCAGCCGAACCTCCCCTCCCTTCTCTCTCTGCACCACGGGCCCCACCTGTCGGCGCCTCCCTCTTCCCTCCCTTCTTCTCCCGCGCGCAACCACCACCCCGCCCAACCGCCGCGCCACGATCGACCCCGCGCCCACGTTCTTCCCCCCTGAATCCACTCTTATCCGGCGGTTTTCGCACGCGCTCCTCAACCCATCCCCTCTCCGCGCCATAAAGGACCCGGCGCCCCCCATTCCTTCCCCTTCCCCGCGCTCCCGGAGCCCTAGCACCTTCATCGCCGGTGAGCAACCTCTGCGCCCGTGTTCCCGTCGCTGCAGCCCCCTTGCCTCCCATATTCTTGACCTCTCGTGATCACCGCTCCACCAGGAATTTGCCGGACGCGCTTGATCGGGTGGATCGTCACTGCACCGCCGGAATCGCCGTGCACCGTCGGTCTCCACCGCCTCACCCCGTCGCAGGCATCCTCTGCTCCACCCCGAGCTCAATCAATCCCTCCGGTGAGTTCCCTCGATCTCCCCCTTCAATTCTATGCGCTTGCATTCGTGGATTAGGCATTGCTTCGTGTTTTCGGGTTAGCTCCGGCGAGCCGCCGCCGTGCGCCGCCGCGCAGGGCGCTGGTGACGGCCAAGTGTCGATGTGACCTCCTGTGAGCCGTCGGTTAACCCCCCGACGGCTGAGATTAGAACACCATAATGGTTCGGCATAATAAAATTTGGGCCCTTCATCTTGGATCCAACGGCCCACATTTGAATCTCTTTTCCCGCCGCCAGATTCACACCCAGGCCCCTGCAAACTTAGTTGCTACCCCCTGTGCTTCTCGGTAATTCGAATCTAGCCCCCAGAATTCGCAGACTAGCCCCTGGATCCCTAGAAATTGGTTTTAATCATTTAATTAAGCATTCTAACCCCTGTAATTTTGTAGAATAATGTATTTAGACCCTGTACAGTGTAGAAAACTATTTATTTAGCCCCTGGACTTTTATTTATTTGCTGAATAGGGTTTTTAATTGTATTAGAGGTGTAGAAATTAGATAAAAAATGGTAATTAAGTGTAGGAATGTTATGAAAAATTGTTATAATCTATTTTATGTTGTGAATTAATTGTAGTGTTCAGATAAAATATATTTGGTCCATGGAATATTTATTATAAATTTTTTAAAATACATTTTTGCTATAGAAAATTCAATAAAAGTGGTTTTAGGCTATAATAAAATCCCAAAATTGTAGGAAAAATATAAAATGCATACTTTGGCCATGTTAAGTGATAAATACCTCGTAGGGACGCATTGGTGTAGGATTTTGTGCTTATGTGTATGTGTGATGTATTGTTTTGCGTGCCTTTTACTTATTTAGCTTTATTCTATTCTTGCTATGCTTGGGCATATGTCTAGAGTCGTATTACGACCCTAATCTTAACCTCCAAGACCAGGACTTCGCCAACACTCAAGTCTTCAACGAAGGCAAGTGCCCTTGACCATTTTGCTCCAGTTCTAGGGATTTAGATAGATGCATGCTAATTAAATTGATGTCCTACTTCATGTTTACATGCCCTGTTCCATATAATTCCTTGTTACCTGAAATGGGTTGGGAAGTAGATAGGTCAAAATTATGCTTAGCCATGCTTAAACATTGGGATTGGGTTTTCATACCATGGTGCTACATTAAACTTTATTGGTTACTTGAACTTGTGGTGATTACACAATTGTAGTGGATAGGAATCTGGTGGTTGGTTAGTATTGGTATGGTGCAGTTTGCACGAGACCCGGGATTGGGGTTTGTTACCACCGGATTCTAAGGACCGGTTTATGGAAGAAGCCACTAAGCTTTATAGTACCACCACGAGACTGAGATGGGGCAGCATGGTCAATTAATTAGGCTTCTCCCGATGAAATGCTAGTGGTTGGATGGTGCGGGGAATGATGCGGGTGATCTGCTCTGGGATCCGCAAGGCTCAAGAGGGGGCTCTGGGGCTGAGGGTTACTCCGAGAATCCCCAGTGGTGGAAACCTTAGAGGGCTAGCACTAGTCGGGAGCACCTTTGTAAAGACCATGTAGTGATCTCCGGGCCACACACCTACGGAAGTGTGAAATGTGGTTGATCACCACGGGCTACATGGAGGTTTACTCAAGTCCACCTGGCAACAGGGGATGAAATCACTGCTTGTGGGGAAAGGGTACACTCTCTGCAGAGATTTGGTAAAACTGTCATGACAGTCGTGCTCACGGACAAGAGCGGCTTGGGGCCAGTTCATAATTAGTCTATGGTTGGGAAATGGTGGTTAACTTTGTTTAAAGTACATTCATTATCATTACTTATGGATTTATTACTTCTTGAATTATGATATTGGTAATTGAAAGCTAAGGTTAGGTTTTAAGCATAGTGCTAAGCCATATTTGGCCTTCCCTTTTGCTTTAGCCATTCATGTCATCTCTTCCCGCACTTGCTGAGTACTCTATGTACTCAAGCGTTTAATTCTCCTTTAGAGTATGAGGAAGAAGAAGCGGCAACGGAGGACTTCTACGTAAATCCGGAGGACTTGGTCTAGGCTGGCGACCTCACGCACAACGGCTGCTTGTGGAGTTGGAGCTGCTCTTATCTATTAGCCTTCTGTTGTAGTTTGAACCTTGTGAACTTTGTAGTTGATGTAAATATTTGTGGTGTGTATTTGTAGACCATCGGGTCATACTGTAAGACTATTTATGTATTCGAACATGGCAATGTAATGATATTTGACTTTCGTCGACGCATGTACGATTCAACTGATCCTGGCGTACATGTGATTAGCGTCTGTTCATCTTTACGATGACCGGGCGTGACAATTTCTTGGGTATCCCTTAGATCACAAAGGCTATCGGTGTTACAATCTTGCTACACACAAAATCATAACTTCCAAACACGTGGTGTTCGATGAACACCAGTTCTTGTTCTCTTTTCAGAGCAATACTCCTTCAAATGCTACTCTACCGGAGTCATCTTCTGCGGGCTCGACACGTGTCCAAGATCATCCTCACATTTCGCGCCACCAACCACCTGAGAATCCACCTCATGATCCACGACCACAACTACCTACAGAACCACCAGCCTCTATTCCGATTCTGCCGCATCAGCTTCGTGCTCCGCGCCGCCCCCATCGCAACACACCTGGTCACACGTCTCAGCCATTAATTGCGCCAACTACCTCCCGGTCTCAGCCCACTTTCCCACTTGCTGCCTGCACTACCCAGTCACCGCACCACGCGTGTCATGCACCAACCAGTCCACTCCCCATGCACAAGCAGCACGTTCCCTCTTCACCTGATGTTCCTACAACCGCAACTTCTATGGAAACTTTTCCCCTTGCGCCTCCTACTGTGACCCACTTCGATGCCTCTCCACCATCCACTAAACCATCACTACCTGTTCACCAGATGATCACACACTACAAAGCAGGCATCTTCCGACCAAACCCTAAATACGGGTTATCCAGTGCCACTACCCAGTCATCTCTCTCACCCATTCCAACAACAGCTCGTGTTGCACTTAAGATCCACATTGGCTTCATGCCATGCAGCTTGAGTACGATGCATTGATGTCCGACAAAACTTGGACTCTTGTCTCTCCTCCTCCAAATGCAAACATCGTAACTGGCAAATGGGTCTTCAAGCACAAATTTTGACCCGATGGATCTTTCGATAAGTACAAAGCGAGGTGGGTCGTGTGTGGCTTCAATCAATGGCCGGGCATTAATTTCTGAGAGACCTTTGCCTCGTGATAAAGCCCGCAACCATTCGTGTTGTGCTCAGCATTGCCGCCGGCAAGCGCTGGCCAGTCAACCAACTTGACGTGTCCAACGCGTTTCTACACGGCAATCTCAACAAACAAGTCTACGTCAAGCAGCCAACTGATTTCGTCGACCCCAAACAACCTCAAGTCGTTGTCTCTTTAACCGATCACTTTATGGTTTGAAACAGGAGCCTCGTGCCTAGTTTGAGCGTTTTGCCAGTTTTGCCAAAATTATTGATCTTCTACCTTCCAAGTCTGATTCTTCTCGTTTCATTCTACGTCGCGATGGCCAGACTGCATAGTTACTCCTCAATGTCGATGATATCATTCGCACAGCATCATCCACTTCCCTCCTCAACCACATCATCCACAAACTTCAACACGAGTTCACCATCAAAAGCATGGGAGATCTCAAATACTTCCTCAGTGTTGACATTTCTCGCTCCAGATCTGGTTTCTTCCTGCACCAAGCCAATTATGCAGCCGACATCCTCACACGAGCAGACATGTCCAACTGTAAACCATCCCCAACACCTGTAGACACTGGCCCCAAACTGTCCTCCACTGACGGATCCCTCATCCACAATCCTTCAGAGTACAGACATTTAGACGGAGCTTTGCAGTACTTGACCATCACTCGTCTTGATATTGCCTACGTTGTCCAGCAAGCGTGTCTTCACATGCATGCGCCGCGTGACCGTCATTTCAACCTCCTCAAGCGGATCCTTCTGTACATTCAGGTTACCGTCACCTTCGGCCTCCACATTACTGCAACCCCGTTGTTGGACATCACGGCTTATATTGATGCCATATGGGCCGAATGTCCCGACACGAGGCGTTCTACATCAGACTATTGCATTTTCCTCGGCGACAACTTGGTTTCTTGGTCAAGCAAGTGGCAAGCCACGGTGTCTCATTCCAGCGCAGAGGCTGAATACCGCGCTGTCGCAAATGCAGCTGTCGAGTGCATCTAGCTTTGACAGCTTCTCCGTGAACTCCACTGCCTCATCGACAAATCGACACTCGTGCATTGTGACAACATCTCGGGAGTCTACATTTCAAGCAACCCGGTTCATCACAGGTGCACCAAACACATCAAGCTCGACATCCATTTTGTCCATGAGAAGGTCGCCATGGGAGCTCTTCGCGTCATGCACGTGCCAACAGACAAGCAATTTGTCGACATCCTGACCAAAGGATTGCCAAGCGCTCCATTCGGAGATTTTAGATCCAGTCTCTGCGTGGTTGATGCCCCGTTTCAACTGCGAGGGGGGTGGTGTTAGCACGACTTCACGTACCACCTGACTTGGTCCTCCAACTGTCGAGTGCATCACTACTACAAAAAGCATTTTTACAGGCGCCTCAATTTTTCAAACACAGACGGTCCTTAAAAAAATGTGACTGTGATGACGACTGATATAATAACCGCCTGTGATGAAATAACAACACAGGCAGATTTTAAAAAACAACCGCCTGGGTAAATACTCGATCTTCTTAGGCGGTTATTACTTAAGAACCGACTGCAATAAAATAACATCACACTCGGATTTTAAGAAACAACCGCCTGTGTAAATACATGATCTTATCAGGCGCTTATTAATTAAGAACCGCATGTAATGTAATGAACTTCACAGGTGGTTCTTAATTAACAACGGTCTGAGAAGATCATGTATTTTCACCAGCGGGCATTGTGTAAGAACCGTATGTAGTTGTTCAATTATCACAAGCGGTTTTCATTGAAGAACCACCTAGGGAAAGTCATTGTTTCCACTTATTTTGTGTCCCCAGAAATGCCAGAGTGCTTTAGATCATGAGCGTCCGTTGCAAGGAAAAACAAACGCAATGACATTGCAATTAAGTGATTTAATTGGAATATAAGGATAAACAAACGCAAATGACATTGCAATTCAGAGGTAATTCACAACCCAATGAATTCCATAGATCATACATTGCGTGCCCTCTAAACTAAATTCGAATTTAAACTTATTCCTGAAGCTCCCATCGATCAATCTAAATTGTCCTGCTTGCTCTCGAACACGTCTCTTATATTCCGTTGGATCCTGAAAATATTGACATTATTTAAATTAACAAATGTCGAAGGAGGAATGAATAACCTACATTGGTCACTAAGTCAAAGTGTCATCTAACCTTGATAAGTAGATTATAGCAATCATTTTCAACATCGGGCACATTTGGCTGATGCAGCAAACGTTGAACTTCAAGTAGTATAGTTTTGATTGTAAAACCACTGCACCACCCCTACGAAATATAATTTAAGAAATATAAGAAACCAGTTCAAATAAGTTCGACAACAATTAAGTATTAATTACATGAGCAAAATAGGTCTATCTTACAGTCTCTTGATCAAGAATCCCGATGCAGAGTGCTCCCGAACGATGGACATTTGGGTGGAAGAACCCACTTGGAAAGGCGCATCTTGGAGGCACCAAGGGATAGTCCTCAGAGAAGGAGATTGTCAGGGGGTAGTAACCATATTCCCATTCAGTCTGCAAAAGAAATTTATTAATAGGAGGACGATGGTTAAACTCATATTGTGCTTGTTCTTCATGACTTACCCCTTCTTTACTGGGGACGATGCACTGTCACTTCAATAAATCTCCCGATTCAGGCTTCGCATAGAAACCCTACACAGAGAAATTGAAAATACCAAAAACAAACAAGACGGAAAAACAAACTACAGTTAAGTTCATCAGTCCATTGCAGATACATATGTATATACAACCATGCGATCGGTGTGCCATATGTACATACATGGGGATGGTTCTTGCGCCACACCAAGCGCTCGTCCTTCAATCGGCTACACGCCCGAGACATCAATATCTAAAAGACCAAACATCCAAATTATTGAGTCCAAATGCATATGTAAACAAATGCAAAAGGACACAATCCATATACCAACACACAAAACTGGCAGCTTATGAAAATATACAAAGAAAAAGTTAGCATGCAATGCATGGTAAGGAAACTATGAGAATTTACTTAGGTACCTCGTGGCGCGATGTGGGACTGGGCAAAGGCGTGCCTCCGCGGGGTCTTTATATAGGCGTCAGTTTTTCACAAGCGGCTTTTAAATTTTTCACAGGCGGTTGGTACTTAATAACCGTCTGAGAAGATGTTTATCTCAGGCGGGTTTTACTTACCAATTGCCTCTGATGCTGCTAAGCTCCTGTCAAGCTAATCCCTGCACAGCAAGCTATTGTAGATGCAAGTAACACCCGTGGCTCATCATTTGAATTGTTGAAAGCATCAATTTGAAGCCTGACGATCCTTGGAAGGATTTTCCCATCCATTTGAACGATTTCTTTCCCTCCTGTCCATTTGAAAACTTAGGAAGATGCTCCTTTCTCAGTTTTAATGCCTAAATATATTGACTAAAAATCAGTACCTACTTTCTTAGTGCTTCACACAAGCGAGTAAGTGAACAACTTCAATCACAAATCTTGTTTTTACATTTTCATAGGGATTTAACCTTAATCTTTCAGGCATAGATTTATCAAATAAGTGAAGCTTCCTTATCACACATGTTAATGGCATTTATAAGTGACAGATGTGTCAAAGCTAACGAAATCTGAATCGGATTGAAGATAAAGAGATCCTGCATATGAGTGGCAATGACCAGATTAAACAGCGTGAAGGTTGTCATCATAGCTTCATGCTGTCTAACCTGGACATTGTCACTCATATGCAGCATCTCTTTGTCTTCAGTCCCATTGAGATTTTGTTAGATTCGACACACCCTTCACTTGTAACTGCCATTAACATGTCTGATGAAGAAGCTTCAATTATTGATAAATCTATGCTTGAAAGATTAAGGTCAAATTCCTATGAAAATGGTAAAAACAAGATTTGTGATTGAAGTTGTACGCTTCGTCGCTTGTGTAAAGCACTAAGAGAGATGGTACTGATTTGTGGTCAATATATTCAGCCATTAGAACTGATAAAGTAGCATCTTCGTAAGTTATCAAAATGGAGAGAAGAGAAAGAAATCTTGCAGGGCTTGTTTGGGTGTACTCCTATCCAAACAAGCCCTCAAATGGACGGGAAGTATCATCAGACTTCAATTGAAGCTTTTAACAATCCAAATGATGAGTCTCGGGTGTTACTTGCATCTACAAGAGCTTGCTGTGAAGGGATTAGCTTGACAGGAGCTCGAAACAGAAGTTGAATTTAATAATGTTTGAAACATGCTATCTAAAGCTGAAATAGAACATTGTTCTAAGTTGATTTCAGAAGATACAAATATATACAATATATATCATCTCGCATTGCTATATACATTTTTTCCAGCATTGACATCTTCTCGCATATAGGGTTTCAAATTCTTTTTAATGCTTCTCTCTACGTGCTTGATGTTTTCTGATTCGGTGAAAAGGTACATCTCTTCATACTCATTATATTCCTCTTCATTATCTCCCACATTCTCAACCCCAACAATATTTTTCTTTCCAGAAACAACTACGTGCATCTTCTCAGTTTCTGGATCTTGAACATAAAAAAACTTGTGCAACATTATCGGCGAGAACCCACAGGTCATCTTTATAAACCACTTTATTCAAGTCTACCAGTGGCAACCCGTAATTGTCCACTTTTACACCATCAGGATGTTTGACCCATTGGCACTTAAATACGGGCATTACCATTCTTTCGCCATAATTGAGTTCCCATATTTCCTCTATGAACCCGAAGTATGTTGTCTTCTACCCTTGTGAATCATAAGCCTCAATACGAACACCACTATTTTGTGCAACACTCTTACCGTATTTTTCTTTAATGTAAAATGTGTAACCATTGATATCATATGCTTGCCATGATGTCACCAAAGTAGATGGGTCAGAAGCTAACTTCTTCATTGTTGCCTCTTCTATAGTGTTTCCGTATGGTATATTTTTGTCCATTAACCATTCAGTGAAACATCTTCTGTGCTGTTTCATGATCCAGTCCTTTGTGCGGTCTTGGTTTTTATCACGAAGCTCAATTTGGTGTTCCTCGATGTACGACTCTGCTATTGCGAGTAGTTGTAGTACACCAAAATGTGCACAGTATACATTCTTGTAATCTTGAACGATAAAAGTTTTCTTACCCACTTTGCCTCTCCCACGTAGTCTACCCTCATGTATCGATATAGGCACACCTATCGATTTTCCATCTTTGATGTAACCAGCGCAACCCTCAATCACTTCTTCAGTGGTGTAACCTTCCATAATTGAACCCTCTGGGTGAGCACGGTTCTGCATATAACCTTTTAATACTCCTAAATATCTCTCCAACGAAAATATATGATGTAAATATAGTGGCCCCAATGCTTTTATCTGATCAACAAGATGTATGATTAGGTGTACTTGCATATCGAAAAAGGATGGTGGGAAACACATCTCAAGCTTGCACATTGTCTCGACGATGTATGTTTTCAGATAGTCTAAATCTTCACGTGCAATCACCTTTTGCGATACTGCATTGAAGAAGTAACACAAACGTGTGATGAAAACTTTTATATGCTCAAGTTTGATGACTCTTATTGCAATGGCACAGAAAACTGTCATCATCATGTGACAGTCGTGAGAATTATAATCGAATAAAGACAAGTCTTTCATCGAGACTAGTTTGCGGATATTGGATGAGAAACTCGTGGGCACTTTGATCCCACGCAAGCATTCGCAAATTGTTTTTTTCTCTTCTAGCGTCAAGTTGTAGCTGGCTGGGGGAAGGTAATGCTTCCCGTTCGCCTTTTCTACTGGATGAAGCTCTGGTCACAAATCAAGATTTACTAGGTCCATACGTGAATTTAATCCGTCCTTTGTTTTCCTTGGCATGTCCGGCAAGGTCCCAATGATGCTGTCAAATACATTCTTTGTAACGTGCATCAAATCAATACTATGGAAAAATTCCAGATTCGTCCAATACGGAAGATACTTGAAAAAAATTGATTGTTTCTTGAAAGCCATGTTAATTGTATCATCCGAAGATGTACTTTTCTTTCTCTTAATTCCTTTACAATTTTTGCCCTTACTGAAAGCAATATGAATGTTCTTGACCATTTCAAACACAAGTTTTCCACTGTAAGGTTTTGGTGCAGTATCTTTTTCGATTTTGTTATCAAATTGTTCTTTCATCTTCCTATACTTGTGTGTATCTGTCAAGAACCGTCGGTGTCTCATGTACACCGTCTTTCTAGATGAAGTGAGGTATAGAAATCCAGTTCTATCCACGCACCTTACACAACCTTTCTTCCCTTTCATTTGTCCTGATAATGTAAACAGTCCGGGATAATCATGCACGGTAACGAATATAATTGCTCTTAACGTGAAATACTCCCGCATGTACTCATCCCATATACGTACCCCTTCATTCCACAATTTCGCCATATCTTCCATTAAAGGTTCCAAGAACACATCAGTTTCGATGTCGGGTTGTTTCGGACCTTATATAAGAACATATAACAAGATATATTTCCTTTTGTGACACAACCACGTCGGTAGGTTGTACATCGTTAAGACCACGGGCCATGTGTTGTGTATTCTCCTTTTTTCACCAAACGGATTCATTCCGTTTGTACCCAAGGCAAACCTCACATTTATGATTTCCTTTGCAAATTTTGGATACTGAATATCAAAATTTTTCCACTGCGTTGCATCACCAGGGTGTTGTATATGTTTTTCATTCTTCTTGCGTTGCTCGGAATGCCAACGCATAAGTTCAGCCTCCCTAGGGTTTGAGAACAAACGCTTTAAGCGATCAATTACCGGAAGGTACCACATCACCAAGGCAGGAATTTTTCTCTTATTCTTCTCGTCTGTATCACCAGAAGTATTGTCATTGTCACCTTCAGGACCAATAATAAACTTCTTATTCTTCTGATACTTTTTCATGTTGGTAACATACTGGTGATTGTAGTCCTTCTTATAACTATGACACCACAAATGGGGCATCTAGTTGCGAGCTCATGCTCTTTGCGATACAGTATACAATGGTTCACACAAGCATGTATTTTTGTCACACCTAGTGCCATCGGGCAAAGAAGTTTCTTCGCTTTATAAGTGCTTCTGGGCAATTTATTTGGATTTGGAAGAATTTCTGCCAGAAGATTCAAAAGATCAGAGAAACTACAATCGGACCATCCGTGCGTAGCTTTCAACTTTAGTAGTTCTAAGACTACACGCAATGTAGTAAACTCTTTATCACAACCATTTGATTCATCATATAAAAGCTCTGTCGCCGCATTCTGCAATGTCTCCATTTTACTTAAACCTTTGCTTGCTCCCATAGAAGTCAATACATATGGTTCAATGTGACGCAACATCTCCTCACAATCGAACTCATCATCATCATCATCACAAGCTTGATTGTCACTACCATCATCGATATGAACATTATCATCATCTGAACCTATCTCATCATCTTTATCCACATCATGTGTATCTAACTCACCATGCTCTGTCCATATTGTGTAGTTATTTTTGAAACCTCTTTTCACCAAATGAGATTGGATTACTATAGTATCCATCCAAGCAATCTTATTTTCGCATTCGATACATGGACATAATATGTCATCTATCTTTTGCAACTTTGCATGTCTCTTGGATGCTTCAATAAAATTTGCAACATTATGAATGTACATAGGATCGGGTCTTGGCATGTTATACATCCACCCTCGACGGTCCATGCTTCAATTATAGAATTTTTGTCAGATTTACAAAATTTGGCCAAAAATATTCCCTAAAGGTCTTCTATAAAATGAATTTACAGAGACATAACAAGTATGATTAGGGCGACTAATGTAGGAGACGGGCAACGTCTTGAGGCGGACGGAGTCGAAGGCGTCGGGAGCAGCAAGCGGGGGTGAAGGATTGAAGTCGTGGGGCAAACAAGCCCAGTGGCATGGGCTAGGTCTGGGTGAGATCCGGTCCGTTATATCTTGACGTCGGATCCCATCCAACGATGGTAACTAAATGGGTGAGTTATAAAATCATCTCCCTAGAATGCTAACCCTAATCACTACAATAAGATTATTATAATATAGTCCATACATCAATATCTAAAAGACCAAACTTCCAAATTATTGAGTCCAAACGCATGAGAATATACCAACACACTATGACACAATCTATATACCAACATACTATGAGAATATACCAACATGCAAAAGGACACAATCCATATACCAACACACTATGACACAATCCATATACCAACACACTATGAGAATATACCAACATGCAAAAGAAAACAATCCATATACCAACACACTATGACACAATCCATATACCAACACACTATGACACAATCCATATACCAACACACTATGAGAATATACCAACATGCAAAAGGACACAATCCATATACCAACACAACATGCAAAAGGAAACTATGAGAATTTACTTAGGTACCTTGTGGCGCGATGTGGGACTGGGCAGATCAGGCGTGCCTTCGCCGGGCTGGGCAGCGGCGCGGCAAAGCGGGCTCTGGGCGGCTGTGCGGCTGTGCGGGTTGAGCGGCAGTGCGACAGTGCAGGATGGGCGGCGGCGCGACAGAGCAGGCGCGGCGGTGGGAAATTTCAGCAGCCTTGCGGCGATGGAAAACTCTCCAGGGTTACGTTTCGACTGTGGCGAGGGGTCTTTATATAGGCGTCAGTTTTTCACAGGCGGTTTTTAAAGTTTTCACAAGCGGTTGGTAATTAATAACCGCCTGAGAAAACCATTATCTCAGGCGGTTATTACTTACCAACCGCCTAAGATAATGCCCGATGTTCTTCAGTTCCCTTATCCCTTGCTTCTTATTTTTAGATTCCAATATAAATACTCAAACCAGTTTAGATTCTACAAATTGAGTCCAAATTCGATGATTTTTTCTTCTATATTTGTATAAAATTAACATCTACCACCTGATCCAAATATTTTATAACTTGTATAGCTGACATTGTAATGTTTTGGTAAATATCATATTAATTGCTACTCACATATTATTCACATTTGTGTATCTCATAAAAAAAAGGATCCTTCACTTAAATTTGTTTGTATGAACATATTTCTATTATTTATACATGTATGAATTTTCTTAATTTTTTTAAAAGCATTCCAACATGTCAAACTTCAAATTATCCATTATTCTAACTAAATGCTCATATACATATTAATCATTCATCAAATTATGAACACATATTGATTCAAAAAAATTTAAAAAAATCAAAATTCATAGAGGTTGGTATGATGAGTAAAAATGTCCACTGAAAAATAAATGAAAAAAATCATTATATTCATCAAGATAGAAAAATGAAAAATAGCAATTGTTGTATGTTTTTTATGTTTTGACCAATTTCAAAGGATTTATGAAGTGAAATTTAATGGTAACCTTTACTTATCAATAATATTACAAGAAAGTGGAATTTTGCCTTTTTAAAGGACTCACATTTAATCAAGAATATTAATTAATAAGAAGTAAAGATCTTCACAAGCGGTTGGTACTTAATAATTGTCTGAGAATATTATCTTAGGTGGGTATTACTTACCAACCGCGTGAGATAATGCCCGATATTGTTCTTCAGTTTCCTTATCCCTTGCTTCTTTTTTTTTAGATTCCAATATAAATACTCAAACCAGTTTAGATTCTGCAAATTGAGTCCAAATTCAATGATTCTTTCTTCTATATTTGTATAAAATTAACATCTACCACCTGAACCAAATATTTTATAACTTGTATAGCTGACATTGTAATGTTTTGGTAAATATCATATTAATTTCTACTCACATATTATTCACATTTGTGTATCGCATAAAAAAAAGGAGCCTTCACTTAAACTTTTTTCTATGAACATATTTGTATTATTTATACATGTATGAATTTTGTTAATTTTTTTAAAAGCATTCCAACATGTCAAACTTCAAATTATCCATCATTCTAACTAAATGCTCATATACATATGAGGCATTCATCAAATTATGAACACACATTGATTCAAAAAAAATTTAAAAAATTTGAAAAATTTCATAGAGGTTGGTATGATGAGTAAAAATGTCCACTGAAAAAATAAATGAAAAATACATTATATTCATCAAGATAGAAAAATGAAAAATAGCAATTGTTGTATGTTTTTTATGTTCTGACCAATTTCAAAGGATTTATTAAGTGAAATTTAATGGTAACCTTTACTTATAAATAATATTACAAGAAAGTGGAATTTTGCCTTTTAAAAGGATCCACATTTAATCAAGAATATTAATTAAGAAGAAGTAAAGATCTTCACAGGCGGTTGGTACTTAATAACCGTCTGAGAAGATTATTATCTCAGGCGGGTATTACTTACCAACCGCTTGAGATAATTGTATCTTCTTAGGCGGTTGGTAAGTAAAACCCTCCTGAGGTAACCTTCTTCTTAGGCGGTCGTTACTTAAAATCTGGCTGAGAAAATGGGAGTCTATATATACCTCTCGGCAACGTTGGAAAAACCTAACCCGGGCGAAACACTTAGACGCTGTTAGGCTGCCAAAATTTCGTTTGCCGCCAAGTGTTCGCCGCCGTCGCCGCCGAGCTTCGCCGTCGCCGCCGAGCTTCGACGTCGACGCTTCTAGGTACGCCGAGCGAAGCCATTGCCATCGCCGCCGAGCTTCAAGGTAAACCCTAAACCCTTCGACCTTCCATCCTCCGTCGCCGTGCCACCTCCCTCCCCGCCCTCACCGCCGCCTTGCATATCCTTGATTAGGGTTCGGGAATTGGAAAATGGTAGGCATCCTTGGTTAGGATTCGGTGGAATTCGAAAAACTGTCAAGTTCGGTGGCATCATTGGTTAGGGTTCAGTGGGTAGGCATCCTTGGGTTGTCAGTAAACCATAGAAGCGAGGACATTGCTATCGGATCATGTCCTTTTCTTTGGCAAGTAAGATGTTTTAATAAAAGCGTTTGAGGTGCCATTAGATAACACTATACTGCACATACCTGACCATTCAAAGTTTTGTGAGTTAGTACATGGAAATATTGCACATGGAAATATGACCATTCAATGATTTTATCCGATATTGCACATGGAAATATTCTAGTTAAATGAAGAAGTCTCTCTGTTCAGCGGAATAAAGGCTAGTTGGTCATATCTTTAGATGGAAAGGTAAATTAATGGATTTTGAGGAGGATTAAATGCATTACAAATATGGTTTATCACAATAATGTGAGCACAAAAAGATACTTTTGTTAAATATGCTTACTAAGTATGGCATTGAGTAGATCAGCAAGCTTGAAATTGTACTTAGGGTATTGAAATTGTATGAACAAGCATATGAATTTTTGCCATAATTATCTGTAGAAAGCTCTTCTAGTCTATTGTGCTATATTTTTTGAAAGTGGAAGAACTATTCTACAACTTTTCTATTCATTGTTACCTCAAATTCGGTTTAGAACTAATTAGAAACTAGAGTTGAAGTTAGTACCTGTGTACAGTGTTATCTGAAACATCTACAAAATTTCTGAACTTTGAACAACCATAATTCTTAAATTAGAAAAGCAACCTATGCATATTTATAAATGTCTGGAAAGCTTAAAGAGTCCTCTATCAATTTCCTATTCAACGCTAAGGCTAAAACACGCAATAACCAGGTCTAAATTGAAGTACTGTTTAAGGTGTCGTAAAAATACAGAATCTAGACAGTTATGTATTCAGTTGCTGTTTGGATCGTAATTTATAGTAGGATCTTGAGTGAATAGTAGCATCTGTACTGAAAATAGAGTGTAGCCGTCCTGCACTTCATCTCACACGGTTGTGCTCCTTCAAGATCGGTGTCGCTATCCTGGTGAGCAACTTTAACATGCTTGTCACCTCGCAATGTATAGGAACCTTTTGGTCAGTTGCCTTAAACCCTAGAATGCCTTATCAAATCCTAGAACGCTTCCATCTTTTTCTTCATGGGACACTTCATGTAGAGTTAATATGCCATTTATTAGATTTTTTTGTCTTATTAGTTCTAGCATGGAAAGCCCTAAGAAGGTTGGTCCTGGTAGTAACAATAAAGAAGACAATATGGAGTTTACTGACTCCAGCAGTTCAGGCTCCTTTCACAGTCCATCGGATCCTTTTCTTAATATAAAAACTAAAAAGACTTCAGAGGATCTCGACCCGGAATATGATCCTGCCGACGAGGTATGGATCACGAATCTTAACTTCAGCAGTTCAAATTAATGTTGGTTGTCAAGTATACGAAGTCTTATAATTCTTTTCTATCTAGATTAATAGTGAAGACAACGAGGTGACTTCGGCTCCTAAAACCGTGGAAGGTTCTCCAATGGATGAATCCTCAGCTTCACTCAAGCGGAAACGAGGGCAACGAGGTCCCTATAAGGGTCCACTGGACCGCATCATGTACATAACAAGGGTTGGTCCATGTGGGGTTCCCCAAGAACTACTGGATTCAGTTACCAAGTACCGTAATGCATGCGGTTTTCTTGTTAGGGAGCTCGTGCTGATCACGACCAAGAATTGGAGGAAATTACCCGAGCTGACCAAGAATGAGTTGTGGGGAAGAATAAAGAAACAATTTAAGTTCCCGAAAGGCACAGAAGAAGCTGTAAAGAAAGCAACATTGGTCTCTTGCGGCAAGAAGTTTCGTGGCTGGAAGAGCGAAATGAATGCTTATGTTAAGGCCGATAAGGTCCCTAGCCCGAGGAAGATGGGAAAAATCACACAAACTCAGTGGCAAGAGTTTGTTTGTCAAAAGACCACACCTGATGCTAAAGCTCTAAGTGCAACTAGGTCAGAGCTTGCAAAAAAGAACAAATACCATCATTGCTTGGGGTCTGTCAGATATGCCCCAAAGTCAAGAAATGGAATAAGATATTAGAAGAAATTACCAGTAAGGGCAATCCTCACCCATTAGAAGGATGCGATGAGCGAACTCGGCGGTGGGTCTTTGCCCGGTCAGGTTTGACCAGCGAGGGCAAACTTGAAAAGCCCGACTCTATGAATGAAGTAGAGGAAAAAATGAAAGAAGTAATTGAAAAGCAACAAAAGGGTCGTTTCAAGCCGAAGAGAGAGAATGACCAACTTACCGCTATCTTAGAAACCCTGAACACAGCGTACGGGTTAGAGCAGTCTCTTCTCAAATGTATTGGCTAGATGGTTTCCCTAAAGATAAAGACACATATAGAAGATGTGAGAAGTTTAAGAAAACACTTGATGAAACGATTGCTCAAAAGGTCAAAGAAAATATACAAGAAATAATGGAACAACTTAGACAATCGGGACAATTAGTGGCACCGAGTACAACGATGGTTCCGGTACAAAAGGAGCAATTAGTATCTCCAACTGCCTACCCTAGCAGCGTTGGTTCTGTGCCAGGATCAACTGTCAACCCATAATTTCCCTATCGATGATATTGCTAATGAAAAATCTTGTCGTCTTCTTGTCCCGATCGGTGGAGCAGGGAACAAAACCAAACAGGTTGCCACTGCTATGGCAAAGCCTGATCGTGACTTCAACGGGAATCCACTTCCGTTGTATTATGTTGTGGTGCAAGTTCTTCAGATCATTGATAATGATTATGTAGATTATGAAATAGACCTTGTCACACCTGAGGGGATCGCGACTCTAGGGTAGGTTGTCAACCAATTGATCCTTTGACACCGACGCGATATCGTGTTGGACGATGAGCCAATTTCTAGCCCCGTCGCATCTTGAAATACTGCAACCCCATCTTCTAAGGTGAAAGTGCATGAAGATCCACTCCCAGTCCAGGAAGATCCACTTCTCCCTATGTCTCAGCAAGGATCATAGTAACCTTGCTAGTAAATATATCCAAGAACAATAAGTTGGACAACAGCTTCAAGCAGTACCAGAGCAAGCTGTTGCTAGTAAAGAGCAACTAGTTGAGCAACAGCTTGAAGTAGTACTAGAGCCAGCTGCTGGGAGTAAAGAGCAATCAGTTGAACAATAGGTTCAACAAGCCAATGTCCAACTTTCAACAACTACTCCTCGATCATTAGTGCCTATCAAAGTTAGCTCATACGAAAATAAGAAACTAAGTATTTGGAAACTATGAAGGAAAATATTATAAAATCGAGTGCATCTCGTTCTTCTCATGAGCCAGAATTAGGAAATATCGAGGAGGAAGAAGGTGTCATGTATAATTGGCGAACAGCTTTAGTTAAACCAGGAGTTCCAATATACAAGCTTGAGGATGTTCCTTCTGAATTTGAGAATGGGAAGCCGTTCATGACATTCGTACAACTTAGCAGACAACGCGTCCTGCTCAAAAGAATGCATGAGTGGTACATCCTTGCCAGCACAAGATATGGTCTTAATTGCGTCACATTTCATATTCCAAAAGAAGCATTATGGAGCACTGGAGAAGATAGACGAGTCATTTTATTTGAAGAGTTGCGTCCCCTTTTGCATCGGGGCATGCTCGAAATCAACCTGCTGCTCGTCTGGTGCTTGTAAGTGCTCTAATATTTTGTATTTGCTTTTCTTACTACACGCATACGCATTTCATGATATTATAACAATTTTGGACTTCTTCAATATGATGCAATACATGGATAATGAAAATTTGGCGCACAAGACAGGTATCCTTGACCCTACTAGGATTGCAAGGGTGCTATTCGACATCCAAGCGGATCGAGACTCAGCAAAGTTCAAGCACATAAAAAAAAGATTTTGAAAAGGCAATCGCAAAACTTAAGAAGGATAAAAGGACAGAAGTTGCAGCTTACATAGGACATGCAATGTTTAACTTTGTCAGAGACGGCAAGAACCTCGTAAAGGCTCCGTACAACTTCGAGTAAGTTCGACACATGACATTGAAATAGCAGTTATTGGTAACTATTAATATGTGTGTTTGTGTGTTTGCAGTGATCACTACATAATGATCTTCATCAAGCCAACGCAGGGAATGACAACAGTCTTGGACTCGGCCGATTTCCCACCAGATCATTACAAAGATTTCCTTTCCATTTTGAAACTGTACATTTATTCAATAATTTTAATTTACACACATTTAGAATGTGTTGACAAGTTTTATATGACATTTCTTGTATTACAGCGCTTGGCGGTTTTACGCGGAACAACTTGGCGGTGAGAGACCTTCCAATACGAATACATTGGACATTAAAACGTATTATGCTTGTCCGAAGCAGCCTGCTGGGAGTGTCTTATGCGCGTATTATGTATGCGAGCATCTTCGGACCGCCGACGTATATAGAGTGAATCGTGAGGATGTAAGTTATTCTTAATGTCGATACCTTATTTTCTTACTTTTGAGTTTCATTTTCATTGTAACTAGCATAGTTTAGTACTTATATTCTCTGCTGTTCAATATTACCAGAAACATTATTTTCATATTTTGATTCCAACTTCAAAATTCAATTGCTCATAGTACAACTGCTCCAAAAATACCAACTAAATTCCTGTATACTCTCACTTTGATCTATACTTTGAGATTGTTCAAACCAACACATTTTAAACCTTGTTATGTGTTATATTGCAGCACACGAAGAATCTGAACGAAGAATGACCGGTTTGTAGAAGTATTCCTGATGGAGGAGCCGACAAGATTGCTTCTGAATTCTGTCAATTCATTCGTCGCGAAATTTTG
This sequence comes from Tuctoria greenei, assembly GCA_036927565.1. Classification (NCBI taxonomy): domain Eukaryota; kingdom Viridiplantae; phylum Streptophyta; class Magnoliopsida; order Poales; family Poaceae; genus Tuctoria; species Tuctoria greenei. The sequence continues at coordinate 199,890,191 of JAYESD010000006.1, forward strand.
CACAAAAGAGGAAAGTTCTTTGATGAGAATGGTGCAATAGCTGATGTGCCAGAACTTTGCGACTATGGCAATAGAAACAGTTTTTAGTGAAAACTTGTAAACTATGAGATGAATTGTATGTGTAACTTATACATATGTATATTGTTTTAGTGAAATTGACTTCTGTGAGATGACTTCTGTGATGATAATATTGTTGACTTCTATTATGTGATGATATTGTTGACTTCTGTTCTGTGATTATATTGAATTGACCTGGAAATTAGAAATAATAGCAGTAGTACTGCATAGGTTATACCTTATCACATACGGTTATTTACCTAGGTGCTAGGAATGCCTGTGAAAAACAATTATCACAGGGGGGGCTAGATATAGGTAAAGAATCATCTGTGATAACATAATTATCACAGGCAGTTACTGTTATGGTAGAAACCGACTGCGGTAAATAGTCTTCACAGACGGCTTGATGTAGGTCAACATCCGCTTGTGATAACACAATTATCACAGGCAGTTAGATATGCTGCAAGACCCGTCTGTGATAAGACAATTATCACAGGCGGGTATGTATGCTACACTACCCGCCTGTGATAACTTATCTTCACAGGCGGCTAGCATAAAAACCGTCTGTGGTAATGTTTCTTCAAAGGCGGTATCACTTCTCCGCCTGCAAAATTGCGGATTATCACAGGCTCTTCGTTTCAGGCGGTTTTGAAAAACACGTGTGATAATAGGTTTGGAGCCGCCTACGATAAGGCTTATTGTAGTAGTGCATGCCGTATATACATGCCTAGATTGTAGAATCGTCAGTTAGCCCTGACGTGTGTTTTTATATCTGGACCAATGTACATTTCAGTGTGTGGAATCAATACAATCTCCTTCACTTTGGCTGCGTTGTCAAATTATATGCACAGTTAATTTGAAACAATTTGACCCTGGCTACATTTGTATCAAAGGAGACAAGTATTAGCCATAGAGCATGCTTCTTCAAAGAATTGTTTTCTTAAAAAGATACTCCTTCGTTTCAAAGTAATGACGTAATTAGTTCAATTTTGAACAGTGTCATTTATTTTGACATGGAGTATGCACCTTTAGTTTGGAACTTTTAAAGCTAGCTTACATCAGGAGGCCGAGACAATTTTGACCGTGCCTACGTTTCCAAATTCTCTCCATACGTCCAAGGAGTTAAAAAGGGAATTGTGTCAGCCTATGCTTTCAATCGGGCCGGAGAAATATAATCGTTCATCTCGTTCCTTCTCTTCCTGATAATCTATTTAACTGCTGCAGATACGGCACACTGCTGGCTAGCTAGGCTATTAATTCTTAATCCCCAGTCTCAGTTATTGTTGCTTGTTGCATGCACTGTCGCGTTTGACCAGATTGTTGCAAGCGATAGGCCTCCAGTCAGCCTGATCACATCATCATCACAACAGACAGGTATTTTTCTCCAACCCACTAGTTAACAAAGTTGAGACTAATAAAGTAAAGATTTTCTATTATTTTGCTACTATAGTCTTTGTAGTTTGATACTTCTAGAACTTTTACTTTGATCATGCATGAAGAATGGTCAACCTGAAGTACCATTTGTTTTGTCTCAATTTAAAGGACGAAGGGGAAAAAATGTCATGAGTCAAATCGATTTCAATTAAATTCGCACTTAGTTCATACTGTTCAACGACATACAAAGCTTCTACTACGTCAGCCCGAATTGGGAAACCTTTTTAATACCACATTGGCCTCCAATTTGACTATAATTTTCTGGTTATGGTCAGGAAAGTTTCTGTGGGTACTACTGACGAACAAAGCACGCACGTTTTGAATGAATGACTTTGGTGAAAATTATCTTTGAATGGCAAGTTAACTTGCACTACCATTTTTAGTTTTATAAAGTACTCTCTTCATCTCCAAATGTTTGACGATTGGTAGAACTAAAATTAGTTCTTTGAACGTCAAATATTTGGAGATGGAGGGAGTAGTTAGCTAGTATCATCCTTTTTAACCAAATACAATGCATGCGCATGCTCCTATACATGTATCCCAGTTTTCCTTTTTATGAACCAACAAACTCACACCCTATGTCCCTATCCCTATCACTATTTTGAAAATTGATGAAGACACCACGGACGTCTTGCTATCACGAGGCCTGTTTTCCAAATTTGAAGTGGAGTCTGGTTCAATTTTTGAGTCTGGTTCCTTGTTCCTCATAGTAATTTTCTCCCAGGGATTGTGCACAAGAAAATACTGATGGGCGGTTGGTTGACTGTTTTGCATAACTGGTAGTATCTCACCTTCTAGAATCCCCATGCATGCCCCCAACATGTCTCTATTTTTCTAAACGCATTGCATTGATACAGACACTCGAAGAAGAACTAAAAATCGGCTCATGATTGAGCACGCTCCGTTCATCCAATAAAGCCAAAATTTCAGCCATGTTTGTACTTTTGTAGCGCCATGCTGCCGTGCATCAGCTCAACAAATGATCAGCTGGCACCTAACTACTCTTCCCCCAAAGTCAGCACATGCCGCTGTGCCAATTTTAATTGTGGGACCCACATACAGTCCTAACATTTTTGTCGCCCCTTGAATAAAAACTTCTAACATGGAACAAATTGTTTTTGACTCTCGATGGCAGTGGCAGCTTTGGATAATCGCTTGCATTTGACCGAAGGTCTATGGGGGCTTGGAAATTTGATTTCTCGAGCCGTCGATCGACCATGGTCTGCAGGTCCAAGCTGTGGGTCCCGTGTTTAGTCCAAAAGGTGCCGTCAGGTGGGTACGTGCAATGCAGTCAGTATTAAAACTATGGTTAAAGTCATGTATGACTAAGCATTCGAAGGGTCTAAAGATTGGTGCCACTGGTAAAACTATGTTTAACAGAAAGCAGTTTTAGTCAAAGACGCTTCGGCTGTCAGTTAGTAGTGAGCAATTAGCAGACCACAACGCATTAGCCATCGTTCATCCTGCATTACGCGCATAATCAGTGGAGAAATCCTGCTGGCATGTGGCATATGCTGAAACTTCGACGTCCAAAGACTGGAAAACTTTGTGAAGTCACTTCAAATATTTACTGATTCCCTGTGGAAATTTGGTTTGTCTGTTGTCCCAGAACATAGCAGCCCGCGCGAAGTCACACCTTTTCGCCGTGTAATCTACAGCCTGCCCCGACGTAGTTTTACCTCACAGCCGCTGTTTGAAATTTGTTTACTGTAAAATATCAACACTGTAGTTTTTTCCTGAAGTACTTCCAGTTTTTGTTTTCCCCCAAAGCTGACTGCTGCAAGTGTGTTGGGCAGCCCTAATGATACACAGCTTAAGAATAAACAGCGCAATAAGTATCCATGTGGACGTCAGCAGGGCCCCTATATATATAGTTCTAGTTCACTTAGATGTCAGACCAAATATCTATAGTTTCACAGTTTCAAAAGCTCAACAGTGAACTAAAAAGCGTCCACACGCATAGCCGCCGGCCGGCCTCCTCCGGCCGGCAAGCTGCGAGTGCTCACGCGCTCGTCGTTGTCCGTCTGCTGCACGCGCGCGCACCATAAGAACGGTGCGGTTCTAGAATTGATAGACTTGGTCTGTCGTGGCCTTAACAAGTCTTGCTAATGCTCATTATCAGTTCATCACCTAACCTGAAGTGTAGCAGGGACCACCATATATCTATATATACACTTTGCAATAAAAATATACTTATAACAGAGAGGAAGCATGATAAGTAGCAGATGATCGAAGCATACTGGGTAATGGCGTGGCAAGCATTAGCACGCACAGAAAAAATCGGAGCCCAAGATAATTATTAACAAGCATTAGCATTAGCTTGTACAACATCAACTAATTGCCAACGTAAACTAAGGAGTTAGATGAGTTGCCCATGATAGGGAATCAACTACTAGATAGGTATAGGTTGGTAGTAAAAACTACTGCAAAGACGTGGATCTTTCTACGTACAGTGACGTGGACTTCTGAAAGATCTCAATCATCTAAAATGAGGGTGCAAATATCCTTGGTGGTCAGTAACTTCCTTGAAAGGCTGTAGTTTTCAGACACTTGACCGAAATGATCATAAAGTTTGACGGAGAGTGGATGGTAACTTGTCACTTGTGTTGTTTTTTTATTGAACGAAAATAACTTGTGTTGGTGACGGCGTGGCTACTACAAGGCTCAGAACCATTTTAATTCACCGGGTTAGGGGAAACCCACACTTCTTTCATGCCTGCATAGCATTATATGCACGAAAAGTCAGCTGCGAATTTGGTAGCTCTGATAATGATGTTTTAGGAAATTACATTGCAATGTGTGCCTGTGTAATTAGTGATGTAAACGGGGACATGAATTGTTACATAAAGTACAGTGAGTGTGTGGATTACGAGATATTTTTGCATAATTGCACCAAATAGTTTGCACTCTAAGCTAGTTGTGTGTGTATGTGTGTGTATATATATATATATGTGTGTGTGTGTATTCAGCTAAAATTATCTAAAGTTAAACTGCTGAATAAAGTAATTTTTTTGGCTTCTGAATTCTTAATCATAATTTATATTAGAGAGTTCATCAAATATTTGTTTACGGAAGACCTTTGTACAACTTTTTATCACCTTGACATGCCCCGGCCCTTAATCTTAATATTCTATATATGTGCTGACTTAATAAATGTACATAGCACCGTAGCAGTTATTATTGCTCACACAATTAATATTGTAATGTACGGTTCTTGATCGACACCACGACATAAAGATATGTCCCAATTGGGCCGGGGTGTTCTTTATGTTAGATGTGATCACGTCTTGATATGGGCCTACCCATATCGAGTCACGATCTCTCCCGCGCTCTAATCGGGGGGGGGGGGGGGGGGGGGGGGGGGGGGGGGGGGGGCTAACCAACCATCGATTTGGGGGCCCCTCTCACGCGTGTACACATAAAAGATCTTTGGGTCTAACCACCACATTAGGAGATCCGATTGTAAGGTACGGGAAGTGAGAGGTAGGTTCCCCCAACACCGTCGTCAGCTCTCCTCGCCGACACCGTCGCCATGGCTGCGGTCCCCAACCTAGTCCAAGGTATGTCATCCTCTAATCTCTCTCTGTTCAATGTTCATGTGATTAGAACACTAGATGATTATACTCTGTCAATTGTTTTGATTAAGGCTAAGTTAATTAGATTAGCAACCTGATTAGGGCAATGCCTAGTAATTAGTGGACCCTTAGATCTAACACTTTAATCATATTTGAAGTATAAGGATTGTCCAGTACTTTCTACGTTTTGCCGGATCTAGTAGACCTTTCCATATATAGGAATTAACTGTTTCAAAATGAGCTTAAATTGGTGCTTAAACTTAATCATACAACTTGCGGACAGGCAAGCTTTTATCTAATTTTTATAATACTATTATAGAATCCCCAGTCATTATACAGCTTTAACTGTTAATTAACTCTACGGAAAACGAGCATCGATGCTTCATATCCAAAGTTTGTATCCAATCCACAACAACATGTTGTAAAGCTTTTGCTTGTTTATCTGAACTTGATCATCATGAAGAAGTGTGCTTTTCTTTGCTTACCATTGGAACCAACAGCAAGTTCCACTTCCACGCGATGGAAATTATAAGTTCAGTTCAACCTTGTGATTGGTAAAGTACTAAAGTTAGCTAGCTTGATTGATGGAGCAATTTAGTACGCAAGCAGCAGAAAAGTCCTCCGTTCCACCATATTCTTATTCTTCTGTTTGTTATATTTTTTAGCCGATGATTCTGCCACATTGCAACACGACGAAATGAAGTTCTAAACGAGTGTGCTCACTCAAGTGTGTACAAAACAAAGCTCAAGTTCATTTCCACATCAGTAAAGCAGTGTTGTAAAGTTTGGAATATGTTCTGCGTACTGACTTTGGGATGGAACTTCTAGGGGCTTTCGAAAAAGAGTGGAACTTCTAGACTTCAATAAAGTTTTTGCATATACTACACAATAGACGCGGCCAATGGCCAGTTTCACTGAAATAATTTAAAATGCTGCAATCAAGGATGTACTCACTCCGTCTTTGAAAGTTTATCGCTTTGTAGTTTATTTTTTAACTATACAGAATGATAAACTTTCAAGAAGGGAGAGAGTAGATAGCAAGCCAAACAAGAAAGGAATAAAAAGGGAGCATGATCAACTTTGTTGGTGTTTCACTATGTGTCAACTGGAAAAAAAAAGTGGGAAGAATAGCCATGTGCATGCCCATATGTAGCAACCCTTTTACAAATAAGGTTATTGTCCCAGTTGATCTTAAGCATATCAAACAAGTGGTGGTTGCTTTAAGGGACATATTCTCGAGCATGCATGTCCTTAATTAAGGGTCTGTTTGGAATAGAGGATTGAAAAACGAAGGAATAGACAAAAATATAGGAATGAGGAAAATGTAGGAATAACAAAAGTGAGAAAACTGTAGGAATTGAAAATATAAGAATTGAGAAATTTTGATGTTTGGATTGCAGGAACTTGTAATAGAGGATCACTGAAAAATAATTATTGTAGAAGAATATCCCACTACACAACATCATGAATCTGTTCACTTTTGCATACACCTTATATTACTAAGAAAAAATATTCTTTCCAAGAGGAATACTCACATTAGTCGAGATTTTTAAAAGTGCACTAAGATATAAAACATTTCTTGCTCTGCCTACATAAATTCAGAGCAATTAATAGGTTTATCAGGTTCCTTCCAAGTTCAGCACAAAGCTAATGAGCTTTTCAAGTTCATTTCAGAGTGCTAAAAAATAATTGTACATCTCCTTCCTTTTAGTCTGGTTTGAGTGATTGAAGAGGAGAGATGGGAGGCAACAGAGCGAACAAACAAAGTTTCCCTTGGATCAGATTAGATTTTCTCATTCCTGTGAAATGTACATGCATTCATTCCTTTCCTCAGGAAAGGAACTAAGCGTTCCTGCATTCCAAACGTTCACCCTCCATTCCTTTCCATAGGAAATGGATCCTGCAAAATTCCTGCGCCCTTCCCGTGTTCCAAACTAGCCCTAAGCCGGGACAAGTTCCTTTCATCTGCATTTATTTTGTACCTTATTAATATTATTTCGGCATCCATAAAGAGGCACCTATATGGCTATCTATCATCTTTCCGAGAAAAGAGGAGGCACCTCTCTATACTATACATATTTTGGAATCCGTTGTAATTTGCCCTGCATAATTAATCATCATATAAATTACACTATTAATCCGTAATTTGCAGGGCCAAGTTTTGCAGACATTGCGAAGAACTTGAAAACATGCATCACAGATGGAGTACCATGCGCTATTTTTCTAGCATTTCTCAGGCAGTTCTACTACAACTTTGTCTTGTTGCTCAGCCGCCTTCAGGATGGGAACACGTAAGGTACTTGGCCGAAACTACCTGAAACAAGTTATTATACTGATTGCTTTTGTACTCTGAGCCCTTTGAAGCCTACAAATACTCACATCCCTAGTGCTCCCTGATCACACGCTAACACACTTATGCCATGCGCTTTTCCACTCACACACATCGCACACTAACATACGTGCGTGTCTTCCACTCAAGCCATTAGCGTGTCCTTGTACTAATATATTTGAAACGGCGATAGAAAGGCCATGCAACCATCCTTATTTTACTCGTGGCCGACGAGATCTTGTCTGATTTATACGAGGCCACGATGTTTTATTGATCTCTATCCGTGTTGTGTGCGCCTTTTTGCAAGTACGTCGGATTCGGAAACGTGCATTGCGAGTGATATATATGACAGATTAAATTCACATACAGTATATAGGTTATGACATGGTGGGGGAGATTTGGCAATGGCGTCCCTGTCCTATTCTATCGCCATTATTGCCCCTTTTTTGGAGGGCTTTTCCGGGACAAGAGTTGCCTCCTTGTCGTTGGAACAAGAGGTAGCTAGAGGTCGCGCAAAGACAAGCCAACCATGTATAATACATTCCTTGGTTTTAGGCTGCAAAAAGTTTGGAGCTGTGAACAACATTGTGGCGAATTGGTTCCACGTACGTACGTTGCCTGCCGCATTTTTTGGCAATCATGTGTGCATGTAATCCAGAAAATGTGTAAAAACTTGGTGGCATTAGTTTCATAAAAGGTTATTTAGAATGTTATGTTGGTACAAAGAAAAATTCAATGCCTACTCTCACCATCTTCCCTCACTGCTACAATAAGCCTCATCGTAGGCGGCACCAAACCTATTATCACACGCGGTTTTTAAAACCGTCTGAAACGAAGAGCCTGTGATAATCCGCAATTTCACAGGCGGAGAAGTGAAACCGCTTGTGAAGACAGATTATCACAGACGGTTCTTTACTTAGGCTAGCCGTCCGTAAAAATAAGTTATTACAGGCGGGTCGTGCAGCATATATAACCGCCTGTGATAATAGTGTTATCATAGGCAGATCTTGACCTACATCAAGCCGCTTGTGAAGACAGTTTATCGCAACCGATTTCTACCATAACAGTAACCGCCTGTGATAATTAGATTATCACAGATGGTTCTTTACCTATATCTAGCTGTCTGTGATAATTGTTTTTCACAGGCAGGTCTAGCCGTTGGTAAATAACCGCCTGTGATAAGGTATAACCTATGCAGTACTAACTGTTGTTATTTATAATTTTCAGGTCAATTCAATATAATCACAGAACAAAAGTCAACAATATCATCACAGAAGTCAACAATATCACCACAGAAGTCATCTCACAGAAGTCAATTTCACTAAAACAATATACATATGTACAAGCTACACATACAAGTCATCTCATAGTTTACAAGTTTTCACTAAAAACTATTTTTATTGGCATAGTCGCAAAGTTCTGGCACATCAGTTATTGCACCATTCTCATCAAAGAACTTCCCTCTTTTGTGCAAAATTTCGCGACGGATGAATTGACAGAGTTCAGCAGCAATCTTGTCGGCTCCTCCACCAGGAATACTTCTACAAACCGGCCATTCTTCGTTCACATTCTTTGTGTGCTGCAATGTAACACATAACAAGGTTTAGAATGTGTTGGTTTGAACAATCTCAAAGTATAGATCAAAGTGAGAGTATACAGGAATTTATTTGGTATTTTTGGAGCATTTGTACTATGAGCAATTGAATTTTGAAGTTGAAATCAAAATATGAAAATAATTTTTCTGAACAGCAGATAATATAAGTATTAAACTATGCTAGTTACAATGAAAATGAAACTCAAAAATAAGAAAATAAGATATCGACATTAAGGATAACTTAAATCCTCACGATTCACTCTATATTCGCTAGCGGTCCAAAGATGCTCGCATGCATAATACCCGCATAAGACACTTCTAACAGGCTGCTTCGGGCAAGCATAATACGTTTTAATGTCCAATGCAGTTGTATTAGAAGGTCTCTCACCGCCAAGCCGTTCCGCATAAAACCCCCAAGCGTTGTAATACAAGAAATGTCATATAAAACTTGTCAACACATTCTAAATGTGTGTAAATTAAAATTATTGAATAAACGTACAGTTTCAAAATACAAAGGAAATATTTGTAACGATCTGGTGGGAAATCGACCGAGTCCAAGACTGTTGTCATTCCCAGTGTTGGCTTGATGAAGATCATTATATAGTGATCACTGCAAATATACAAACACACGTGTTAATAATTACCAATAATTGCTATTTCAATGTCATGTGTCGAACTTACTCGAAGTGGTACGAAGCCTTTACAAGGTCCTTGCCGTCTCTGACAAAGTTAAACATCGCATGTCCTATGTAAGTTGTAACTTTTGTCCTTCTATCCTTATTAAGTTTTACGATTGCTTTTTTAAATTCTTTTTTTTCATGTGCTTGAACTTTGCTGAGTCTCAATCCGCCTTGACGTCGAATAGTGTCTTTGCAATCCGTGTAGGGTCAAGGATACCTGTCTTGCGTTCTATCTTTTCATTATCTATGTATTGCATCCTATTGAAGAAGTCCAGAATTGTTATAATCTCATGAAATATGTATGCGTGTAGTAAGAAAATCAAATGCAAAATATTAGAGGCACTTACAAGCACCAGACGAGCAACAGGTTGATATCGAACATGCCCCGATGGAAAAGGGGATGCATCTCTTCAAATAAAATGACTCGTCTATCTGCTCCAGTGCTCCAGAATGCTTCTTTTGGAATACGAAATGTGACGCAAGAAATCTCATATTTTGTGCTGGAAAGGATGTACCACTCATGCATTCTTTTGAGCGGGGCAGGTTGTTTGCTAAGTTGTACGGATGTCATTAACGACTTTCCATTCTTAAATTCAGGAGGAACATCCTCAATCTTGTATAGTGGAACTCCTGGTTTAACTAAAGTCGTCCGCCGACTATACATGACACCGTCTTCTTCCCACTCCTCGATATCTTCTAATGTTGGCTCATGAGAAGAACGAGATGCACTAGATTTTCTAATATTTTCCTTCATAGTTTCCAAATACTTTGACACTTCTGATGAAGGTTTCTTAATTTCGTATTGGCTAACTTTGATAGGAACTGATGATCGAGGAGTAGTCGTCGGAAGTTGGACACTGGCTTGTTGTTGAACCTGTTGTTCAACTGATTGCTCTTTACTCCCAACAGCTGGCTCTAGTACTACTTCAAGTTGTTGCTCAACTGGTTGCTCTTTACTAGCAATAGCTTGCTCTGGTACTGCTTAAAGTTGTTGTCCAACTTGTTGCTCTTGGATATCTTTACTAGCAAAGTTATTATCATCCTTGCTGAGACATAGGGGGAGTGGATCTTCCTGGACTGGGAGTGGATCTTCCTGGACTTTCAGCTTAGAAGATGGGGTTGCAGTATTTCGAGATGCGACGGGGCTAGAAATTGGCTCATCGTCCAACATGATATCGCGTCGGTGCCAAAGGATTAATTGGTTGACGGCCTGCCCCAGAGTCGCGATGCCCTCAGGTGTGACGTGGTCTATTTCATAATCTTTATAATCATTATCAATGATCTGAAGAACTTGCACCACAACATAATACAATGGAAGTGGATTCCCGTTGAAGTCACGATCAGGTTTTGCCATAGCAGTGGCAACCTGTTTGGTTTTGTTCCCTGCTCTGCCGATCGGGACAAGAAGACGACAAGATTTGTCATTAGCAATATCATCGACAGGGAACTTATAGGTTGACCCTGAGCCTGACACAGAACCAACGCTGCTAGAGTAGGCAGTTGGAGATACTAATTGCTCCTTTGGCACCGGAATCATCGCTGTACTCGGTGCCACTAATTGTCCCGATTGTCTAAGTTGTTCCATTATTTCTTGCATATTTTCATTGACCTTTTGAGCAATCGTTTCATCAAGTGTTTTCTTAAACTTCACATGTCTTCTATATGTACTTTATCTTTAGGGAAACCATCTAGCCAAGACATTTGAGAAGAGATTGCTTGAACCCATCCGCTGTGTTTAGTGTTTCCTAAGATAGCGGTAAGTTGGTCATTCTCCCTCTTTGGCTTGAAGAGACTCTTCTGTTGCTTTTCAATTACTTCTTTCATTTTATCCTCGACTTCATTTACAGAGTCGGACTTTTGAAGTTTGCCCTCGCTGGTCAAACCTGACCGAGCAAAGACCCACCGCTGAGTTCTCTCATCGCAACCTTCTAATGGGTGAGGATTGCCCTTACTGGTAATTTTGTCTAATATCTTATTCCATTTCTAGACTTTGGAGGCATATCCGGCAGACCCCAAGCGATCATGATATTTGTTCTTTTTTGCAAGCTCTGACCTAGTTGCACTTAGAGCTTTAGCATCAGGTGTGGTCTTTTGACAAACAAACTCTTGCCACTGAGCTTGTGTGATTTTTCCCATCTTCCTCGGGCTAGGGACCTTATTGGCCTTAAAATAAGCATTCATTTTATTCTTCCAGCACGAAACTTCTTGTCGCAAGAGACCAATGTTGCTTTATTTACAACTTCTTCCATGCCTTTCGGGAACTTGAATTGTTTCTTTATTCTTTCCCACAACTCATTATTGGTCTGCTCGGGTAATTTCCTCCAATTCTCGGTTGTGATCGGCACGAGCTCCCTAACAAGAAAACTGCATGCATTACGGTACTTGGTAACCGAATCCAATGGTTCTTGGGGAAGCCCACCTGGACCGACCCTTGTTATGTACATGATGCGGTCCAATGGACCCTTATTGGGACCTCGTTGCCCCTATTTCCGCTTGAGTAAGCTGAGGATTCATCCATTGGAGAACCTTCTGCGGTTTTAGGAGCCGAAGTCACCTCGTTGTCTTCGCGATTAATCTAGGTAGAAAAGAATTATAAGAATTTGTATACTTCACAACCAACATTAACTTGAACTGTTGAAGTTAAGATTGGTGATCCATACCTCGTCGGTAGGATCATATTCCGGGTCAAGATCCTCTGAAGTCTTTTTAATTTTTATATTAGGAAAAGGATCCGATGGACTGTGAAAGAAGCCTGAACTGCTAGAGTCAGTAAACTCCACATTGTCTTCTTTATTGTTACTACCAGCACCAGTCTTCTTAGGGCTTTCCATGCTAGAACTAATAAGACAAAAAATATAATAAATGGCATATTAACTGTACATGAAGTGTTGCATGAAGAAAAAGATGGAAGCATTCTAGGATTTGATAAGGCATTCTAAGGTTTAAAGCGACTGACCAAAAGGTTCCTATACATTGCGAGGGTGACAAGCATGTTAAAGTTGCTCACCAACAATGGTAATTTTATCTTCTTATTCTAAATAGGCAGTTACTTGTATCTGTGTTCTGAGCACAAGCGATGTTCAACAGCCGTATGCGAGCACATTGTTTTGTTTGGCAAAAGGATAGCGACACCGATCTCAAAGGAGCACAGCCCTGTGAGATGAAGTGTGGGGCGCTACATTCTATTTTCAGTACATATGCTATTATCCACTCATGTTACCACCAAGTTCCCAGATTTTTAACTGAAATTTGGCAGACCTTCCTTTGTATGTTGCTGATTTTGTCCACAATTTTCAAATGGAGAATATTGATATTTGTAGAAACAATATATTGCAAACTTGTTACACACATCCTAAGGATTCCAAAAATGTAAATTATGAAGTCTTTTGATGATCCTACTAGAAATTACGATCCAAACAACAATTGAATACATAACTGTCCAGATTCTGGACTGTTACGACACCTTAAACGGTACTTTGATTTAGACCTGGTTATTGCGTGTTTTAGCCTTAGCATTGAATAGGAAATTGATAGAGGACTCTTTAATCTTTCCATACATGTGTAGATATGCATAGGTTGCTTTTCTAATTTAATATTATGGCTGTTCAAAGTTCAGAAATTTTCTGGCTGTTTCAGATAGCACTGTACACAGGTACTAACTTCAACTCTAGTTTATAATTAGTTCTAAACCAAATTTGAGGTAACAATGAATAGAAAAGTTGTATAATAGCTCATTCCCTTTCAAAAAATGTATCACAATAGACTAGAAGAGCTTTCTACAGATAATTATGGCAAAAATTCAGATGCTTGTTCATACAGTTTCAGAACAGCAGCTGATTTAGTTAGAGAAGATTTTCATCATCTTACAACAGTCTATTGGCTTGAAGGTCAATAGAAAACTTACAGAATACTTCAAGAGATTTCCAAAAAGTATTCATTTGCCTCCATAGCCCTACAGGTTGAAGAAATATGGATATCTAAAGTTGGACACTGCTACCAGATTTCAGAAGTGAATTTGACAAAATTTACTTTATTTGTGGCTAGTTTGATCCTTGATTTTCAAACAGATAACATCACAACTTGACAGCAAGTTACATTACAAACTTGTTATACAGGTCGCAATGTTTACGGAAATGTATTACACAAAGCTATTCAACCATTCGATAACATCAAACCAAGGATGTCTACCCTTTTAGAATTCTCGAACCCTAACCAAGGAAATCTATGCAAGGCATCATTTTTGACTCGGCCGGCGGCGAGGGGAGGCGGCACGGGGACGGAGGAGGGAAGGTCGAAGGGTTTAGGGTTTACCGTGAAGCTCGGCGACGACGGCAATGGCTTCACTCGGCGTACCTGGAAGTGACAAGGGTGAAGCAAATGGACAACGGCGAAGCTCGGTGGCGATGGCGAAGCTCGGCGGCAACAGCGCAGCTCGACGATAGCGGCGAACACTTGACGGCAAACGAAATTTTGGCAGCCTGACGGCGTCTAAGTGTTTCGCCCGAGTCAGGTTTTTCCAATGCAGCTCGAGGGGTATGTATAGACGCATATTTTCGTAGGCGGATTTTAAGTATCAACCGCCTGAGAAGATGGTTATCTCAAGCGGGTTTTACTTACCAACCGCCTGCGAAGATTCGATCTTCTCGGGCGGTTGGTAAGTAATAACCGCCTGAGTACCAACCGCCTGAGAATATCTCTAATTTTTCTTAATTAATATTCTTGATTAAATGTGGGGCCTTTAAAAAGGCAAAATTCCACTTTCTTATAATATTATTGATTAGTAAGGGTTACCATTAAATTTCACTTCATAAATCCTTTTAAATTGGTCAGAACAAAAAAACATATAACAATTGTTATTTTTCATTTTTCTATCTTGATGAATATAATGATTTATTTATTTTTTTTTTCAATGGACATTTTTGTTCATCATACCAACCTCTATGAGTTTTTTTCAAATTTTTTAAATTTTTTGAATCAATGTGTGTTCATAATTTGATGAATGCCTCATATGTATATGAGCATTTAGTTAGAATGATGGATAATTTGAATTTTGACATGTTGGAATGCTTTAAAAAATTAACAAAATTCATAAAGGTATAAGTAATACAAATATGTTCATACAAACAAATTTCAATGAAGGATCCTTTTTTAGGAGATACACAAATGTGAATAATATGTGAGTAGAAATTAATTTGATATTTACCAAAACATTACAATGTCAGCTATACAAGTTTTAAAATATTTGGTTCAGGTGGTAGATGTTAATTTTTTACAAATATAGAAGAAAGAATCATCGAATTTGGACTCAATTTGCAGAATCTATACATATTTGAGTATTTATATTGGAATATAAATAAAAAAGAAGCAAAGGAAAAGGAAACTGAAGAACAGGCTTAGGCATTATCTCAGGCAGTTGGTAAGTAATAATCGTCTGAGATAATATTTTCTTAGGCGGTTATTAAGTACCAACCGCCTAAGGAGATCTTTACTTTTTCTTAATTAATATTCTTGATTAAATGTGGGGCCTTTAAAAAGACAAAATTCCACTTTCTTGTCATATTATTGATTAGTAAGGGTTACCATTAAATTTCACTTCATAAATCCTTTTAAATTGGTCAGAACATAAAGACATATAACAATTTCTATTTTTTATTTTTCTATCTTGATGAATATAATGATTTTTTCATTTATTTTTTCAATGGACATTTTTGTTCATCATACCAACCTCTATGATTTTTTCAAATTTTTTTAAATTTTTTTGAATCAATGTGTGTTCATAATTTGATGAATGCCTCATATGTATATGATCATTTAGTTAGAATGATGGATAATTTGAATTTTGACATGTTGGGATGCTTTAAAAAATTAACACAATTCATACATGTATAAATAATACAAATATGTTCATACAAACAAATTTCAGTTAAGAATCTTTTTTTTAGGAGATACACAAATGTGAGTAATATGTGAGTAGAAATTAATTTGATATTTACCAAAACATTACAATGTTAGCTATACAAGTTTTAAAATATTTGGTTTAGGTGGTGGATGTTAATTTTTTACAAATATAGAAGAAAGAATCATCGAATTTGGACTCAATTTGCAGAATTTATACATGTTTGAGTATTTATATTGGAATTTAAATAAAAAAGAAGCAAAGGAAAAGGAAACTGAAGAACAGGCTCGGGCATGATCTCAGACGGTTGGTAAGTAATAACCGCCTGAGATAACATTTTCTCACGCGGTTATTAAGTACCAACTGCCTGAGAAGATCTTTACTTTTTATTAATTAATATTCTTGATTAAATGTGGGGCCTTTAAAAAGGTAAAATTCCACTTTCTTATAATATTATTGATTAGTAAGGGTTACCATTAAATTTCACTTCATAAATCCTTTTAAATTGGTCAGAACATAAAAAACATATAACAATTGCTATTTTTCATTTTTCTATCTTGATGAATATAATGTTTTTTTCATTTATTTTTTCAATAGACATTTTTGTTCATCATACCAACCTCTATGAATTTTTTCAAATTTTTTTAAATTTTTTTGAATCAATGTGTGTTCATAATTTGATGAATGTCTTATGAGCATTTAGTTAGAATGATGGATAATTTGACTTTCGACATGTTGGAATGCTTTAAAAAATTAACAAAATTTGTATATGTATAATTAATACAAATATGTTCATATAAACAAATTTCAGTGAAAGATCATCTTTGTAGAGATACACAAATGTGAATAATATGTGAGTAGAAATTAATTTGATATTTACCAAAACATTACAATATCAGCTATACAAGTTTTAAAATATTTGATTCAGGTGGTAGATGTTAATTTTTTACAAATATAGAAGAAAGAATCATCGAATTTAAACTCAATTTACAGAATCTATACATGTTTCGGTATTTATATTGGAATCTAAATAAAAAAAAAGAAGCAAAGAATAAGGAAACTGAAGAGGCTCGGGCAATTATCTCAGGCGGTTGGTAAATAATAACCGCCTGAGATAATCTTTTTCTCAGGTGGTTATTAAGCACCAACCGCCTGAGAAAAAGTTAAAACTGCCTCTGAAAAATGG
The DNA here is from genome assembly GCA_036927565.1 of Tuctoria greenei. NCBI lineage: Eukaryota > Viridiplantae > Streptophyta > Magnoliopsida > Poales > Poaceae > Tuctoria > Tuctoria greenei. Next base: position 199,906,942 of record JAYESD010000006.1, read on the forward strand.
ACGCCTATATAAAAACCCCTCACCACAATCAAAACGTAACCCTGGAGAATTTTCATCAATGTCGCAAGGCTGCCGAAATTTCCCACTGCCGCGCCGCCGCCCAGCCCACACTGCCGCGTCGCCGCCCAGGCCGCACTGTCGCGCCGCCGCCCAGCCCGGCACCGTCACGTCTCCACCCAGCCCCGCGGAGCCACGCCTCTACCCAGCCCCACATCGTCGCCCCACCGTGTTGATGCCCGCGCCACAAGGTACCTAGTAAATTCTCATAGTTTCCTTACGCATGTGTTCTGGTATATGGATTGTGTCCTTTTGTATGTGTAAGGACTATATTGATGTATGCACTATATGGATTGTGTCCTGTTTGTGTGTTCTGCTAGTTTGGTCTTTTAGATATTGATGTATGGACTATATTGTAATAATCTTATTGTAGTTTGTACCTATTATGTGACATGAATATGATGTTTAATTAACAGATGATTGTAATATATATAAGATGCATGAAGTTTACGCGAATTTGTAATTGTAGTTTTATGCGTTTTCCTTTTCAATATATTACTTGTGTGTGCGTACCTCCTGCTTGCATATATTTCGAAGGAGTGATTAGGGTTAGCTTTCTAGGGAGATGGTTTTATAACTCACCCATTTAGTTACCATCATTGGATGGGATCCGACGTCAAGATATAACAGATCGGATCCTACCCAGACCTAGCCCATCTTACTGGGCCTGTTTGCCCTATGACTTCAATCCTTCACCCCCGCTTGCTGCGCCTGACGCCTTCGACTCCATCTGCCTCAAGACGTCGCCCGTATCCTCCAGACTCCGCTCGACGCCGCCGCCTCCCATCCGTCATGCTTTCTGTTCATCGCTGACCTTAGAGTCTTATTGACGTTGCCGCCGCTCTCCTACATACCACCTCTCTCTACAACTTTGTATCGCCTTCGACTCCGTCCGCCTCAAGACGTCTCCCTAATGAACAGACCTACATTATACTAGTATTCACTCATATGATAAAGTCTTGTTATGTCTCTGTAAATTCATTTTATAGAAGACCTTTAGGGAATATTTGTGGCCAAATTTTGTAAATCTTACAAAAATTCTATTATTGAACCATGGACCATCGAGCGTGGATGTATAACATGCTAAGACCCGATCCTATGTACATTCATAATGTTGCAAATTTTATTGAAGCATCCAAGAGACATGCGAAGTTGCAAAGATAGATGACATATTATGTTCATGTATCGACTGCAAAAATAAGATTGTTTGGACGGATACTATAGTAATCCAATCTTATTTGGTGAAAAGAGGTTTCAAAAAATAAACTACACAATATGGACAGAACATGGTGAGTTAGATACACATGATGTAGATAAAGATGATGAGAGAGGTTCAGATGATGATAATGTCCATATCGATGATGGTAGTGACAATCAAGATGGTGGTGATGATGATGGGTTCGATTGTGAGGAGATGTTGCATCACATTGAACCATATATATTGACTTCTATAAGAGTAAGCAAAGGTTTAAGTAAAATGGAGACATTGCAGAATGCGGCGACGGAGCTTTTATATGATGAGTCAAATGATTGTGATAAAGAGTTTAATACATTGCGTGTAGTCTTAGAACTACTAAAGTTGAAAGCTACGCACGGATGGTCCGATTATAGTTTCTCTGATATTTTGAATCTTATGGCAGAAATTCTTCCAAATCCAAATAAACTGCCCAGAAGCACTTATAAAGCGAAGAAACTTCTTTGCCCGATGGCACTAGGTGTGACAAAAATACACGCTTGTGTGAACCATTGTATTCTGTATCGCAAAGAGCATGAGCTCGCAACTCGATGCCCCATTTTTGGTGTCAGTAGATATAAGAAGGACTACAATCACCAGTATGTTACCAACATGAAAAAGCCTCAGAAGAATAAGAAGTTTATTACTGGTCCTGAAGGTGACGACGACGATACTTCTGGCGATGCAGATGGGAAGAATAAGAGAAAAATTCCTGCCTTGGTGATGTGGTACCTTTCGGTAATTGATCGCTTGAAGCTTTTGTTCTCAAACCCTAGGGAGGCTGAACTTATGCGTTGGCATTCCGAGCAACATAAGAAGAATGAAAAACATATTCGACACCCTGGTGATGCAACACAGTGGAAAAATTTGGATATTCAGTATCCAGAATTTGCAAAGAAAATCAGAAATATGAGGTTTGCCTTGGGTACAGACGGAATGAATCTGTTTGGTGAAAAAAGGAGCGTACGCAGCACATGGGTCGTGGTCTTAACGATGTACAACCTACCGACGTGGTTGTGTCACAAAAGGAAATATATCTTATTATCTGTTCTTATCCAAGGTCTGAAACAACCCGGCATCAAAATTGATGTGTTCTTGGAACCTTTAATGGAGGATATGGCAAAATTGTGGAATGAAGGGGTACGTACATGGATGAGTACAAGCGGGAGTATTTCACGCTAAGAGCAATGATATTCGTTACTGTGCATGATTATCCCGGATTGTTTACATTATCGGGACAAATGAAAGGAAAGAAAGGTTGTGTATGGTGTGTGGATAGAACTGGATTTCTATTCCTCGCTTCATCCAGAAAGACGGTGTACATGAGACACCGAAGGTTCTTGACAGATACACACAAGTATAGGAAGATGAAAGAACAATTTGATAAAAAAAAATCGAAAAAGATATTGCACCAAAACCTTAGAGTGGAAAACTTGTGTTCGAAATGGTCAAGAACATTCATATTGCTTTCGGTAAGGGCAAAAAATGTAAAGGAATTAAGAGAAAGAAAAGTACATCTTCGGATGATACAACTTGCATGGCTTTTAGGAAACAATCAATTTTTTTCAAGTATCTTCCGTATTGGAAGAATCTAGAATTTTGCCATAGTATTGATTTGATGCACATTACAAAGAATGTGTTTGACAGCATCATTGGGACCTTGCTAGACATGCCGAGGAAAACAAAGGACGGATTAAATTCACGTATGGACCTAGTAAATCTTGATTTGAGACCAGAGCTTTATCCAGTAGAAAAGGCGAACATGAAGCATTACCTTCCCCCAGCCGACTACAACTTGACGCTAAAAGAGAAAAAACAATTTGTGAATGCTTGCGTGGGATCAAAGTGCCCACGAGTTTCTCATCCAATATCCGCAAACTAGTCTCGATGAAAGACTTGTCTTTATTCGGTTATAATTCTCACAACTGTCACATGATGATGACAGTGTTCCTTGCCATTGCAATAAGAGCCATCAAACATGAGCATATAAAAGTTGTCATCACACGTTTATGTTACTTCTTCAATGCAGTATCGCAAAAGTGATAGCACATGAAGATTTAGACTATCTGAAAATATGCATCGTCGAGACTATGTGCAAGCTTGAGATGTGTTTCTCACCATCCTTTTTCGATTTGCAAATACACCTAATCATACATCTTGTTGATTAGATAAAAGCATTGGGGCCACTATATTTACATCATATATTTTCGTTAGAGATATTTAGGAGTATTAAAAGGTTATGTGTGGAACCGTGCTCACCCAGAGGGTTCAATTATGGAAGGATACACCACTGAAGAAGTGATTGAGGGTTGCGCTGATTACATCTGTCGGTACCCTAAAAACCGTACACCCCTTGAGGTTACAAAAATCTCAAAGGAAAATCATCTACTTGGCATGAAGACCCTCGGAGGCCCACATGTCAGACATAACTGGACCCACTTCTCCAACATGGTTAATCCCTGGGTCGCCACGTGTACTACCAAACCGGAGCTACCGCCCACAAGGGGGAAGCTCCGGGCCTTGTACCGAAACGGCACCTCCGGACTTAACCCCAGACCGAGAGAAGCTCCGGACCTGACACGTGTCGGGTAGCCCCGGAGCTACCTGTTTCCCACAGCAAGCTCCGGAGCTGCCACGCGTCCAATCGTCGGATCTTCAGCCTCTAACCTCTGGAAGACCCCGCAACGGCTCCGGATCTTCAAAGAGGAATCAAGGACTTCAATATCCGATTAAGTGTCATTAATACCATATTAATGACACTTAAACGGACGATCTTAACACCAGTAACGGTATTGTCAAAGCCCGTTACAGGGTCATTAAGAGCAATTAAATGTGTATCAATACTAGTAACCGCCAGGGCCACATGTCGGGCCAGGCTAACTTGTAACGACCTGCCCTTGTACTATAAAAGGACAGGCCGACGATACACACAGGGGGGACACACGCGCCACAAACGCTCGTCACAAGCTCATACTGCTAATACAACACCAACACACCCGTGGAGTAGGGTATTACGCTCAGGCGGCCCGAACCACGTAAATTCTTGTGTCTCCTGTGTCAATTCCTAATCACCTTCTTGAATCTCCGCGCGCCCACACCGAACATCAAACTCCCCTATCACTTTAGTAGTGTAGGGAGAACTGCCAGTTCCAAAACGCCGACAGTTGGCGCGCCAGGTAGGGGGCGCCTGAGATTTTGAGAATGGTGAACTCAGCTGCTGGATCATCCAACGGTCAACCTGCTGCTCAGGCTGTCGGGGACAATCCTTCCAATAGGCAGCCACCAGCTGGAGCCTCAGCACCAGCAGGAGTCACACTCCCACCACCACCGTCTCCTCCAGCAAATCATGTTGGGCAACGTGATGGTGCGCCGGCGTCGATTACTGCGTCGGCAAATCATGACAACCCGGAACACGCACTCCATGCAATGCATGCTCTTCTCCAACGTCCACCACCTCCGGATGCATCTCGGGATGCACTGGAGCAGTGGAGGGCCGATGTGGAGCATTTGGTTGCAGCAGCAGCCGAACGCCTCAGCAACCAGGGTCCTCCTCCTTCAGGACGAGCCCCGTCGCAGCGGCGGACTTTGTCTGGAAGACTTGGTCCGCACGTCTCCAATAGCAGGAGACGTGTTGCATCGCAACAAGTGACGTCATTGCCCTCCAGGGCTCGACGCACTTACACGGTATCCAGGCTTTTGACTCATGACCTCCGGGCGGAGCTTGATCGCCGATACCACCAGCAGGATGGCCGAGTCCATATTGAGCGTGCCCGTGAAAGATGGGAAGCTCAGGACCTTTCTACTATTGAAGGAGTAGGAGGAGGTTGTTCAGCCCTGGCCATGCACCTGCGCATGGTTAGATGGCCACAGAAATTCCGGCCTCACCTGCCGGAAAAAATCGACGGGACTGTCAATCCCACCGAATTTCTTCAGATATACTCCACTGCAATCTTGGCAGCTGGAGGAAACGAGGCCGTGATGGCCAATTATTTTCCAGTGGCCTTAACTGGGACCGCCAGGTCCTGGTTTATGATCCTTCCACCCAACTCTATCAACAGTTGGGAGGAGCTATGCCGTCAGTTCACTGCCAACTTCGGGAGTTCATACACCCGATCAGGCACCTGTGCCGTCAGTTCACTGCCAACTAGACCTTTTTGCGGTCGTGCAAAAAGGGGGAGAATCCTTGCGGTCATTCATCCAGAGGTTCTCTCAAGTACGAAACACTATCCCTTCTATCTCTAGCGCCTCTGTCATTGTGGCATTCAGACAGGGCGTACGAGACAAGAAGATGTTGGAGAAGCTGGCGATCAAGGAGATCACCAGCGTCACAAAACTCTTCAGCTTGGCAGACAAATGTGCCAGAGCTGCGGAGGGCTGTGAAATGCACTCCAAACCAACCTTGGAGGATCACAAGAAATCCTCCAAAGAAGAAGCCACTACCTCCGGGGGTGGCAAGAAGAAAAAGAAGACCAACGGCAAGAAAAAGTCGTCGGCCGGCACATCCAACTTTGCAGCTGCTGCAACTCCGGGTGGCCGGGGGCCACGCCCCGAGAAGCGACCTCGACCGTCTTCTGAAGACAGTGGCAAACCCAAAGTGTGGTGTCCCATTCACAAAACGGGCAGCCACAGTTTGGAAGACTGCCGGGAGGTCCAAAACCTTTCCGAGCGCTACAACAAGCTCCGGGAAGAATCTCCTTTCCGACAGAGGGAAGGAAAGCAAAAGGTCGACGAAGCTCCGGCTGAAGAGGAGTTAGGGTTTCAGGATCCCAAAAAGGTGCTCAAGGCCGTTTATACCTCAGTCGACGATGATTCTGACGTCTCTAACAACGAGCGTCGGAAGACCATGAACACCATTTTTGGTGGATCATGGGATATCACCTCTCGTCGCGTCATCAAGACTATGCGACGAGATATGGCCGCTGTAGCCCCTACAGTCAGGCCGGAACCTCATCGAAAGTGGATGGACACCACCATCACTTTTGATGCTTCGGATTGCCCGCGGAGCATGGTTGGAGCAGGTCAGTTACCTTTGATGGTATCTCCTACCATCAATAACATCCAGCTCCATCATGTCATGGTAGACGCAGGTTCGGGGCTTAACCTCATCAGCTTCGAAGCTTTCACTAAGCTTCAGCTCCGACCTTAGGATCTCCATCCTTCTCGACCTTTCTCCGGAGTAGGTCCGGGGGCCATTACCCCACTCGGAGCTATTACTCTCCCCGTTACCTTCGGGACCCGGGAGAAATATCGCACCGAGAAGTTGGTCTTCGACGTCGCTCAGATCAACTTACCATTCAATGCCATCTTGGGTAGACCTGCCCTGTACAAATTCATGGCAGCTGCTCATTATGGATATCTGGTGTTGAAGATGCCAACACTAGTAGGCGTTATCCGGATCCGCGGAGATCGTACCGCCGGATTAACTCCTCTGGAAGAACTCCACGCACTCACCACGGCGCAAGAGGAGGACTTCAGGCAGGAGCAAACTCCAAAACCCCCGAGCATTCGTCAACGAGGCTCGACTTCTGCACCTCGTGTGCAGCCAAGCGGCGACACCGACATTCCCGTCAAAGTCGTCCAAATTGGTTCCGATGCCGCTCAGACCACCCGTATATCGGGAGGATTGAACGATAAATAGGAAATCACGCTCATCACTTTCCTCCGGGCTAAAGTTGACGTGTTTTCTTGGCAACCATCACAAATGCCTGGGATCCCCAGGGAAGTGATTGAGCACAATCTGAAGTTCTACCCCGATGCCCGGCCTGTGCATCAGAAGCCTTGGAAGCAATCCGTAGAGCGACAGAACTTCATCCGACAAGAAGTGAAGAAGCTACTTGAAGCCGGATTCATCCGAGAAGTCTTCCATCCAAAATGGCTGGCAAATCCAGTCGTTGTGTCCAAGGCCGACGGGAAGCTTCGGATGTGCATCGACTACACCACACTAAATAAGGCATGTCCAAAAGATCCATTCCCACTACCTAGAATAGATCAGATAGTGGATTCCACCTCCGGGTGTGAATTACTGTGTTTCCTAGACGCATATTCCGGGTATCATCAAATCAGGATGTCTAGGGAGGATGAAGAGCACACTTCATTCATCACAGTAGATGGATTGTATTGTTACACAGTCATGCCCTTTGGTCTCAAGAATGCAGCTTCAACTTTTGTACGAGATATGTACAAAACTTTTGAAGAACTCATTAGAGATGTAGTGGAAGTGTACGTCGATGACATCATGGTCAAGGTCAGGAACAAGGAGTCACTCCTTGACACCTTACAGGCTGTCTTCGACAAGCTGCGGGCCACCCGCACAAAGCTAAACCCAGACAAGTGCGTCTTCGGGGTTAGCTCCGGAAAACTTCTTGGTTTCCTGGTAAGTCACCGGGGCATAGAAGCTAATCCGGCGAAGATTAAAGCCATTGAAAACATGCGGCCACCAACCCGTATCAAAGACGTCCAAAAGTTAACTGGATGTCTAGCAGCCCTCAGCCGGTTCATATCAAGACTGGTGGAACGGGCACTCCCCTTCTTCAAGTTATTGAGGAAGTCCGGACCATTCCAATGGTCCGAAGAAGCAGAGAAGGCATTCCAGGAGCTGAAACAGTTCCTCATCACCCTACCAATTCTGGTAGCTCCGAACCCTGGTGAGCCTTTGTTGCTTTATATTTCAGCTACTAACGAAGTCGTCGGTATGGTTCTGGTTGTGGAGAGACCAGAACAACCCCACACTCAGGAATCTAGACCCTGTCAGGAAGGTCCGGAGGTTCCTGAAAGCGAGTCTGGGTCCCAGCTCCCAGATTCGAATCCACAAGAAGTCACTTCAGGAGACCCAGACCCCTCTGGGAGGGTCCAGGTCACTTCTGAAGAAGCTCCGGGTTCCTCCAACCAGAACCCGGAAGTCCCCGAAGAAAATCCGGATCCCTCCAAGAAGATCCGGATCAATGAAGAGGAAGCTCCGGACCCCTCTGGGAGGGTCCGCACCATTCAACGCCCAGTGTACTTCATTAGTGAAGTATTACATGATGCCAAGACTCGATACCTAGAGGTGCATAAGCTGCTCTATGCAGTTCTTATTGCCTCCAGAAAGCTTCGTCATTACTTCCAAGCTCACAAAGTCTCGGTGGTGACCTCCTACCCACTACGAGCAATCTTGCATAATCCCAATTCAACTGGGAATATTGCGAAGTGGGCAGCGGAATTGGCTGAATTTGATCTTGAATTTATTTCAAGACAAGCAGTTAAGAGTCAAGCATTGGCAGATTTTGTGGCAGAATGGACTCCCTCTCCATCAAACCCTGGGGGCCACAGTGAGCAGAAGACAGAGCATCAAGCTCCAATCTTCACCGAGCCTCACTGGACCCTCTACTTCGACGGCTCCATGCAGAAGCAGGGGGCCGGAGCTGGAATCCTTCTCCTTGCACCAACTGGGGAGAAGGTGAAATACATGGTACACCTTGACTTCAAGGCAACCAATAACATGGCAGAGTATGAAGCACTCATCTACGGACTAAAGGTGGCATTGTCATATGGTGTCAAGCAATTGCTGGTCAAGGGAGATTCACAGCTCATCATTAAGCAAGTGAAGAGTGAATGCTCCTGCAATAATCTCCAGCTAGCTGCTTACCTCCTTGAAGTCCAGAGGCTTCAGTAGGACTTTGAAGTCCTAGATCTCCACCATGTTCAGCGTGCCCATAACGCTGAAGCTGACGAACTCTCGACCAAAGCGTCAACCGGAGCTCCAGCTCCTGGCGGAATCTTTGTCCGGAGGTTGTCAAAGCCAACAGCTCAGCCTGCCGAACTGAGCGAAGGGGGCGAGATCAGCATCCTGTTGCCATGGCAGCCATCAAGGGTCGTAGGTGCTGTCGGGGGCTCCGAGCAATCCAGCACGCAAGACTCAAAAGCTCAAGCTAGTTCCGATGCATGGATCTCGGAGATCCAGAGCTACTTGAAAGACAACATCCTTCCTGACGATGATGTATCCGCTGACCGGGTAGTCAGATTGGCTAAAAGATACACGCTGGTAGAAGGGGATCTCTACCGGCGCGGTGCCAACGGCATCCTAATGCGGTGCATAACAAGGGAAGAAGGCTGCGAACTTCTCGCAGAAATCCATGGAGGCGAGTGTGGGAACCATGCGTCTTCCCGCACGCTGGTCAGTAAAGCCTTTCGGCATGGCTTCTACTGGCCTACAGCGCTCCAGGATGCAACTGAACTGGTGAAGAAATGTGAAGTGTGCCAATTTCATGCGAAGCAAATTCACACACCAGCTCAGTCCTTACAAATGATACCTCCTACATGGCCCTTCGCTGTGTGGGGGATGGACATCTTGGGACCTTTCCCAAGAGCCGTTGGAGGTTACAAGTTCCTGTACGTCGCCATTGACAAATTCACCAAGTGGCCGGAAGCAACTCCAGTTGTGACATCAACAAGCAATCTGCTATCAACTTTTTGCAGTCCATTGTATGCAGATTTGGAGTCCCAAATAAAATCATCACTAATAATGGGACCCAATTTACAAGCTCAGCATTCCAAGGATATTGCGAAGACCTCGGCATACAAGTTTGCTACGCCTCTGTAGCTCACCCAGCCAGCAATGGCCAAGCCGAGAGAGCAAATGCTGAAATCCTTAAAGGACTCAAAACGCGCACCTATGAGCGCTTGAAAAAACATGGAGCCAACTGGATCGAAGAGCTTCCGCCCACTTTATTGGCCAACAGGACATCTCAAAACCGGTCAACTGGAGAGACACCCTTCTTCCTGGTGTACGGAGCTGAAGCAATCCTTCCTCCGGAAATCACCTTGGGTTCACTCCGGGTCCGGACCTTCGACGAAGCCGCGCAGGACCGGCTCCGACGTGAAGACCTAGACCTCCTTGAGGAGGGAAGGTGCCAAGCAGCTGTTCGGAATGCCCGATATCGCCAAGCCCTACGGCGTTATCACCAGCGGCATGTACACAACCGACAGCTCGAGGAAGGCGATCTGGTGCTACGGAGAATACAATCCAGAGAAGGGTTAAACAAACTCTCCCCCGGATGGGAGGGGCCCTTCCGAGTGATTAAAGTATCCCGTCCTGGAAGCGTTCGCTTGGCTACTGAGGATGGGACACCTCTCCCAAATCCTTGGAACATCGAGCACCTCCGTAAGTTCTACACTTAATACCACGGAGGTGAGTCTTGAGTAACTTGGGGTGTATGTTATAGAGTCATTGTACAAAGTCGGGTAGTTCCTCCGGGAGAGCAGCCGGACCTTTCCCGAAAGGTCCGCAAAGTTCATGCAACACTTGTCACAGTCTCAGGACTAAAAGTGCGGCTAACTACCCTGGGTCAAACGAGAAATGAAACACACTTAGCCTGGTTCCGTACCCTAAGAGTGTACTTGTTTCCCCTGTACCCCGGACCTATAATGAAAGACATCTTCATGTGAAATAGACTCCACGTGCATTTATTTTGTACAGGCTCAACATTTTTATTTTTCTCTTTCTTGTCTATAACAAAGACGTGCAATTCTTAAGAAATTTTAGTTCGACCGGTTTATATACGATTCGAGTTGTATCGTCAGTTCTTTTGGATTCAAATATCGTTCATGGCCAACTCGCCTGAAAGCCGCCAAGCCAATCTAGGGCTGGAGTGTGCTATCGACTTAGCCTGGTCAAGCACCCTAAGTACGCCACTCTACCTACACCCCGGCAGGCCAAAGTAAGGCGGGTCCATGGACAGTTGAATCTAGAAGAAAAGACAACGCATTCAGTTGTATTTAAAATCGCGTTTGACTTAAAGTCTTCTTGAGAATCGTAAGCCGCGACGAAATTATAGACAAGGAACGAATTTTACTATTTTTCTTGGCTTAAGTGTGCAGGAAAAATAAAGTCTATGTTGATGGAGAAAAGCTAACTAAGCTCCGACTCCCCTAAGGAGGTCAGCCGTCGACGCTGAATAAAAGATGGTGAGAAGACCCCGTAAATGGAGTCTGCTGCCAACAAACTAAGTGTTGGCAAAGGTCACTGCCGGAGCTACTCAGCTCCTACACCCTGGAGGACTAACTATCGATGCTCTACGTGTTGATAGAGACTATTGCCGGAGCTATCAAGCTCCAGCGATGGACAATGCCGCAGCTTCTAAGCTCCGACAACCTCAGGGGGCCTTCACTATCGAAAACTTCAGACCTAAATTCTACAAGTTCGGAGCAAATGAGTCTTCAAAAAAACACAATATCCTCTTGGTACATGTTCACAATCAAATTGTGTATATCTACCAGGGGGCCAAGTGAAGATAAAAGTGTTGAAGACAAAAAGTGAAATTCACAAAAATTTAGGGATTTCATTTATCTGGAGACAAGAGATTACATCTGGAGACAAGGGATTACAAAATTAAGGAAGAAGAAGAGAAAATACAAGTGAGAATTATAGAGATGGTCCTAGACCCTATGGAATAATTGGGCGACCTTCTGAGCAACCTCCAATACGCTGGCTCGGGTAGCTCCGCCTTCTCCTTCGACGGGGCCTTCAAGCACCGGGTCCAGAGGAAATTGAGAGTTCCGACTGGTGTAGCACGTCAGCACATACTCTGCGACGTTCTTCGCCAGGGATTGCCCCTCAACCTCCAGTTGGTCCGCGATGACATCGCCCACCTTGGAGAGCTTGCTACCTACTGCACTCAGTGCCTGCAGCGCTAGGTCCGGCTCCGGCTCCGAATCATCCGGGCGCACGGGGCTGAAACCCATCGGTGTCAGCGCGTCGTTGGCCTTGCCCAGGAACTCCCAAATCTGTAGGGAGTCCGCAGTCCTCAAGCCCTTCATTTCTTCCAGGGATCTCCTGGCCGACGTCAGTTCGGAATTCTCACGGGCGAGGCGCTCAACTTCTTTGGCGTTTTGCTGAATCTTTTCAGCAACTCGCCTCTCGAGTTTTCCGAGCTCCTCCTCCCGGAGCTGGATCTTGTTCTGGCGGTCAACCAGGTCCTTCTCCCTACCCCTCACTTTTTTCTCTCTGGCAGTAAGGGCACACTCTTGTTCATAGAGTTCCTGCCCTCGCACCCAGGTCTTCTCCTCTTCCTCTTGGCAGCGCTCTTCCAATTTTTTGGCGCGCTCCTCGAGGCCCTTGTCAGCCAGAGCCACTTTCTCGGTGAGCTCCTCCTCTCTCCTCAGGACATCATCCCGCAGCTCTAGGAGTTTCTGCTCTTCATCTTCGAGCCGTTTCTCCCTCTCTTCAAGTGCCTCTCGGTGCTTGATGAGCGTAGTGTTAATGACCTCAAGCTTTTCGTGGCGTTCCTCGGCCGCACTATTGGCTGCTTTGGTCTGATTGTAGATCTCCTGGGATTGAGCGTCGAGGGCGCGAGTCATACTCTCCCTGTCATCCAGCAACTTGCCCCAGTACTCCAGGCAGATCTTCTCCCGTTTGATCCACTCCTTGTCATCCGCTAGCCTCGACTACGCCAGTTTGGTCTCGAAGTAGAGCCGGTTACGCCACCGCCTAAGGGTTTGGCGCTCCTCTTCAAGAGCCTTGCTGTCGTGGAAGAAGGCCAATTGGACTTGACGCAGACTGGAACATGCGTTGTCAATAGACAGTGACAACGGGATGGGTTCCGGACCTGCTGGGGTCTCCTCCGCTGGTTCCAGCGGGTCTTCAGATACAAAAATCGGGTCCCACTCCACAAGAGTGGACCCCTAAGTCTCCAAGGCACTAGGGCCGTCCTCTGGGATGGCCTCAGTCGCCATCGAAGAAGGCCCCGCCGCCAAGTCTTCGTTCACCTCCTAAGGCAGGGGGCCAGCGACTTCGCTTGGGCACTCCGGCTCGGCCGCAAGTACCTCCGACGTCGTCGCTTCTGGAGCAGGAGCCGCTACTGGCTCCGGCCTGGGCACCTCTTCTGACGGAGGCTCAAGCTATGTCACCTCTTCAACAACCGGCTCAGGAGCCGGAAGATCTTCAACATCGTCCGGCCCTGTGGCCGGAGCTCCAACCATAGCCAGCTCAATGGCCGGTGCTTCGGAGGTAGCCGACCCAACTGCTGGAACTACCTCAGTTTCCGGCTCGCATGCCGGGGCTTCAGTCACCTCCGGCTCAACCGCTGGAGCTTCAACAATTTCCGGCTCAGAGGCCGGGATTACTACTTCCTCCGGCTCAACAGCCGGAGCTTCCAACATCGCAGCATCAGAACCCGGAGCTTCAACCTCCAGGATAGGTGCCGCTGGCGCATCTTCACTCCCGTGGTCCGGCGCTACCACGAGAACTTCTGGGGATGAGTTGAGGTCCATGACCACGACAGCCGGCGTCGGAGCTGTCGCAGCTTCAGCCACCACTTGGGGCGGCACCGGGACAGGAGCAGAAGCTCCCACTCTCACGGCCTCAGACACTGTGGCTGAGGGTGGAGCCTCACTCCCCTTCTTGGGGACGCTGCAGATGATGAACGAAGAAAATTAACAAACAGTTGCTACAATTAAAATAATTGTCCAAGGTAGAGATTAAAAATTACCTTGGGAGGCTTCCGCACCAGCTTGCGCGGAACCGTTTTCCCGGGCGTTCTGGGCTGGCCATAGTCGGCGTAGAAGCTCCTGAAGGCCCCCCGGAACTTATCGCGGCCACGGGCGTTTCCCGGGTCGAGGCTCTCCTCGATCGGGAAGAACCCCCGGACCTGAAGGCCTCCACCGGCCCAGGTGCCGGAGTCGCGCGCCCAGAGCTAACACCCCGGGAAGATCCCACTGCGGGAACAGACGCGCTACGGGAGGACCCCACTGCAGGAACGGTCTCGTTCCGGGAGGACCCCATTACGGGGACAGTCGCCACGGTTGTAGAAGACCTTCCCCTCCGGGGAGAAGGAGCCGAGGCGAAAGTAGCGGGCCTGATGGACCTTCCGTCGGCATGCTGCAGCTTCCTCTTCTGACTCTCGGGTTCATCCGCCAGCTCCTTGCCCTTGCCGACAACCTCGACCCTTGGCATTGGGGCAGGCACGGAGCCATCTTCGGGCATTCCGGGGATCGCCACCCGGGTGGTTGATCTTCTCTCGACGACACCAAGGTCGTCAAGTACGGGCATCTTTCGCCGGAGCTCCCTGTTGAACTCCACTTCCACGTTCAGAGGGAGGAAGGCCGACGGGGGAGTCAAGTCATCACCGTCAACATCGATGCCGTGCTGGAATTTCTTGAGGTGGAACTCCAAGGTTTTCCCCACCATGTTGGACTTCAACCCGGTCTCAACCCGGTCGTCGTCCATCACGCTGTTGAGGGCCCAAGCGAGTTTCTCCCCCCTCTTCAGCGGCGCCCACCTGTTGACCAGGAAATTGCAAAATACCGCCTGAGGAGTCAATCCTCCCTCCACGCATTGGCGGATCCTGGTCAAAGCAGGGTTGAAAGCTTCCGCCAGCATCGGAGCTTCACTCCAGATCGTCGTGTCGATGCCGGGAAGACCATCGGGCAGCTCCAGCCTCTCGTGCTCCTCCACCCTGACGACTATCCAGTCTTTCTTCCAGTCATCCCACTTCCCAGAAGGAAACGACCGGAGGTACTTGAATGGGCACTTCTTGCGCTTCACAAAGTAGTAGAAGCCAAGGTACTCATTGCTCCGGCCGGTGGTGTGGACGGTGAAGAAGGTCCGGAAGAGTTCAATGCAGGGGGGGTGCCCACCCACATCTCACAGAAGTGGACAAAGATAGACACGAGGAGAATGGAGTGAGGTCCAAGGTGGTATAACTGTAGACCATAGAAGTCTAGCAGCATCAAGAAAAAGGAAGAAAAAGGCAGGATCAACCCCACCATGGCGTACGAGGAGAAGTACACCATTTCGCTGGCGTGCTCCATCTCGAATGGGAGCTCCCCACCGGCACGGACCGAGCGGTTGAAGAAGTCCGAGGACCACCCCATGAGGGCCCGGACCTTCTTCAAATCGCCGTCGGTCTTCAAGCGACTCTCGCGGAGACCCAACTCCATCGCGGCACGGCTAGGCAAGAGAAGAAGAGCAAAGCACGAGTTGGGAGTTTGAGCGCAAGATCAGATGAGAGGTGTAAAGAACTCCCGACGGTGCGCGCTTTCCTTCTTAAGTAAGCCCTCGCAACGCTTGGATGGAAACCGCAAGGAAGTCGAAGATACCATTCAAAAATTCAACCCAGCCGATGACAGGAGGGCCCGGGACCACCCCGACGATCAAGTCGAGGCTCTTACCCAGGCGAACGGTTGTCATCATGAGGCGGGAAATCCAAAGGCGGCGGCCTGACAAGGCGTGCGGAACCGATACGGTTTTCATATTGGGAAACGGCGACCTTCAATTGCGTGAGATCCGCATGCCAAAGATCTCATCTACCGCACGCGGGATGCGCCACGAGGCGGGGATTTAATTCCAAATCCTTGCCAACGGCACCTTCAAAGACCCTTGGAGACTCAGTTCAAGAATCGCGAGGATGGACCCACCTCCGGCGGAATGGCTTCACCCCAGTGGTCTTCCCCGGAGATAGGTCCAGGGGGCCACTGTCGGTACCCTAAAAACCGTACACCCCTTGAGGTTACAAAAATCTCAAAGGAAAAGCATCTACTTGGCATGAAGACCCTCGGAGGCCCACATGTCAGACATAACCGGACCCGCTTCTCCAACATGGTTAATCCCTGGGTCGCCATGTGTACTACCAAACCGGAGCTACTGCCCACAAGGGGGAAGCCCCGGGCCTTGTACCGAAACGGCACCTCCAGACTTAACCCCAGACCGAGAGAAGCTCCAGACCTGACACGTGTCGGGTAGCCCTGGAGCTACCTGTTTCCCACAGCAAGCTTCGGAGCTGCCACGCGTCCAATCGTCGGATCTTCAGCCTCTAACCTCCGGAAGACCCCGCAACGGCTCCGGATCTTCAAAGAGGAATTAAGGACTTCAAGACCCGATTAAGTGTCATTAATACCATATTAATGACACTTAAACAGACGATCTTAACTCCAGTAATGGTACTGTCAAAGCCCATTACAGGGTCATTAAGAGCAATTAAACGTGTATCAATACTAGTAACCGCCAGGGCCACATGTCGGGCCAGGCTAACTTGTAACGACCTGCCCTTGTACCATAAAAGGACAGGCCGACGATACACACAGGGGGGACACACGCGCAACAGACGCTCGTCACAAGCTCATACTGCTAATACAACACCAACACACCCGTGGAGTAGGGTATTACGCTTAGGCAGCCCGAACCACGTAAATTCTTATGTCTCTTGTGTCAATTCCTAATCACCTTCTTGAATCTTCGCGCGCCCACACCGAACATCAAACTCCCCTATCACTTTAGTAGTGTAGGGAGACCTGCCGGTTCCAAAACGCCGACAACATCAAAGATGGAAAATCGATAGGTGTGCCTATGCTAGTAAATGAGGGTAGACTACGTGGGAGAGGCAAAGTGGGTAAGAAAACTTTTGTCGTTCAAGATTACAAGAATGTACACCGTGCACATTTTGGTGTACTACAACAGCTCGCAATAGCTAAGTCGTATATCGAGGGACACCAAATTGAGCTTTGTGATAAAAACCAAGACAGCACAGAGGACTGGATCATGAAAGAGCACAGAAGATGTTTCACTGAATGGTTAATGGACAAAAATATACCATACGGAAACACTATAGAAGAGGCAACAATGAAGAAGTTAGCTTCTAGCCCATCCGCTTTGATGACATCATGGCAAGCATATGACATCAATGGTTATACATTTTACACTAAAGAAAAAGACGGTAAGAGTGTTGCACAAAATAGTGGTGTTCGTATTGAGGCTTATGATTCACAAGGGCAAATGACCACATATTTCGAGTTCATAGAGGAAATATGGGAACCCGATTATGGCGAAAGAATGGTAATGCCCGTATTTAAGTGCCAACGGGTCAAACATCCTGATGGTATGAAAGTGGACAATTACGGGCTAACACTGGTAGACTTGAATAAACATCCTGATCGGAAAATCCATCCAAGGATCGTCAGGCTTCAAATTGATGCTTTCAACAATCCAAATGATGAGCCACGGGTGTTACTTGCATCTACAAGAGCTTGTTGTGCAAGGATTAGCTTGACAGGAGCTTAGTAGCATCACAGGTGGTTCTTAAATAATAACCGCCTATGGAAATCATGTATTTTCTCAGGCGTTGGTTAATTAAGAACCGTCTGTGATGTTAGCTACATCACAGGCGGTTCTTAATTAATAACGTTTGAGAAAATACATGATTTCCACGGGCGATTGTTTCTTAAAATCCGCCTGTGATGTTCTGTCATCACAGGCGGTTATTGTATCATTCGTCATCACAGTCGCATTTTTTACGGACCGCCTATGTTTGAAAAATCCAGGCGCCTGTGAAAAATGCTTTTTGTAGTAGTACCTGCAGCATGGTGCTGTTCCGTCGTGTCACCACAGCAGTTCACGTCTCGGCTAATCGGCTTCCACCTGGGGAAGGTGGCTAACGCTAACACGTTGTAGTTGTCACCGCCCCTTCCGTCACTAGCCACTTGTAGCACTACCTTCAATGACATAAGAGTTTTGATATATTTTAAAGACTTCAGAATTCACAGTATTTTGAGATCAAGGCAAAATATCAATTTTGACATTTGATTTTGTCGGTACCTTGCGGACCAGGTACCCTCGCTTACCACAAAAGAAGTGTTGAATCCCACCTTCTAGAAGAGAAGACCTTGGGAGGCCACGTGCCCTACAGCTCCGGACCTACCTCCGTGCTAAGAGTGGCTCTGGTGCTGTCACGTGTCCCACAACATGCCTTCCTACTAAGAGTGGCTCCGGTGCTACCACGTGTCCCGCAGCTTCGAACCTGCCTCCTTGCTAAAGGTAGTTCCGGTGCTGCCACGTGTCCCGCAGCTCCAGATCTGCCTCTCTGATAAGGGTGGTTCTGGTGCTGCCATGTTTCCCGCAGCTCCGGACATGCCTATCTGCTAAGGGTGGCTCAAGTGCTGTCACGTGGGTCTGAACCCTACCTCTTCAACAGGAAGGGCTCCGGGATCTCCATCTGTCCAAGAGCGGTGTGGGCATTCAAGACCATAAATCAATCGCTTCAAGACCAGGTTAACGCGTCATTAACTCCGCATTAAAATGCACGATCAGTGAATTGGGAAAAGTTGCGGGTATTATTGCGGAGTAATCAAATGTTATAACGTCGGCATCAGGACACGTTAATATACAAATAAATCACTATTATGTGCCTTAGATCGTGTATAAGGTGCTTAATAGCCTGAGGCCATCTGTAGGGCCTCAGTCTTGCTATAAACAACCAGGCATTGGCATATAAAAGGTATGTGCGGCACAGTAGAAACACAACCAATACTCAACCAGACTCAAACGCACACTCATACACAGACAATACAACAGTCAAACCCCCGTGGAGTAGGATGATACACTCAGACGGCCCGAACCACATAAAAACTCTCGTATTCACCTTGTTCTGAGTTCTTCAAATTTACGCCTCCTCCGAAAAAGAACCTCTGCGGACTTCTTCTTACTAGTACCAGAGGAAGTGCCGTTGCAACACTTCGACAAATTTTTTTAATATCAGAAAATCGAACAATGCCAAAACAAAAGATGTTACTATCACCCTTTAGACACTATGCATATATATAATATGCGACAATAAACCGTAAAACGAGGCACATTCAGTGTACTGATCATCAAATGGACACGAGTTGTTGTACGTACGCATATGCGCTTGACTACTTAGAGGCTGCATGAAGACAGTGATCGACATGCATCGCTCGCAAAAAAATAGAGGTCCCTGCTGCAAGTGGCTGCCTCAGCCGCAGTTTTTTTTTTTTTTTTGAGAGAGCCTCAGCCCTCAGCAGAAGTTGGGATGGTCAACGGGCACGCCACTCCAACTCAGTTAACACGTTGACCTTTATCTGAGCGACGCTACTAGGCAGCAAGCACTGGTCCGCAAGAGCACAAAACATCAAACAGTGGACTCCATCTGAGCGCATTCGGTTTAGTTTAAATCCAATTCAAATCGAGGTCGGGCCCGATAATAAATGCCGCTAGCAATATACTTCCGCAACCCGGACAAATCCAAGTCCAGAGCAAAAAAAATTCAAATACCGCAGCAGCCTGTCAGGTAGCTAAACTGAAGGATCAAATCAAATTCTTAAGCAAGTTGGCACGTCAACGATACGGGTTCTGTTTGGCACAACTTATAGCACAACTCTTTGCAGAAACAAGCAGAAAGTGTTTCAAAAAATAGAATTCCTCAACAGTGTATTAGTTTAGCTGCTTTTCAAAATAAACTAAAATCAAAATATAATTCAAGTTGCTTTACACCAGTGTTTCAAATAAACTCCTTTTCACCAGCATTTCAGAAACAGCTCATGGACTAGTAGTAGTACAAATTAAGCTGTAGGAAGGAATAACCAACCAATCCAGCATCTGCTGAAAAACCAGCACATAAGAATCCAACCGAATTGGTCGAGATTTTCCACTCCAGCGTGGAATCCGACCTCACTCTCGGCCTCCCCTCTGCAACCATTTTTTTTTTCATGATCATACAAGGATCAACTTGGTGGTTCTAAATGATTTCAGACAGCTAAGCAGAGGACTTGGCAGCGCTGTTTCAACTCACTTCGGGGAGTTGACTCAAACAAAAAACTAGCTAATAATTAGGGTCGACCCTGCCAAAATAATAATGTCATGTACTATATTTTCTCTCTCTCTTTCAAATGAAAAATAATGCCACTGGCACAGTAGGAGACTACGAGAACATTTGACATTCTTCTGTTTCAGAAATTGAGCTGATCGCGTCGGTGTTCGGCTGTCTTACCGTGACAAATTGGTAGTTTCATCGGTTCTGTCATTTTTTGCGTGCACGGCTTGGGACAGGTGCACACGACTATGGTGATCTCGCGGTGATATGTCGGAGCTAAATTCCAATTAAAATTGACAAACGTTTGTCCGGTTTGTCGGCGATAGCTAGCGTTATGCATACGTGCTGTTGTTTGTAGACTACTCTATCCGTCTTTATGAACTTATCGTTTTGTAGTTTAAAAATGAACTACAAAGTGATAAATTTATGAAGATAGAGGGAGTATGTCGTATGCTTGGAGCAGTGTACATCAGTAGACAGCAACACGAGTACTCCAATGACCTAACAGGTATAGCTGCACGAACAGATTCACACGGTTCAGCTTGCCGCCAGGTGTGCAGATTGGACAGTGTTCGTGGACATTACCAACGACACAATGTGGATAGGAGGGGCGTCAAAGCGCTGTCGTCCCGACGGGAGAAACAGCCACCGGTCTGGTGTGAGATTTTTCATAAGATCCGTTGGGATCTTTTTTGAGACAATTTGACTGCCGAATATGATCGTTCGTAATAGTGCTAAAGTAAACATAGCAACCTTAATATAATAATAAGTATTCCCTCTTTCTCATATTACAATTTTTTTAGTTCAACTTTGAAAGTTGTCTTATGGGGATGAAGGAGTAAAAATTAGTACTATCTTAGTTTTTAAAAGTTTGTTGTTTTATAGTTTATTTTGAACTACAAAATGACAAAAAAATTGAAAAAAAAAAGCAGGAGAATCCTATACATTACCCATACCGGTTAACTCCTCCAGGATCTGAACAACACCACACACCAACTAAAGGGCGGAGGAAATACAACGCCATTACTAACCAGTCGGGCCCGGGCCACATGCTTGCAGCTGCAGCTCGTTGAACAGAAAAGAGACAATCTGGTCGGGATAGGCTTCCTCATTTCGGAAGATGTGTCGATTACGTTCCTTCCTTATCTCCCACCAGAAGGAGAGAAGGTACCCCACCGTTGTTTGCTTGGCGCCTCTACTCCCATGCGCCACCATCGAGAGGAGCCAATGTTGAACCCCCGCAGGGTTAACTACGCGCAAAGATTCCGAAAGATTCAGATGATCCGTAGCTAAACCTCAAGCCGTCTTTGTAAAGGTGCACTGAGAGAGAAGGTGGTCAGCGGTCTCCGGAGAGCCTTGGCAAAGCGAGCAAATAGGATCGAAAGGCCATGCTTTCTTAAGCAGGACATTCGCATTGAGTGCTTTCTTGTGCAAGGCTAGCCAGCCAAAGAAGGGGCACTTGAGCTGAGCTTTTGCTGTCCATAAGGTTCTTGTCCAAGGGCACCTGATGCTCTGTCCAAATTGTGCCTCATAGGACGATGCCACAGAAAACTCGCCATTGGCCTCCAACGTCACTTAATCTGGTCCTTGGTCGTTGTGAGGGTAACCTCGGCCAAGGCCGACGCAAGCAGCAAGAACTCATGAATCAAGTCATCATTATCCATAGGTGGAAGGCTACGAATCCAGTTGAAGTTTGTGAATTCCTTCACAATGCTTCTTGATTTGAACCTTGCCCGCTGATATAGCATCGGAGCAAAGTTCCTTGGGGCTTGGCCCTATAGCCAGTTAGCCTCTCAAAATGGAGTGTCCCTTTAATTGCCCACATATATCAAGGTCGATGCAAAGAAGAGTTTTCCAAGGCCCGTCCCATTCATTCCAACAATGCCACAGCCATTTCAACCGTAGTGTTCGTCCAAATTTCTCAAGGTCTTTGATTTCAAGTCCTCCCCATTTCTTTGGGCGGATGCAAACCTTCCACTTAACAAGACAGTGACCCCCCCTTCACCTGGCCTGGATCCTCACTATCGAAGTGTTTTGTGAATGTAGCCTAGAGAAGGGTGAATAGGCTTTTTGAACTTTTCTCAGACTCTAAAATACTTAACAGATGGATCAAATGAGGCCAGACTAGTCCGCAATGGTGCGGGCTAGTCCGGTATGCACGGACTAAAAGATCAAGTAAATTGACAATTCTACTTCCAGCACACTATGCAGCGAAAATCAGATTATGAGTAAAGTGTATTGATCCAATGAACCAATATATTGCAATGATCAAGTATGATACAATGTTTCAATATGAGCTACACAAGTTTAAGCAAACCCTAGAATATGATGAATTATAAAACAAGAGTGCGCAAGACAATATTTTATCCCGAGGTTCAATTCTACGGAGGAAATCTACATCCCCATTGAGGAGTCTACGGAGGATCGGGTCTTCACCAACCCTACCCTCGTTGAATCGCCACGGAGGCCGATTCTCTTCCACTAACCACGAAGGGGCAAATAACTTGTTCAAGAGGCCTTCTCACAAGTTGAGGGCTCCCCAAGAATTACAACGATGAACACCACCAAACACACTCAAAAGATATACAATAAAACGATTAGAGTGTGAAAGAGATCAAACCCAACAGCTCAAGATCGTGTGGAATAATTATCTCCTTTGTTCAATTGCTAATCCTCAAAGATTTGATCCTTTTGGGCTTAGGATGTGTGGAGAGATGTGAATTTTGGGCTCTTGGAAGATGTGACAGCGTAGGGAGTCGAGTTTGATTGATTGTATGGCCGTACACCTCTATTTATACTAGGGTTTTCAAAAGTTACCGTTAGGGTTTTCGATGTCCGGACTAGTCCGTGGTGGACACCGGACTAGTCCGGTGTGCGTGTATGCAAGAAACCCTAAGTGTTAATGGATATCGGACTAGTCTATCGAGGTGCAAACTAGTCCGATCTTAGTCAGAAACTTTTCGTACTAGTCCAGCCAATATCGGACTTGTCCGGTGTAGTGAAAAATTGTAGGACTAAGGACAAGTCCGGACTTAGAGGACTTGTCCGATTTTAGTCAAAGGATTATCAAACTAGACCGGTTGATATCGGACTTGTCCCGTGTTGTGCAAATGTGAAGGGCTGCAGACAAGTCTGCACTGGGGGAGGACTTGTCTGTTTTTAGTCAGAGAGATATCAGACTAATCTGGTGTATATCGGACTAGTCCGCACATGTCGATTTTTGTGCAGTGAGTGTAATCTTTTTCACTTGAGCTCTTAGGTTGTGTTTCTCCAACACACTCCAAACAAAATAATCTAATATTTTCAGCTCTTGAGCTCTTTTCCCTTTAGATCCTCATTCTCCTTCCTTTTTGTACTTTTTCCTCATTTCTTTAAAACATGCGCTCATCTAAATAATTTTGTTAGGATCTCATTTGTTTGTCATTAATCAACCAAAACCCACAAGGGATGCCTAGATGCACATTAAATCTCCCCCTTTTTGGTGATTGATGACAACCAATTGAGATTACACAAATAAGATGAAAAATTCAGATTTTCATAAAGTGTGCACATATGAATTTTGAGAACAATAGCAAAAGTTGAATAACATTCATATGCGCACTCTTTATGGTGGGGTGCATGGTGGGGTGCAAAACTGTGTGTGTGTGTGTGTGTGTGTGTGTGTGTGTGTGTGTGAGCAATAATCTTGATGTGAATAAGATAAAAGCATAATCATAACAACATCAAGATTATCATGCATGTATGTCAATTTCAGAGCATAAAACATATATCATATTAAAGCATAACCATAACTTCATAATACATGTACAAAGGCATAATGAGAACATAACATAAGTCTTACAAAACCCACTTCTTAAAATAGGACACAAAAGAAGAACCTAAAACCTATGACTCCCCCTCAATCTCCCCCCCCCCTTTGGCATCACTCCGCGCTATCGGTCCTTTCATAATCTTCATCGTCGGCCTGAGGAGGAAGAGGAGAGGAACCACTCGTCGTGCCCCAAAGGCCAAAGTAGGCAAGCTCAGAAGGAGAGAGAGATGGAAGCTCCGAGAATTCAGAAGCAGAGTCCTCTGAGATAACTAGAGGCCCAATAGGCTCAATCTCCAGTTTTTGATGAATTGCTTTGACATTGTCCTTCATGTATCTCATTTGCTCTTTTTTTGCCTTTTTCATCTTATGAACCTTCACCTCAGTTTTGTGGCAAGAGACAAAGATAGCTGTCAAGTACTTCATGATCCCACTAGCGGACCCTTTGCTAGATGGAGGGGCCCTAGTGCCACAGGAAGGCCTTGTATCTTCTTGAGCTTTCTTCGGGTGTTCCTCACTCGAGGCAGGTGAGGGAGCATGAAAGTTGCCTAGAGGGGGGTGAATAGGCTAAACTACCTGAAATGACTTAATAAAACGAGATTAGAACTCAGGGGGCGGACTAGCCCGGTCCAGGGGTGGACTAGTCCGGTCCTCCTATAGGGAACAGCCTAGAAAGGGTTTCTAACAAGTTCTAGTCCAATTCTCGTGATGCAAGGTTTTTTAGAATGACTTAGTGAGCCTTAACAAGTTATATGACAAGTATGAAACTAAGGATCACGATGAAACAAGAGTGATGAACAAGACCGATAAAGTTAACCCTAGAAGCAATGAGCAATGAGTGAAAGTAAAGAACACAATGGACACAAGGATTTTATCCGGAGGTTCGATCCCACGAAGTAACCTACGTCCCCGTTGAGGAGTCCATGAAGGATCGGGTTCAACAACCCTTCCCTCACCAAGTTTACCACACGGGCCTAACTTGGTTCTTCCACTATCACAAAGAGTGAATACAATATTCGTTGGGGCTTCTGACAATCTGAGGCTCTCACCACAAATACAGTCACAAATCACAAATAATGACTCAAGCCACAGATCACAAAGATTCACAAAGTGCAAGAGATCAAACCGAGAGCCAAAGAGCGGTGTTCTTCCTCTTCTTCACCTTACTAAACCCTAATCCACACAAGAATTAGTTTTAGAGGGAATGTAGGCAAGAAGGGAACTTTTGGAGGCTCAAGGTTGATGTGGCGGCGCTAGGGTTTCAACTTTCTCAAAGGTTTGTTCAAATGAACCCAGGGGTCCTCTATTTATAGAGGTCCCAAGCCCATACTGCTGACTTTAGCAGATGGGCGGACTAGTCCGGCCTACAGCCCGGACTAGTTCGTCCTAGGGGACCACGACGTCCTTGACAACTGTCGCACTGCGCGGCAATCGTCACACTACCTGCCAAACTTCAAATCAAATGGTCACTTCAACAACGGACAAGTCCGGCCCTCACCGGACTAGTCCGATCTCACACAGAACGTTTTGTTTCATGTGAAAACGGACTAGTCTGAGGACCACAGACTAGTCCGGCCTTCCCAGACTTAGTCTCTCAAGCACCGACTTCTCTCACACCCGGACTAGTCCAGCCCCCAGGGCGGACTAGTCCGTTCTCAGTCAGGACCTCTTGGTCTGGACCAAAACGGACAAATTCGTGGTTTTGGGACTTAGTCCCCAAAACCCACTCCACGACTACCCGGACTAGTCCGTCCCACTACGGACTAGCCCGAACTCAGTCAGACCCTTCTGGTTCGGCTGAAAACGGACTTGGTCGGCCAGGGGCGGACTAGTCCGGCCACCTGCACGGACTAGTCCGGCCCTACTGCCAGACTTCTTCCAATTCTTTTCTCTCAATGAGTTTGACCTCTAAACCGCTTTGAGATCCTAACTTGATCTCAATGCACTTTACACACACATCCTTGGCTAGTCCAAACTCGACACACCAGAAGCCCTAGTTTCTCATTTTCGAGTTGACATCGCCGTTTTCATCCTTTTCCTTTTTGAGGGATTGTGCTTCCACTTAAGTTCACACATGTGCTTAAGATCACTGAGCTCATTAGTCACTTAATTGTCGTCATCAATCATCCAAAACCCACAGATATCCTATATGCACTTTCAATCTCCCCCTTTTTGGTGATTGATGACAACACATTAAGTCTTCATACAAAAGAGTATAAATTTGTGGTTTTCATAACGTGCGAGTGTATCAGTGACTCCCCCTCAATGAATGCATCATAAAATAGAGATTGAGGAAGTCCTTCATACATACTCACGTTATGGTGGGGTGCCTACATGTTGTGCTAAACAATTTGTGACAAGACATAATAAGTATGAATATGATCAAAAGATAGACATTCAAAGCATCATATTGATATTGAACATTCAAAACATAGTCTTGCACAAATTTAAACATCCAACATGACATAAATATTACAATAAGGAGTGCAACATGTCCAAGGATCCAAAATAAAGGGATACAACTAATTACCCTCCTTTCTAACTCTCCCCCATCTAACTCCCATCTAACTCTCCCCCTTTGGCATCAAGACACCAAAAAGGAAAAGAAGAGGGGGAACTTGAACCCTTAACCACTCAGACGTCGCTGTCTTCACTATCATCGGCCCCAGCGTCGGAGTCGCTCTCCATGGCCTCCGGGTCCTCGTGATCATCTACGTCGTCATCGTCGTCGGAGGCACGAGCCGAAGGAGCTGCCCGAGAAGAGCTCTCGTCCTCTTGGAGCTGGGCGAGCTCGTCGGGGGTGAAGTCAGGGAATGTTGTGATCTCCCCGTCGCTCGCCTCTAGAAAGGACGTAGGAACCTCCAGCTTGTCACACACCGCCTTGAGGTACTTCTCTTAGCGCTTGTGTGCCCTCTGGTTCCTAATCTCCTGCTTCCGGCAGGAAGTGAAGATCACCTTGATACACTTGAAGAAGGCGCTCATGGATTGAGGTGGAGGCGGGGAAGAAGGCGCCACGGGCCGAGAAGCTGGCATCGCCGAGGAGGAGGGAGGCTCCGCATTCTTCCGGTGCGGAGGAGGCGGGACAACAGGGGGTGTCTGAGGATGGAGCGGGTGATGAGTCACATCCTTGACGAAGGTCACGCCTGACACCTTCTCAGTGAGGTACATGATGTAGGGGGCATACCCGCAAGCACGGTTGGGAGTATGCGAGATGTTGAAAATATTGTCGAAGATGTAATCGATGAGATTGAACTTCTCCTCCCCATCAATGAGAAGTAGCAGGTGCCTCAGGTTGCCTTGTATCACCCCTGCGTCACCATCCTTTGGTGCTATGGTCCGCCTCAGGATCTTGTTGAGAATTCTGTAGAAAGGCTTGATGTTGCGAGCAAGTTCTGGCTCATAGGACACATGGCTCGGGTACATGTAATTCAACTGATCTCTGTCAACGGCCTTGTGGTTATAGATGATTATCTCATGGTCCAAATGAGCCTCAAGACCTAGAATCTTTGCAAACTCCTCAAATGTGACTGAGAGCTGCTCGCCATGCGTCATCCATATGATCCTTCTATCACCAGAGGTGGTGAAGTAGACGGTGGAATAAAACTACAGGATGACTTCGACGTTCTAGTCATACTTGAATCCTATGATGTTCTTGAGCACATGTCGCTCAGCTTCTTCAATGACCGCATCAAAAGCAAAATGTTGTTTCTTGGCCATGTACTCCCAGTCTACCCACTGTGCTTCAATCACAGGTTTCTTCATGCTTTGGTAGACGAGACGGTAATAATCACAATGAAAGTCACACCAAAATTGAGGGTCGGCGGTGCTCCTTTCATACTTGTACACTTTGTCTGTCCTGAGCCTTCTTGCTTTCTCGGCTCCCTTTCCATGGAAAACATTTGTAGCTATTTCACGCTGCCTGTTGGGGTTCCTCTCGGGAGTGTGCACTTCCAGGGGCCCTATCGGTTTGGCCTTCCCTTTCTCCTTGATAGAAATGCCCTTGGCCTTTGCAGCCGGTACCTTTACTGTGTGCTTTTTCTTCTTGGGCTCCACGGGAGCCGGAGCCTTGCCCTTCTTCGGATCTCGCTCGATCCGACGTTCAGCAATTTCTCCTTGGTCTGGCTCCTTGCCCTTCTCTTTCTCTCCAAGGGTCACAAGTCTCTTTCGCTTGGATACTTGTGCAGCAGCGGCCTGAGAGTTATGAGCCTTGCGATCCTCTCTCTTCTTCTTCTGGAGTTCCTTACGGGACTCCTCAATGGCCCAAGCCATTGCTTCATCTTCGTTGTAGGCTAAAGTTGCGGCCCTTGCTTGTTGCTTCTTGGCTTCTATTGCTTTCTCATGCTGCTCGAGATACTTCTCGGCAGCCTCAACTTCGGCTCTTGCCCGTTCTTCGGCGAGGCGAAGCTGCTCCGCCTCCCACTCGGGGTCAGTGGGGGGAGAAGCGGAACGGCGAGGAGCAGCCATTTCAGCTGAAAAGAATAGAAGCCATAAGATATTAGGTCAAGGAGTTGGAATAATGTGAAAGAAATCTCGAGAAATGACCAAAGTTGGAATTTGACCTGTGTACACCGGACTTGTCCGCCCCAGGGGCGGACTAGTCCGCCAGGCAGACTAGTCTGCCTGGCACCGGACTAGTCCGGTTTACACAGGTTAAACCCTAACTCTAACGGTTTTTTGAGAAATTTTGGAACCAACTTGCAATATTCCTAGGCTATGATCACAAGGTCACTAGAAGTAACTTTAATGAAGAGGCATCTATCAAAAACACAAGGAATCAAGAATGAGGCAAGTTTTTGAAAAATGGGGGATACCTCTTCAAATCTTGAGAAATCAACGGAATCGGAGATGGATCGCATCGCGAGTGATCGGGGAAAGTTTCCCACACCTCCGGAGCTTCCAATGCATGGATTGGAAACGATCTTTGGTGGTTGGAATCAAAAATCACCGAAAGAGGACGGTTTTGCGCGCGTGAGAGAGACAAAAAGCCAAAGGAAGAAGTGGAGGGGTCGGCCGCTTCCTGGGGGGTTTAAGTCCCCAGGGGCCGAACTAGTCCGGTTAAGGGGCACGACTAGTCCGGTCAACGGACCAAACCCGGACCAGTCCTGATCCGGACTTGTCCGGCCAGAGGGCAGACTAGTCCGGTCCAGGGAGGCTGAAAACATATATATTTGAGTTTTAGCCACTAGAGATGATCCTTTTGGACAGATTGCCACAACAAAACTTTATGAATATGGTCAGTAAGCATTCAACATTCAAACTATGACCAAAACTCACAAAGTCACTAGTTTTTCAAATATTTAAAAAAAAATCGAGATAGAGGTGAATTTTTCAACCACATGCATTCTTTTGAATAAGGCAAAAGGTGAACATTCAGATGTGCATGTTTCAAGCCACATTTCGAGAATCTAAGATATTGAGCTCACTCCTAAGCTCACAAAATCGCTTCTCATCTAGGGGCTTGGTGAATATGTCGGCTAGTTGGTTCTCGGTTCTCACATGGGAAATTACTATATCCCCCTTTAAGGAATGATCTCTCAAGAAATTGTGTCTAATGTCTATGTGTTTGGTCCTTGAATGTGCAACTGGATTATGGGCTATTTTGATGGTGCCTTCATTGTCACATAGGAGAGGAATATGGCGCAAGTTTATGCCATAATACCTTAGAGTTTGTCTCATCCAAAGAAGTTGTGCACAACAACTTCTGGCTGCGACATACTCCATTTTGGCTGTGGAGAGAGCAATGGAATTTTGTTTCTTAGAGGGCCAAGACACTAACGATCTACCCAAAAAATGGCATGTACCGGATGTGCTCTTTCTATCAACTTTGCACCCCGCATAATCCGCATCGGAATAACCAATGAGGTTAAACTTGGATCCTTTGGGGTACCAAAGTCCTAGGCTAGGTGTGTGAACTAAATATCTAAGAATTCTCTTCACGGCGATCATGTGACACACCTTAGGTGCAGCTTGAAAACGTGCACACATACACACACTAAGCATAATATCCGGTCTAGATGCACAAAGATATAACAAAGATCCAATCATGGAACGATATACCTTTTGGTCCACACTTGGATCGTCTTCGTTTAGGTCTAAGTTTCTATTTGTTGCCATTGGAGTCTTGATGGGTTTGGCCTTGTCCATGTCAAACTTCTTTAATATGTCTTGAGTGTATTTTGTTTGACTTATGAACGTGCCTTCTTTGAGTTGCTTGACTTGAAAACCTAAAAAGAACTTCAACTCCCCCATCATGGACATCTCAAATCTCTCTGTCATTATCTTAGAAAACTCATCACAAAACACTTTGTTAGTAGAACCAAATATAATGTCATCGACATATATTTGGCACACAAAGAGATCATCATTAAAATGCTTTGTAAAGATAGTGTAATCAGCTTTTCCTATCTTAAAACCATTTTGAACTAGAAAGTCTCTAAGACACTCATACCAAGCTCTAGGAGCTTGTTTGAGGCCATAGAGAGCCTTACGCAATTTGAAGACATGGTTTGGGAATTTTTGGTCTTCAAAGCCTCGTGGTTGTTCTACATAGACTTCCTCCTTGATTGGGCCATTTAGGAACGCACTCTTGATGTCCATTTGGTAGAGCATAAAATCATGGTGAGTAGCAAAAGCAAGTAATATACAAATTGACTCTAGCCTAGCTACGGGAGCAAAGGTTTCATCAAAATCCAAACCTTCGACTTGTGAGTACCCCTTGGCCACAAGTCGTGCCTTGTTCCATGTTACAACACCATGTTCATCTTGCTTGTTGCGGAACACCCACTTGGTGCCCACAACATTTGCTTGTGGACGCTTGACAAGCTCCCAAACTTTGTTCCTTTCAAAGTTGTTAAGATCCTCCTGCATGGCCACCACCCAATCCGGGTCTCTCAAGGCATCTTCAACCTTATGGGGCTCCAAATAAGAAACAAAAGAGTAATGTTCACAAAAATTTACAATGCGAGAACGAGTGGTTACCCCTTTAGTGATATCTCCTAGTATGTTGTCAACGGGGTGATCCCATTGAACACTTTGATGCACACGAGGATGTGGAGGTTGAGCTCTTGAGTCATCATCATATTCTTATTCTTCTTGATCTCCCCCTTGATGAATGTCTCCCCCTTGACTTTCGTCTTCTTGATCATTTTGAGGTGCCACTTGTTCATTTTCAACTTGATCGCGTGGGGAGTGACTTGCATCATCTTGTTGTTGGTCACTTGAGCATTAAGGTTGTTCTTGTGGCTGAACATCTCCAAGCGCCATTCTCCTAAGAGCTTCTTGTGGAGAGTCTTCTTGATCTAGTACACTTTGATCAACTTGCTCTACTTGGGAGCCATTAGTTTCATCAAACACCACGTCGCGTGCTATTTCAACAATACCGGAGGTTATGTTGAAGACACGGTAGGCGTGGGTGTTTGAGTCATAACCAAGCAAGAAACCTTCATCAGACTTTGAAGCAAACTTCGAAGTCCTAGGCCTCTTGTTGAGAATATAGCACTTGCTCCCAAAAACGCGAAAGTAAGAGACATTGGGTTTCTTACCAACTAGAAGCTCATAGGGAGTCTTCTTGAGGAGGCGGTGGAGGTATAATCGGTTGACGGCATGGCAAGCAGTGTTAACCGCCTCCGCCCAAAACCGATATGATGTCTTGTACTCATCAAGCATTGTCCTTGACATCTCGATGAGTGTCCTATTCTTCCGTTCCGCCACCCCATTTTGTTGAGGGGAGTATGGAGCTGAAAATTCATGCTTGATGCGCTCCTCATCCAAGAATTCTTCCACTTGAGTGTTCTTGAATTCGGTGCCGTTGTCACTTCTTATAGCTTTGATTCTTGAGGCGAACTCATTTTGAGCTCTCCTCAAGAACCTCTTGAGGACACCGTGAGTTTCACCCTTATCATGCAAGAAGAACACCCAAGTGAAACGAGAAAAATCGTCAACAATAACAACACCATATTTGTTATCGACAATGCTAATGTAGGTTATTGGGCCAAAAAGGTCCATATGTAGCAGCTCCAACGGTCTTGTTGTCGTCATGATGTTCTTTGAGGGGTGTTGAGCTCCCACTTGCTTCCCGGCTTGGCAAGCACTACATGGACTATCCTTTTCAAAGACAGCATTCTTCAAACCATGAATGTGCTCACCCTTAAGAAGCTTTTGTAAATTCCTCATCCCAACATGGGCTAGCCGTCTATGCCAAAGCCATCCCATGTTGGTTTTCACCATTAAGCATGTGTCAAGTTGAGCTTTATCCAAGGCAAGATTCACAAGATAAAGCTTTCCCTTGAGCACACCCTTAAAAGCGATTGAGTTATCACTTCTTCTAACGACGCTCACACTCTCATTAGTGAAAACACAATTATACCCCTGTCACATAGTTGTAATATGGACAAAAGGTTATAGTCAAGAGAATCAATATGTAAAACACTAGAGAGAGTATGTTGGGGAGAAATAATAATTTTACCGGAGCCAAGGATTTTCCCTCGGCTATTGTCCACAAAGAGGATTCCTTCATTTGGATCATCATGTTCCTCATACTCCTCGAACATCTTCCTCTCTCCGGTCATGTGGTTTGTGCACCCACTATCGAGCACCCATTTGGATCCACCGGAGGAGTATGCCTACAAAACAAGATTATGCCTTCCTTTTCGATACCCAAGCGGAGTTGGGTCCTTTGACGTTAGTAGTGAGGCATTTGGGCACTCACACGCAAGGCTTGGGGCTCTTGCGGAGTGGCCCAACATATCTAGCATATACTTTGCCATTCTTGTTCCTCATCAAAACATATGATGCATCAAAATCATGAAATAAAGGATGCGGTTCAAATTTAGGCAAGTAGGTGCTAGTTGAAGTGTTCTTCTCAATTTTAGTTGGGGATGAGCTTCCTTTGACAAAGACAATCAAGTTTTTGCCATACTTGGGGGTTTTGGCATTTTGCTTTCCCCCTCTAGTATAACCAAGACCATCCTTGACATTGAGAGGTATTGTGTTGGTGTATGCACTTCGTGCATACACCACCTTCTCTTTGTCAAAGATGCCACCCTTAAGTGCTTGCTTGCCTTGAGTCAACTTAAGCTCATCCTTTAATTTAAGAATCAAGTTAGAACGTTTGCAAGTTGATATTGATTTGGATGCAACTTTTGAGGAGGATGAGCTTTTGGAGGAAGAGGCTACATTAGTCTTAAGGGACTCAACTTGAGTCTCAAGGATCTTGTTAACTTTTGCCAAGTTGCCAAGTTCATCCTTGAGCTCAATGGTTGTCTCCTCAAGACTTGAGCATGTTTTCTTTCTTAGAGCAAGTTCATGCTCTAATGCCTTGCTCTTCTCTCTCTCAAGCTCAAGGAGCTCAATGAGCTCTTTACATCTTTCCTTTTCTTGGATAAGCAGGTCCTCTTGCCTATCTATGAGCTCCTCCTTCTCAAAAATCTCATCTGAAAGCAATTTCATTCTTCGCAATGTGCTCTTACTTATATCCTTAAACATGTGTTCATTTTTGCTAGCACTATCAAAATCATCATGAGAGGATATGGAAGAGGATGAGTTAGAATTAACCTTTCTCCTTCCTTGTTTTGCCATGAGGCAAGTTGGCTCGTGGTCGTAGAGATTGGGGAAGAGCTTGCTTCCCTTGGAGCTCCTCCCGATGGCTATTGTTGCCATATTCTCTTCATCTTCGGACGAGGAGGACTCATCGTTAGAGTCCCACTCCTTGCCCAAGTGATCATGACCGGAGGGCCTCTTCTTCTTGTAGAGCTTCTTCTCTTGTGGCTTGCCCTCCTTCTTCTTCTTGCCATCTTCATGTGGGCAATCTACAATGAAGTGCCCGTACTCGCCACAATTGTAGCAGGCCCTCTTGGTTTTGGGCCTCGCCTTTTCCTTGCCTTTACTCTCATGTTTGTATCCTCCTTTTCTTCTCCTCATCATCCTCTTGAAGTTGTTGATGAAGAAGTCATCTTCCTCATCGGTGTCAAGGCTCTCCTCATCATCTTTGTCTTGCTCTTTTGAGGAGGTTGTTGCTTTGAGTGCAACATTCTTCATCTTCGAGGCGGTGGAACTTTGGAGGTCATTGTAGAAGAGCGCCTCCTTCTCCATGATCTCGTGGTTGATGATCCTTCCAAGGACCTCCTCCGGGGTCATTTTGGCAAACCCCGGGCTTTCTCGGATCATGGAGCAAAGAGAGACGTTTCTAGGTATGAATGCCCGAATCATCCTCTTCACCACCTCGTGGTCCGTCCACTTGGTACAGCCATAAGATCTACTCTTGTTGATGAGTATCTTTAGGCGGTTGTACATCTCTTGGGGAGATTCACCATCCTTAATGGCAAACCTCCCGAGCTCTCCTTCTATGAGCTCAATCTTAGCTTCTTTCATGACTCGGTTGCCTTCATGAGCTGTCTTGAGAGTGTCCCAAATGTCCTTGGCCACCTCAAGTCCATCCACTCGGTTGAACTCATCTCTTGAGAGAGATTAGATGATCACTCCGGCCACTTGAGCATTGCAGTGAAGGAGCACTGCTTGCTCCGGAGTGATATCTTCTTCATTCTTAGGGATGTGCACCTCGGTCAGCACGATTTTCCATAGTGAGGGGTTGAGTGACACAAGGTTCATCTTCATGTTGTGCTTCCACATCTCGTAGTCGGTTCCATTGAATTGGGGAGGCTTCCCCAATGGGATGGAAAGATAGTGGTTGTTGGAGACAAGGCATTCATAGTTGTAGCCTTATTGGTTGTAGTTGATTGTGCCACTCGATGTGGAGGTTGAGCTGTCAACCTTGGGAATCTTCAACTTCTCTCGAAGTTTCGCCTTGAACTGGAGAGTCATCCGTTGACTTGTCTTGATAGAAGAGAATCTCTTCTGGGGTTGCGTGGACCTCACTGGTTGAGACTTCTTCGTACCCCACTCCGGCCATCTTCTCTCCGAGTTGTTAGACTCTTTTGGGAGAGTCCTGCTCTGATACCAATTGAAAGTTGCCTAGAGGGGGGTGAATAGGCTAAACTACCTTAAATGACTTAATAAAACGAGATTAGAACTCAGGGGGCGGACTAGTCCGGTCCAGGGGCGGACTAGTCCGGTCCTCCAACAGGGAAAAGCCTAGAAAGGGTTTCTAACAAGTTTTAATCCAATTCTCGTGATGCAAGGTTTGTTATAATGACTTAGTGAGCCTTAACAAGTTATATGACAAGTATGAAACTAAGGATCACGATGAAACAAGAGTGATGAACAAGACCGATAAAGTTAACCCTAGAAACAATGAGCAATGAGTGAAAGTAAAGAACACAAGGGACACAAGGATTTTATCCCGAGGTTCGATCCCACGATGGAACCTACGTCCAGTTGAGGAGTCCACGAAGGACCGGGTTCAACAACCCTTCCCTCACCAAGTTTACCACACGGGCCTAACTTGGTTCTTCCACTATCACAAAGAGTGAATACAAGATTCGTTGGGGCTTCTCACAATCTGAGGCTCCCACCACAAATACAGTCACAAATCACAAATATTGACTCAAGCCACTGATCACAAAGATTCACAAAGTGCAAGAGATCAAATCGGGAGCCAAAGAGCGGTGTTTTTCCTCTTCTTCACCTCACTAAACCCTAATCCACACAAGAATTAGTTTTAGAGGGAATGTAGGCAAGAAGGGGACTTTTGGAGGCTCAAGGTTGCTGTGGCGGCGCTAGGGTTTCAACTTGCTCAAAGGTTGGTTCAAATGAACCCAGGGGTCCTCTATTTATAGAGGTCCCAAGCCCATACTGCTGACTTCAGCAGATGGGCAGACTAGTCCGACCTACAGCCCGGACTAGTCCGGCCTAGGGGACCACTGACATCCCTGACAACTGTCGCACTGCGCGGCAATCGTCACACTACCCGCCAAACTTCAAATTCAAACGGTCACTTCAACAACGGACTAGTCTGGCCCTCACCGGACTAGTCCGATCTCACACAGAACCTTTTGTTCCGTGTGAAAACGGACTAGTCTGAGGACCACAGACTAGTCCGGCCCCCAGGGCGGACTAGTCTGACCTTCCCAGACTTAGTCTCTGAAGCACCGACTTCTCTCACACCCGGACTAGCCCGGCCCCCAGGGCGGACTAGTCCGTTCTCAGTCAGGACCTCATGGTCCGGACCAAAACGGACAAATCCGTGGTTTTGGGACTTAGTCCCCAAAACCCACTCCACGACTACCCGGACTAGTCCGTCCCACTACGGACTAGTCCGAACTCAGTCAGACCCTTCTGGTCTGGCTGAAAACGGACTTAGCCAGCCAGGGGCAGACTAGTCCGGCCACCTGCACGGACTAGTCCGGCCCTACTGTCAGACTTCTTCCAACTCTTTTCTCTCAATGGGTTTGACCTCTAAACCGCTTTGAGATCCCAACTTGATCTCAATGCACTTTACACACACATCCTCACACGTATTTGGCTAGTACAAACTCGACACACTAGAAACCCTAGTTTCTCCTTTTCGAGATGACATTGCCGTTTTCATCCTTTTCCTTTTTGAGGGATTGTGCTTCCACTTAAGTCCACACCTGTGCTTAAGATCACTGAGCTCATTAGTCACTTAATTGTCGTCATCAATCATCCAAAACCCACGGGGATCCTAGATGCACTTTCAGAGCAGCTGGGAGAGAGGCTTGAGGAGGATTCCGAGGCCTTAGAGGAGTATGCTCCACATTCTTCACAAACTCAATTCTTGTGACTTTTTCAATCATGAACATGAAGTATGGTGCATAGCCACAGGAGCAGTTTGGTGTGCAAGAGATGTTCACCATATCATTCTAGATGTAATCGATGATATCAAACTTCCTAATCCTGCTAATCACTTTCATCAAGGTTCTCAAGTAACCTTGGACACTCCCGGCATCTCCATCATTTGGAGCAATTGTCTTTGGGAGCACTCTATTAAAAACAGTGAAGAAGGGCTTCATGTTCTTGGTTGAGGAAGGATTGTATTTTAGGCGAGTATCATAAAGAAAATACATCTTGTCCTTCTCCAAAACACCAAGATTGTGAATCACAATCTCATTGTTGTTGGTGTCCTCGAGGTGCAGCAGCCTAGCAAACTCAGCATAAGTAACTGTGTACTTGAATCCATGTGTCATCCAAGTCACTCTCTCTTCTTCATCGCTGGCAAAACAGTATGTAGAGTAAAACTGGACTATTGTTTTATCATTCCAGTTGTATCTAAAGGAAAACAAGTCCTTTAGATCATGCCTCTCTGCAGCCTCTACCACCTCATCAAAAGCACCACGGCTCTTTCTTCCAAAATGGCTCCAGTCAATCCATTGGTTGCGGACCACTTGAGTCTTCATTTGGAGGTACACAAAGTTGTAGTATTTCAAGTGGAAATGACTCCAAAATCTCAGATCAGTTGCCTTTTTCCCACTTCTATAGGCATCAATCTTCCTGAGCTTCCATGCCACATCACTTCCTTTGCCATTGAACTTCTCTTCTAAGGGCTTCCTATTCCCTTGTCTTGGAGCTCCCATCATCAAGGGACCAATCGGGCCAGAGGAAAGCTCCTTTCCTTAGCCCTTGGTTTGGCGTGGAGCCGCCGAGCTAGGACCAACCACATCTTTCCCTATGGAAGCTAGTTTCTTAGCCAGAACCTTTTGCCGCACCCTAGGTGGAGCGGGCGAGGAATCAGCGGCACGGTATTGCATTTTCTTAGTTTGGCCTGTCAAGGCATGAGGCATTGTCTCTTGATCCAATTCGGCCTCAAAGTCGGAGATATCCTTGTTTGAGTTTGACATGATTCTCACAAGGAAGATATGAAGGATATGGATAAGCAAGGATAACAAGGAATTGGATTGAATTGATATAAGCTAGAGTTTTGATTAGGGCAAACCGGACTTTTCCGTTGTTCAGGGATGGACTTGTCCGTTATGTGGCTATTCAAAACCTAACTCAATGAAACTTTAGGCTACTCAATGCAAAAGTGATCTACGGTAAATGGAATACATCAATAGAGCATGTATTGGCCGGAAGTATTAAGCTATTGGAGCAAGAACAAGAAAAATTGAAGGTTCTAGGGTTTGGAGAGAAGTTTACCAAATCCTTCGATTTGTGGCGTTGAAGGAGTTCTTTATGCGGACTAGTCTGAGGTCTTCGATCCCCTTGCAGTGGAGATCGATCTCCACAGAGACTTGAGTGGATTTGATTGAGAACTCGCAAAAAACACCTTGGGAGCACTTGAGTGAGGAGAGAGAAAGTGAGAGAAGTTGTGAGGTAGAAGAAGATTAGGTCTGCGCCGGCCCTAGGGGTTATGGAGTCGAAATATCGGACTAGTCCGTGGTTGTACTGGACTAGTCCGGACTAGCGGACACTCCGCGGACTAGTCTGCAATGCGCGGACTAGTCCGGGGTAACCACGGACTAGTCTGTGGTCACCTGGACAGAAAGATATAAAACCCTTTGTATATATATCTGAGGATCCTAATAAGGAATAGGAGACAAAGACACACAAATATTCTTGATGAATATGATCAGTAAACATACAACAATCAAGCTATGACCATAATTCACCAAGATCAAGTAATTAACATAGTTTTTCGAACAAAAATAGAGGAGATGATTTTTTCAACACAATCAACATGATTTTGAAGATGGCATACAGGTATGCAAGTTTTCAAGCCACATTTCGAGCATCAAGGATATTTAGTTCATTTCGAAGCTCACGAAAGTGTTTTGCATCAAGTGGCTTGGTAAAGATATTAGCTAGTTGTTTTTCAGTGTTGACATGGGAAATGACTATGTCTCCTTTCATTGAGTGAGCTCTCAAAAAGTGATGTTAGATGTCTATGTATTTGTGTTTGGTTCTAGAGTGCTCAACAGGGTTATGGGCAATTTTAATTGCACTCTCATTGTCACAAAGGAGTGGAATACGGTTCATATTGTAACCGTAATCCCTTAGAGTTTATCGCATCCAAAAAAGTTGTGCACAATAACTCCCAGCTGCAACATACTCCGCTTCGGCCGTGGATAAGGCAATAGAATTTTGTTTCTTGGAAGACCAAGAAACTAGGGATCTTCCTAGGAATCGGCAAGTACGGGAGGTACTTTTTATATCTACCTTGCATCCGGCATAATCTGCATTGGAGTATCCAATGAGATTGAATTTGAACCTTTGAGATACCAAAGACCTTGGTTGGGTGTATGAACCAAATATCTCAAGATCCTTTTAACGGTTGTCAAATGACATTCCTTAGGATTGACTTGAAACCTTGCACACAAACATACACTCAACATAATATCTGGCGTAGATGCACATAAGTATAGTAAAGAGTCAATCATGGAACGATATACCTTTTTATCCACGTTTGGTTCGTCTTCATTGAGATCCAAGTGTCCATTTGTCACCATGGGAGTCTTTATGGGCTTCGCTTTGTCCATTCCAAACTTCTTAAGAATGTCTTGAGTGTACTTTGTTTGGCTTATGAACGTCCCTTCCTTTGGTTGCTTCACTTGGAATCCCAAAAAGTATCTCAACTCTCCCATCATGGACATCTCGAATCTATGTGTCATAATCTTACTAAATTCTTGACAAAAAGATTTGTTAGTTGAACTAAATATGATGTCATCTACACAGATTTGGCAAACAAAGAGATCATCATCAATGTGTTTGGTAAACAAAGTGTAATCAGCTTTATCAATTTCGAAGCCATTCTCAATCAAAAAATCTCTAAGGCACTCATACCAAGCTATAGGAGTTTGTTTGAGACCATAGAGAGCCTTACACAGTTTGTACACATGGTCGGGGTACTCTTGATCTTCAAAATCGGGTGGTTCCTCCATGTACACCTCCTCCTTGATCGGTCTGTTGAGGAAGGTGCTTTTCACGTCCATTTGATAAAGCTTGAAATCATGGTGAGTAGCATATGCAAGTAATATACAAATCGATTCAAGCCTAGCTAGGGAGCAAAAGTCTCGTCGAAATCTAAACCTTCGACTTGTGAATACCCTTTGGCCACAAGTCGTGCTTTGTTCCTTGTTACCACTCCATGTTCGTCTTGCTTGTTGCAGAAGACCCATTTAGTGGCGACGATGTTGGACTTGGGTCTTTCAACGAGCTCTCACACTTCGTTCCTTTTGAGGTTGTTCAATTCTTCTTGCATCGCCATCATCCAATTCGGATATTTTAATGCATCTTCAACCCTTTACGGTTCCAAATAGGATATAAAAGAATAGTGTTCACAGAAATTAGCTATGCGAGATCGAGTTATTACTCCCTTTTGGATGTCACCAATTATGTTGTCGACGGGGTAATCTCTTTGGATGCTTTGGTGTACTCTTGCATGTGGCACTTGTGGTCTTGAATCTTCATGATTATCATCTTATTCTCCCCCTGGATAGTTGCCCTCATTGATGTTTTGATCACCTTGATCTTCTTGAGGTTGATCTTGTGTGGAAGCTCCCCCTTGATCATTTTCCTCCACTTGTGGTTCATCTTCTTTATTTACATTTGGAGGTGGCACTTGTGGTCGAACATCACCCAACACCATTCTTCTCAATACTTGACATGGAGCTTCTTCTTGATCTAGCACACATTGATTAACTTGCTCTTCTTGAGAGCTGTTAGTTTAATCGAACACTACGTCGCATGCTACTTCAACAAGTCTGGAGGCCTTGTTGAAGACACGATAGGCGTAAGAGTTCGATCATAGCCAAGTAAGAAATCTTCATCAGACTTTGAAGGGAACTTCGAAGCCCTGTGCTTCTTGTTTAAAATGTAACATTTTGAACCAAAGACTCGAAAATATGAGATATTCGGTTTGTTACCCGTGAGTAATTCATATGAGGTTTTCTTGAGTAGACGATGAAGATAGAGTCGATTTATGGCGTGACAAGCGGTGTTAATCGCTTCAGCCCAAAACCTGTCTGAAGTCGTGTATTCACCGAGCATTGTCCTCGCCATATCAATGAGTGTTTCGTTCTTCTTTTCGGCTACTCCGTTTTGTTAAAGAAAGTATGGTGCTGAAAACTCATACTTTATTCCTTCCTCATCTAGATACTCCTCAACTTGAGTATTCTTGGATTTCGTCCCATTATCACTTCGTATGTTCTTGATCCTCAGTGAGAATTCGTTTTGGGCACGCTTGATGAACTTCTTGAGAGTTCCTTGAGTTTCTGTCTTATCATGAAAAAAGAAAACCCACGTGAAGTGGGAAAAATCATCGACAATGACTAAACCATACTTATTACCGCCGATGCTTATGTAAGAAATTGGACCGAATAGATCCATGTGGAGGGGCTCAAGCGGTCTTGTAGTCATGACATTCTTCGCGGGATGGGGTGCTCCTACTTGCTTCTCGGCTTGGAACACTCTACAAGGCCTGTCTTTCTCAAAAACAACATCCTTTAAACCTCGGATGATCACCTCTAAGGAGTTTTTAAAGATTCCTCATACCAACATGTGCTAGCCGTCTATGCCACAGTCAACCCATGTTGGTCTTTGCAATCAAGCATGTGTCAAGTTCGGCTTTATCTTTGTTGGAGACAACTAGTTAAAGTTTTCCCTTTAACACACCCTTGAATGCAACCGAGTTATCACTCCTTCTAGAGACGGACACACCCTCATTAGTGAATAAACAATTATAACTTTTGTCATATAATTGAGATATGGACAAAAGGTTATAACCCAAGGAGACAACATGTAAAACATGAGAAAGAGTATGTTGTGATGAAATTGCAATTTTACCGATACCAAGTACCCGTCCCTGACTATTATCACCAAAATAAATGACTTTGTTTGGATCTTCATTTTCTTCATATTCCACGAACATTCTTCTTTCTCCGGTCATGTGATTGGTGCATCCACTATCTAGCACCCATTTTGCCCCACCGGATGAATAGGCCTGTAAAAACAGATTATATCTTGATCTTAGGTACCCAAGCTTGCTTGGGTCCTTTGAGGTTACTCACAAGTGATTTGGGCACCCACACATGAGACTTGGTGTTCTCATGGTGTGGCCCAACATATTTCGTATAAACTTTTCCATAAGCACTTTTCGTAAGTACATATGAAGCATCAAAGGTTCTAAATAAAACTTGTTGTTCATATGAGTTAACAATGTTCATTTTATCAAAGTTACTATGTTTTCCAACTTGAGAAGAAGTTCCTTTGATAAAAGCAATGTGATCCTTGTTATTCTTGTGGCTTCTAGTATTTTTATTTTCACCATAAGAATACCCAATGTCATATTTAACATTTGGCGGTCTTGTCACCAAGTATGCACTACGTGCATACTTGACTTTCTCCTTGTCAAATATGCCACTTTGGAAGGGATGCTTGTCTTTTGTCAAGTTTGACTTTTCTTTCAAGTTGGTGTTGTTTTTAGCAAATGTACAAGCAATAATAGTTTCAGATTTTATATGTTGAGAAGGTGAGCTTGAAGAGGATGAATAACCACTTTGCTTGAGTGACTCAACTTGTGTCTCAAGGATCTTGTTAACTTTGGTTAAGTTAGAAAGTTCATCCTTGATAGCCACATTTGAGTCTTTTAGCTTCAAACAAGCTTACTTG
The DNA here is from genome assembly GCA_036927565.1 of Tuctoria greenei. Taxonomy (NCBI): domain Eukaryota; kingdom Viridiplantae; phylum Streptophyta; class Magnoliopsida; order Poales; family Poaceae; genus Tuctoria; species Tuctoria greenei. Next base: position 199,949,135 of record JAYESD010000006.1, read on the forward strand.
CTTGAAGCTAACTCAAGTTCTAGTGATTCACTTCGCTCCTTTTCAAGTTCAAGGAACTTTTCAATCTTAAGATATTTATCCTTTTGGAGAATGATCATATCTTCTTGTCGTTTGACTAGCTCCTCCTTATCAACAATCTTATCCATTAAAATTTTCAAATTTGCAGCTGTTTTTCTATCTAGACCACTAAGCATGTTTTCTTCATCACTATAATTATCAATATCACTATCAGAATAAACCGAGGAGTGAGTTTTAGTTTTGACCTTTCTTTTTCCTTCCTTGGCCATTAGACACGTGTGGTCAGTGTCCTTCCATGCGCCCATGGTTGGAAAGAGGGTGGATTTCTTGGAAGGCTTCTTGATGGCTATGGTGGCCATCTCCTCTTCTTCTTCGGATGAGGACTCATCATTTGAGTCCCACTCCTTCCCTAGATGTGCTTGGTCATATTGCTTCTTCTTCTTGAACATTTTCATGGGTTGAGGCTTGTTGTCTTTAGTATTCCTCTTATTTTCTTCATGTGGACAATCTAATATGAAATGGTCATATTCTCCGCAATTGTAGCACGTCCGTCTCATCTTGGGTCTTTGTTTGTCCCTTTTTCTTCCTTCGTTTGAGCTATTATGCTTTCTTCTTCTCATCATCTTCTTGAACTTTTTCATGAATAAGATCATGTCTTCATCATTGATGTCACTGCTATCATCATCACAGTCATCTTCTTCAATAGCTTCTCGAGCTTCTTTTGATGCGGGTTTACAAGTTTACCTCAAAGCAACTCCTTTCTTCTTTGCCGAGGTAAGGCTGGCAATTTCCTTGACATGTTTGGCTTGCTTCTCCATCATTTCAAAGTTGATAATCTTTCCAAGAAGTTCGTTCGGGGTCATTTTCCAATACCCGGGGCTTTCTCTAATCATAGAGCAAAGAGTCACGTTGCGAGGCATGAAGGCTCTAAGAATCAACTTCACGACCTCATGATCATTCCACTTCTTGCTGCCATAAGCTCGGACTTTGTTGACAAGATTCTTGAGTCTATTGTACATGTCTTGAGGAGATTCACCATCTTTTATAGCGAATCTTCCCAATTAAGCTTTGATCATCTCTATCTTTGCTTTGCGTACATGATGGTCACCTTCATGTTCGGTTTGTGGAGTGTCCCATATCATTTTGGCAATTTCGAGTCCATCCACCTTGGTGAACTCGTCTCAGCTCAATGATGAAGTGATCACAACTGCAACTTGAGCATTTCGATGAATTGCTTGTTCTTGACTTGGTGTCAACTCTTCATCATTTTCCGGAATATCTATCCCACTACAAACTATGTGCCACAAACTTGGGTTAAGAGATATAAAATGCAGTTTCATATTTTTTTCTCCATATTGAATAGTCATTTCCATCAAAATAAGGTGCTTTTCCTAAAGAATTGATAGGTAATGACTATTATTGGAATTTAAACGTTCATAGTCAAAAGGATATCGGGAGTACTCGGTGTGACTACTCTCCTTCATCTTCTCATCTCTAGTCTTCTTCTTTCCTTTTGAAGATAGTGCCTTCTTCCAAAGAAGAGCCTTGAGTTGAAGCATTTCCTCATCATCGTCCTCACAGTCTTAAATTGCATCGAGGGGCTTCTCCAGCTTTTGGGTCTTTTCATCATCACCCTTCTCGTTGTTGAATTTTTTGTTTACATCCTTGATGTATGACATCGTCTCTTCAAGCGGTGAGTCTCTTTTGAAGAGTTTGGCTCTGATACCAATTGAATGTAGCCTAGAGGGGGTGAATAGGCTTTTTGAACTTTTTGTCGGACCCTGAAACACTTAACAGATGGATCAAAGACGGGGAGGTCGGACTAGTCCGGTATGGTGCGGACCTGTCCGATGTGCGCAGACGAAAATATCAAGCAGATTGACAATTATACTTCCAGCACACTATGCAGCGGAAACCAGATTATGAGTAAAGTGTATTGATCCAATGAACCAATATATTGTAATGATCAAGTATGATACAATGTTTCAATATGAGCTACACAAGTTTAAGCAAACCCTAGAATATGATGAATTATAAAACAAGAGTGCGCAAGACAAGATTTTATCCCGAGGTTCGATTCCACGGAGGAAATCTACATCCCCGTTGACGAGTCCACGGAGGACCGGGTCTTCACCAACCCTACCCTCATTGAATCGCCACGGAGGCCGATTCTCTTCCACTAACCACAAAGGGGCAAATAACTTGTTCAAGAGGCCTTCTCACAAGTTGAGAGCTCCCCAAGAATTACAACGATGAACACCACCAAACACACTTAAAATATATATAATAAAACGATTAGAGTGTGCAAGAGATCAAACCCAAGAGCTAAAGATCATGTGGAACAATCTCTCCTTTGTTCAATTGCTAATCCTCAAAGATTTGATCCTTTTGGGCTTAGGATGTGTGGAGAGATGTGAATTTTTGGCTCTTGGAAGGTGTGACAGTGCAGGGAGTCGAGTTTGATTGATGTATGGCCGTACACCTCTATTTATACTAGGGTTTCCAAAAGTTACCGTTAGGGTTTGCGATGTCCGGACTAGTCCGTGGTGGACACTGGACAAGTCCGGTGTGTGTGTATGCGAGAAACCCTAAGTGTTGATGGATACCGGACAAGTCTGTTGAGGTGCGGACTAGTCCGATCTTAGTGAGAAACTTTTCGGACTAGTCCGGTCAATATAGGACTTGTACGGTGTAGTGAAAAATTGTAGGGCTAAGGACAAGTCCGGACTTAGAGGACTTGTCCAATTTTAGTCAGAGGATTATAGGACTAGTATGGTTGATATCGGACTTGTCCGGTGTTGTACAAATGTGAAGGGCTGCGGACAAGTCTGCACTAGGGGACGACTTGTCCGTTTTTAGTCAGAGAGATATCGGACTAGTCCGGTGTATATTGGACTAGTCCGCACATGTTGATTTTTGTGCGGTGAGTGTAATCTTTTTCACTTGAGCTCTTGGTGTGTGTTTCTCCAACACACTTCAAACAAAATAATCTAATCTTTTCAGCTCTTGAGCTCTTTTCCCTTTAGATCCTCATTTTCCTTCCTTTTTGTAATTTCTTTCTCATTTCTTTAAAACATATGCTCATCTTAACAAATTTGTTATGATCTCATTTGTTTGTCATTAATCAACCAAAACCCACAAGGAATGCCTAGATGCACTTTAATTTTGCGACACTTTCCCTGGACCTGCTAAGGAGCATCCCGCGGAGGTTCTTTTTTAGGAGGGGCGAATTCTATGGATCTACAAGCACGACGAACACGGATGATTTTACGTGGTTCGGGCCGCCCAGAAGCGTAATACCCTACATCCACGGGGATTGTGTTGTATTGTGTGTGCTCATCTTGTTTGCGTATGAGAGATATGTGAGAGAGGTTTCTAAGTCGGTGGCTGCCAGGTCCTTTTATATGCCAAGGGCCGACATCTTACATTATGACCAGAGCCCGGCAGGTGGCCCCGGGTTAATTAGTCATGAAAGCACATTAATGTGCCTTGATGACACGTTAATAGATCTTCATGGTGCACTAACGTGTCTTGATGACACGTTAATGGGTATTGATAGGTCTTGATGGTGCACTAAGGTGTCTTGATGACACATTAATGTTGTGTTGATGACTTGTTAATGTGGTTTTGAGTGTACACATTGCCTTTCAGAGTCGCGGGACGCGTGGCAACACCGGACCTCTCCTTAGTGGGGTGGCTTGGTCCAGAACCGCGGGACACGTGGTAGCACCAGAACTCTCCTCAGCGGGGAGACTAGGCCCGGAGTCCTCGGAACGCGTGGTAGCATCGGACCTCTCCTCAGCGGGAAGGCTAGTCCAGAGCCGCAGAACGCGTGGTAGCACTGGACCTCTCCTCAGATGGGAGGCTAGGTCCGGAGTCCTCGGTACACGTGGAAGCATCGTACCTATCCTCAGTGGGAAGGCTAGGTCCGAAGCCGCGAGACACGCGGTAGCGCCGTACCTATCCTCAGCGGAGAGGCTGGGTCCGGAGCTGCACGTCATGTGGCTGTGTCGGAGACCTCCTCGGCAAGGAGGCTAGGTCCGGTCTCGCGGAGCACGTGGTACCTCTGGGTACCTCCCCTCTCGGGAGATGGGACCCATCGCCTTTTCTTCCTTGTATGCGGGCTACCCGATTTGCAAGGTACCGACAGTGGCCCCCGAGCCCACCTCGGGAGAGGCGACGATCCCGTAGGTGGGGCCACCGTCATAAACGTCGACGGATGGCTTCCTCGAAGGTGCCAGAACTTGGTGAAGGCGCGAGAACGTCCACCATCGATGCTAAGAATGTCGACGGCGGGCCCCCTGGGAGGTGCCGATGTCGGAGCTCGAGGTCCGACGGCGAAGCCCGAAGAAGGGTGAACTAGGACATGCACAAGAGTGACAACAGAAAAAGTAATAGTGCTCATTGGTTACAAGAATCCTATCCTTAGTTTTGTTGTGTCTTACGATCCTTAGTCGGGCTACGGTGCGTGAGTAATTCAGTACGATAGTATTCGGGTATTAGTTACTTCCTCACCCAAGAACATGTGATGTTTGGACCCGCCTTACTGTGATGCAACACCAGAACAGGTAGAGTGACGTACTTATGATGCTGGATCAGGCTAAGCCTTTAGCGCACTCCAGACCTGTCATTAGCATTGGTATTCAGGCAGGTAGGCCATTCAGCGGGCATGTGATCCCAAACACATCACAAGTACTTCAAGCTGCCCGTTTGCAACAAGATAACACAATCACTATGGGCAATTAGAAAGATGTAACAGAGCGGAAATGGGACAGTATGCATAATATTGAAGCATAATTATATGAACATGGCGAAAATATCTGGATAATGGTTATTGCTTTGTCCAGGAGCATGTGCCTTTAAGTTTGCGGTACTGAACTGCAGTACTGAGGAGGAAGAGTGCGCTGACTTAGGATCACAGGGCACGGCTTTGAGTGCATGACCAGACTAAGCAGTTTGCACACTATTGACCTCCCACTGACATTAGTCTTTCGGAAGAAATTCGACCTCGAGTACTCAGCCGTAGCATTGGAAAGGTAGAGTGTGCATACTTAGGGTGCAAGACCAGGCTAAGCAGACATCACACTTCAGAGCTTCAATTAGCTTTTTATGAGAGTGACCGTTCAGCGCCATGGACTCCGAGCAACAAAATAACCAAGGACACCAGATACGTCACAGTTATCTGGTGGCATCATTATTATCGTGGCGGCAAGTAGTCGTCGTGCGGTGGCAGATGTAGCCATGAGGAAAAGTGTACAAGCTTAGGGTCACAGGACACAGACTTAGTGTGCAAGACTAGACTAAGCAAGTTGTACACTTTGGACCTCCCACTGGCGGCGGTGGCGGTAGAAAGCCGTCGTGTGATGACAGCAGTAGCCACCAGAGAACAGAGCGTTTGTCCGTCGGTTCAGCCCGCTATGAAGCGGGAAGTGGCGTTGTCCTCTCTGCTCCCTTCATGGCGCGAGGGTCGAGAGGAGCCTGCGATGGACTGAGGGTTCACCATCATGGTGAGGCTCGTAAATCCAAAAAAGTATCTTCTATATAGCGCGCCAAATATCGAAGTGTTTTGCGACACTTCCCCTGACCTTCTAAGGAGCAGCCCACAGAGGTCCGGTGTTGCAGGTCATGTGGCTGTGTTGGATCCCTCCTCGGCAGGGAGGCAAGATCCAGCCTCGCGGAGCACGTGGTAACCTCTGGATAACTCCCCTCTCAGAAGGTAGGATTCATTGCCTTTTCTTTCTTATACGTCGCAGGATATCGATACTCACCCTTCCACAGAAAAGAGCGGCGAATTCTATCAATTTCCTTGATGACCTATGAGAGTAGCTTATGGACCGTCATGAAGTAAGTCGGCATGACTGTGATCACCGACTTTATGAGCACCTATCTCCCTGCATAGCATAGAAGATTGCGCTTCTATACAGGAAGCCTACTTGCCACTCGTTGGATCAGAGGATGGAAAGCAGACCTAGGCAACTTTCGCACATGAAGAGGAAGACCAAGGTAGGTGCAAGCAAGCTCGGACACTCTTTGGTAGTTGTTAGGTTTAATCCCACATCGGATATTGATGATGGAGGAGCCCAACATATAAGGTGGAGGGAACCTCACCTATCAGGCTAGTCTTTTGGGTTGAGGTGACCCATGACCTTGGTTGGGGCTTCGGTTGGGCCTGTTTGCGTAGCAGGCCCGTTGTGATCTGGGCCGACGGCAGGGGCCCGTCTGCGTGACGGGTCGGGCCGCGTTCTAACCAGTGGTATCAGAGTCAGGTCGGAAACCTGTAAAGTCTCCCGGGCCACACACGGATATCGGACTGTCGGAGAGATCTCCCGGGCCACATGAAATCGGGCTGTCGGAGTGGTGTCCACTCGAGTGTGAAGGGGAGTAGGACCACCCGATGTGTGATGAAGGGGGAGATTGTTAGGTTTAATCCCACATCGGATATTGATGATGGGGGAGCCCAACATATAAGATGGAGGGAACCTCACCTATCAGGCTAGTCTTTTGGGTTGAGGTGACCCATGATCTTGGTTGGGGCTCCGGTTGGGCCTGTTTGCGTAGCATGCCCGTTGCGATCTGGGCCGGCGGCAGGGGCCCTGCGTGACGGGTCGGACCGCGTTCTAACAGTAGTGCATGCTAATCACCTGTCTCTCGGCCTCCGTGCACTGGATAGTGTATAACGACAAATTTTCAATGACTGGAGGAGTATAACATTAGTTATAGTTAGATTATTGATACTAGTCACATAAATGTGCAGACCAACCTACTAGTTCCTTCATTTCGGGCACGAGCGCGAAGGAATACTCCACTCTACTGAGATCCCTTCGTACCAATCGCTCCACCTGAAGTGGAAACATTGCCCTTTACATGCATCCTCACCAGCGGGATCGCTTAAGTTCTAGACGCGCGAAATCAAGGGCCCCGCATTCGTGAAACGCGGTCCACGTCAAGAGCGGCGAGCGCGTGCAAAGCGAGCTCCGCGGCTCGGTGCGGTGTGCGAGTGAGCTAGAAGAGTCAACGAGTCAAACTCCCCGGGAGTCCCCGATCCTTGTACGCGGTTAATCCGGTATTTAACCTGTCACGCTCCAATCAGAAAATAAAAAATCTGAATCGCTCCTGATTAACCCCTGAACTTTTGGCTTTGAAAGGGAAAGAAATCAAAAGGTATAAACTAATCTTCCCAGTTGCGGCGTGCTCCCCCACATGCCTCCTCTTCTCTTTCCAAGCCCAGCAGCCTACCTCTCCTGGCCTCCGTCTCCGTCTCCGTCTATATAAACCCGCCCCCTCCTCTCCCGCCCTTTTCATCACTCTTCTTCCTCCTAGCCCCTGCCTTCCCTTCTCCACAGCTGCGAGCTGCCATCTCTTCAATCGATGGACATGGCGCACGAGAGAGACGCCAGCAGCGAGGAGGAAGTCATGGCCGGCGAGCTGCGGCGCGGGCCGTGGACGGTGGAGGAGGACCTCCTGCTCGTCAACTACGTCGCCACGCACGGCGAGGGCCGCTGGAATTCGCTCGCCCGATCAGCAGGTAGGATAATTCAGTTAAATACATATCAATTCTCCTTCTGTATCATTTTGTCTCTCGCGGATCATCCGGCCGGATAGTTCGTATACGTTCGTGCGCATCACTCCCCCTTGCTTGGTACCTGATCATCAAGAACCATCCAGCTAACCAGAGGCTCTACATGGAGTTAAAAAGAGCGAGAGAATTTTAAGTGGTTAGCATCATTCCCGGCCGTACGTAGGGATGATATTTACTTACTCTTTTCCATTACATCATCCATCCTGTCATCATATATTCTCATCTGCATATATACAACTGCTCTAATTAGCAGCTAGCAATGGTGTCATGTGACTTGTGGATTAACTCTGCATGTTCCCGTCATGCAGGGCTGAAGCGCACCGGCAAGAGCTGCCGCCTCCGGTGGCTCAACTACCTCCGTCCCGACCTCCGGCGCGGCAACATCACGCCGCAGGAGCAGCTGCTCATCCTCGAGCTTCACTCTCGGTGGGGCAACCGCTGGTCCAAGATCGCGCAGCACCTCCCCGGCCGCACCGACAACGAGATCAAGAACTACTGGCGCACGCGCGTGCAGAAGCACGCCAAGCAGCTCAAGTGCGACGTCAACAGTCAGCAGTTCAAGGACGTGATGCGCTACCTCTGGATGCCCCGCCTCGTGGAGCGCATCCAGGCCGCCGCCGCGGACACGCCCCCGTCGTCGTGGCAGAACGGCGCCGACGACGGCCTCTACGCGTCGCCGGAGCTGCCCAACGACGCCTGCTGGCCCGCCGAGTACTGCCCAGCCGTCGGTGGGCAGGTGGCCACCACCGCCGTCCCGGATCTGTCGAGCACTACGGCCTGGTCGTCCTCGCCGTCCATGGACGACTCTGGCGCGGGGGCACAGCCCTGGCCAGCGCCGGTAGGTGGCGCTGAGTGGTTCACCACCGCCTGCGACGCTTCCAGCGCAGCCGCTTCCATTCCCGGCAAGGACCTGAGCACCCAGCAACATCAGCAACCGTGCCCGCTCGGATTTGGAGAGACGTGGACGTCCGAGCTCCCCGAGGTCGGCGTCGCAGACTTCGAGATCGGCAGCTTCGACGTCGAGAGCATCTGGAGCATGGACGACAGCCTGTGGTACACGCAGGCGCAGGGCGTGTGAAAAGTCTAACACCGCCGGCACGGAAATCCACAGCATCGCCGGTGGACAACCGCCGGGCACCGGGGACGCATAGCAGAGCTGATGGGAAACGGAATAGAAGAAGGAGAAAGAGATTATTTGGAGGATTAGGAGAAGAAAACAAGACGCTGTCCAATCGGCAAGACAAGATGCAGTTTTTGGACTCCTCCGGGACTATTCTACTCCACTCCAGTTCTATCCGTCTCATGAATTTTATTTTCTTTCTCGCTTTACTTAATCTTGTAGCCATATAGCCGTTAGTTGTCACGTGCTAGTGCTAAGTGTTGTACGTGGCCCCGTCTAATTTTACTCATCCTTTTTGAGTAAATACGTACGTAAATATATATACATGAGCTGAAGTTACCGACAAAACCGATATGATTGTATATACTTCTAGAATCGGTAACTTGGGAACCAGGGCAGCAAGCTCTCCGACGTCAACCAAGTCGCCTACAGGTAGTAGTACTACTCCGGGGTCCATGTAATTCTTCGCCGCTAATTGTGATCCTCATGCGCCTCTCACTCAGTCTCAGTGGCGACTCTTTTATCTGCTGCTTCTGTTGCAGTGGTTGGTTACCGTCATGATTACGCCGATGGCGACCGCGCCTGATCCGTCCGTCCTCGATGGATTATTAGTTTATGCCGACATGGATGTTTAGCGCGAATACATGATCGCGTCAGCGCCAACAGTTCCCGGATGCGCGCGGCGTTTACACTTGTTGGTTCCGCAACTCGTCAGACTCGCGTGGCGCGTGGATTGGATGAGAGGTAGCAGGGGAGGGAGAGACGACGAGCTCGCGGTGGCAGTCAGCAGAGCGCAGCAGCGGCAAGGAATCATCGGCACTCAGCAGAAGAGCAGCGAAACGGAATCGAAAGGCGGCGACGAGTCTGAAGTGGATGCCGAGCAGGTATGCTTTTAAGTTGAAGCAGCACTAACGGAACGGCACGCGTATGACAACGGGCTGGGGCTGATACTGCTACAATCCAGCACGTTTGCATGCGACTGGCGAGCGGGCCTCGTGCTTGGCAGCATCAGGATCGAAGGAAAGGAAAGAAAAGGAGCAGAAGTGAAAGGAGGCGGGGCCGGGGCCATGTGCAGCCACGATTTTCTACTTCCGTGGCTTTTTTTCACACCGTGTTTTCTTGCCTTTCTCTTCCTCTGAGGAAAATAGAAACGTAAGGTAAAGGCAGCGTCGCCTGGAAAATGCGCCCCGAGCGCGATTGTCGTGCCTGGGCCGACTGAGCTGAGCTCCACTCACGACTGTCAGCTTCCATTCCATCCGCGCCGATATTCCCCCCCTGCTCCCCGTCCCTGATGCGAGCGCACTTGATTGTTGGCCGACGGATTTGTTGAACCGGTAAAACAAGGGGCCGCGTCCCTCTCCACTGATGTGCGGTAAAACAAGGAGGCAGCGTCACGTGATCTCCGTGCGCGTACGTGCATACGCGCTGGCCGGATACGGGAGCAGAAGGTCCGCGCGCCGCCGCCGCGGTGACTGGGAGAGAGGCCGGCGAGCACGAGACGGGAGGCGACGCGGCGGTGGGCGGGTTCGGTTCGCGGCGGGCCCGGGATCCACGTCACCAGGTCAAGCGCGGGCTGAAACGGGTCAAACCGCGCCCGCGGGTCGGAGAGGACTCCCTCTCCCGCGTCGCGCAAGCCGCAAGAGCAAGAGTGCAAGAATGTCGTGCCCATTTGGGACGTGCACCACGCCACGCCATGCCCGCCGTCTCTCCGTCTTCTTCACACCACACCGGGGCGACGAGTTATTTTTACCCCAGGGTTCCGACTGGCCGGGCCGCCCTCTCGCCTCGCCCTGCTGGCCTGCTCCGCTTCTGCACAGTGGTCTGCCTCTGTCTGGCTGGCTGGCTGCCGCCGGTGCTCGCCGGCTGAACTAAAGCCGTGGCGGCGCATGTGCTGTTCTCAAACACTTGTGTGGCCGATTCTATTGATAGATCTAATGGAAGTAAACTTTTTCAAAAAAACAAAACGCGGACGAATGCAAATTTTCGATGTAAGCAAGCAAGACGTAGAGAAGTCCATGCTCTCGGAATTTATCGGGGATATGTACCAGATATTAATTGTTACGGATCTCGGATTGAAAAAAAAAAAGAACACTTAGTTACGGCGACCCTTCAAAATGTTCAACCGTTCTAATCATGCGAATCTCTAAACAAACAACAGGGCGTGATCTTATTCGTCTAATAGCCATCGCCCCGCGCCATTCACGAATATGGCTGCTCTCATTAAACTGAGACCTATGTAGCTAGCCGATACGTATGAACTTCCATAATGTCAATAGAGTTAGTGTTTGAGCACCATACATTTCACAATCAACTGGAACAGATCTTCCACACTTAAGGCTCTCTTCTCTGGCATGCAGCTTCGTCCATAGCGTCTAATTAAGCAGGGCTGTATCTGTATGTAGCCATCGCCTAGCCCTAGCCCTTCCCACCACCACCAGCAGAAAAGTGTGTTGCGCTCCTTGTCAACGAAAAGGGGCCTGCTGCCTCTTCAAACTGGAAGGCTTCAGAAAGTGCAGCAAAAAAAAAAAGGCAAGGTGGAGAAAACGGAGAAAGTCCAATGGTTGTCCGCAACAAATCAGTGGGAAGTCGCTATGAGGTTGTGAAATCGACAATTCATGGGGCAACTTGCATCGAGGATCTCTCCTGATCACGATTTCGTTTCCTGGCCCGGTCGCATGCAAGTGGCGTCGAGTCAAAGCGGCACGTACGTTGTATGCGAGTCTTGTACATGTGGTTACCTTATATACTACTCCCTCCGTTCTGAAATAATTATCGTTTCAGACAACCAAATAAACTAGAAATGAACTATTGAAGTTTGTCCTAACGACAATTAAAATGAAACAGAGGGAGTATTTGCCTTACAGATGATGTTATCCACTATCCAGATATCCAGATATGTTCATGCGTGCCAGAATACATTTGGCAGAAGAACTTATGGATGAGCTAGTGGTATTCATGTTATCCAGTAGGTAACGTGTACTCCACATCCATATATGTGGTTTGGTACGGTGTGCACTTAGTGGAAAATGGATATACAGATATCACTGCTTGCTATTTTCCTCTCTTTTTTTTTGAAAAAAAATACAGTACGATCACATGTAAAGGTTTAAAATTAGGAGAGTCTGAGAAATGGCACAGAATGTGTGCTCCCTTCCCTGTTCTCTTAAGCTAACACGTAGTAATTCAGTCCAATTATACATTAGCCTACAAAGAAGTATAGAACTACTACTCCATTTGATTTTTTTATTGATAACATTTAGAGAAGTGTTTTTTGTTCATTTTCCCCTCGGTACCAAAATCGGGATGAACTTGCAGACCGGAATGATTGCGGGTGTCATTCAATACACAAGGGATTTAAAATGCTGCAATAGCTTATTTCTCGACAAAATCAAGCTACGCAGCTGAACCATCTCTTAATATATATTTCTTCAGTTTCTTTTTATTTGTCACCGTTAGTTTAGAAATACGCTAACTGGTGACAAATAAAAAAGAAATGGAAGGAGTAATTTGGTAATTTAGATGTAACCATCCGTGCATGCCCCTATTATGTCCGTAATATATCGCTTTCGCATTGTCATTGCGGCGACTCGTCTCTGCTCTACGAGCACGCGCGATTTGAAGCTAGCATCCCGGGGACGGGGCAGCTTCGCGGCTGCTTCTGCGGGCCTCTGATCGATGGAATCGAGATAGATCTCGCTCGGTGGTTTGGCTGGGTTCCATGATCACTGTGGCGCTTGGAGTCATGGGCCTGACATGCTCATCCACTAGCTCTTTGGCTTGTCTCAGTTTCTGCAATCTCCGTCTAGATTCTGTCCAATTCAGGCACCGCGCACAACACCGGTCGCCGCGAAAAGATCGAGATCCTACCTTCCTGCGGCACGGTTGGTGCTCGCGTGCGTCATGCATGCGAGCTTTAAGTTTCTGGCGCCGAGAGAAATGTGCTCAGAGCTTAGGCGCCGAGCATTAGTTAGCGAAGCGCGCATCTGCTCGGACCCGAGTTGGGAACGGCAACTTGACTACTTTGTCGCGAGCACAGTGTGTCGCTTTCGGCACGGTAAAACATACTATTTAATATTGTAAAAGTAATAAAAAGAATAATATATAGAGTGTGTTAGTTTGACCACGTTCAGGGTGTGGGGCCTATCCACACCGGACCTCTCCCTGAGCACCTTGATTGGGAGGCACTAACCGACTCCAAGTCGGAGGTCCCCTCTCACGTCCGTATAAAAGAAGATTAAGTTCCTAACCACAAAAACCAACTAAGAAAATACTAGTTCCGATCCTAAGATACGGGAAGTGAGGGGAAGGCCCTCCGGACGACCAGGAACGTGGTCGTCGCCCCTGCTCCGCCTCAACCTCGCCGGAGACGCCATCTACTACTACCATGGCGACGGCTTCCAAAATAGGCCAAGCTGGACCCCAAATCCCCTCTCCAGATCCTATCTTCTTGGCCATATATTACATCTCTACAAGATTGTGTTTCACTTAATCACTTATTGATTAAGATTAAGTATAAGTCAAGTTAATTAGCAACCTGATTAGGTTATGCCTAGTGATTAAGGTTGATTGACTATCACTAAGTTTAACATTGGCATCAAAGCCAGGTCTAGGCATCCCTAATTCGGGTTTTTTTTTATTTTGGTTTAAGCCCAAATCCACAGCAATTTAGAAGGAGGGGAGGTCGAACCCAATTAAGAATCAAATTGAGATGAACTAAGTTTAAGATGCACTTACCTTAAGGCCTCGCCGCTCCACGTCCTTGGGATCCCGACGGGTCTCTGCGCCGGACGGGGAGCAGCGCGGCAACCACCCGCGCCCCTACGCGCGAGGTGCTCCGGGGTAGGGTGGCCGCAGGCCACCAAATCCGACCGTAAAGGCACTGCGCATGGTCATCTTTGACGGTGGCACACTTGCCGAAGGTAAGCTCGCGCACCGGCGAGGACAACGTCGGCGGCGCCGACTGGTCGCTCCTCCAACCCCTAATCCTAACCCTAACGGGAACTCCCTCAACGGTGGCTAGCCGTGCATGCCTCTCACTGGTGGCGAGCTTGCGCTCCATGTGGAGGCTAAGGCGGCGCCGGTCCCCCCCCCCTTTCCGGCGAGCCTCGTGCTCGCCTCTCTCGTCGTGCCTCTCTCTCTTGCGGCGGCGTGGTTTAGGAGAGAGGGAGTAAGGGCGGAATGATTTAGGGTTACGGGGGCGCCGACCGATGCTCGATTTTTGTCCCTCCGACTTCGATGCTCTGCCGTTAGATCGACTTTGGACGGCCAAGATTAAGCGGTGCCAATCACATAGATCGTTTTGAGGCCCTCAGATGTAGATCCAACGGCCCGTGTTGAGCGACGCAGGTCGCGGGCCAGGCCGCGCACGCATAATGGGCTAACAGCCCAGGCATGTGCCTCCATGGGCCGGCGTGGGCTGCCCTCATTAATTTTTTTGGGAATTTCAGATTTATGTGACGGACCGCTTTTGCTCTTGGGCCAAGCCTTTTTGGGCCATGAACATAGAAATTAAGTTTTCTTTTTCAAAATAAAATTTTCTGTGGACTGGGCCTACTCAGCACCTTTGGGCTTAATGTAAGTTTGACCCATTTAGCATTTTTGTAAGTTCTCCTTTTTTCAGAAATGATTAAGTATGGAAAATAATTTCCATAAATTAATAAATTGACTTTTGGCCCAATTTTATGACATTTCAGTTTTAGAAACCAAGAGAGTATTTCCAAACTTAAGTATTTTCCATTTAAGGTGGAATATTTGGTGCATTTTAGTGTGGGCTAAATTGCAATTAGTTCTCACATAATTATTTAAGCGGACATGAAATAGTTTAATAATGTTTATTTGTTTTATGTATTCCTTTATAGTAATTTAGTATTTATATGAGAGTGAGTTCTATTAGTCCACTTAATTAATTATGATGATGTTTAATTAATTTTTAGTTGTTTTAGAATTATAAGTCATTAATTAATATAATTAGGAATTAAGCTTCCATTGTTAATTAAGTTATTGTGCTTTCATTTAGTAGCCAACGTGAAAAATGAATTTACCATTGTCATGATAGTTTTATTGAGTAACCAATGTGAAAGTTAAAATCGTCATAATTAAGTTATTTTGAGTTACTATAATTAAGTTAATTTAAGTGGTTATATTTAAGTTGTTATGCCTAAGTTGCTTTAAGTTTTAAGTCATTATAAGTGATGATAATTTTTTTAAGTAACCAACGTGAAATATGAAATTACCACATTTTGAGTTTAAGTCTTCATTCCTCTTAAGTTACAGTGTTTTGTTGAGTAACCAACGTGAAAGACAAAACACGTTGTTAATGATCTATTAAATTAAGTTTTTTCGTTAAGTAACCAACGTGAAAGACGAAATTATTATGTCTTTATTATTGTGTTTTTGCTAAGTAACCAAAGTGAAAGGCAAAACACGTTTAGAAGTTAAGTTTCATTTTAAGTTACTTTATATGTCGTGTTTTCATTCAGTAACCAACGTGAAAGACGAAATCATTAAATCTTTAATTTTTGTAAGTTGTCAAGTAACCAACGTGAAAGACAAAATAAGATGTTTTATTCATAATCATGTTCATGCATTTACTTATGTTTTATTATATTTCATTATGAAGGATTTTCCATTCCAGATTTGATATTGAGATTTATCTCGCCAGAGAAATATCTAAAAAAAAGACAATTATAGTATTTGGTGATGTAAGTTGGAGGCTGATTTAGCAATCTCCGAAATAGATTTGGCACTGATGAAAGTGTGTCCTACTAAACCTAAGCTTCCCGTTATTCATGATGGGGAAACTAAGGAGTCCTTCACCAAAAAGATGGGGGATTATGAAGAGGACTACTTTCGCTTCGATTTAGATCGTGCTAAGTGGTCAATCTCAAATAAGAAATGTTTACAAGTGATTAAGATTTCAATTACTGAGAGTGTTCGGGAAAAAATTCCTGAATGCAACACTGCTTATGGGTACCTTCTTATGATAGAAAAGTATGCAACTGGCTGCAACAAGGCTACAATGCACGCTCTTATTAAGAAACTCGTCACTCAGAAGCATAATGGAGGAAGTGTGCGTGAGCCCATTCTTAATATGTGGGACACTGCTGCTAAACTTAAGCTATTAGATGTGGGGTTGAAAGATGAGTTTCTTTTCAACCTCATTCTTGCCCTACTTCCAGATGATTTTGAGCATATTATCATCAGTTACAACTCTTTGCCTGAGCAGTGGGATCTTGAGAAACTCATTGATTTATGCGTTCAAGAAGAAGATCGTATTAAGTCTCATCGTGCTATTAAGCCTGTCAATCATGAGAATAATAGAGGTAAGTTGACTTTTAATTGTTAAGTCAATGTTTAAGATTATTTTCAACTCATTCGATTGATTAACTAAGATGCAATCCTGCATATTCTTGAGATAGGAATTAGATAAGTGGAGGATCATAAAAAGAGTGAAATGATCATTAAAGTCGCTACGGTCATGAAGCTAAAATTGAAATCTTAGACTTAATTTTATTCTAAGTTATAGTTTTGTACTTAAAATTCATCATATACCCTCATTAATGGAATTTTAGTTTAAGTATTCGTATTTATAATTTTTTATTTAAGTACTTCATTGAGTTCTTAGTATTATGGTTAAACACATTCATTTATAACATTTATCCTTAGATGATGATTTTAAATATTATTCAAGTTTTCACTCACAAAATAAGTATTAAGATAAGCGCATCAAAATTGATCTCGAAACATTTCGATATTATGACATTGTCATTAAGGCCATATTTCGAGGGGGGGAATTGGATTAGTTTTCTCCATCGATTAGTTTCTCCCTCATTAAGACGTTTCAGATTCAAAATAAGACATTGAATATGTATTAGTATTAATTTAGTTTTATTCAAGTAAGAATTCAATACCCCTAAAATAACTAAGTGAAATGGTGTATGTTAATTAAGTATGTTAAGTTATTAGTCTATCGATTTACGTGTTAAGTCGAACTTTATATTAAGTGTGCTTCTAAGACACCATTGTATATTGTGGACAGGACGTAAACCTCACTTAAGCATTTTCATATGAGGTAGTCCCGTTAAGGCAAAAATAACCAAAACATCATTAAGTTTGGTTGTTAGAACAATAAATAATAAGTTATTGATTATCATCGGTTTAGTTAAATAAGACATGTCATCATTAGTAAGATGACATGATCAGGGGGAGTATGGTATGATGAGAGATTGT
The DNA here is from genome assembly GCA_036927565.1 of Tuctoria greenei. NCBI lineage: Eukaryota > Viridiplantae > Streptophyta > Magnoliopsida > Poales > Poaceae > Tuctoria > Tuctoria greenei. Next base: position 199,966,081 of record JAYESD010000006.1, read on the forward strand.
ATTGTCTCTCTCTACATGCTGTAGTTGAATTTATTAATATTTTTCATTAATGATTCACTACGTGTTGTTAGTCTTTCATCGGTAACAGAAAAATATTAAGAATAACTCGGTTTAAGTCTGTTCATCAATGATGTGAGGCTACAATAACCCTGAAATGTAAGCATAATGCACGAGTTATATGAGTTGCATAAGGTAAAGTGTCGGGTTGATCCTCACTTAATATAAGTTTTCATCCACAGCGGGTCATAAGGTCATTTAGAAATTAAAATAAGTAAGTATGATTTAATCAGGGGGAGTCTTGACTTCATAAAGACACTGATCTTGAAAGGAATGGTACATGTTGTCAGTCTTATTCAAGAATAACTCTTTATGATGTCTTACTTATGTTGTGTTAACAATGCAAGATATTGTTGTCACAATATCTGCTATTGATTTTTCATCATTAGTGGCCAATAATGATGAAGTGTGATAGCAACCCGACCACAATAAGACAAATGAAAAAGGAGGTCATAACATATAAGAAAATACTGTAAGACGATCTTAATCATCTAAATAGTGTAAAACCATGTTGGATGAGATGGGATCTGAGTACGCCGCAAGTATCTGAATTTTAGTCATAAGATCCTGAAGGAATCAAAACAGTAGACTGTAATGAGCCTACAAGAGAAGAGTGATTCTGAAAGGAAATTTTTGTTTGTGATCAAACTAATGGCAATTCACTCAATTAAGAATTCCTTAAGGAGAGTTAAGTTATCAGCAGTGCATTATATATGTTTTTACATCAGATGGATGTAAAATAAAGTTCTCTATTTGAGACTTGTATAAGAACATTAGTGTGACCTGACCGAAAGATTTGTCATAATGATCAAGAGACTCTTGAGATACTCTTCAGAGAAATCATTCATGGATTCAATTAAACATAATAAATGTATCTTAAGATCTAATAGACTATTAGTTTGGGTTTTCAAGATAAGTGAGAATGATACTCACATGTGTACTAAGTTGAATGTACTTTGTACATTATTTGTAAGTAGTAATGCAATTCCCTCATAAGAAAATTAAGGGATTTTGTCCATAAGAAAAGGATCTAGGCGAATAATCCTACAAACTAGGAATTAGAACTTCATCGTGATCATAGTAAAGGGGTGTTAGTCTCATTTAAGATAGCATATTTAGTGTACTCGAGGAGTACAACATGTATGCGATTAAAACTTCGCCTGTTTATATAGTCAAGGAGGATAAGTTTAAGAATTAGATAAGTTTAGAGAATCAATGATGGTCGACCTTATGATTTTGGTTCCATTAGCTTCTGCTGTCGGAAGATTAATTGATGTATGTTCGAGTAAGTGTTGTATATTGACTTAAGATCATGTGCGGCATACTTGACAGACATTAGGCTATGCTAGTGGTTTATCACAGGAAGACATTTAAGAATCTGCTTAAGAAGGTGCAATGCACATAAGTCAAAACTCATTTGACGAAGTAAGCTTCTTAGTCTTAGTTTCGCGAATTGTGTGGATTCTAAGAATTCCACATTAGTTGTATATCCACCTTCGCGGATGAAGTTATCTCGTGGAAAAACTCCAGACAAATAGTCACTACATCGTCCACAATGTGTGACAAATTTTGTTGTTTGAGATGAGGCCAACAAGCAGGCGATATAAAGCTTTATCCGATTTTAAGAGTGGTCAATAACACGAACCACTTAAATAATACTACAATAATAAGTTTGTATTATCATAACTTCACAACAATAAGTCGAGCGAGTTGTCAAGCACATCGACGTTAAGTTTTGTATTGTGAAAGATAATATCCAGATCACAACTAGTAACGAGCATAAAAGAATCAAGTGAAAGCTTGTTGTACCGTTAACAAAAGATTTTCCGCCCAAGTGTTCAAAGAACACAAAGCATGCATGGGTCTTAAGTGGAAACCTGTGAACTATCCTGGATACTAAGGGGCCAAACTAAGTATAAGGTTATTTCTGAATGTGAGATGTATCGTGGTTGTTCGAGTCAGATAGCACGTAATTGGCTATTCTTGATGCGACGTGCTCTATATATCAAACATGAAGAAGTTAACACTAAGTTTAGAATTAAGCATAAGTTCTAAGATTAAGCTGTATAAGTTAATAAGTCTTTATTTCCATGGTCAAGGGGGAGAATGTTAGTTTGGCCACATTCAGGGTGTGGGGCCCACCCACACCGAACCTCTCCCTGAGCGCCTTGATCGGGAGGCACTAACCGACTCTCGAAGGCCCCCTCTCACGCCGGTATAAAAGAAGATTAAGTCCCTAACCACAAAAAACAACTAAGAAAATACTAGGTCCGATCCTAAGATACGGGAAGTGAGGGGAAGGCCCTCCAGACGACCAGGAACGCCGTCGTCGCCCCTGCTCCGCCTCAACCTCGCCGTAGACGCCGTCTACTACTACCATGGCGACGGCTTCCAACATAGGTCAAGGTGCGGCCCAAATCCTCTCTCCAGATCCTATCTTCTTGGCCACGTATTACATCTCTACGAGATTGTGTTCCACTTAATCAGTTATTGATTAAGATTAAGTACAAGTCAAGTTAATTAGCCAACCCGAATTGGTTATGCCTAGTGCTTAAGGTTGATTGGCTATCACTAAGTTTAACAGGGTGTATTTTAGAAGAAACAAGTGTGAATAGGCTTAAAATGGGTTGTGGCCCTTTTACTTTATTGGGCCTTAATATGTCGTCCTATTGCAAAAGGAGTAGGACTAGTAGCGTGGGCTTGATAAACGAGGGCCCACTCTAATCATCGTGGTACAAGAAAGAAAAACGTCTATCCATATTATTCATGTATTGTTTGAGTACACTTTTTCTCAGTTATAAATTGGCTATACGAACCCTCTAAAGTGAGCATACCATTTGTTTTTCTCCCCATGGCTGTTTTTGGAGTCTGTTTTGTACATATGGCACGCATGTGCATCTTAGGTCGACGTATTAGATGTCACACCATTCTATTCTTTAATCGATATTCAAAAATGTATTTTTAGAAGCTCCAAAAATAATGATAATTTTTGCGGTTGCAAATAATCCACGTGCAACAACCTTTTTTGGGGTATATACAGGACCGTTCCTGTTTTTTATTAAAATTCATCAAACAAGACTTTGCGTCACTCTCTCCCTCTCTCATCCCCTCTCTATCTCCTCATGCCGCCATCACACCTTAAACATTGAAACTATGAATTAAACATCACATAAGCATCATGTTTTGATTCTGCATTTGAATTTGAAATGAAACAAAAAATAGGTCTCAGAATACAAATTTAAGTGATTTTCCTTATTTGTTCTAAACCATTCATTGCCCTTAAAAAACTCGATCAACTTTAAGAAAAAGGTCACGCTTGATCAATTTTGTCTTAAAAATATAAATAAAAGCATGTATACTCCCAAGATAAAAGTTGTTGAGCGTAGATCATTCTACAACTGTAAATATTCTTGTAATTTTTGGAGCTCCAAATATACAATATTGAATTGAGGACAAGGGAGAGTATGGTTCTGTCCGTGTTCCTAGTTTTATACTTCTCCTATCTACAAAAGTTTATCACTTTGTATTTAAAAATTGAACGGCGAAACAATAAATTTTTGAAAATAGAAGGAGTAACCGAAAGAAGAACATCAGACTCGAAAAATAGTTGACAAGGTGAATAGTAATTTTAAATCTAGAAAAAAGGTGCTAAATGTGATAAAAAAGCAGAAGATTGCGCTTTTGCCTATTACAGGTAATGAGGAGGCCAACATCGTGGATGCGAGTATAACAGTTGTGGATGCGGCTGAGTTGGGAGAGGACATAAACAAAACTGGGTGAAGAAAAGAAGAAAGAAGCTGGTTGCTGGGCATTGGAGACCTGAGTCATTGCATCTACGTGCTGTTTTACTTTTGTCTAGTAAGAGTTGTTTAGATATTAACTGGTATCAGTTTTTTGTCTCTGGTGTTTTGCTGTCCTCGACTAAAACGATGTAAGAGATTCTGTCAGTAGCATCGTTAGTATCTATAAGGCTTAGATGCTAGCTGCTTTTCTTTGTATCGCAAACTCATGTGATCTTCGTTTCATATGAAATGGAAGGAGAATTTATTCCGGTTAAAAAAAGAATCTAGAAAAAAGGTGTAAGCGAGGAAGGCCACCAGCCCAGGTTTGCCTGCACGGGGTTGCGATGTTCCAACGACTTCGAAGTGATCATTGTTGGCCTTTCAAGCCCATTTTGTCGCGTGCGGCAATACAGGAGTTGCGACCATTCACTTTTTAAACCCCCCTGTTGATTCATTGATGACAATCACGCGATAATGCCAGCATCATTTATTCAACTTGATTTTCCATTTCAGAACTTCCCTTGTTAAAGGCGAACCGGCCAACCTCTGCACATGTGCATATTCTGGGTCGCACGATGCCGCGGCGCCTATAATTTTCACTTTCCCAAACCAGAACCTGTCATTAGTTTCATGACCAGTTAAGTTAATAATCTCTGTTATTACCGCGGCGGTTGAATCGAGACCGCCTCATCAACCTCGATTCCTCTCCCGTTCCTTCTATTCTTGTCGCAAACGGTTTACCTCCACTCGATTCCCAAATTGGAGTTTCCATCCAACCCGGTCGCGAGGAAACCTTTCTTCCTCCGCAATCCGAACCGATCGCCGGCCTCGCTTCGATGGCGGCCGCCGCCATCTCTCACCTCCGGCGGGGAGCGCAGCGCCACGCGCTCCTATGCCTCGCGCGCCGCCGCTTCACCGCCTCCGCGGTGACGGCGGCGGCATCTCCGCTCGCCGTGGCCGCGCTTCGCCGCTTCTCCTCCCCCGCCGCGGCTGCCCGGCTCGCTTCGGCCGCGCGCCGCCTCCTCTCCACGACGGCGGACTCCGCCACGTCCTCCTCGGGGGACTACTACAAGCCGCCGCCCTTCGACCCCTTCCTCGCCTCCACCCTCTCGTCCTCGGTCCCGGACCCGCCGTTGGAGTCGCCCCCGCTCGAGGAGCCCCCGAGCACCCCGCCGCCGCCGGAGGAGGCGCTCGCGTCCGAGGCGGCGCACCGGCAGGCGACGCTGGCGTGCCAGGAGGTGGTGCTGGAAGGCCTGAAGGCGGGCGTGGAGGCGGTGAGGAGCAGGGAAGAGTCGCCGGAGGAGAAGGAGGCGTGGTGGCTGCTCAGCCGCGCGATCGTCAACTACTGCGGCAGCCCCGTGGGTACGGTGGCAGCCAACGATCCGTCCACCAGCCAGATGCTCAATTACGACCAGGTGTTCATCAGGGACTTCGTACCATCCGCCATCGCGTTCCTCCTCAAGGGGGAGAACGACATTGTGAAGAACTTCCTGCTCCACACCTTGCAGCTCCAGGTGGGTACCCGAATGACTTGTATAATAGATGGCACTTGCACTTCGTTTTGCTGGAATGTAGCTTTCGTGAACGTTATTGTTTCTTAAATTTGTTACTGTATGATTGTCATAGACTATCTGCTAGTGTATAACTAAATTAGTTTGCTCTATGGAGGATAACCCTTCATACAATCCAGCAACTGTTTTAACGCTAGGATTAAGGCTCTACCTTCAAATTGAGTAGTGGAGAGCATTGCACATGTGTGATGAAGTCGATCAGGTGGAAAGATTTTGTCCTTTTACTCTCGTCATCTACTACTCACCATGGCCTTTCTGGCGGCAATAAACAAGTTTCAAAAGCTCAAGTCAGTACTCATTAGATTAGATAAAAACACTGTCCCTGCAACTTGGTCATTGTGCTTTTATTGCTCTAAAATACTATTGGCAGAATTGCTGAATGTATTTGTGGCATTTGCCATTGGTGTGTAATATTCGTGTTTTACTAAACTGAGAACACTTTTGAAACTTTGAAGCAAAATCCTTTTCCTTTCGTCTACACCATTTGATCTCACTGTGGCCTTCAATATCATTTCTTTTCTTTTGAAGGTTGTCCATGATTGTCATGTGGGGATTACAATATACCAGACGTGCAAGAGATCAACGCCGTAGAAGGAATATCTAAGAAAAGAAGTCTGTAATTATAGGGTATGGAGTCAAATAAGAATTGTAGGTTCTGAATTAATTAAGTTTAAGTCAGAACCTGAGTCTAGTAATGTTTGGTTCAGATCAGTTTAGAAAACAGAGTCAGTTTAGGAAATAGAGTCAGTTTAGGAAACAGAGTCAGAGTCAGAATCGGTTTTTAGCTAAGAGGTTGTTTCCATGTTAGAGTCTGAGTTCCCCTGGGGACAGATATACTTGTACTATATATATCTATCTTCGGGGAGAAATAAAGCATGTTTTCAGAGTTAATCTCCTTACCCCCGAGCCTTGTCTGTTGGCGCAAAAACGGCGCCGGCGTCCAAGTGCCCGGTTCGGCGACAGCGCTCCAGACCACCGCCTTCTCACCCGTACAACTTGCGATCAAGAACGTTTCGTCATCAAGCAGGTGACAACTTGGTATCAGATTCCAGCAGCGATCCGATGGCTGACAAGAAAAACAATGATGCACTCAATGACAAGATCGACAAGCTGACTGCATCCCTGAACGAACTCGCCACGCAAGTCAAGCATCAGGCAGCACAACTGGACTCTATGTCGGGACTTAAAGCAGATATCAGGGACATCTCACAGCAGGTGGCCGCCCAGAATATCGCAATTTCGCGATTGGAACACCCCTCTACATCAAGGAACAAAGAGGACGGGAAGCTCAACACAGAAAAGCTCTTTGAGACTATTACAGATGACAACACCTTTAGTCACAACCGAACACAATTCAAGATCTCAGGAAAGAAACAGTTTCAGGATGATCCAGGTGACCCAGACGATAACCAGAGTTCTGGTTCAGGAGGTCATGATACTAGGAGGACTCGCAACCAGGGACGTATTGAGGATGATCTGAGACAGGGCCGTCGATTTCCCCAACAACTGCATCGCATCAAGTTTCCAGTATATGATGGTTCTACAGATCCATTACCTTGGTTAAACAAATGCCAGCAATTCTTTAGGGGGCAAGATATTGCCGATCAGGACAGAGTTTGGTATGCCACATTGCACCTTGAGGGATCAGCTGACTTATGGTATTATCGGTTCGCCCGCGATCATGGAGAACCATCCACATGTTAATCGACGCTTTGGTCCTCCAATGAGATCTAATTTTCTGGGCGATTTGGGTAGGTTATCTCAGTCTGGGACTGTGGCTGAATACCAAGAAAGCTTCCTTCATCTATTATGCAGATGTGACGACGTGCCTGATTTTCATGCCATGAAGCACTTCACATCTGGACTGCGCGAACCACTACGAACAGATGTGGAACTTCTTCGCCCAACATCTCTGGAAGAGGCAATGAGTTTAGCACGAGCTTACGAGAAGAGAAGCCTCCTTTCACATGATGGCAGATTTAGACAGTTCAGGCAACATCAATTAGTCAAGGATAAAAATGAAGGACCATCCTCTGGAACTACAACTGCAGCAGGAATATCACGTCGCCCAATTAAAATTCTTAGTAAAGAAGATTTGGCAGATCGACGAGCGAAGGGCCTCTGTTTTAAGTGATGAAAAGTTCTCCCTTGATCATAAAAGGACGTGCCCCCGCCTGTTTCAGTTAGCTCTTACTTCTGATGAAGATAAAGTTGCTTATGAAATATCAGATGAGGAAGACTCTCCAGAAATCTCTCTCTATGCAATATCAGGCATCAAACACCAGAAATCTATGCAGATACATGTGTATATCGGAGGAAAAAAATTCACGGCCTTGATTGATTCGGGATCGACACATAATTTTATTTCGGAAGAAGCTGCTCGGTTAGCAGGGCTCCACCCTCTTACGCGCCATGGCCTGCAGGTGTCCGTGGCTAATGGTGATAAGATTGACAGCGCTGGTATTTGCAGAGAGGTTGCATTAAATATTCATGGGTCAAAATTTTTGACAGATTTAATCGCCATATTGTTAGGTGAACATGATATTGTCCTGGGTGTTCACTGGCTTAAGACACTTGGCCCTGTACTTTGGGACTTCAAAACCATGAAGATGACCTTCTGGCATTCTGACCATCAAGTCGTCTGGGAAGGATTACATGCAACTTCTGATTATGAAGCTTCGGCCTATGCATGCTCTACTCTCTACTGATAATTTATTAGAAGCACTCCTAGATGAGTTCAACAACTTATTCAATACTCCTCAGGGACTGCCACCAGCCCGTCCTTGTGATCATCACATACACCTCAAACCAGGAACTTTACCAGTGGTAGTACGTCCTTATCGCTACCCTCCAACACAAAAAGATGAACTGGAGAAACAGTGTGCAGATCTCTTATCCAAAGGCCTCATTCGGCATAGTTCATCAGCATACTCATCTCCTGTGTTACTAGTAAAAAAACAGGATGGCTCATGGCGACTTTGCATCGACTATAGAGCATTGAATGATAAAACTATCAAAGACAAATTTCCCATACCCGTGGTCGAGGAATTATTGGACGAACTAAAGGGAAGTCGTTTTTTCACAAAACTGGACTTACATTCAGGATATTATCAGATACGTATGTTCGATGGAGATATTGAAAAAACAGCTTTCCGTACTCATGAAGGCCTTTTTGAATTCTTGGTAATGCCGTTCGGTCTCACCAACGCGCCAGCAACCTTCCAAGCACTGATGAACTCAGTTCTTCAACCGTATTTACGCCGTTTTGTCCTAGTATTCTTTGACGACATTCTCATTTACAGCAAAAACTGGGCAGATCATCTCCGTCATGTTCGGCTAGTATTCTCATTACTACGACACCACCACCTATATTTAAAGAAATCTAAATGCTCTTTCGGTGCAGAAAAAGTCTCTTACTTGGGCCATATAATTTCAGCTGAGGGAGTCGCTATGGATCAGGACAAGGTTGCAGCAGTACAACAATGGCCCACACCAAAGAATATCAAGGCACTAAGAGGATTCTTAGGCCTAGCTGGTTATTATCAAAAGTTTATTAAAAACTTTGGATCTATAGCAGCTCCTTTAACAGAACTGTTATCAAAAGAAGGATTTCGGTGGTCTCCTGATGCCTCTACGGCTTTTGAAACACTAAAGAGCGCCTTAACATCTGCTCCCCTATTACAACTACCAGATTTCTCAACAAACTTCATTGTTGAATGTGATGCATCGGGACCAGGATTCGGGGCAGTCCTTCATCAAGGTGGTGGTCCAGTAGCTTTTTTCAGCAAACCTATATTGCCTAGACATGCAAAATTGGCGGCATACGAGCGTGAACTAATTGGACTAGTATATGCAATACGACACTGGAGACCATATCTATGGGGACGAAGTTTCATTGTGCGAACTGATCATTTTAGCCTGAAATACCTACTTGACCAATGCTTATCAACTATACCACAACATCAATGGGTAAGCAAGCTATTTGGGTTTGACTTTGCCATCGAATTTCGTCCAGGGAAACTTAATAAAGTAGCCGACGCCTTGTCCCGATGGGATATGGAAACAACACAATTATTTGCCTTATCTGGACTAAGATTTGACCTACTGGACAGATTACGGAAAGAAACAGAGGAAGATCCTGCACTAGTTGATCTGTCAAGGAAAATAGATCAAGGAGAAATGGGTCTGGACTGGACAGTCAAAGATGGATTAATCCTGCATAGGAACCGTATATATATGGTTGAATCATCCCCTTCAATATCAGAAATTTTGATATCATCACATGAACCACAACATGAAGGTATTGAGAAAACACTGCATAGAGTTCGCAAAGATTTCACTTGGACTGGTATGAGAAAGGCTGTAGAAGACTTTGTTCATGCTTGCATCACTTGTCAACAGCATAAAGTTTCAAACAAACACCCATCAGGATTATTACAATCATTACCCCTTCCTGAACATGTGTGGACAGACATTGCTATGGATTTTATAGAAGCCTTACCCAAAGTTTGTGGAAAATCAGTAATTCTAACAGTGGTTGATAGGTTTTCTAAATATGCACACTTCATCCCCTTATCCCACCCATATACAGCTGAATCTGTTGCAAGGGCGTTTTTCAATGACATTGTGCGACTTCATGGATTTCCATCAACTATTGTTTCAGACAGAGACTCCGTATTTACTAGCAAGTTCTGGAAAGAATTATTCTCCCTTTCAGGAGTAAAATTGCTATACAGCACTGCCTTTCATCCTCAAACAGACGGACAGTCTGAAGCTGTGAACAAGGTAATTGCTATGTATTTACGTTGCATGACTGGTGACAAACCCAAACAATGGGTACAATGGTTGCCTTGGGTTGAATTCTGCTATAACACATCTTATCATACGGCATTACAGACAACACCATTCAAAGTTGTCTATGGTCGAGATCCTCCATCCTTAAGATCTTATGAAAAATATTCAGCACAAATACCAGCAGTAGATCAAACATTGCTGCATCGTGATGAGTTCTTGCAGCAAGTCAAGGAGAGACTAATGCAAGCCCAACAACATGATAAAAAGTATTATGATGTTAAGCATCGTCAAGTGGAATTTGAGGTAGGACAATGGGTGTGGCTGCGCCTTCAACAAAAAAGACTGATTTCTACGCATATAGACCAGAAAGGAAAGTTGGCAGCAAGATATTATGGGCCATATAAAATTCTGGAACGCATTGGGGCAGTAGCATATAAATTACAATTACCAGCCAAAGCAAAATTACACCCATTGTTTCATGTTGGTTTACTCAAGGCCTTCATAGGGACTCCACCAACAGAACCACCAACATTGCCTCTAATTCATAATGGCCATGTTATACCAACACCAGAAACAGTTCTGAAATCAAGACTTTACAGGGAACTTGGCAAATACTTGTTCAATGGGCTAATCAACCAGCATCAGAAGCGTCTTGGGAAGACGTAACAGAATTCAGGAAGACTTATCCATCTATTAAGCTCGAGGACGAGCTCTTTCCTGAGGAAGGGAGAGATGTCATGTGGGGATTACAATATACCAGACGTGCAAAAGATCAACGCCGTAGAAGGAATATCTAAGAAAAGAAGTCTGTAATTATAGGGTATGGAGTCAAATAAGAATTGTAGGTTCTGAATTAATTAAGTTTAAGTCAGAACCTGAGTCTAGTAATGTTTGGTTCAGATCAGTTTAGAAAACAGAGTCAGTTTAGGAAACAGAGTCAGTTTAGGAAACAGAGTCAGAGTCAGAATCGGTTTTTAGCTAAGAGGTTGTTTCTATGTTAGAGTCTGAGTTCCCCTGGGGACAGATATACTTGTACTATATATATCTATCTTCGGGGAGAAATAAAGCATGTTTTCAGAGTTAATCTCCTTACCCCTGAGCCTTGTCTGTTGGCGCAAAAACGGCGCCGGCGTCCAAGTGCCCGGTTCGGCGACATCGCTCCAGACCACCGCCTTCTCACCCGTACAACTTGCGATCAAGAACGTTTCGTCATCAAGCAGGTGACATGATTCTTTTGGACTAAGTGTTGTGAATCCCGGTGGGGATAGTGTCACCGGGGCTGGGCGCCCGGTGACCGAAGGTTGGAGCAGTCCAATGGGGGAAATTCATTTATTATTCGATGATCTGAATTACAGCCTAAGGGGTTCCTTTTATAGGCCAAGGAACACCTTATCTCTAATAGATCTAACAAACGGATCTAACCAACTTATCTCTAATAGATTTATTCTTCCTAACAAATCTCTAATCTATAGATAACCTCTAGAAACCTTCTTGCACTTTGGGCCTGAGTCCCATGTAGACCCGGTCCACAACATTTCCCCCCTCCCTAACATCAGCTCGTCCTCGAGCTGAGTCTTCAAGACGATGAGGTAGAGTGTAGTCTTGTGGCGCTGACAACGGCCTCGAGCAAGATCTTTCCCGCAGCGAGGAAAGCGGTCAGGTCCCCTAGCTCGACGTGGAGCAGTCATGAGAACGAGGAAGTCGGGTGCTGGTGGGGATCACAACTTGGATTGGTCATCGGGGATGACATAGGCATAGTCGTTGGAGTCATTTGCCGAACTGCTACAACACCTGGAGTATGTTGACGAGGACTTCCTTGACGGTGTTGTTGAAGAGGATGACGCCGGATCGTGGCTTGCCTGCAACAACACCTTGACCTCCTTGTTGTCGAGTTGATTACTGTCATGGAAAAAGCAGTTGTAGAAGTCGTACTCGTCAGTCCAGTACCGAAGTTCTCCGATGAATAGCATGCAATGGCCCGATTCCATCGTCGGTGCACGTGATTCCCCCAAATCCAGCATGAATCGAGGAGAATCTGGTGCAGCCAGCTCGATGCTCGTGGATTTTCGACCAAATCGGAGCAGCACGATGGCAAAATCTAGGATTCAACGATGGATCTTGAAGGAGGCGACCACATCTGGCTGGAATCGATGGGTTCCCGTTGAATCTGAGGTGACGGACGCGCAGATCGGGCATGGCCCACACGAATCCTGGAGGGGCTTGGCGCGGAGTGGGGCGAATCTCGGGGAAGGAGGCGCCGGCGGTCGCGAGGCTGGCGTAGCGACGGTCGGCGAGGAAGCCGAGAGTTGTTCCCCTCATCGCGATCTTCGGATCCCTAGGGTTGGAGGAGTGAAGGCGAGGGAAGCGGACGCGTTCGTTGCTCCTGGTCGGAACACTATCCACGATGGCAACCTTGACGTCAAAGCGAGGGTTGGGAGAGAGCTCGCGGCAGCGCCTTTGTGCGGGATGCAGGCGTCGGAGTCGGATGCGCTGGCTGATCACGAACAGCGATGACTGATTCGGCGCGGTCGCCTGACGTCATTGCAAGGGAGGAGATCCGATCTGATCGCGCCCCTTGCAATTGATCTGATCTTGCCTTCTTGAATGTGGGCCTAGAGGGGGGGGGGGGGGGTGAATAGGCCTTTTTGAATTTTGTCGGAACCTGCAACACTTAACAACCAGATCAAAACTCGAGATATCGAACTAGTCCGGTAAAGTGCGGACTAGTCTGGTGTGTACCGACTAGGTTAATCAAGTTTGATCGATTAATTTGATTCTAGGATGTATGCAGCGGAAATATACTTGTAATTGAGGTGTTGCAAGATTATTGGATAGGGTATACCACAAGTCAATCTTATATTTGATGTTTCAACGTAAAGTGAGTAAGATTGATTGAACCCTAGATTGATATGATGAATAAGAACGATGAACACAAAGCAAGAACACAAGCAATTTATCCTGTGGTTCGGCTCCCACAGAGGCAACTTACATCCACGTTAAGGAGTCCACAAAAGGATCGAGTCTTTTCCAACCCTACCCTCGTCGGATCGCCACGAAGGCCAATCCTCTTCTCTTATCACAAAGGGCAAATAACCGAATTCAAGGGGCCTTCTCACACGTTGAGGGCTCTCCTAGATTACAACAAGAACTCCACCAAGAACACACTCAAAAGATTACAATTAAAATCATAGGAGTGTGTTAGGGAATCAAACCAAGAGCTCATGAGTGATGAATCGTGTATCCTCAAGGGATTGATATTTTTGGCTTTTGATTTCGTGGAGAGATGTGTTTTTGAGGCTTGGGAGGTGTGATGGCGCTAGGGTTCAAGAGACATTAAAGTTGGGCCATGTACACCTATTTATATGAGGTTTCTAAAAGTGACTGTTAGGGTTTAGGAAGATCGGACTAGTCCGTAGTGGAGACCGGACTAGTCCGGTGTACTGTGTGTAGCAAACCCTAAGTGTCCCGAAATATCGGACTAGTCCGGCTAGGAGCGGACTTGTCCGATTTCGCTTCTGGAAATTTTCGGATTAGTCCGATTATCATCGGACTTGTCCAGATCAGTGAAACCCTAAGTGAATTGGGTGACAAGTCCGCACTTGGAGGACTTGTCCGATTTAGGTCAGGGGTTTTTGGACTAGTCCGTGCCAATATCGGTCTTGTTCGATTTGGATCAGAATGATTTCGTACTAGTCCGTTGTGTGATTGGACTTGTTCGGTTTTGTGCAGCTTGTGAAGTGCTTTGAGGACTAGTCCGCACTGGGGAGGACTAGTTCGATTCTAGTCAGAGAGATATTGGACTAGTCCGGTGTGATATCGGACTTGTCCGATCTTGTGCAGAGAGATATCAGACTACTCCGATCCTGTATAAACTTGTGCAGTGTGTGTGTGTGTTTATTTGTGTTTGAGCTCTTAGGGTGTGTTTCCTTAACACACTCCATACACAATGATCTACTACACTTGTTCCTTGAGCTCATTTCCACATTGCTCCTCATTCTCCCTTCTTTTTGGCACTTTGCTTATTTTTCTATTAAAACCTGTGCTCATCTCAACAAAGAGGTTAGGATCTCATTTGCTTGTCATAAATCATCCAAAACCCATAAGAGATTCCTAGATGCACTTTCACTTCTCCAGACGTGTAAGACGTTGATCGTGATTTATCAAGGATGCGGTTTGTGATGTTCAATTGCGCCATCATGCGGTTCATCATGACGCTAAGATCTTGAAGGGTGAAGGCTCTAGGATCTTGTACAGCGGCGGCCATGAGGACGATCCGCTGTGTGGTCCCTGATATCAATTGTTGTGAATCCTGGTAAAGATAGTGTCACCAGGGTTGGACCCCTGGTGACGAAGGTAGGAACTGCTCAATGGGGAAAATTTCTTTATTCTTCGATGATCTAAATTACAATCTAAGGGGTTCCTTTTGTAGGCCAAGGAATGCCTTATCCTTAATAGATCTAACGAATTTATCTCTAACGGATCTAACCAACTTATCTCTGATAGATTTATTCTTCCTAACAAATCTCTTATTTGTAGATAACTTCTAGAAATATTCCTGCACTTTGGGCCTTCCAGTTGGGCCTGGTTCCATGACCCTGTCCACAGCACTAAGCTATTTTGCACTAACAGTTGTTTTATTCTTTTTATATTTTTTCCTTTATATGTCCAGTGAATTAAGAAGAACCTCCTGTATCGATGTCTTAAGCTCGGGCCTGGTTTTGTTTCTTGAAATTATCTTTCTGGATATGTTTTAGTGCTTTTTTGCTATATGTCTGATCTTCTTTAGGACTTTAGGTCTTTAATATATAAATTGAAACTTGTATAGTTGTATTGCTATGGAAATATGTAGTGCATAACTTTGCAATATTAACTGTTAAAATGAGAAGATTTTTTTTGCAATTCAAACCTGGAGTCATTGTATACAGAAAACTTGCTCAAGTCGGTGTATCCCACAATTGTTGTTGCTGTATGTTTGTCTATAGATCTAAGGTCGAGATAAAGTAAGTGATATCACTAGTGCTGGTCATCATCAAGGTTTTCGTTCCATACAACTGAATACCTAGATTACCAATTAATTTTAGCTGTTACCATCAGATCATCAGGATACCTATGCAAATTAAACATAATACGTCAGGATTTAAGATTGTTTAGTTTTATGTATGGATGCTAGGTAATAACATCAATTTAATTAAGGAAAAATATCGGGGAAACAAGGAACTGTAGTCATTCAACATCTCTCTCTCTTTCTATATATATATATATATATATATATATATATATATATATATATATATATATATGAGATCTGGATCCTGTTTAACCCACTTTAGCACTTTCCTTGATTTTGCATAGTTCATGGTAGCTGATGCCTGACAACTGATTTATTCTCTTGGGGAGCGTGAATGAATTGTCATCAGCAAAATAACCCATTCATCATTTTGACCTCTCATCCTCTTATGTAGTGTGCACCGAGGTGCAGCTATATCCCCCCAAAACACTGCAAATAGTACTGAATGTGTAGAACAACAACAATAACAATCAAGCCTTTGTCCCAAACAAGTTGGGGTCGGCTAGAAATGAAACCCAACAATTTTGAAAAATAATAATAATAGAAAATAAGATAAAAGTAAAAATAATAATAATAATAAATACAAATAAAATAAGATTCTACATTTTATTTATTTTAGAAATGGGTTAATAAGAAAGAAGATAAGAGTAACAAATTACGAATAAGATTCTGGCACATGAATTGCTAATTTCCATGCAGTCCAGCCAAATCTCTAGATATGTCTCACTCCTTTAAATCTCGTTTCACCGCCTCCTGCCATGTCAACCTTGGTCAACCTCTACCCCTTCTATAATTTTCTCTACTTTTTATAATCCCACTGTTAACCGGTGCTTCTGGAGGTATCCGTTGGGTATGCCCAAACCACCGTAGGCGATGTTTGACTAGCTTCTCCTCAATCGGTGCCACCCCTACCCTATCACGTATCACCTCGTTTCTAACTTTGTCTCTTCTTGTGTGACCACACATCCACCGTAGCATGCGCATCTCCGCAACACTCACTTGTTGGACATGTTGCCTTTTAGTTGGCCAACATTCTGCTCTATACAGCATCGCAGGTCTGATCACCGTCCTATAGAATTTTTCTTTCAATTTTTGTGGAACTTTCTTATCACATAAGATTCCAGATGCTTGTCGCCACTTCATCCACCCGATCTTGATCCTGTGGCAAACATCTTCATCAATATCACCACTACTTTGTAACATTGATCCTAAATATCGAAATGTGTCTCTCCTAGGTACTACTTGTCCTTGTAAACTAACATTACCATCCTCGCACCCGACATCACTAAAGTCGCATCTCATATACTCGGTCTTGGTTCTACTAAGTCTAAACCCTTTAGACTCTAAGGTCTGCCTCCATAGCTCCAATTTTCTATCAACACCATCCCTAGTTTCATCTACCAACACTACATCATCAGCAAAGAGCATACACTAAGGGATATCCCCTTGTATATCCTTCGACACCTCATCCATCACTAAGGAAAAGATGTAAGGAGTAACCCTATTGTGATAGGAAAAGTGTCGGTCTCGCTATCTCTTACGCGCACACTTGTCACCACATTATCGTACATATTCTTGATAAGATTAATGTATTTTGTTGGGACTTTGTATTTCTCTAGTGTCCACCACATGACCGGTTTTGGTACCTTATCGTATGCCTTCTCCAAGTCAATAAACACCATATGTAGATCTTTCTTTTGCTCCCTATACCTCTTCATAAGCTGACGGAGTAAGAAAATCGCCTCCATAATGGACCTCCCAGGCATAAAACCAAACTGGTTTTTAGTGACATTGGTCACTTTCCTCAAGCGGTGTTCAATCACTCTCTCTCAGAGCTTCATAGTATGACTCATGAGCTTAATTCTTCGGTAATTAGTACAATTTTAAACATCTCCTTTATTTTTGAAGATAAGTACTAAAATACTTTTCCGCCACTCTTCAGGCATTTTGTTTGACTGAAAAATGCGGTTGAATAGTTTAGTGAGCCATACTATTGCTACATCCCCTAGACATCTCCACACCTCAATGGGGACATCATCGGGGCCGCAGGCCTTTCCTCCTTTCATCCTTTTTAAGGTCTCTCTAACCTCATACTCTTGTATCCTCCGCACGAATCATCTGTTGGTGTCATCAAATGAGTCATCCAACTCGAACCTAATACTCTCATTCCCGTCATTGAATAGTCCATTGAAGTAGTCCCTCCATCTGTTCCTAATTTCTTCCTCCTTCAATAGAATTTGGCCTGCCTCATCCTTAATTCATTTGACTTGGTTGAGATCTCTCACCTTTTTCTCGCGAAGTTTCGCCATCTTGTATATATCCTTTTCGCCTTCTTTTGTGCCTAGCCTCTCATACAGCGCATCATAGGCCTGCCCCCTTGCTTTACTCACAACACGCATTGCGTTTTTCTTAGCCTCTTTATACTTCGCCATATTACTTGCGCTTCTCTCATGATGACAGCTCTTATAAGACTCCTTCTTCTCCTTAATACCTTTTTGTACATCTTCATTCCACCACCAAGTCTCTTTATCTACAAGTTTCTTACCTTTTGTCCACCCAAGCACCTCCCTAGCCGCCTTCCTAATGTAAGTCGTCATCTTCACACACATACTATCCGCATCTTCCTCTTTGCTCCAAGGTCCTTCTGCGATCATCCTCCTTTTGAATGATTGTTGCGCTTCATCCTTCAACTTCCACCACTTTGTTCTTGCGGTTTTAACACCTTTGTCTCGTGACACACGCACGTGGAAACGAAAGTCGGCTACCACAAGTTTATGTTGTGGAACAACACATTCCCCATGAATCACCTTACAATCTAAACATGTCCCTCTCTCCCTTCTCTTGGTGAGGATATAGTCGATTTGACTAGAATGTTGGGCACTAGTAAAGGTCACTAAGTGAGGTAGCCTCTTCTTAAAGAGGGTGTTAGCTACCAATAGGTCATAGGCTATGACAAAGTCTAGGATATCCTTACCCTCCTGGTTTCTACCGCCACACCAAAATCTCCGTGTACTCCCTCAAAACCTACGTTAGTTGTACCTACATGACCATTGAGATCTCCTCCTATGAAGAGCTTCTCGGTTACCGGTACACCACTAACCATATCCTCCAAGTCCTCCCAAAATTGTCTTTTAGTGCTCATTGTCGAGCCTAACTTGTGGGGCATAAGCACTAATGGCATTCAAGATAAGGTCCCCCACAACTACCTCGACTAGGATGATCCTATCCCCTCGTCTACGGACATTCACTACTTCATCCTTGAGACTCTTATCTATTAGGATGCCTACGCAATTCCTAGTTCAAGTCGAGCCAGAATACCAAAGCTTGAAACCGGTATTCTCAACCTCTCTCGCCTTTTGACCTCTCCATCTAGTCTCTTGTACACAAAGGATATTTACACGCCTCCTAATCGCAACGTTCACTAACTCTCGTATCTTTCCCGTCAAGGATCCTACATTCCAACTACCCACCCGAAACCTAGTTTCCTCGGCTAGCTTCCTTACCCTTCGCATCCGTCGAGGAAGATGCAAAGATCCTTGCTCACTTAACACTACATTCGGGCGATGATGTAGCACGCCACTAAGGTGGTAGCGATCCGGCCCTCGCTCATTTAACACCACATCCGGGTTCCGATATGGCGCGCCGCTAAGGTGGTGGCGACCTGGCCCTCACCCACTTAACACCATACCCGGGTTCCGGTACGGCGCGTCGCTAAGAGGATTACTCCCTAACGAATTTCCAATGGGTTTTATTTCTATGAGAATGACTAAGTTTAGTTGCTGGCTCGTCAAGGCTATCACAACCCCTCCTCATTTACCCGGGTTTGGGACCGGCTATGTCATTACAACATAGGCGGAGTTAGCCGGCTTGAGTCAGCAAATAGTACTGAATGTGTACGCGAAAAAAATACATAGCCACATTTGCTTGTCTTTTTCAGCAATCCAATAGCTCGTTGCCCCATCTTTTATTTGTTGACCCGCAATGCCAGTTAGCAGGCTTACTTTAGAGTCAGCATCTTGGTCTGCCGCCCAACCCTCTAATGGAGCATTGGAGCATCATACAGAACCTTATGAAGCCTTAAAACCATGTCACCATCGCCTCATTGAATCTTTTGCATCAGCTACAGCCTTCTGAGCCTTCTGAGCCTCATATTTAAGTTTGCACACACATCACAAGTCTTAGAATAGACCCATACGACAGTAGTTGTGAGGCCGCCACGATTGTCGGAAATAGACTGTTTCCTTAGTCTCTCTTGCATGTCACCTAAGTCCTACGCTCATTTATTCTACAGTTTTGGTGTGTGTGTTTTTTGTTGAGATGCTGCACTTTACATTTGTCATCACATCATGTTGCCAGCTCATGAGTGGTTTAATGTTATTCAGGAGAAAATTAACAAATGTTTTTCTTTATTAATCTATCAGAGTTGGGAGAAGACTGTGGACTGCTATAGTCCTGGACAGGGGCTGATGCCTGCTAGTTTCAAAGTTCGATCTGTGCCCTTAGACGGAAACAGTGAAGCATTTGAGGAGGTTCTTGACCCAGACTTTGGAGAGTCAGCCATTGGACGAGTAGCACCAGTTGACTCTGGTGAGTATTTCCATATAATCGTATTCTATCTTTGAAGCCGTTTTCTTAATTTCTTTTCAATTTTTAACCAAGCTCCTTGTTTCTAAGGTCTTTGGTGGATAATCCTGTTGAGAGCATACGGAAAGATTACTGGAGACTACTCACTACAAGAAAGGGTTGATGTGCAAACAGGCATCAGGCTAATCCTGAATTTATGCCTGTCTGATGGATTTGACATGTTCCCCACTCTGCTAGTAACTGATGGATCATGTATGATTGATCGACGGATGGGAATCCATGGACATCCTCTTGAAATCCAGGTAAGCTCTTCAAAACTTACTCCCATACTTAATCATGTTAGGTAGGTTCTAGATAATGGTATGGTTTCGCCCCAACCACAAACCCACGTTAGTCAGTCTGGCTTTCTTCGCCTAGTGCTTGAATAAACATGTTTAGATAGTGTTTGTACTTTGTACTAGTGCTTGAATTACCATCTGTTTATAGATAAGGTTGTATAATGTCATTTTTCAATCCTTGAAATTTCTTACCAAGTCCCTGTCCAGTTTGGCTTTTGTTGATTGGTGTTTATATGCCCTTTACTTTGCAAGTTTGCATGCGTGGGGCTCCATAGTGCCCCTAGACAAAACATGTGTGAAAAAGAGAACTGTCATCAAGCATCTTATGGAATCTTTTTCACAGGCACTGTTCTATTCTGCTTTGCGCTGTGCCCGTGAAGTGATTGTTGTGAATGATGGATCAAAGAACTTGATACGTGCTATCAATAATAGGCTAAGTGCGTTGTCATTTCACATCAGAGAGTATTATTGGATTGATATGAGAAAGATAAATGAGATTTATCGCTACAAAACTGAAGAGTACTCTCATGATGCGATCAACAAATTCAATATCTACCCAGAACAGATTCCATCTTGGCTTGCTGACTGGATTCCCGAGAAAGGTGGCTACCTTATAGGCAATCTACAGCCAGCTCACATGGATTTCAGGTTTTTTGCCCTTGGCAATCTCTGGTCTATTGTGTCATCTATGGCTACGCAAAGGCAAGCAGAGGGTATTCTGAATCTCATTGAAGCCAAATGGGATGACCTTGTAGCAAATATGCCACTGAAGATATGCTACCCTGCACTAGAGTACGAGGAGTGGCGTATCATAACCGGTAGTGACCCCAAAAACACGTGAGCAACTGAATTATTGTATTCATTAGTTTTCTTCTGTATATCAAGATTTTTCACAGCAACATAAAATTTGGGCACATCATGTCTAAGGCCCTTAAACTTGACAAAGTAGCACCTGGTTTTTGTTCTTCGTTCTACTATGCCAGTAGCAGACTTTTACTTAGCCATATGATGCAAGACTTTTACCAAGTTGTTTATGACATGCAGGCCCTGGTCTTATCATAATGGTGGTTCTTGGCCAACATTGTTATGGCAGGTATGCTCACAACAGTACTGTTTGGAACTTATGCCTTGTCTTTGATACTTTCACGAGTTCTCTTAGATATTAATTAGTTTTCTTTGTTGTGCAGTTCACCCTAGCCTGTATCAAGATGGGCAGGCGAGACTTGGCACGGAGGGCTGTTGAAGTGGCAGAAAAGAGGCTCTCAAATGACAAGTGGCCGGAATATTACGATACAAGGACTGGAAGGTTTATTGGGAAACAGTCACGGCTATATCAAACTTGGACCATTGCTGGGTACCTTACCTCTAAAATATTATTGGATTATCCGGAGATGGCATCAATACTGATTTGTGAGGAAGACTTTGAACTGCTAGAAGGGTGTGCTTGCAGCGTGAACAAGAGTGCCCGTATCAAATGCTCTCGTCGTGCGGCCAAGTCACAGGTCCTTGTGTAGTTCTTGACCACCTGCAATGTTCCTTCAACTTTGTGGTATTGTTCATCACAGAAGTTTGCACTAGTTATTAGTAGTTATAATACTCACCAGGATGACCACGGACGACCTATGCCAGTTATTTTGGCGAGTTTGTGGTTGATCCATTCGTACAAGATTAGACACTCCATCTTACCTAATCTGTTTCAATGTGCCGTTATGTATTCTGTCAATCAATTTGATTGGCAGTTCTGTAAACAAACATCATGTAAAGATCATCAGTCCTTACAGTCCTACTCTGAGAAATACACGCACACTTTTGTAACACAACGTGGTCTTGTCTCCAGCATAACGGGTGTCCGTCGTGACGGGTGCACGATATACACTGCTTTATTGCATCAAGGAAAGTCTAGTAGCAAAATGTCAGGACTAGTGAGCCAAACTGTCAGCGTTCAGATTTTTTTCATAGCAAATACCTGAACAGTAAGTAGCTTCTTGTGAAACACGGTTCACTCAAGATCTGGAATTCTGATTTTTGTAATGGCGCCATCCATCAAGATCAGCTAAAATTTCATAACTGAAGTACCTGATTCTAATTTGTACTCTCTTCGTTCTAAAAAATTTGTTGTTTGTTAGTTCAAAATGAGCTAACAAACGACAAATTTTTGAAGACGGAGAGAGTACAGTAGTATTTGAACGTGGTACCTTTGATTATTTTGCTCTGCTGCACTTATATGGAACATTTAACTTCTGGACGAGCGGACATATTAACAATGGTGACCATCGAGTCTGCCTGACCACTTCTTAATGTGCGTCAGTTGCACAGTTTTAGTTACGGAGTACAGTATTAAGTACTCCTCAATTATTTATCATACTAGACTTAAATATTTTTAAAATTATTTGCCATTTTTTACTTTCTAGTGAATCTTTTTTTTTTCTAATTCATCTCTATCCCTCCTCTCTGTTTATTGTACATGTCATTTTTCTATGTCTCCTTATTTTTGTGTTTACACCTAAAATGATAAGTGAATTGAAACATGGCGGGCAGTTGTTTTGTTACTGTTTGCAGATGGGAAGCTCGGAACACAATCATGGGCGTTGCCTACTAGCGATAGGGTTTCACTGCCTCGTGTTCCAACATGCACTGAGTAAGCCTGCTTGTCTAGCCTGCCGCTTTGTGTCTTGTAAACATCACTGGTAGGAGCCAGGCCGTCCCTGGAACTGCGAGGTCTCCTACGCAGGACGAATAAGATCCAGAGAAGATCTTTGGCTTGGCAATTGGTCATTTGATTGAATGGCAGCAAGTCAAGGGATCGCGATATTTATGGTGCACAATAAGCTACGCATTTATGGTCATTTGATGATGTATCTGCTTGCCCTGCGTAGTTCAGGTAAATTCAGGGTCCAGACTCACAGAGCAGACTAGCCTTCAAGAAAATCTGATGGACATCAGAGTTGTCCTCCAGAACAGATAAGTTGTGCCTTTCAGAACAGATTGTTGAAACCTCTTTAGATGCTGAACTGTGGTCCGTAAAAGAAAATTCTTGCTAGAGAAGTGCAAAGTGACACAACATTACCTGTACTAACGTTATCTGTTGCTGAAAAAAGTATAATGTTCCAATAGCAGAACCATACAGGAAAACTGCAAGCGGACTCTGGCTTGTGGAAGCTAAATCATCTTGTACTGAAACTCTTGCTTCCAGGTGCATCGAAGTTGCCTGCTTGAAAATGGCAGACTTGTCAATCAGGTCCATGTTCTGTCTTGAATTGACATACAGTACATTTCAAATCTACCAGCTGAAGCTGTACCTACCTTATTTGATTTCTACTGACAAGAGAAAGATTACTGCTCCTACCTTTCTTCTGAAAGAGCAGGTGCGGCAAGAAAAGTTCTCTTTTCAAGGAAGATGCAACAGATATGGAGCCGCTTGCATGCATGCAAGCATTAGATTTTGACTAGCCGGATCGCTGAAGCAGTAACGCGCAGCTATAGGTGGCCAACGGGCCGACCCGGCCCGAGCCCGGCCGGGCTCGTGCCTAAAAAACTTGGGCCCGGCACGGCCCAGGAAAAAACCGGGCCGTGCCGGGCCGGCCCACTGGTCAGGGTTCCAGGCCCAGGCACGGCCCGAGCCCATTTTAAGCGTGCCGGGTCGTGCCGGGCCATACCGGGCCGTGCCGGGTCGGGCCGGCCCGTGGACAATTTTAGTTAAAAATATAATAAAAATAACAGGAAAATCACTATTCGGGCCGTGCCGGGCCGGGCCACCCGGCGGGCCGACCGTGCCGTGCCTAATCGGGCCGTGCCGACAAGCCCGACGGGCCGAAGATCCAGGCCCAGGCACGGCCCGTGTCGTGCCTCGGGCCGGCCCGGGACCGATTTTTTCGGGCCGGGTCGTGCTCGTGCCGTGCCATTTTTGTCGTGCTTCGGGCTGGCCCATTTGGCCCGGCCCATTTGGCCACCTCTACGCGCAGCATGCTTTCAATGCCTGTTCTGTTCTGATACACCCTGTTCGGCAAAGGTAACGTTATTGTATCGCCAAATATTTTGCCTGTTCGCTTGCTGCTTGTTGATGCTTCTGTTCTCGCTACTGTTTCTGGACATGGCGTGGATTCCTGCCCATCTTAGCTTCACTTTTGGAATTGAATCCATTTTGTCCACTTACCGCTAACTAGACGGATGCATGCTATTGAGGTACAATTGCTGGTCCATTCTGTATATCAAGGGATAGAGAGGGAGTGGGGGGAGAGGGGTAGGGAGAGAGCTTTCAAGGACCAAACTGTACCCTCCTATGAGAAGTAGTTGTCGAATTGTGACGGGGTATATATCAGGAATATGTCTTTTCAAAAATCTCCTGGGGACAGATTGTGGTCGGAGGCACCTCAAAAATGTCCTTATCCCGAAAGGCATTGTGGATGTCTGAAAGATTATAAAGCTTCCAGGCACATCACAGATGCTGAATACAATTGAGGTTCTCTTAATCTGAATACGATTGAGGCATATTTTAGATTAATTGTCAAGTTGAAAATCCTCAGATAATGTTTACCTAATGCCTCGTCCAGAATATCAATGTGCGCCTGTAATAGTAGTAGTAACTGTGATGATGAGGTGGAAGAATATGGGGACCATTTTATGACAGTTTTTTTTTTCACATGGTGACTATGAAAACGTATGATGTACCTTGATACACTATGCTGCGCCGCTAGTTATGATATGTCACCTTTCGTGCTGTCCTCTTTGTTGTTTGCATGGCAAATTCCTTTCCCTCCTTTGTGTTCCCCTCTTCGTTCTCGTATCAATATTTGATTGAATTCTGGACAGCGCTTGGTGGCTTCCACAAGAAAAGACAGGGCAATTATATTCCCATAAAGCCTTTGAGCTCTCCTCTCCTTTAGTATTGCATGCAAACCCACCGACGTGAAGAGCACCAACTACGTCACTGCAAGCCATAAATCCTCATGGTTAGTGTTAGAGGTTTAGGTTATCTGTATCAGTACTCTCTAAAGCATACTTTATACACTATTCTTCTTTTATTTTTACAGTATACTATAAATTACACTGTGAAACAGTGTATCTAGTATGTTTTACAGTGTGTCACTACGGATGGTTTTAGATCATTCTACCTCCTATATTCTGCTCCAGCGCTCCTACTCATTCAGGCATACATGCTTGCAAGGACGAAATGGTGGGCATAGGTCGGTTGCTTAATTTGATGACTTTCAATGGCTCATCTACTGTGCACTAAGAATTGTGTGCAATTGCCTTCCAAATAAACTGCCTTCTTGACCTGCAATCATGACTATAGATCCCCAAATGGGCCGCCCGGCCCGAGCCCGGCCCGAGCCCGGCCAGGCCCGGCACGAACCGGCCCAACACTATCAGGCACGACACCCTCTCCGTGCCGTGCCGGGCCGTTCCTCCGTGCTGAACAGTCGGCCCAGGCACGGCACGACGTCCCTTTTTTCGGGCCGGGCCAGCACGGTGACCCGGTAGGCACGTCCGTGCTCGTGCCAGGCCCGGCCCTATAGTCCAGTGACCCCTCAAAATGTGTACAAACTATACAGTTCAATACTTTTAGCATCAAAAATAAGAACTCACACAGTATTTGAATAGAAAACTTCATTATAAACTGGAGCTGGTGCAATGGCTGCCTCATTAAAAACCTATCTAGGTAAAACTCACACCTCGTGAGAAAAACCCTAGATAGGGAAAAAGAGTGCAGCCCAACTCCAAATAGTTTTACATATTACAACAGCTCAATTGTTCAAATACATAGTAGTTCAAATACATACATCACTCATCAGGTTCATCAAGAAACAAATTAGCAAAAGTTTGTGCCAGTTCTTCATCCTCGACCATGTTCTGAAGCCTTGCTTCTGCAGCTTCCCAGTCCTTGATGCAGGCAAGCATCTCAACAGACTCAGGTTTCAACCGACGTCGCCTCTCCTCGATGATTCTACCTGTAGTGCTAAAAACAGATTCGGAAGACACGGTAGAAACTGGCACAGATAGAACATCCCTAGCTAAAATGGACAGAACTGGATATGTTCTTTTATGCTCATACCACCAAGATAATATGTTGAAGTTATCATCAAAATGGTTGACAGTGTCACTGTCCAAATAGGTAGAGAGTTCATTACCAATAACCATAGAAGGTGTACTGCTGGTTGCTGCTTGTAAGAGAGCACTAGCAGATGTCCTTCTAGATAATGAAAGAGGAGTGCAGAAAGAATTACTAGTGACTTCATCAATTCCAAAGGAGGCACCAGAATCTGAACCTGTAGAAAAAATATCATCCCAAGCACTACTTTTCTTACCATATGAGGTTGGAGGTGGAGGTTTTTGCAATCTGACTGTACCAAACTTGTCATCATACAATTTAAAAGCAGTAGACAATTCACTTCTTACCTCAGTGAAGTAACCAAAATAATCAGTAGCAGTAAGATTAGATAATAATCTAAGCACATTCTAAAAACCTTTCAATTTAGCTCTAGGATCCAGTATGAATGCAATAGAATAAAGCATAGGAATGTCTCTCCAGTATTTCAGAAAGTAATTTTGCATAGCAACAACAACATGCCTAAGCAATCTATCAGTTTCATAATGTTTAAGATGCTTAGCAATTAAAATGAGTTGATGCAACATAAGTGGAGAAGTAGGATAGTAAACACCAGAAAGTGCAACAGTAGAATCATAGAAGAGTTCAAAGAAGGATAACATAATCTCTGCAATAGTCCAATGATCTTCTGTCAATAGTAAAGAATCTCTTTCACCCCTAGGATAATTTGTCTCAATGTAAACATTAAATGTATTTCTATAAGGGATCAAATGTTTCAGCATGAGGTAGGTGGAGTTCCACCTAACCTCCATGTCCAGACCAAACTTCCTAGGACGAACATTGACAGCAAGACAGAATCTTTTAAATGAAGCAATACGTTGATTAGAAGCGTTAATAAAAGATATAGCAGATCTAAATGCATCTAGATATGGTTGTATAAGATTTAAAGCAGACTTGACCATGAGATTTATGATATGACAAGCACAACGCTGATGTAAGAACAATGATCCAACATAAGCAGATAAGGTAGGACTAAGTTTATCAATAGCAGTAGAATTAGAAGATGCATTATCCAGAGTAACAGAAAAGACTTTTGAACTTAGGCCATACTCTTCTAGCACACTCATGACACGATCAGCAATGTTTTGGCCAGTGTGAGATTCATCAATCAATCTTAAACCAATTAATCTTTTCTCTAATTGCCAATCAGAATTAACATAATGTGCAACTACGCTAAGGTAATCTTCCTTAGCATTACCAGACCAGATATCAGATGTAATAGATACAGATGGAATAGCAACAAGTGATTCAATTAGCTTAGCACGACGTTCATTAAAGTACTTGCACATATCTCTAGTTGTTGTTGTAGCAGAGACAGAAGAATACCTAGGATTATGAGCAATTTTTATGTACTCCTCAAATGCATCAGATTCACCAAAAGTTAATGGAAGATCTAGTCTAGCAATCAGACGAACTAGCTGAGTACGAGCAACATCAGGTGAATAATCCCAATGACGGACAGAACCATCAGGATTGAATTGAATCAAAGACTGCGAATTTCGGATCTTAGCTCTTCTGTTCGGACACTTAACAACATGTCTATTCAAGTGGCCAGTGCCAATTGCGGATCGAGCAGCATAAACAATACCACAATGTATACACTTAGCAGAAACTCTTACCTTCTTACCATTGATGTCCTTGTAGATCTTTTCAAAATCTTTCCAGCACTCAGAGGTGGTGGAACGAGTCCTCTTACTGCCGCTAGCGCTGCTCACTAGATCTGGATCAGGAGCATCGCGTGCTTCTTCACCATCACCAGCAGCAGGCGGCTCTTCAGCTATGTCGATTGGATCGACAGCGCTGCGGCCGAAGAGCTCATCCCGCTCTGCCTCCATGTCGCTCTCATCATCTCCTCGCTGGCCCATCAAGCGAAGATCATCGTTGATGGAGCGCTCATGGACATCGTCGACGCCGTCCATCGCCGAGGTTCCGGTCCCTCAACGGATCCACCTGCGAACACAAGATGGTTAGTGAACAACAGATCCGTCGCACAAGACTAAAAAACGAACAAGTTCAACTACATACCAACAGGTCCGGAGCACCAGAGCGCACGACAAGGTCAACGAACGACGGATCCGGAGCACCAGAGCGCACGACAAGGTTAACGAACGACGGATCCAGAGCACAAGAGCAAGGTCCAGTGAGGAGCGCGACGAGGCAACAAGTACAGAGCAGTCAAGACTAAGTAGAGTGTAGGGGAAGAACAAAACAAGTCTGGATCAACTACTTAACGACAGATCCGTAGCACCAAAGCGCACATCAAGGTGAACGAACAACAGATCCGAACAACAGAGCTAGGATCCGGGGAGGAGTGTGACGAGGCAACACTTACAGAGGATGCGGGAGAGGGAGTAGACCACAGAGGGGCGCCGGGAGAGGGAGGAGACGACGGAGGCGTCAGAGACCTAGAGGCGGAGTCGCCGAGGAGAGCCGAGGCTGGGAAGTCGAGAGAGTTCGAATTGCGGCCGAGGGATTGCAAATGAGGCTAGGGTTCGCGTGTGAGGGGGAGCGCAGCCATCCGCCGAGTTTTATACCCCCCTGCGCGGATACCCTGGATCCAACGGCTGGAAACTATCGGCGGCGATCGACGGTCCAGGTAATCCGGCGTCGGGCCACTGTCGGGCCGGCCCATTAAACGTGCTGGACTCGAGCTAGCCCAGCGGGTCGAGAAGGCGGCCCAGGCACGGCCCAATAATAGTGCTCGGGCCGGCCCGGCACTATTTGCCTCGTGTCGGGCTCGTGCTTGGGCCTGAAATTTCCGTGCCGGGCCTCGGGCCGCCCAATGAGCCCGGCCCATTTGGGGATCTATAATCATGACACGAGGCCTGAATGAAGTATTACTACGTACGTCTGTTGCAAGCAGATGATTAGCAATATGCATATACTACAGTAATATGCATATACTAGAAGAGATGTTTTTTTTTTTTGGCATTTTGCTCTACGCTCCCATTTCCTATGGAGGTCAGTGGTATCAATGATTTGTGAATTGACTCGATGGCCTATGGAGCAACCTAGGCACAAGCTTTCTGCCCCTTCTTTTCCAAAAGGTGCGTCATGTGGGGTGTGCTTGTCCCCTCTTATTGCTGGTCTTAAGGACAAGCTGCCAACCTACAACACTAATTTTCCCCATGTGCATTTGTAAGATAATTTGTTTCTAAATCGTGCTTTGATGGAACAGCTTAACTATCATCTTCTCTCGGGAAAACGAGTTTAAATTACTCGGGAAATTATTGGTTTCAGTATAACAGTATATGCATGTCGGCTCTTTCAATGTCTACTCAGCATGTGAAAGGGGACTTAACCTCTAAGTAGCACTAATCAAGTCTTGAATTTGATTTCTGGTAGGAGCAAATTTCAGATTGAATTTCACAGTACTAAATGTAGATACTCTACAAAGGAAGTTATACGTGCTAGATCTGAGTGCACTTATAAAAAATGTGAAGGAATAAACGTGCCGCAATATTGGTCTACAAAGTCTGATCCACAGTTGTGTGCTTAACCATCTAGTTATCGTCGTCTTGTTGTAGATAATAGATTGTGAGTGTCTGCATTTGTACTCGTTTATAATAAAATAACTATAACCTCCTAAGATCGAAACTTCTAAAAAATGTCTACTCGCATATATACATGGTAACGTTTCAGCTAGATATTTGATAATTTTTTCAATGATTCTGACAGCTTGAGTGCTATCTATTCACACTTTGTAATGATTCCATTTATGTAATCTAATTGAATTACTCAAACACTTTGTAATTGCTAGCAGTAGTCTCATTGTATCATTCGGACTAACTGGAACAATTCTGATAGGTCATAGGACGGTACTGCATGCAGTTCGGAGCTATTTGTCCCAGTTCTTCCTTACCGTGGATGCATATTTCTGACCAACAAGTCCAGTAATTTATAAGCATATTGGCGAACTAAACTGCAAAATGCAGGCTTATAAACTAGATTTGGGTTGTTGACAGCGAAAGAACATGTTCAAATGCAAAAGAAAACAATCTCGAATACAGTGTACATACAGTAGTCCTGGCGTCCTGCGAAGCGAGGAGACAACCGGACTGCTCTAGCAGCATAACAAAACGAAATGACAGCACATTATTCTTGCATTTCGTCTGCAGTGCCACAAAGAGCAGTTCTGAACAGTAAAGCACATGGATCCAAAACGATTTACGCAGCACACGGGAAGTTATTCCATTTCAGATAGGGTACATATTCAAGCTATTAGCTTACAAGTAGGCTCCTGCTCCACATGCCTGAGCATCATGGCTCAACAGAAAAAAGCTTTTGCGTCTTATCTACTGCATTCTACAATCAAATCAAAACGAACCGTGAAGACAACTGTTTTACACAATGGACAAAAGACAGGAACCAAAGGCAGCTCGGAAGGGATAGACAGAAAAGGAGGACAAGTATGAGGAGGAAGGCACCAAGAGGATGGAGAGAGAGCTTAGACTGAGAAGATGAAAGCAAAGAAACAATGCATTGTGGAGTTGGGTCTTACAAGGTCAAGAAAAGGTCTTGCAAGGTCAAGAAGACCTAATCTTACAAAAATTTCAACAATGCAATTGAAAGAGTATGAAAAAAGACGAAGATGATAAAAAGCTCCATGGGGATAGCACCGTGATTTAGCTAGACGAGAGCCATTTGTGCTGGTGGTCGCAGTAGCCGGTGTCTATAGGTTTTCGGGGCCTCATGCCAGCTGAAGACAGCTTGCTCACAAAGCTTGGCTACCGTGCAGCTCCTCTCCATCTGAGGAAAGAGAGAACCATGAGAACGCTACCGTAAGTGCACGATCAAACGTCGATGCCTTCCATGTGGCTACATAAGATAGCGGATTGAAAGAATAAAACGCTAGATGAAACTCCGTTGTGCTTACCCCAATAGTGCATAGCTCTATCATGCTTTCCGTGTGGCTTTACTTGCGACCAAGAACTGCATGAAGGTGTCATCAATCATAACTAAATGTATACACAAGCTGGTTGAAAGTAAATCTGATGCTTTGGGAAAATGAGAGACTACAGGAGTGAAGAGTGCGTGATCTGTGAGCACATACCCGTAGCAAGGTTATCAGATGCACGAAAGGAGAAATGCCACGCTTCTCCGCAGTTCAAGTGCTGGACCTTTGAGTGTGTTTGTGTTTGAAGAGTGGTTTGCTGGGTAGGGAGGTGCACTGGTGAATAAAAAGGGCAGGAGACAGAGAGAGAGCTGCCACAAAGGCCGGGCACGGATACTTGGCAGTGTCTGAATGCAGAAAAGGTGCAGCAGATGGAGATTTGGGGTCAGGAAATCTTTTGGCGAGTTACGGGGGATTTGATCTCTGGCTTCCAAGAGATCGATATGCTATAGCTGGCTGCCTGGCTGTGGTCCAGTGCTCCTCAATAGCGTGTGAGCAGAAATAAGGGAGAGCAGAGTGAGGGGGATGGAAGTAGTTGAAGTTGAAGGATTTATTTACTCATGGGTTGATGTCGGACCGTGTTTGCTTTCGCGGGCTTTCTGCGTGTATTGATTGTTAGGGTTTCCATTTGAATTTAATGAGCCATTCCTTACTAGTAATCGGTTCCCCTAAATTGTCGGCGCGCGGACGTTGATGCGAAATGGGTGCCATGGAAAAAATTGCATGTCGTCCCGGTTCCTTGGCTCATCAGCCGCCACGCCATGACGCTCAATCGCTCAAAGTCACATCATGGCAGCTTAACAAAGTACACCCGCGCGGTCACATCGGTTCGGGCTCTCCCGGCGGAAAATATTCTCTCAGGTCGATTTGATGGCCGCGGCGGTGAAGTGAAGTGAAGTGACCGCCGTAAAACCGCCGCGCCCACCATTTGCACAACGGAAATCAAGGGCCTCGCGCGCCGTAAATGATCGGATCCGAGCGCCGTTCCCGCGAAATATATTTGCCGGAATCCACAGGCTTTCACGTGCGCGCAGAAGCGACAGACCAAGCAGCGGCGCCGGCGCGGCGGACGGCGGTGCTGCAGACCGGAAGCGCGCCGAGCGAGACGCGCGTCGGCGGCCGTTGGACTTGGGGATACCATTGCGCGGGCGCGTAATCTTGGGGACAGTGGTGTGGTGGAGGCCAGCAGCAGCAGCCGCCTGTCCACTACAACCGCCTCGTCCCGTCTCGGCCTTCGAGAGGTAGGGCCAACTCCCCGGTCAGGTCAAGCCTCGGAAGTCCCGAGGCGGGCACCGGTTGACCGTGACCTGCCGGCTCCGCGCCCCAGCAGGTTACTTGCCGTTTAATAATATAACGTTGTTCGAAGCACTAGAAATTGCACGATGTTCGGACCAGTGAATCAATTGCTGCTCGTGTTTCACCGTCTACGTACTACTACTGTACTATGGAGGAGCGTATGCGTGTCGGTGCCGTGGGATGCTTTGTGCTACAACGATACTCGATTCGTAAGCAGATGGCACGTGGTTAAGACAGCGGAACGTACTGAGGATGAACAACCGTGTTGGTACTCACTCTTCTCTCCGTGTCGTAATGCACGCCGGAACGGCAACCAGCGTCAATGTATAGCACCGAGGAGTATTCGGTAGCCTGGATAGCACCGAGGAGTATTCGGTAGCCTGGATTTTTTTTCTATTTTAGCATTAATTTATAACGAATTTACATTATTAGGCACTGAACTTTTTTTTGGCCATTCTAACCTCCTTACCATCCACTGTAGAAGACTTGACACGTAGGGGAGTCGTTCACATCGATTTGTGATGTGGCAGCCACCTGTGACGTTTCTAATTTCCTGAGTAATATTTATTTTTAGATAGCTATTTTACAATAACTAAAGATATATTTTGGAAATGTTGTTATTCTAAAGGTATTCTAAAATAACAACATTTCCCAGATATGTCTCAAGGTATTCTAAAATAACCGGCCAAAAAAGAATAAAACTCAGAAAATTTGGGCTCGAGAGGCAAATTTGCGGAGTTTATTCACTTTTGAACGACTATTTGAAAAAATTTAGAGACATATTTTGGAAGTTTTATTATTGAAGTAAAAATATTACACATTATGTTCTATTTTTATTTAAATAACAACACTTACTAAATATGTTTCTAGGTGTCTTAAAATAACCATCCAAAAGTGACTAAGCTCAGCAAATTTGCCTCTGTAGCTCAAATTTCTTGCATTTATTCACTTTTGTACGACTATTTTAAAATATCTAAAGACATATTCTGGGAGTTTTGTTATTGAAAAAATTAAAGTACACATTTTGTACTATATTTTATTCAATAATAATATTTACAAAATATGTCTCTAGATTTGTTAAAATAGCCGTACAAAAGTAAATATTATTCAAAAAATTAGAGACATCAGTCACGTGGCAAATCGTTCATGGTGTGGACGAGTCGTCCACACCGTGAGCGGTAAAGAGGTTGGAATGGAAAAAAAATCGGTACCTAAGAATGTAAATTCGTTATAAATTGATGCTAAAATGGAAAAAAATCCGATAGATTGGATGGGTTATAATTCATGGATCACATGCGGCCCAAGATCGGGCTTTCTGGAGGCCGCAAGCTCCCGGCCTCAAATTTCAAGGAACGGCCTAACTAAAGTTTAACTGCGTTCACCAGGCCGGAAATGCTCCGTGCCTGTTCCTGGTGGGCTAAGCTTGTAATGCTACCGTCTCTGGGATTTTTTTTATTTTAGCATTATTAATTTATTATTTAATATTAATAGCGTATGCTTTTTTTTTTTGCAAAACTAGCATTCCTGCCATTCACGGTGTGGACGACTTGCCACGTGGCAGGGTTGTTGTCCACGGTGTGGACGACTTGCCACGTGGCAGCACATGTGACAGTCTAAAAAATTCTGGTTTTTGTTCACTTTTGAGCGCCTATTTTAAAATACTTAGAGACATATTTTGGAAATGTTGTTATTAAAAAAACATAGTAGACAATGTATACTACAATTTCTAAAGTAACAACATTTCCAAAATAAGTCTCTAGATATTTCTAAATAGTCGTACAAATATGAATAAAACTCAGCAAATTTGCGCTGTAGAAGCAAATTTGCTGAGTTTAATCACATTCCGACGGCCCTTTTAAAATACATAGAAACAAATTTAGGAAATGATGATACCGAAATAACTGTAGATAATAATATTTTTATTACATTTTATTCAATAACCACATTTCCTAAATATGTCTCTAAGTATTTTAAAATAACCATTCAAAAGTAACTAAACACAGCAAATTTACCTCTGCAACCCGAATTTTCTTAGTTTCATTCACTTTTGGACACCTATTTTAAAATACATAGAAACATATTTTTGAAATATTGTTATTGAATAAAATGTAGTAAATATTTTTTTACAGTTATCCAATATTAAAATTTTATAAATATGTACCTAGTTATTTTAAATAGTCGTCGAAAAGTGATTGAACTCAGCAAATTTGCCTCTGCAGCCCAACTTTGATGAGTTTTATTCAATTTTGAACGGCTATTTTGCAATACCTAGAGACATATTTTAAAAATATTGTTATTGAGGAATTTGTAGTTCATATTGTATACTAAATTTTCTTCAATAACAACATTTTTAGAATATGTTTGTAAATATTTTAAAATAGGCGCCCAAAAGTGAATAAAAACCAGAATTTTTTAGACTGCCACATGTGCTGCCACGTGGCAAGTCGTCCACACCGTGGACGGCAACCCTGTCACGTGGCAAGTCGTCCACATCGTGGATGGCAGAGATGCTAGTTTTGTAAAAAAAATCGTACGCTATTAATATTCAATAATAAATTAATAATGCTAAAATAAAAAAATTCCCATCTCCGTAGTTGCTCACACGAAGAAGAGAAACAAGAAAGGTACAAACTGCATCTCAAACTAGCGTCGCATGAAAGTACTGAAGTAAATTCCACATCTCTAGCTCCCGAGGCCTCATTTGGTAGCAAGGAGAGGTAACTCAGTAAAGCAACTTCCTTTCCTCATGTTCTCTATCCTCTTAATGTTTGGTTGGTGGGATGAGGCGGGATGGAATAAAATGATCCTACTTTTGATATTGTTTGTTTTAGAGACAATTAACATGGAGTCATCCTCAAAGAGAAATATTCCCTCCAGATCCGAAATGAGTTGGTCCCAAAAAATTTAGCGGACCAAGTCATGCCACTTCGACTCTGTCAGCTCCGTCGCTTCCCTCCTCCCGCGCGCCGCCGCTCCGTTCTCCTGTGCCTGTACTTTGAAGTGTGCCACCACTGCCATGGCACGAACGGATGATCTTGCGACGGTGCTGACCCCGACGTTTAGGTGGCCAATAGGCCGTGCTGGACCGGCCGGGCTCATGCCTGAAAAGCCTCGACTCGGGAAAAAATCAGGCCGTGTCGGGCCAGCCCGTGGCCCAGAGGTCTAGGCCGGGCATGGCCCGAACTCAATTTAAGCGTGTCGGGCCGTGCCAGGCCGTCAATGGGCCGTGCCGTGCCGGGCCGGCCATAGCCCGTTTCAGTTAAAAAAACACTAAAAGCAGCAAAAAAATATTATTCGGGACTAAATGGGCAGTGCCGGGCTGGGCCAGCCCGCCGTACCTGCCGTGCCGGGCCTAAACGGGTCGTTCCTACAAGCCCGACGGGCCGGATGTCCAGGCAAGGCCACGACCCGCACCGAGCTTCATGCCGGCCCATGCCTATTTTTTTGGGCCGTGCTTTTTTGCGGGCTTTCGTGTCGGCCCGTCTGGCCTGGCCCATTTGGCCACCTATACCCCGACACTTCCCAACAACGCCGATGTTCGGCCACAGCGGTAGCACCGCGACGTTCCTGAACGAAGCGCTCAGCTGAGCTCAACGAGTTTGTTGACGGCTGTTATATACCAATTTCACCCGTCAATATAACTCAATTATGTGAAGGAAATATCATTTCTTGTACACATCACCTTTCTATTTAACCTATTTCCACTTGTACTTGGAGAAATTGGTGCATGCAGGTATTTTATATAGAATTGAAGTTAAACAAAGGAATGAATCCTATAAAATATTATTCCAGCACTTAAACCGCCGACATGTGACACCACATGGATCAAATGGCCCACAAATAGAAGTATCCGAGGCCATCCAACGCTGTAGCAGCCATATCAAGGGATGAAACCCACCTGACATTGACCTGGACAAACCACACGCGAAACAGTGCAAAGACCAGGTCGACCGACCCCTCTAGTCGGCCGACGTGGTCCTGGTGCCAAACTCAGTCAGCTTCCACGTGTTGGCTCAACCTGGCTTGAAGAAGTCAGTGGTGACAAATTCGCGCACTTTGGTGATGAGATCGATCGTTCTCGACCTATAAATAGGACCCCTCACTCCTCACTTCACACACACCACTTGAGCATCATTCATTTGTATACACTAGTTCTCTTAGTCCTTAGTGGAGTTAGGCTATAGAGAGGAGAGCATCTAGTCCCAAGTCCAAGTTGGGAAGGTATGGCTCATGTATCTTTTCTTATATTTGTGACTTTATGCATAATAAAGATAATATCTTTAGTCTTATTTTATTCATATACTTGAATGAAGCGTTTCTTGTTTGATCGTGGATTCCATGTATGTGGTAGGAGTAGTCTTTATGATTATGCCATAACACTCCTAATCTATCATCATAAACCCTCCAAACTGCCACTATAGTCTAATTAGTTATGATAAAATGAATAACTTATCCTATGTCTCAACATTAGTTCAATGATGTTTAGGTTAGTCATTGTCTTAGAGAGACACTTGTACTTGATCCTCTAGGTATTTACTTAGTATGATAGCATGGTGCTAGGATAGTAAGTAGCGTCGGATGTCTCGTAGACCCACAAATTGAAGAGGTAGGCAGTAATGGTGATAGCTCTGTCTGTCCTTTGTATCCTTCACATTCGGTTATGCCACACGCTCTTGGCGGGAGTCGTCCTAATATTGCTTGAGGTAAACCCCTGTGCCCGATGTATTGAACAACTTGTCATAAGGATTCACTATTGACATGCTCATTAGTACCTAACCTAGGCTATGTATATGTATACTAGAAGCATTGTAGGAGCAACTCCCCAACTCTTAGTCTAATCTCCATTAGGATCCATCTACCCTCTAAAATAGATTGCTTAGGTGTGTGTCACACTACCCATATTATCAACTTACTCCTGTCTGATAATTGATTAGTATCCCGTAGCTTGATCATAAGAATGGTGTTTGCTTTACTCCATTGCCTTCCATTGAGATAAATACGATACCCTTGGGAATACTCATAGGTGAATGCTACAATGGTATCTTCCGTGCACCTGCGGACCTCATCTCTTTAGGTGATATGATCTGTGGTGTTAAGAACTGTCAACAAGCATTTCTGGCACCGTTGTCGGGGAAGGCAAAGGAAGTAAAGGATAGCTATCACTTGTGATTAAGCTATAGGTACTTATAGTTATCATACAGGATTACCCTTGCTTTTTTCTCCTTTTGTGTGGAAAAAGGGTAGTGTTGGCTAAGCCATTTTTATGGGATGTCCAACGAGTACCGTAAGTGCTCAACTGCAAGATGATTCAAGGCGTATCTCAACAAATGTCCGCTAGGCAACTCCATTGCCTTTGCGGAAAAATTTCAGATTCCAGTAGGAGCCAAGGCCATCCATCCCCAAGCTTGTGGGAGGCTCCAAGAGTTCTTGTTTTTCCTCCATCATGGGGTGGATAGTTGGCCCTTCATCCAACACTCATGTTATGCGTTGGCTCCACCAATCCATGACTACATTATGATGGAGCTGAAGGAGTCCTATTCTCATTGATCATGGATGAGAATATGGTCTCCACTCAAGGGGGAATTGAAGAATGCTCTAGTTCCCTTAGCTTGGCATGCACACCACTTAGCAAGGTGGGCATGCTAGTTATGAACTACACCTCCCACTGAAGTATCATGAAGATCAAGCCAATGGAGAAGTGTTTGGACAATCCAAGCCATGTATATTCACATGATTTGTGAAAATCCATGACAACATGAGACACTAGGGAATTATTTCTCTAAGACCCACAAGCGATCTTCTTCAAACAAAAATTCCAATGACTATCACCCACAAGGAGGTCAAGGGTGGAATCAACACCACCTTTATAATCAAGGAGGCTATGGAATTCCAAAGGACTCATGTTCAACTAGCCTACCTTGAAGTATCTTGTTCATGACCAAGTAGAAATCAAGACAACATTCACATGAAACTCTTGACCAAGGACAAGAAATTGAAAGACCATTCAAGATCCAAGATATCCCACAATCACTTGTTGAGATTCCTACACTTCAACCAAGTTTGTGACACCTAGGGCAAGTGACATTGTGGATGAAGTGTTTCTTGTTTGATTGTGGAGTCCACATGTAATCATGCCCAAGGAAACCTTTGATCCATGATCAAAGTATGGGTTAACTCAAAGAAGTATCAAGAAGGTCGAAGTGGCACCCCTAAAGAAGGACAAGCCTCACCATGTTCAAGAAAGAATATCTTAAAGAAAGGAAAATCATCACTACATGAACAAGTCTTCATCAAGATGACAGAGATGATATGACTATCGTGTGGCCCACATGTCCGAATGACAGCCAAAGTAATTTTGGCATGTAAGCAAGAGAATTTGTCCACATCTTCAACTCCAGGATTGGACAACAAATCATCGAACTAAACAGGATGAAGGTAATTCTCACTCAAAATTCGGTAAATCCTTGCCAATAGGTTAATTGGTAGTTATCTCATATTTGATTTCTCAATTGCATGTTTGAATTTGTCATCAAATCTTGCATTTCCATTTAGCATGTTTGAATTTCCACACTTGCATGTTGGAAAGTAAAAATTCCAACCATCATAAAACTAAGATTTTGATTTAGGAAATAAATTTATTTGGATATGAACCTTGGGCGTAACCACTTCAATTCATCATCCTAATTCAAACAAAAAATATTTCCCTTAATATTCATTGCATTTGCAAGTTGCTTCAAGTTGGGTAAAAAAAATTTGACAAAGGGTACAACATGTTTTTGAGCTAACGTAACCCATTTTTGAGTTGTTTTGTTTGTTCTTGATTTTAGTTCAGCCAGAAAATTTTTGTAAAGAGGTTGGAAGGCCTGATTAAGTTCATATCTCTCTATCGATCTCATTTTGAGTTCGTGCTGAAGGAATACTCAAGATGGTGATCCAATGGAGGAATAAGATGAAGCCCATTCAACTCCAACCTCAATTTGGCAGAAGACATTGAATATGAAATCTACACCAAAATTCATGGTCTTGTGTTTCTCACACAACGACCCTAAACTCGGATTGCTCTTCAATTGAGGTACAAGTTTAAAAATTTTCCATCGTTTGAATTGCATTAGGATTTAATGATTCTTTCTTACATTGGTAAGGAAGGTTTACACCATCTATCATTCAATTCTTATGCATCCTCACGAGAGTAAGTGCTGGTATTGCTCTTTTTGATTCTTTAAAAAGGAATAAATTTAAACAAATACCTAGAATTCATATGCATTGCTAAAATTGACTTACACATTTTCTGCCTAGGTTTAGTATGTAATGCTTATGGAATAACTTAATGGTTGAATTGATATGTAGCAACCTAGGAACAGTGATATCCATAATTTTGATTTAAAACTCTTTCATGCTTGGATCACTAAATTTCAAATTCCTAAACTAAAAATGTTTAGGAGGATAAAATTGAGAATCTTGTTTGTCATAATCCACATGATAAATATTTGCTCTTGTAAAAAGCTATGATGGTTAGAAATTTTACAAGATGAAGAAATCCATATAGTGTATTTATATCACTTGCATTGCTATGAGTAGGAGCTTTAAAAAATGTGCAAATTGATTTATCCTTAAAGCCCCACTTCTATCAATGATTCATACATTATTTATGGATACACTTGAAATTGGACCCAATGCATCTTTGATTTTGTTCTTCCCCGTACGAACAAATAAATATTCGGCTACCCAACCCGAAGATTCATTTGTACAAGTATCGGGAGCTAACAATCCCTCTCTATCATAGAGTGAAAGTTTGCAGGAGTAATATTATTATGCAGACATTCAAATATATGATTGTTGGAAACCCTAAGAGGATTCCATTTTAACATACCTTGGCCAAGGAGTAAATTAGGATGGTTGCTACCTATCAAAAATTAAGCCCGAAGGTCGATCATAAGTATACGAGGCCAGAGATTTGACATGGAAACCCTCTATGAGCAACCAATGGGCTGCTATGAATTTGTGAGAGCATTATGCTCTCAACTATTCTAAGAACTCATTCAAACTCAAAGGGATTGCCACCATCATTGGGTGTAAGTTATTCCTTTGTGGCTAAAAGGTATGATGTACCTTAACCAAGGAATGACAAGATCACATCGAATGTATATTGGGTGCAAGTTATTCCTTTGTGGCTAGAAGGTATACCTTAGCCAAGGAACAACGAATCACACTAAGCCCATGTTGAGTGCACGACATCCCTTTGTGGTTATAGGTATGTTGTACCTTAGCCAAAGAACAACATATCATACCCAAAATATGTTGGGTACATGTCACTCCTTTGCGGCTAAAAGTTATCATTACCTTAGCCAAAGAATAACAGATCACACCCAATGCATGAGAGGTACAAGTTATTTCTTTATGGCAAAAAGGTATGATACACCTTAACCAAAGAATGACGGAACACACTCAATGCATGTTGAGTGCACGTCATTCCTTTGTAGCTAAAGGTTATAATTATCTTAGCTAAGGAATAACAAGGTACATCCAACCTACGGAAACCTTGAGATGTAGATGAGCGACATCGACAACATCCTCCTCGACCACACTCATAGAACCCATGGAAGGCAACCCAACATCAACACTCAACCCTCCATTGCCAAAGCCATGCTCCAACAAGGTTAGGTCAACCTCATGGCCTACATCCGTCGTTTGGGTTTCAACCCCTATCACAGACCTTGACCAAGAACAAGCTTGGGGGAGGACCCCCACTTGAGGTAACTTATATCACACCCCGTTTGCATTCACTACAGGAAACGCGACAGTAGACGATGGCCAAAATAATAGACGACGGCCCCATCGTTCCTTTTTAACTAATTGACGACGGCTAAAATCGGCCGTCATCATTAAGTCCATTATCGATGACGGTTGACGCAGAACCATCGTCCATTGATTATAGACGATGGTAAGCCATCGTCAATTAGGGCCTGTCATCAATATGGGCCAAAATTGGGCCCACCCAAGCAATTACTGACGACGGTCCAAACACACCATCGTCCATAGCAGCTTATCGATGACGGTTGACCTACACCATCGTCGATAACAAATTTTCACTATACCCCGCACGCCCGCCAATTCCTGCCCGTTTCCACACCGTTACCCGCGCCTACGACACCAACACCGCACCGCCGTCAAAGGCCGTCGCCGCTGCCATTCGTTGCCTCCCAGGTACGCTGCCGCCTCTCCCCATCACCCCCTCCCTCCCGTGGCCCCTCCTCTCCCCTGTATCGCCGCCCCCTCCCCTCCTCTGGGCGGCGGCGATGCCGCCCTCTACCCTCCCTTGCGCCCCCTCCTTGCGTCGCCCTCGCCGTCGCCTCCTCCCCTGCGCTGCCTCACCGCCGCCCTTGCCCGCCCCCCCCCCCCCCCCCCCCCCCCGTGCGCCGCCCTCATCGCCCCTCCGCTCCCCTGCGCCACCGCCCCCTCCCCTGCGCCGCCCAGCGCCGCCCTCGCCGCTACCCCTCCCCTGCACTGCCCTTGCCACCGCCCCTCCCCTACGCTGCCCCTCACCGTCGCCCCCTCCCCAGCTGCGCGGCCCCCTCTCCTGCGCCACCCCATCCCCTACGCCGCCCCCCTCCCTGTGCTGCCCTCACCGTCGCCCCTCCCCTGCGGCACCCCCTCACGTGCGCTGCCCCCTTCCCTGCGCCCCTCCTCTGCGCTGCCCCCCTCCCTTGCGTCGCCCTCGCCCCGGACTGGAGGAGGGAAGAAGGCCGAGGCGGCGCCCGCCGACCGAGTCGATAGTGGTGTGGTTGGGAAAAGGGAGGCGTTGGGCGAAGGGCGCCGCCTCAACGTGAGAGATGGACATGGTAGAACCTGTTCGTCGGTCCATTACTGTCTTGTTCGTCGGTGTCTGGATCATCATCGTCATTAACCGTTGAAGTTGTTGGCCCATCGTCATCCACCACCAGCATAGGCGTATGCGCCACAACGGTGGGATCCGACAAGTTGTCCAAGTGGAAGAGCTGGTTCCGGAGCATGTTGTGGAGGCTGCCAAAGAGCCTCTTTTTGACGGAGTCCATGGCCCACTCGAGGCAGTGGAGCAGCTCGGTGGAGTTCTTATTGTGCATGAAGAGGCTGTTGTAGAGGTCGAAGCTGTCGCTACAGGTGTTGTCGACAAGCCGCAGCAGTTTGTCCTAGCCCTTGGTGCTGATGGGTGTCAGCTTGAGCTCCAACAGCACAAGCATCCGCCCGACTGTGCGGGTCAGGAGCTGCGTCTCGGCGGGAGTGCTCGTCGTGCTCGGTGCATGGCATCTCCACCATCCGGAACCCCTCCCGCGCAAACATGCCGAGGAACACCTCCGCGCGGGCCCTATCAAACAGGAAGGGGAGGCCAACCCAACCAACGCGCGCTGACACCGGGGCGAACATGGGGTGTGTCAGTGTTTGGAACCAGCAGATCTCTCGACACTACTTTTGGTAGATCGAGGAGTTGTAGTTCGGTAATGGGCGCGTAGAGATTCAAGAAGGTGAAAGACACGTGTACTCAGGGATTTATGTGGTTCGAGCCGCCTGAGTGTAATACCCTACTCCACGGGGTGTGTTGGTGATGTATTAAGCTTGTGAGTCTAGAAGAAGCTCCAGAAGAAGAAGCTCGTCTAGCTCAGGGTGTTTAGCAGTGGTCTGGAACCATCCTTTGTGTATCGTCGACCAATCCTTTTATAGCACAAGGACTGGTCGTTACAATGTTATCCTGGCCCGACAGGTGGGCCCCCGGCGGTTACACATGCTTGATACATAATAAATGGAGTTAATTACCCTTAATAGCCTGGTAACGGGCCTTAACAGTGCCGTTACCAGTATTAAGGACCATCCGATCGTGTGTCGTTAATATGGCATTAATGACACTTAATTAGGTCTTGAAGTTTTTGATTGATCCTTGAAGGTCCGGAGCCGTTGGGGGGTCCACCGGCCTGATAGTTGAAGTTGAAGGTCCGGCGCTTGCCACGTGGCAGCTCTGGAGCTCACCGTCGCGGATGGGTAGGTCCGGTGCTATTGGACACGTGTCAGTACCGGAGCTTCCCTCTGTCTGGGGTTAGGTCCGGGGGTGCCATATTGGTATTCTGACCAAAGCTTCCCAGGTGTGGGTGATAGCTCCGGTCTTGTGATACACGTGGCGGCCCCAGAACTAACCATGTCGGGGAAGCAGGTCCGGCTACGCCTAACATGTGGGGCCTTCGGAAGTCTTCAAATCTGGTAGATGGAGTTTCCTTGTGATCTTTGCTATCCCAAGGGGTATCAGGTACAGTGGGTACCGATAGTGGCCCCCTGGACTCACCTCCGGGAGAGACCTTTTGTATGAGGTCATTTCGCCAGAGGTGGGTCCATTCTTCGATTTCTGAGCCGTGTATTCAAGGGTTTTTGGTTGTGCCATTGGCGTAATTCACAGTTAAACTTCCGCCGCGTGGCGTATCTTGAAGGC
This sequence comes from Tuctoria greenei, assembly GCA_036927565.1. NCBI lineage: Eukaryota > Viridiplantae > Streptophyta > Magnoliopsida > Poales > Poaceae > Tuctoria > Tuctoria greenei. The sequence goes on from JAYESD010000006.1 coordinate 200,010,023, forward strand.
GGCAGGTGAGATCTTAGCGTGCGGATCTCACGCAATTGAAAGTCACCGTTCCCGATACAAAAATTGTATCGGTTCCGCGCGCCCTATCAGGCCGCCGACTTCGGGTTTCCCGCCTTTCATGATGACAACCGTTCGCCTGGGGTAAGAACCTCGGCTTGATCGTCGGGGTGGCCCCGGGCCCCCTATTGGCGGGGTGAAATCTTTGACAGATATTGTCGGCTCCTATGCGGTTTCCATCCAGGCATTGCAGGGGCTTACTTAAGAAGGAAAGCATGCACCGTTTGGGGTTCTTTACGCCTTTCAATCGATCTTGCGCTCAAACCTTCCAAACTTTAGCTTGCCTTTCCTCTCCTGCCTCGCTGTGCCGCAATGGAGTTGGGTCTCTGCCAGAGCCGACTGAAGACCGATGACGATTTGAAGAAGGTCCGGGCCCTCATGGGATGGTACCCTGACTTCTTCAACCACCTGGTATGCGCCGGCAAGCTTCCGTTCGATAAGGAACATGCCGACAACATGGTGTACTTCTCCGCGTACGCCATGGTGGGACTTATCCCACCTTTCTCCTCCTTCTTCTTGATGTTGCTAGACTTCTATGGTCTGCAGCTTTACCACCTTGGCCCCCACACCATTCTGCTGGTGTCCATATTTGTCCACTTCTGCGAGATGTGGGTGGGCATTCCCCCCTGCATTGAGCTCTTCCGAACCTTCTTCACTGTCCAAACCACAGGCCGGAGCGACGAGTACCTTGACTTCTACTATTTTATGAAGTGCAAGAAGTGCCCGTACAAGTACTTGCGGTCGTTCCCTTCTGGAAAATGGGACGACTAGAAGAAGGATTGGATTGTAATCAGGGTGGAGGAGCACGAGAAGCTGGAGCTGCCGGAAGGCCTCCCCAACATCGACACTGTAGTTTGGAGTGAAGCTCCGGTGCTGTCGGATGCCTTCGATCCTGCTCTGACCAGGATCCGCCTGTGTGTGGAAGGAGGGGTGACTCCCCAGGTGGTGTTTTGCAACTTCCTGACCAACAGGTAGGCTCCGTTGAAGAGGAGGGAGAAGTTGGCTTGGGCTCTCAACAGCATGCTGGACGATGATCGGATCGTGACCGGTTTGAAGTCCAACATGGAGGGTGCAACTTTAGAGTTCCACCTGAAGAAATTACAGCATGACATCGATGTCGAGGGCAAAGATTTGGCTCCGCCGCCAGCTTTCCTCCCACTGAACATGGAGACAGCGTTCAGTAGGGAGCTCCAACGGACGATGCCGGTGCTTGACGACCTAGGTGTCGTTGAGAGGCGCTCAACCACCGGGTTGGCGATCTCCGAAGCTCCGGAAGGTGGCTCCGTCCCCGCCCCTAAGACAAGAACCGAAGTCATCAGTAAGGGCAAGGAATTGGTCGAGCCCTCGAGCCGTAGGAGGAAGCATGCCGACAGGAGGGCCATGCATACTTCTTTCGCAGCGTCTCCTTCTCCCCGGAGGGTAAGGCCTACAACGGCGGTGTCTACTCCAATTGCGGCATCTTCCCGGGGTGCTAGCTCCGGCCAAGTGACTCCGGTCCCAGGGCCAGCTGAGGGCTCCGGGTCCGGGGGTCCTTCCCGGTCGAGGGGGGCCTCGACCAGAGCAACGCCGACAGCAGCAGCAAGCTCCGGGGGGCCCTCCGGGACTACCACGCCAGTGACGGCTGGGGCCAGTCCAGAGCGTCCAGAGAAGAGGTTCCGCGGGAACTGGTGCGGAAGCCTTCTGAGGTAAATTTTGATTTTTTTTAACTGTATTTTGAGTCTCTTCGTCCTTCATCTGTAGCGTGCCCAAGAAAAGGGCTGAAGCTCCGGCCCCTGCAGTAGCAGTTGAGGCTGTGCGGGCTAAAGCTCCGGCTCTGATTCCTACGCCGCCCCAAGAGGTGGCAGAGGCTGTGGCAGCCCCCACACCGGCTGTCGTGGTTTTGGATGACTCATCCCCAGAAGCTCTCGTGGTAGCGCCAGACCACGGGACTGAAGATGTACCAGCAGCGCCAGCCTCGAAAGTTGAAGCTCCGGGCTTGGATGCTGTGATGTTGGACGCTCTGGCCGAAGAGCCGGGGGAAGCTGCGATTCCGACCTTAGAGCCGGATGTTGTTGAAGCCCCGGCAGTCAAGCCGGTGGTTGAGGAGGTCCCGGCGGTAGAGCCGGGTGTTGATGAAGCTCCGACACTTGTGCCGGTTGTCGAGGAAGCTCTGGCGATAGAGCCGGTAGCTGCAGAAGTTCCAGCTATGGAGCCGGCTGTTGCAGAGGTTCCAGCGTTCGAGCCAGTTGCTGCGGAGGTGTCAGTGCCTGAGCCTATGGCGGTCGAAGCGCCAGCGCTGGAGCCCATGATGGCTGAAGCGACAACACCCGAATGAGAGGCGGAGGAAGCGCCTGCACCGGAGCCAGAAGTAGCTTCTGCTCTGGCCGAACCTTCAACGCCCGCTCCAGAAGCAGTGATCCCGGAGGTGCCTGTTGCCGAGCCAGAGTGCCAGGATGAAGCTGCTGGCCCCTTGCCGGAGGGACCAATTGTTGATGATCTGGCGGTTGCGCCTTCAGAACCAATTCCGGAGGTTGGTACTTCTGCTGCAAGCACTTCCTCGGCAGCGACTGAGGCTATCCCGGAGGACGACCCTAGTGTCGTGGAAGCTCAGGGTACCGCTCTCGTATAGTGGGACCCAATTTTCGTAGCTAAAGATCCACTGGAGCCAGCGGAGATGACCCTGACATGTCCGGACCCGATCCCCCTATCGTTGTCTATCGACAACGCCTGCTCCAGTCTTCGCCAAGTCCAACTGGCCTTCTACCACAACAGCAAGGCCCTCGAGGAGGAGCGCCAAACCCTTAGGAGGTGGCGCAACCGACTCCATTTCGAGAACAAGCTGGCACAGTCGAGGCTGGCTGACGACAAGGAGTGGGTGCAAAGGGAGAAGGTTCGCCTAGAGTACTGGGGAAAGTTGTTGGATGAGAGGGAAAGCATGATGCGGACCCTCGTCAACCAATCCTGGGCCATATATGATCAGGACAAGGCTGCTAATAGTGTAGCTTATGAACGCCAGGAAAGGCTCTCCGCCATCCACGATAGTCTCGTCAAGCGCTGGGAGGCTCTTGAAGCTTGGGAGAGACGACTCAAAGATGAAGAGCAGAAATTCCTGGAGCTGCGGGACGACCTCGTGAAGAGGGAGGAGGAGCTTGTCCAAAAGACAGCTCTGGCTGACAAGAGCCTTGAAGAACGCACCAAGAAATTGGATGAGCGTTGCAAGGAGGAGGAGGAGAAAGCCTGGGAGCAAGGGCAGGAACTCTACAAGCAGGAGAATGCCATCACCGCCCGGGAGAAGAAAGTGCGGGGCCGGGAGAAAGATCTGGTCAACCGATAGGATGAGATCCACCTCCGAGAGGAAGAGCTCAGCAAGCTCGAAAGGCAGGTTGCTGAGACGATTCAACAGAATGCCAAAGAGGTGGAGCGTCTTGCTCGGGAGAGCTCGGAGCTGGCGGCGGCCAAAAGATCCTTGGCGGAGATGCGTAGTGCAAGGGCTGCGGAGTCCCAACAAGTTTGGGACTTCCTGGGCAAGGCCAACGACACGCTGACACCAATGGGCTTCAGTCCCGTGCATCCGGATGATCCGGAGCCGGAGCTGGGAGACATTGGAGGTGCTGGGGTCAGCAGGCAGCAAACTCTCCAAGGTGGGCGATGTCATCGCGGACCAATTGGAAACGGAGGGTCAGTCCCTGGCGAAGAACGTCGCAGAGTATGTGCTGACGTGCTACACCAGCCGGGACCCTCAATTCCCTTTGGACCCGGTGCTTGAAGGTCCCATCGAAGGAGAGGGTGAAGCTGCCCGAGCCAGCATGTCGGAGGTGGCTCAGATGGTCGCCCAGTTCTTCCATAGGGTCTAGGATCGTCTCCCTGTAGCTCCCGCTTGTACTTTCTCTTCTTCCTCCCCAATTTTGTAATCTCTTGTCTCCAGATGAATGAAATACAAATTTTTGTGAATTTGAATTTCATTTTCTGTCTTCAACAACTTTGTCTCGCTTGGCCCCCTGGTAGATGTACACAATTTGATTGTGAACATGTACCAAGAGGATGTAACAGTTGTTGAAGACTTGCGTGCCTCCAACTTGTAGAATGTAGGTCCAAAGTCTTCGATAGTGTAGGCCCCCTGAGGCTGTCGGAGCTTAGTGGCTCTGGCATTGACCATCGCCGAAGCTTGGTAGCTCCGGAGCATTGATGGTTAGTCCTCTGGGGTGTTGGAGCTTTGGCAGCTCCGGTAGTGACCTCCGTCAACACGTGTTGTGTCAACGTTAGACTCCACTTTAGAGTCTTTCCACCATCTTCATGTTGACGACTTGCCTCCTAGCTTTACCGGAACTGAGTAGCTCCAGAGATGCTCGATGTCAATGTTTGAAAATTGACCACAAGCCACGTAGAGGATGTCGGAGCTTATTTATTTTTCCTGCACACTGAAGTCAAGAAACACAGTAAAATTCATTTCTTATCTATAACTTCATTGCGGCTTACTGTTCCTGAGAAAGTTTTAGGTCGAACACAATTCTAAATACAATCAAGAGCGCCGTCTAGCTTCCTTCAGGGCCGATCGTTTCTAGACTTGCCTTACTTCGGCCTGTCGGGGTGTAGGTAGAGTGGCGTACTTAGGCTGCAGGACCAGGCTAAGTCGATAGCACACTTCGGCCCTAGATTGGCTTGGCGGCATTCAGACAAGTAGGCCATCAACAATGCTTGAACCCGGAAGGATAGACAATGCAACTCAAATTGTACATGAACTGGTCGAGCTAAAGTTTCTTAAGAACTGCACAACTTTGTTATAGACAAGAAAGAGAAAAATAAAAAATATTGAGCCTGTACAAAGTAAATGCACGTGGAGTCTGTTTTCACACAATGATGTCTTTCATTATAGGTCCGGGGTACAGGGGAAACAAGTACACTCTTAGGGTACGGAACTAGGCTAAGTGTGTTTCGTTTCTCGTTTGACCCAAGGTAGCTAGTTGCACTTTTAGTTCTGAGACTGTGACAAGTGTTGCATGGGCGTTGCGTACCTAGCAGGGTAGGTCCGGCTGCCCTCCCGGAGGAGCTACCCGACTCTGTACAATGACTCTATAACATACACCACATGTAATTACAGACTCACCTCCGTGATACTAAGCGTAGAACTTACGGAGGTGCTCAATGTTCCAAGGATTTGGGAGAGGTGGCCCATCCTCGGTTGCCAAGCGAACGCATCCGGGACGGGATACTTTGATCACTTGGAAGGGTCCCTCCCAGCTGGGGGAGAGTTTGTTTAACCCTTCTCTGGATTGTATTCTCCGTAGCACTAGATCGCCTTCCTCGAGCTGTCGGCTGTGAACATGCCGTTGGTGATAGCGCTGAAGAGCTTGGCGGTATCGGGCATTCTGAACAGCTGCTCGGCACCTTCCCTCTTCAAGGAGGTCAAGGTCTTCACGTCAGAGATGGTCCTGCGTGGCTTCGTCGGAGGTCCGGACCCGGAGCGACCCCAAGGTGATTTCTGGAGGAAGGACTGCTTCAGCTCCGTACACCAGGAAGAAGGGTGTTTCTTCGGTTGACCGGTTTGGAGTTGTCTTGTTGGCCCATAGAGTGGGCGAAAGTTCTTCAATCCAGTTAGCTCCATGTTTTTTCAGGCGCTCATATGTGCGCATCTTGAGTCCTTTCAGGATTTCTTCATTTGCTCTTTCAGCTTGGCCATTGCTTGTCGGGTGAGCTACAAAGGCGTAGCTGACTTGGATGCCGAGATCTTCGCAGTATCCTTGGAAAGGAGAGCTTGTGAATTGGGTCCCATTATCTGTTATGATTTTGTTCGGGACTCCAAATCTGCATACTATGGACTGCAAGAAGTTGATAGCTGATTGCTTTTTTATTGTCACAACTGGAGTTGCTTCCGGCTATTTGGTGAACTTGTCGATGGCAACATACAGGAACTTGTAACCTCCGACGGCTCTTGGGAAAGGTCCCAAGATGTCCATCCCCCACACAGCGAAAGACCATGTAGGAGGTATCATTTGTAGAGGCTGAGCCGGTGTGTGAATTTGCTTTGCATGGTACTGGCATGCTTTGCATTTCTTCACCAGCTCAGTTGCATCCTGGAGCGCTATAGGCCAGTAGAAACCATGCCGGAAGGCTTTACCGACCAGCGTGCGGGAAGACGCGTGGTTCCCACACTCGCCTCCATGGATTTCTGCGAGGAGCTCGCAACCTTCATCCCTTGTGATGCACCGCATTAGGACGCTGTTGGCACCACGCTGTTAGAGATCCCCTTCTACCAATGTGTATCTTTTAGCCAATCTGACTATCCGGTCAGCGAATACATCATCGTTAGGAAAGATATTGTATTTCAAGTAGCTACGGATCTCCGAGATCCATGCATCAGAGCTTGCTTGAGCATTTGAGTCTTGCGTGCTGGGCTGCTCAGAGCTTCCGGCAGCACCTATGACCCTTGATGGCTGCCATGGTAACAGGGCCATCGGGACCACCAGCTTCGGGATGCTGGTCTTGCCCCCTTCGCTCAGTTCGACAGGCTGAGCTGTGGGTTTTGACAACCTCCGGACGAAGGTTCCGTCAGGAGCAGGTGCTCCGGTTGACGCTTTCATCGAGAGTTCGTCAGCTTCAGCATTATGGGCACGCTGGACATGGTTGAGATCCAGGACTTCGAAGTCCTTCTGAAGCCTCTGGAGTTCAAGGAGATAAGCAGCTAGTTGAGGATTGTTACAGGAGCATTCACCCTTCACCTGTTTAATGATGAGCTGTGAATCTCCCTTGACCAACAGCTGCTTGACACCGTATGATAGTGCCACCTTTAGTCCATGAATGAGTGCTTCATACTCCGCCATGTTGTTGGTCGCCTTAAAGTCAAGGTGGACCATATATTTTACCTTCTCCCCGGTTAGTGCAAGGAGAAGGACTCCAGCTCTGGCCCCCTGTTTTTGCATGGAGCCGTCGAAGTAGAGGGTCCAGTGAGGTTCGGTGAAGACCGGAGCCTTGAGTTCCGACTTCTGCTCACTGGGGCCCCCAGGGTTTGATGGAGAGGGGGTCTATTCCGCCACGAAATCTGCCAATACTTGACTCTTGATCGCTTGTCTGGGAACGAATTCAAGATCGAATTCGGCCAATTCCGCTGCCCATTTTGCAATGTTCCCAGTAGAGTTGGGATTATGCAAGATCGCACGCAGTGGGTAAGAGGTCACCACTGAGATCTTGTGAGCTTGGAAGTAATGGTGAAGCTTCCTAGAGGCGATGAGGACTGCGTAGAGCAGCTTGTGCACCTCTAAGTATCGAGTCTTGGCATCATGTAGTACTTCGCTGATGAAGTACGCTGGGCGTTGGACTGTCCGGACCCTCTCGGAGGGGCCCGGAGCTTCCTCCACATCGACTCGAACCCTCCTGGAGGGGTTCAGACCTGCTTCGGGAACCTCTGGGCCCCTGCTAGAGGAACCCGGAGCTTCTGCTGGAGTGACTCGGACCCTCCCGGAGGGGTCCAAGTCTTTTGGGACAACTCCTTGTTGATCCAAGTCTGGGGGCTGGGACCCAGACTTACCTTCAGGAATCTCCGGACCCTCCCGGAGGGGTCTGGATTCCTGAGCTTGTGATGGTTCTGGTCTCTCCGCGACCAGGACCATGTTGACAACCTCGTCGGTTGCTGAAATGTAAAGCAGTAAGGGCTCACCAGGGTTCAGAGCTACCAGGGTTGGTAGAGTGGTGAGGAGCTGCTTTAGCTCTTGGAACGCCTTTTCTGCTTCTTCAGACCATTGAAATGATCCGGACTTCCTCAATAGCTTGAAGATGGGTAGCTCCCGTTCCGCCAGTCTTGAGATGAACCAACTGAGGGCGGCTAGACATCCAGTCAGTTTCTGGACATCTTTGATGCGGGCTGGTGGCCGCATCTCCTCTATGGCTTTAATCTTTGCCAGATTTGCCTCTATGCCCTGGTGGTTTACCAGGAAACCAAGAAGCTTTCCAAAGCTAACCCCAAAGACACACTTGTCTGTGTTCAGCTTCGTGCGGGTGACCCGCAGCTTGTCGAAGACAGCTTGCAAGGTGTCAAGGAGTGACTCCTTGTCCTTGATCTTGACAACGATGTCATCAACATACACTTCCACTATGTCTCTGATGAGCTCTCCAAAGGTTTTGTACATAGCTCGTACAAATGTTGAAGCTGCATTCTTGAGACCAAATGGCATGGCAGTATAACAGTACAATCCATCTACTGTGATAAAAGAAGTATGTTCTTCATCTTCCCTAGATATTCTGATTTGATGGTACCCAGAATATGCATCTAGGAAACACAGTAATTCACACCCGGAGGTGGAATCCACTATCTGATCTATTCTAGGTAGTGGGAATGGATCTTTTGGGCATGCCTTATTTAGTGTTGTGTAGTCGATACACATCCGAAGCTTCCTGCCAGCCTTGGGTACAACGGCTAGGTTTGCCAGCCATTTTGGATGGAAGACTTCTCGGATGAATCCAGCTTCGAGCAACTTCTTCACTTCTTGTCGTATGAAGTTCTGTCGCTCTACGGATTGCTTCTGAGGCTTTTGATGTACGGGCCGAGCGTCGGGATAGATCTTCAGATTCTGCTCGATCACTTCCCTAGGGATCCCGAGCATTTGTGACGGTTGCCAGGAAAACACGTTGACGTTAGCCCGGAGGAAAGTGATGAGTGCGAGTTCCTATTTTTCATTTAGACCTCTCGATGTACGGGTGGTCTGAGCGGCATTGGAACTGATTTGGGCGACTTTGACGGGAATGTCGGTGTCGCTGCTTGGTTGTACGCGAGGTGCGGAGGTTGAGCCTCGTTGACGAATGCTCGGGGGTTTCAGAGCTTGTTCCTGCCTGGATTCTTCCTCCTGCGCTGCAGCAAGCGCATGAAGCTCCTCCAAAGCAGTCACTCCGGTAGTACGGTCTCCGCGGATCCAGAGAACGCCAGCTGGTGTCGGCATCTTCAACACGAGATAGCCATAATGAGCAGCAGCCATGAATCTGTACAAGGTGGGCCTTCCCAGAATGGCATTGAAGGGCAAGTTGATCTGAGCGACATCAAAGATCAACTTCTCAGTGCAATAATTCTCTCGAGTCCCGAAGGTCACGGGGGAGTAATGGCACTGAGTGGTGTTATGGCCCCTGGACCTACTCCAGAGAAAGGTCGGGAGGGGTGAAGATCTGAAGGTCGGAGCTAAAGCTTGACGAAAGCTTCAAAGCTTATGAGGTTCAGCCCCGAACCTCCGTCCACCATTACATGGTGGAGTTGAACGTTGTTGATGGTAGGTGATACCATCAGAGGTAGCTGGCCAGCTCCGATCATGTTCCGAGGGCAGTCCGAAGCATCAAAAGTGATGGTAGTGTCCATCCACTTTCGATGAGGCTCCGCCCTGGCTGTAGGAGCTACTGAGGCCATGTCCCACCGCATAGTCTTGAGGACACGGCGAGAGGTGATGTCCCACGAACCACCAAAGATGGTGTTCATGGTCTTCTGACGCTCATTGTCGGAGACGTCGGAGTCGTCGTCGACGGAGGTGTACACAGCCTTCAGGACCTTTTTAGGGTCCTGGAATCCCAACTCCTCTTCAGCCAGAGCTTCGTCGACTTTCTGCTTTCCTTCCCTCTAACGAAAAGGAACTTCTTCCCGACGCTTGTGGTAGCGCTCGGCAAGGTTTTGGACCTCCCGACAGTTCTCCAAGTTGTGTCCATTCGTCTTGTGGATAGGACACCACATTTTGGAGTTGCCACCGTCTTCAGAGGACAGTCGAGGTCGTTTCTCGGGACGTGGCCCCCGGCCACCTGGAGCTGCTGCAGCTGCGGCAGTGGATGTGCCGGCTGACGGCTTCTTCTTACCGTTGGGCTTTTTCTTCTTTTTGCCACTCCTGGAGGTAGTGGATTCGCGTTTGGAGGATTTTTTTTCCATGCTCCGGAGGTGGTTTGGAGTGCATATCACAGCCCTCCGCAGCTTTGGCACATTTGTCTGCCAAGCTGAAGAGCTCCGTGACGCTGGTGATCTTCTTGACCGCCAGCTTCTACAACATCTTCTTATCCCGTACGATCTATCTAAATGCCACGATAACAGAAGCACTAGAGATAGAAGGAATGATGTTTCGTACCTGGGAGAACCTCTGGATGAATGAGCGCAGGGATTCTCCCCCCTTTTGGACAACTGCAAAAATGTCCAGTTCGGTGCCTGGCTGGGTGTATGAACTCCCGAAATTGGCGGTGAACTGTTGACACAATTTCTCCCAACTATTGATAGAGTTGTGTGGAAGACTCATGAACCAGGACCTGGCGGTCCCAATCAAAGCCACTGGGAAGTAGTTGGCCATTACAGCCTCGTTACCTCCGGCGGCAAGGATTGCGGTGGTGTAAATTTGGAGAAACTCGGCGGGGTTAACAGTCCCGTCAAATTTCTCCGGCAGGTGTGGCCGGAACTTTGGTGGCCATCTGACCATGCGTAGGTGCATGGCTAGTGCAGAACATCCTCCTCCTACTCCCTCAGGTGCAGGGTTGTCTCGAGCCTCTCGCCTTTCGTGAGCGCGCTCGATATGGACACGGCCGTCCTGTTGACGGTAACGGCGATCAAGCTCCTCCCGGAGGTCATGAGTTGACATCCTGGTTACCGTATGAGTACACCGCGCCCCGGAGGGTAGCGACGTAACTTGCTGTGATGCAACACGCCTCCTATTCTGGGAAGCATGCGGACCAAGTCTGCCAGACAGGGTCTGGCGCTACGATGGGGCCCGCCCCAATGGAGGAGGACCTTGGTTGCTGATGCAGTCGGCTGCTGCTGCAACCAGGTGTTCCACATCAGCCGTCCACTGCTCCATTGCACCCTGGGATGCACCTGGAGGTGGTGGATGTTGGAGGAGAGCACGCGCCACATGAAGCGCGTGTCCAGGGTTGTTGTTGTTCACCGATGCACTAACCGACGCCGATGCACCGTCACGCTGCTCAGCTTGACGTGCTGGTGCAGGCGGTGGTGGTGGAGGCATGACTCCTGCTGGAGCCACAACACCTGCTAGTTGCTGCATGTTGGAGGGATTGCCTCTAGTGGGTTGAACGGCAGGGTTGCCGTTGGAATATCCAACAGCCGAGTTCACCATACTTGAAATATTGGGCCCCCTACCTGGCGCGCCAACTATCGGTGTTTGGAACCAGCAGATCTCTCGACACTACTTTTGGTAGATCGAGGAGTTGTAGTTCGGTAATGGGCGCGTAGAGATTCAAGAAGGTGAAAGACACGTGTACTCAGGGATTTATGTGGTTCGAGCCGCCTGAGCGTAATACCCTACTCCACGGGGTGTGTTGGTGATGTATTAAGCTTGTGAGTCTAGAAGAAGCTCCAGAAGAAGAAGCTCGTCTAGCTCAGGGTGTTTAGCAGTGCTCTGGAACCATCCTTTGTGTATCGTCGACCAATCCTTTTATAGCACAAGGACTGGTCGTTACAATGTTATCCTGGCCCGACAGGTGGCCCCGGCGGTTACACATGCTTGATACATAATAAATGGAGTTAATTACCCTTAATAGCCTGGTAACGGGCCTTAACAGTGCCGTTACCAGAATTAAGGACCATTCGATCGTGTGTCGTTAATATGGCATTAATGACACTTAATCGGTTCCTGAAGTTTTTGATTGATCCTTGAAGGTCCGGAGCCGTTGGGGGGTCCACCGGCCTGATAGTTAAAGTTGAAGGTCCGGCGGTTGCCACGTGGCAGCTCTGGAGCTCACCGTCGTGGACGGGTAGGTCCGGTGCTGTTGGACACGTGTCAGTACCGGAGCTTCCCTCTGTCTGGGGTTAGGTCCGGGGGTGCCATATTGGTATTTTGACCGGAGCTTCCCAGGTGTGGGTGATAGCTCCGGTCTTGTGATACACGTGGCAGCCCCGGAACTAACCATGTCGGGGAAGCAGGTCCGGCTACGCCTGACATGTGGAGCCTGCCTTCGGAGGTCTTCAAATCTGTTAGATGGAGTTTCCTTGTGATCTTTGCAATCCCAAGGGGTATCTGATACGGTGGGTACTGACAGGGTGCGTGCAGATGATGTCCAAGTCGTTGGGGGAGGTTCTCAAGGAGGAGCTTCTGGGGTAACTCTTTCACGGAGAGCACGTCGGTGAAGAGGGTGTCGCGCCCTAGGCGACACCTTATGAAGCCTGGCGAAGACATAGAGCACCGACCAAAACAGGGTGATCCGACCGATGACGGCGAGGCCCAGCGTGACCGACGGGTTGATGTGGGCGCCGAACACGTGGAGCCCTGCGGACACCATGACGACGACCAAGATTGTTATGCTGTCGAAAGACAGATTAGGAGTAGATAAGGAGGTCAGCATATGGTGCAAATTTTTCTTAAAGGAGAGGTGACGATGTTGATGGGGGACTGCCTCTTCCCCTCGCAGTGGATGCTGGTGAAGACGAGGGTGCTTCCAAGGTCTAGTTGGCCCAACCCTTCTGAATTGGCGTTGACGGGGTTAAAGGCGGTGGCCAAGGCTCCTCTCTTCTTCATTTACTCTCTCTCCTCTTGTAACACCCTAAATTTTCGCATCATGCATTGCATACATGATCATGCATTAAACATTAGTAGGATAAAAAAATAATAAAACATAAAAGATGGAGCATATATATACAAATATGGGTAGCAAAAGAAGAAAAAGAAAATAATAATTATAGCCTAAAACTTGTAATAGGGAATAAGTATAAAAATAATAATAATAAAATATATATAAATGTATATAAATAATATATATAACAATATATGAAAATAAATAAAATATTAATATTAATAATATACATTATTATAATAATAAATAATAAATATATAACATGAATAATATATATATATATAAAATATATATATATAATAAATTATATAATAAAAAAAGTATAAAAAAGTAAAATAAATAAATATAAATTATAAAATAATAGTAATACTAAATAAAAAAAAAGAAAAAAAGGGGGCCAACCCGGCGGCCAGGCCAGCGGCCCAGCCAGCCGAGCCACCCCGCTGGCCACCCGACCGCAGCCGCCTCCCGCGCCCACGCGGCGCTCCCCGCCGGGCCCCCGCTCCCACGCCGCCTCCCGCTCCCGCCCCCCCCCCCCCCCCCCCCCCCCCCGATCCGATTTTCCCGCCGAGGCCGCAGCGCTCGGCCGCCCGCCCCGAGCTCCGCGCTGGGCCCCGCCCGCGTACCGCGCCAGCCCCAGCCGTAACGCCCGCCCCCGAGTCCCGTCCCGCGTGGCCCCCCCGACCCCCGATTTTCCCGCCCACCGAAAACTCCCGCCCCGGTACGACTCCGCCCTCCCGCCGCCCCTATAAAAAGGGACCGAAGGCCCCCGTTCCCGACGCCAACGCCCCAGGGAAAAGACCCTAGCCGCCGGGAAAAACACCAGGAGTCCAGAGAGCTGCGCCCAGGGAAGAAAAAGGAGAAAAAGAAGGGGAAGAAGAGGAAGAAAAAGAGGAGGGCGCCACCGTTCGCCGGAGATCGACGTCGACATCGCGCCGCCAGAGAACGCATCTACTTCGTCTACGCATTGTCCCCATCCCGCGATCATCGAAGCCATCGCATCTACGGTAGGCCATGTTCCCGATGCGAATTTTAGCGATCATATTGAACCTAATAGGCGTAACTTGATCGTAGTTGTGTCATAATTTTATTGTCAGCAGCATTAATCCACCCTAAAACCCCGTAAACTCATATGAACACGCATGAACTAGTCGCATCTAATGAATAAACAACCATAGTTAATTAATTATTGAATTGTGCATGCATACATGTCATCGCATGTTGATTAATGTGTGTGCATCGTGTTGATTTGTATGTATATTCTCGTATGTGTGATCATGAATAGAGGGAAGTGCTCAAAAGGTCGTGTACGAGGATTTTCAGAATCAAGATTTCCAAGCGCTTGAGCAACCCCATCCGCCGGAGCAAGGCAAGTGTCCTTGAAGCATATTGATCCCGTTTTAAAATAAATGTTTTGTTTGCAAAACTGCATGCTGTGTCAATTTGATGGGAATCCTATGATAGGAAGTTTACTAGATTTGTTTGACCACCCTTGTCACCTGGAATTTATGGTAGAGAGTCGAGAAGGGTTTTTACCTTTTTGCTTCGCTTAATTAATTGGGATGGCCAAACAACACTACACATTTAATTATGCATCAATAATATTCTGGATGATGTGAACTGGTCAATATGGTATGGTAATGGGTGATCAAAGCAAGCCTGGTATGTGGATGGGTTGGATGTTATGGTGGTTTGCTTGCTTTAGATCTAAGGACCGGTTCATGCGAGAATAAGCCAGGACTACAGTGCCACCACGAGGCCAAGTATGGGTGCGGCGTAGCTGATTAATTAGGGCTTTGCTAGTGCTGTTTGGACCATTGTGGATGCCCGGGAAGGGGTAGTCGGATTGGGTTTGTTGATGATTGGCGGGACTACCCTGGGATCCGAATGGCTCAAGAGGGGGCCCTTGGTTGAAGATGTGCTCAGTTGGAGGCATCGCCACCGGTGAAACCTCAGTGGGGTCTGAATAGGCTAGTAATCCCTTTGTAAAGGCTATTTTGTGATCTCTTGGCCATACACCAAGGAAGTGTAATTGGCATAAGGGAGGTTCTTTAGTCGCCGACGGGTGATGAAATCACAAACACGTGGGTAAAGAGGTACAAACTCTGCAGAGTTAATTAAAACTATCATGATAGCCGTGCTCTAACATGACTAATCATGTGCAACAATATAATCTTCCATCACCATATCAAATAGTTAAGGAACCATAATTTGCTTCTGTGCATAAATGCTCACACTTCATCTGATAACATTTTGAATACATGTGTTCGGATATACAAACTTAATACCATGAAGCAATACACATCACTTGATTAATTGATATATCGTATGTACATGAATTTCCAAGGCGAGGAGGCAATGCCAGTGCCAGAGCCGGAAGGCAGGGACTTCACCAAGCTCTTTATGTTTTGCCGTTGTATTTTACTTTGTCCTAACTCGGAAAGTGTGTAGTGGTGTGTGTATAGTGTTTTGAAATTCTTATTATGATATATATGTCTATTTTGAAGTGCCTGTGCGATCTAGGCGTCGAGCCGGGTAGTATTTCTATTTTTAAAAAAATGCATATCTTATCGACGACGACTTTTGGGCAACCATCGTCGATACTAGCAAGTTATCGACCACAGTTGCCCAAAAACCGTCATCGATAATCGTCCAATATTGACTACGGTGGCCGATATACCGTTGTCAATAGGTCTACTATAGACGACGGTCTGTGTCACCGTCATCGATAAGCTTCCCCCCACTGCCACGTGGACGGAGACCCTTATCGACGACAGCTAAATTCGGCTGTCGTCAATAAACTTATAGATGACTGTTACCATCGTCGATAAGCTTATAGATGACTAGTAATCGAAGACGGTCGGAAACCATCGTCAATAAGGTTATACCGTCATCGATAGCTTATAGACGATGGTATTCTCCTTATAGACGATGGTTTCTAGCTGTCGTCTATTATCACAATTCCTGTAGTGATTCCTTTATTTTATTTCTTCCTTTCTACCACATTTGCAACTTTAAAATAATAATAATAACATATTATAGGTTAGGTTAATAATGTAAAGGATGTGCGGTAAGAATATTTTTACTTTGCATAAGTTTAAATGATGAATAGTTGCTCTGTTTCATTTTATCTAATCCCTTGCATACAACTTAGTATTCTCCAAGTATTGGATTTATTGGCCAAGAATATTCTTGCCTGAAACTTGGAAATTGTGGGTAGCAAAAGATAAGTCCAATACTAGGTTGTTGTGGGATATGATATAGTGATAAGAGATGCTAATACCGTAATTGAAAGTACAACTTGATTTCGCGAAGAAAATTTAAAATGGGAGTTCCTCATTTGATAGAAATTCCTACCAAATCCATATGATGATTTTAATTAGATGAACCTTATGCAAATGCTATTTGCCTTCATATTGAGAATCTTTTCATGCTTTTAAGTTCAAGATTACATGGGCACATGCTAAACTTCTACACTAGAAGTTAGCAAAATTTTATCATACCATTCTACCATAAAAAGATACTCCATGATTTTCGTGCATAAAACTCTCTCAAAATTATTTGAAAAGAAGTAGAAGCCATGGCTACAAGAAAAATAAAGTGCATGCTCATGTACAAGAGCGTGGAAAAAAAAAGCGAATAAGTAGTCATGTTTCATCCTCATAAAAAGAGAGTGCATACAAAGGAGTCATCTTTATATTCCCACTTCACAAATATTCCATCACACCTGCACAAATCTTGATCAAAAGTATGATTTGTTTTCTTCTAATGATTACTCTTTTGACTTAGCAATATATATGTTGCAAATATGCCTACTCTTGATCTCTACCAAGCTCCACATACAAGCCTTACTTAGATGTAGGACAAGAAAGGCATTGCCTTGGTGAGGATACAAATATCACATCCTACATAGGAGTGATTGAGTGCATCATTTGAGAAACTTAAATCCAAACACCATTTGAAATTCTCCGGAAATTTGAGTGGAACTCATACATTAGATGATGCATGCTCATTTTTGTTCCGTCCTTCAACCACCCAAGAAAAGGATGAGGCATAAGCCCCATAAAGACTAAGAAAAAGGGTGAGGTACCATAGAAAATTTATTCAATGCAAAGTAGAATATTTTGTTGTGCACTTAGTAATTTTGCAAAATAGGACATTGCAATAACTCCATATCAACAACCTAAGTCTTTATCTTTGCTTCAGGACGAGCAAAGGGTAAGCTTAGGGGAGTTTGTTGATGGTTGTTATATACTAATTTCAACCATCAATATAACTCAATTATGTGAAGGAATGAGTATTTCTTACACACATCATAGTTAGAAATAATCTGGTTCCACTTGTACTTGGATAAAATGGTGCATGCAGGTATTTTATACAAAATTGAGGTGATAAAGGGGATGGATCCTAAAGAATATCTTCCCAGCCAATCAGACGCCGACACGTGGCAGCATATGGATCAAATGGCCCACTTACAGAGTACCCGAGGAGACCCAATGGCTAGCACCAGAAACAGTCATGGGACCCACCTATCAGAAACATGGAGAAAGCACAAACCGTTTGAAGTGTTTACCATGTCGGCCAAACAGGTAGTTCGGTTGACATGGTCTTTCCTGCAAACTTAGTCAGCCTCCACATTTTGGCCCCTCTCGGTTTCCTGAAGTCGTTGATGACTGATTCGCGCGCTTTTGATGGCGGGAACGGACCTCAACACTAGTATAAATGGGACCTACACCCCTCACTTCAACACACACCACTTGAGCATCATTCTATTGTATACAGTAATCCTCCTAGTTCCTTAGTGGAAGTTAGGTTATAGAGAGGAGTCTCTGTCTGAAGTCCAAATTGGGAAAGGTATGGCTCATGTATCTTTTCTTGTATTTGTGACTTTATACATAATAGAGATATTATCTTTAGTCTTCTCTTATTCATATACTTGGATGAAGCATTTCTTGTTTGATTTTGGATTTCATGTATGTGGTAGGAATAGTCTTTATGATCATGCCTTAATATCATTATACTCTCATCATAACCACTGTAAACCCCCACTATAGTCTAATTAGTTATGATATGACCATGTTAATATGAATAATGTATGCTATGTCTCAACATTATTTCAACGATATTTAGGTTAGTCATTGCCTTAGAGAGGTACTTGTACTCGAGCCTCTAAAGTATTTACTTAGTATGCTAGCATGGTGCTAGGATAGTAAGTAACGTTATAAGTCTCGTAGACCCACGGATTGAAGAGGTAGGCAGTAGGTGGCGACAGTCCTACCTGTCCTTTGTAATCCTCCACATTCGGCTACGCCACAGGCTCTAGGGGTAAACCTGTGCCCGATGTGTTGAACAACTTAGCATAAAGATTTACCATTGACATGCTCATTAGTACCTAACCTAGGCTATGCATATGTATACTAGAAGCATTATAGGAGCAACTTCCAACTCTTAGTCTAATATCCATTAGGACTCATCTACCCTCTAGAATAGATTGCTTAGATGTGTGTCACATTACCCATATTATCAACTTATCCCTATCTTTACAATTGATTAGTATCACATAGTTTGATCATGAGAGTGGTGTTTGCTTTACTCCATTGCCTTCATTTAGGACAAATACGATACTCTTGGGAATACTCATGGGTGAAATGCTACAACGGTATCTTTCATGCGCTTGCGGACCTCATGTCTTTAGAGATACAATCTATGGTGTTAAGAACCGTCAATAGCCGCCAAGAAGCAAGGCGAAGCAGAGGGGCGGCAGTGTGCGAAGACGAGGAGGGGGCCACCCGGGGGAGGGGGCGCAAGGAAGACAATGGGGGGAGGGGGGCGCACGAGGAATATGACCGGGGGATGGAGGACGACCGGGGAGGCTGCGCGAGGAAGACGATCTGGAGAGGGAGGGGACATGCGAGGAAGAAGATGGACCATGCGTCACCCGTTGTGCGTCTGTATCTTTGGGTGTCTGAAGACACCGCACGCAAAATGAAAATGTGTGATAGCTACTCTGTTGGAGAGTGAAAATTAGGGTGAGGAGATGCATTTGAGAGATAGGGATTCATTTGCCTCCTCTTTTGGAGAGAGCCTTAGTCCTCAAACCAAACACTACCTTACTCCTTAGGACCTGCCCTCCTCTAAGGTGAGATGTTCATTTGATGGGTAGGGGTAAAATAATTCCGCAGTTTGAAAAACACAAAATATTAAGAATATTTACAAAATTCGAAAATACACTCTAAAAATTCGAAAAAACAAAAAGAAATCAGAAAATGCCAACATAACTCAAAAAATTGAAAAACGCCCTGGAAATTCGAAAAATCAGAAAATGATATATTTAGAAAATTCAAAAAACTCAGAAAAATCAAGAAAGGATTAAAAAATATTCAAAAATCTAGAATACACTCTGGAAATTCGGAAAATCTCAGGAAAATCAGAAAATTGAAAAAATATATAGAAACTCGAAAATACACTATGAAAATGCAAAAAAGAACTCAGCAAAAAAAAATCAAATGACACTAACTGTTCCATAGTACATTACATTGATCACACTGTTTGTTACATTACAGTTCTTTTCCCATTGTTACTGTCATCACAAGCTAATGGTTGAAGTGTATTGATCACACTGATCAGGGCATTTCATCTTTATAATTTCATCAATAAGCAACACTACTAGATAAAAATTGCGTCCAGATGTAACAACTCTCAGACTTGCATTAGTTCAACATTGCATGAGCTCTTTAGAAGAATATTATAAAAGATCGGAGTACTTGCAGAACATATACGATAAGGCCGTCAGTCAGGAGCATTGGAACCGTAGTTGAACCTGGAGGAGCACTTGGACCATACAACATTGGTTGCAGAAGCACCTGGACCTTTCCACATCAATTACTGTCTTACCTTTATTTCTTATATATTACAAGTCTCAGCTTAATAGATCAAAGTAGAACACAAGCAACGTAAGTTGTTACTATCAAAATTCCTCCTGCATATGTAATATAAGTTGAAACATACACTACGTAAGAAAGACTCATACGAGACGCGCCCGAACGAAGAAGGGAGACGAACAAATTATGCGTCTCCGTCGTCGCGTCTCGCATTACGTTGTCATCAGAATGTGCGGCAAGACTCGTCGCCGATCATACAAGGTGCATGACACGCTCAAAAGTAGCGCGTCTCCCTTCGATGAGTCATAACAGACGGACTTTGCGAGGTCATTGGAGACGTGCATGGTGCGGGTTGCCTATCATTCTGAATGAGAGACACACTCTTATGAAGCACGTCGCAGATATGTTGATTGATCTGAGACGTTCTTTATTACAGCCCATCGCACATTTGTTGACTGATCTAAGACGAGCTATTAAAAAGCTTGTATCCTTTATTTAGGTATCCAAGACAATCTCTGTTACAGCGCGTTGCAAATTGTATACAGGCATCTTCAGTGCGGCACTCATAGGAGATGCTCTCTGCTAGATGCACGTCTCCTATTAGGTGCCCCCGCCCCTGATTATGCTGGTTCCCGGCTGCATCCTGGAGCTAGCCAGGATTTGGCAGCCGCATTGCCTGTGTCAGCAACATACACATATAGAAACATATGTAGCCAAATGTCTCATGTTCATCCAGCTTAACATGTAACTAATCAAATATTAACAAAGTGTACACACATTGACCAATCAAATATTAACAAGTGTAAATCGTGGTTACCAAGTAACTATTTACACAAAATTCCCCTGTTCATCCAGCTACATGTAACTAATTTATACAAAGAATAACTGTCACCTAATCATCTAGTGGGTAATGAAATTCTTCTTTAGAATGATTTCAGAAACGAGGAACCTGCATAGGACATCTCTAACATGTTCAATGCTATGACCTTCAACATTCCTGAAGGCGGGTCCGTAGTCCTGCCACACGATAAATAGAGATTTAGCAAAATATTATTAATAAAGTAAAATAAATACACTTACACATACATTGCAATTAGGTTGCTCCAAATAAAGCCATGTGTAAACAGACGTGGAAGCCGCACTTGTTATCCGGAGCTTGTTGTTGGACGTCGAATGCAGTATGATATGTTAGATGTCGACGTTTTCCTTTTACATGCACAAAAGCCCTAAACAAAAACATTCACAGTTAGTGTAAAATTATCGTGCAAGGAAACTAAAGTGAAGAAGGAAATTAATCGTCAATAACAAAAGAGATATCATTCGATGACCGAGTCTTTTGTTGGCTAGTTTTTTCATCTGTTGGCTTGAAGAGTCACAGTACCAGACCTGGTCGTATCATGTAGATATTGCTATGGTAACCCAATGGTTACCCATGTTGAACGGTAGGACTAGGGGGTCCGTATCACAATATTGTTTCATTGCCTTCACCAAATATTGAATAACCTCTTTTCTGCCGCTCGACCTTTGCAGAAGTGCTGATATTTGCGGGTCAAGATATGCAGCAGACACGTTTCGCTTGTTATGGCGAGCATGTTGTTGCTGGTGTCTACACGCAAAATGCCAATTTTGTCACATATAATACTTGTATTGAGTATGTATTGAAGAACTAAATTTTTGAGGAGACTTACAATGCGAATCAACGTATTAGGGATATATCCAACACGTCGAGGTTGAAAAGGTCGTAGATATCGGACCATGCGATGACAAAAGTGCCATCACTCGAGAGAAAGTGTTTATCCTTCAATGACACTAGTATGGTATCACACTTATTGCAATTTTCCATGTAGTATTGATGAAGCTGAACACAAGGTTTAGGAACTTGTTTAAGTGCGGCCGCAGTTAACATCAGCTTTCCCATTTCATACTTCGGGTTTGCATGCGTCATAGCTTTTGGCACCCTCGGGTTAGGTTCTGACTGTTTCACTGGTTTCTTCCAACCTTCCTTTGTCGATACTCGCTGCTGCGGCACACCCTTTTTGTGGGCACGCTTTGCCGGCGGCTGATCAGGTGTAGGGTGCAAGGCACTTCGAGTGTGAGGTGGAGACCGACGTGGCTGCTCTTCAAGTGGAGAGTTCTGCGGCAGCTCTACAGTTGGAGACAGATGCGGGTTCTCTGTAACTAGAGGCAACTGCTCTCCAATTGGAGACTTCTGCTGCTTCTCTATAACTGGAGGCAACAATAGCTCTGGAATTGGAGACAGCTCCATCTGTTCTGGATTTGGATGCAGAAGCAGACGTGCCTCAGGAGACATTGAAGCGGTCGACGTGGAAGCTGCTGTTGCTGCTGGGTCAACAACAATAAGGTTCTGTCTCCACTGAACCTCTAGTAACTTCATCCTGCACAGTCAGCGTTGTATCGTCCGGTATCACTTCGAGCTCCAGGTTTTTTGTATTTTCATGCACCATGTCCACCTTGACCACAACATAGGATGTTGTGTCCACCTGAATGTTGTCAAGCATGGTCTGATTGGGATACACTAGCCCTCTCCCGACCTCAATTTGAGTTATTCCTCCCACCATTAGTAGAAGGTTGCATATTGTTGGCTGAGCCAAGTTATTTATCGTGTCCGGCTCAATTGAAGGTCCAGACGCTGGTGCCTGAAGATCCTCCTGTGGTTGTCCACCCCCAGCTGCTGTAGAAGCAAAGCTTCTCCTGCGCTCGTCGTCGTTGAATAACGCGTTAGGGATTGGTATACCTACTTCCTCCAGCATTTGCTTAACGTCTCCTAGGAGCTCCCTTCTCACCTGTGTTTTCAGCTCCTCGACGTCAACCTGTGATTTCGAGGCCGTTTTTCGCTTCCGATAAGTAGTTTTGTGTTCTGGAAAACCCTCCCTCCAGGTCAACTTATTGGAAACACCATGAACACGACCTCATTGCTCCATTCTTTGCAGGGCCTTGGTTAGGGCATCATTTTCCCTCTCACCATTTTCCTTTTCGCTGCTCAGGTTCCAGGCTCTTTGAACGACGTTTGCAGTGCTCGGGCTGTAGAAGATGATATTGCCTGAGTCATTTGGTGAAACCCGAGGCTTTCTCTAATCATTGAGCAAAGTGTGACATTTCTTGGCATGAAGGCTCTAATCATTCTCTTGACTACCTCGTGATCCATCCATTTCTTACTCCCATAGGCAAGTATTTTGTTGATGACTGCCTTCATCCGATTGTACATGTCTTGAGGTGATTCGCCTTCTTCAATAGCAAATCTCCCCAACTCTCCTTCAAGCATTTCAATTTTAGCTTCATGAACCGATCTATTTCCTTCGTGAGCTGTCTTGAGTGTATCCCAGATTTCCTTTGCACTTTCTAAGCCATCAATCTTGGTGAATTCCTCTCTGCTTAGTGATGATGCGATCACGGCGACGGCTTGTGCATTTCTGTGAATCTCTTGTTCTTGTTCTGGGGGTGAGTTCTTCATCCGTGTCCGGGATATCTATGCCAGTGCAAACAATGTGCCACAGACTAGGATTTAGGGATATTAGATGCATCTTCATGTTGTACTTCCACATTGTATATTCGCTTTTGTCAAACTGTGGAGGTTTTCCCATAGGAATGGAAAGATAGTGATTGTTTGAATTGAGACGGTTGTAGTTGTAAGGGTGTCGGGAGTAGTCGTGATGAACACTCCCCGTCGTCTTCTCTTCTTCTTTTCCCTTTTGTCCTAGCAGTTTCTTTCTCAGAAGTGCCTTTAATTGTCGCACTTCTTCATCATCGTGTGGGCTCTCTTTCAGCACATCAAAAGTTTTATTTTCTTGTTCCTCCTCATTAATGTTCATCTTCGAGATATCGTTGTTCTTCTCAGAGGCCATTGATCTCTCTGAGATGTGAGTCTTTTTGGTGGAGAACCTGGCTCCGATACCAATTGAATGTGGCCAAGAGGGGGGGGGTGAATAGGCCTTTTGAATTTCCTGCACACTTAATAGAATCGTCAAAACTTGGTTGGCCGGACTAGTCCGGTCGTGTGGGCGGACTTGTCCGGTGTGCTAAAAATATGTGTGTTGATCAGGTGTTATTTGGGAAACTAAATTTCTTTAGCAGCAGAAATGAGAACAACCGATATTTTTATTTGATATTAATATAAGAATGCAGGTAAAACTTATAATTGCCTTAGGTTGATGATAAGCACTCAAGTGATCTAATGAACAAAATCTAAAGGAAATAAGGCGCAAGACACACGAATTTTTCCCGAGGTTCGATCTCACCACGAGATCTACGTCCTCGTTGAGGAAGCTCACACAGAGCCGGGTCTCCAACCCTTTCCCTCTTCAAGTCACTACGAAGGCCGACTTGATTTCACTATCATGGGTAATTACCAAGTTTGTGGGGCAACCTCACACGTTGAGGGCTCCCACGAAAATTACAATGGAAGAAGTGGTCAAATACACTCAAAAATATTACAATGCAGAGTATGAGTGTAGAAAGATCAAACCTCAAGAGCTCGCAATGAAAGAACGACGATCTCCCAATCCCAAATCCAAGTGTTCAATTGATTTCACTATTTTTGCACTTTAGATGTGTGGGGAGATGTGTTTTGGGCTCTTGGGACGAAGTGGCGGCGCTAGGGTTTGTTCTTTGATTAGTATTTGACGTGTGTTACCATAGTAAAGCCGTGGACTCTCTATTTATAGGGTTTCCAAAAGGTAGCCGTTGAAAAACCCTAACACCGGACTAGTTCGGTGCAAGTCCGGACTTGTCCGATCTCAGTGTATTTTGAAGTCCAGAAAGTCTGCCGGACTAGTTCGGTCCAAGCTCGGACTAGTCCGGTGCTGTGTGAAGGTGAACTCCAGAAAGTTCAACGGACTAGTCCGATCTCCACATATGGGAGACTCCAGAAAGGTCAACGAACTAGTCCGGTCCCTCAATTTGAGAGACTCCAGAAACATCAAGGGACTAGTCTGGTGGACGCACGGACTAGTCCGGTCTCCCAATAAGTGAGATTCCAGAAAGATAAACGGACTAGTCCGGTCCATGATCGGACTAGTCCGGTGCTTTGTGAAAGTTAGGTTAATTTTAATCCATTACCCTCACGCAAAGTTGTGAGCTCTTGGAGTGTGTCTTTCATACACACGCTATACATTCAAAATCTAATTTGGTCTTCCAAGCTTCATCAAAGTATCTCTCTTTGAACACCACTTAATTTTTCACCCTTTTGTGCGCACCGAGTTGTTTCACTTGTTTGTCCTGCAATCATCTCAGTAGTTTCATTAGGATCTCATATGTTTGTCATCAATTAGCCAAAACCCACAAGGGATATCCTTGATGCACTTACAATCTCCCCCTTTTTGGTGATTGATGACAACCATTTGAGATATCACAATTGAGAATAAAATCTTGATTTTCATAAGGTGTGCACATATGAGAATAATGATAAGTCCACAAAAAGCTTCTCACATATGCACACACCTTATGGTGGGGTGCCTAACAGGTGTGTGATCAACAAGGTGTGATGAAGTAAAGGTAATCAATAATGAGCATAGAGATAATCATTCAAGCAACAATAAGCATCACACATAAGAGAAGAAATAGTGCATTACAAGGTTTTAAAAATAAGTACACATCCTTGATCACAAAAACATAAAGACACCGCCTACTAGTCTCAATCTCCCCCCCTTTGGCATCAAGGCACCAAAAAGGGAAAAAATGAGGGGAATCACTCATCGCCACTCTCTTCTTCAGTCTCGGTCCGGTCTTCATCTTCACCACCATCATCATTCTCTGGAGCAGGCTCTTCCTCGGAGTCCTCGAAGGCGGGCGGGGATCCCACCGGCTCAATCTCCAGCTTGTCACAGATGACTTTGATGTTGGCATTGACATATTGTTGATGCTTATTCTGCCTGACTTCAATCTTGCGGCAGCAGGAAAAGATAGAGGTAAGCATTTTGAGCACACCACCGGAGGGTTCATGGGCAGGTGCAGAGCCAGGAGGAGCAGCTGAGGATCTTGTGGCATTCACATCCCGAGTTTGTTTAGTCCTCCTCTCAGCTTCAGGGGAGGGAGGTGCATCAGGAGCCGAAGGTAGAGTGTACTCGGTGGGCTTTTGCGGTTTCAACCCCATATGGTGAACATCCTTGACGAACTAAAGTCCAGTCACCTTCTCAATCATGTACATGATGTACGGGGCATACCCACAAGATCTGTTTGGAGTGATTGAGATGTTCACAATGTCATTGTAGATGTATTCAAAGACATTGAACGGTCTCCTCCCACCAATGACCTTCATTAGGGTCCTCAAAGTTCCTTGAATAGTTCCCGCATCTCCATCTTTCGGGGCTATTGTCTTCCTCAAAATTCTATTGAGGACCACATAGAAGGGCTTCAAATATTTGATATTGGGAGGGACATAAGGCATCCTTGTGTCATAGAGAAATTTGAGCTCATCCTTATCCAAGGGTTGCATATTGTGGATGACAAGATCATGATCCAAAGTGTGTTCAAGGTGGAGGATTCTTGCAAATTCATCATAGGAAACACTGTACTTGGAACCATGAGTCATCCAAGTCAGACTGTTTGCATCACCACGAGCAAAGTAGAGGGTAGAGTAAAATTGGGTGATGACCTCATTGTTCCAGTTACACTCAAAGGCAAACAGATCCTTCAAGCTGTGCCTCTCCAGGGCCTCAACCACCTCACGAAAGGCAGGATATATCTTCGATTGTAAGTATCCAAAATTCACACATTGCCTTTCTACAACGGGATTCTTCATCTTCATATACACATGCTCGTAGTAGTCGGCATGGAAGTTGCTCCAAAACTTGGGTCTAAGCATTGCCGAGGTTGATCATACACATTAACCTGCCTGAAGCTATCGGCAAGCTCACCCCCTTTTCCGATGAAATCTTTACTCGAGCGCTGCCTGTTGCGGTGACTTGGGTTCTTCATCTTCAGGGGTCCAATGGGACCACTAGCAAGCCCCTTTCCTTTGTTGAGAGTCCTCTTTGGCCCTGAGGAGCTCTCGCCAGCTTTTCCTTTGGCCTTCTTGACAACCACCCTCCTTTTCTTGGGCAAGTTGTCGTCGGAGGGTGGAGAGTGCACATTTACATCATGTCTTTTCTTCATGTACCTCTCCTTGGCTCTCTTCACTTTTTCGCGTTCAACTTCTTCATCAACATGGAAGGAGCTGTCATCTGAGCTTGAAGACATCGTGCCTAATAAGGAGTTCATGATTTAGATGAGAATGAACTAAGAATGAAGGAGATGTGAGGATTAAAATGTCAGAGACCGGACTTGTCCGGTTTTAGAGTGCGGACTTGTCCGGTGTACCGGACTAGTCCGTATCTGGGAGCCAGACTAGTCCGGCCTGGCACAAGAACCCTAACAAAACTATGAATCACAACTTCTACCTAAGGATGCAAAGGAGCATGAAGGTGAAAGGAATACATCTCTGAAGCCAATGTACTTCCTTGGAATCAAGAGAAATAAGCTAGAACTAGAAAAGTTGAGAGTTTGATTTTAGGGAGAAATTTACCGAGATTTGAAGATTCGCGTTGAAGGAGCACGAATCTGTCCGGATGAGTTTGGAGTGGAGTATCAACTCGTCGAGGGGAGTATTTCCCACGGAGAAAACTTGGATTTTGAGGGCTCAACTCAAAAATCACTTTTGGGGGCTAGGGTTTGAGAGGTGAGGGTTCAACTCAAAGTGGAGGGAGGATTGAAATGGTTTTGGGCCAGCCAGCTGCTTATATACGCGGCCGACCGGACTAGTCCGGTCAAAGGACGGACTAGTCCGGTGCCCCTGGAAAACCTAGGAAAGAGAGACTGTCCGGACTAGTCCGGTGGCAAACCTGACTAGTCGGGTGTCCCTGGAAAAACGGAGTATTTAGAGATATAATAGTGATCCAAGGACAAGTTTTGCAAATAATCTTGGTAATTATGACCAGAAAGTAATCAACAATAAAAAATGGTCATAAATTCCAAGATTTCTTCATTAAAATTAGTTTTCTTAGGAGAAAAAGAGGTTAGGGGCAGTTTTAGCAATAAAATGTAACATTTGAAGTTTCAACCAGGTGTGCAACGTTTCAAGCCACATTTCGAGAGTCAAGAATATTAAGTTCATTCCTAGTTCACAAAACCTTTTCTCATCCAATGGTTTGGTAAAAATATCCGCAAGTTGTTTTTCAGTTCTAACATGTGAAATAGCAATGTCACCTTTTAATGAATGATCTCTAAGAAAATGATGACGGATGTCTATGTGCTTAGTTCTTGAGTGCTCTACCGGGTTGTGTGCAATTTTTATAGCACTTTCATTGTCACATAGAAGCGGGATATGGTTAAGATTGTAGCCGTAGTCCCTAAGGGTTTGTCGCATCCAAAGTAGTTGTGCGCAACAGCTACCGGCTGCATTATATTCTGCTTCTACTGTGGAAAGGGCAATGGAGTTTTGCTTTTTAGATGACCAAGAGACCAGGGACCTACCAAGAAACTGACAAGTCCCTGACGTGCTATTTCTATCGACTTTGCATCCTGCATAGTCCGGTCTCCCAATAAGTGAGATTCCAGAAAGATAAACAGACTAGTCCGGTCCATGATTGGACTAGTCCGATGCTTTGTGAAAGTTAGGTTAATTTTAATCCATTACCCTAGCGCAAAGTTGTGAGCTCTTGGAGTGTGTCTTTCATACACTCCCTATACATTCAAAATCTAATTTGGTCTTCCAAGCTTCATCAAAGTATCTCTCTTTGAACACCACTTCATTTTTCACCCTTTTGTGCGCACCAAGTTGTTTCACTTGTTTGTCCTGCAATCATCTCAGTAGTTTCATTAGGATCTCATATGTTTGTCATCAATTAGCCAAAACCCACAAGGGATATTCTATATGCACTTACACAAACTCTGGACAGTCTTGTATTCACATCATGGTCTAGAGGTACGCCTTCATCATTGGACTCATCAACAGTCACAACGTCTGTCGGCCACGTCGTTCGCGACCTTTTCTTTCTTGTGTTACCAGAGGCATATGCATCCTCTTCATGTGTCTGCTGCTGAGTATGCTGCTGGGCGTCCTCTTCAATGTGTTGTTGATGCTCCGACTGAGACATCTTCAAATTCACAAAAAACACTGAAATCATGTAAAACATTATCAAATTTCAGTCACATTCGCACAAACGGTCACATAAGAGAGCAAATTCTCTCATGGAATTTGTACCAAAGCGCGATTTCAACTCCAACCAAAGCGTGAACAAACCTTATTAGGGAAGTGTCGAGCTGGTCGGCGGGGAGTTGAGAATCGACGGCAGCACCGCAACAATGATCAAGAAGGCAGTGTCAAGGCGGCGACGAGCTCTGGGTAAGCGGACCGACGCGGCGGCGTTCTCCGGGGAAGGGGACAACGCGGCGGTGTGCTCCGCGGAAGGGGACGACGCGGCGGTGTGCTCCGCAGAAGGGGACGACGCAGTGGCGGTTTCTAGGCCGAGAAGCGATCATCACGCGCGAGAAAAGTGAAAAGTTGTTCTAAGTGTTGCGAAGAGAGCGTGCGAAAGAGCTAAAAGTACATGTCAAGGCGATGACAAGCTCCGGTGAAGCGGACCGACACGGAGGTGTGCTCCAGAGAAGGGGACGACACGGTGATGGTTTCTAGGGCGAGAAGTGATCAGCGTGCATGAAAAGTGAAAAGATGTGCTAAGTGTTGTGAAGAGAGTGTGCGAGAGAGGTAAAAGTACCTAAGGGCAACTATTGCAGACACGCCTCAGAAGAGCCACCGCTAAGCGCGTCTCACTTTCGGAAAGAGCGTCTCTTTTCTTTTGAATTAATGTGCGTCCGTTGCCGTAATGCCATTCACACAAAATTCGAAGCACTCTGACCTCATTGTCGATGACATGTGGGATCGTGCCAAAACTAAATAACAAAAGAGAAGTTCCGTGTGGACCGTCCCTGTCAGGGACTGTCCACGCAGAACTTCACGTAAATGTTGCAACACCACACCTTATATTCTCATTTCAACGAGCTTGGAGCACCGAGGTGGGACAAAAGAAAGGTTATAAACTGGAGACAAGCTTTTTGGGAACGCGTCTCACATTATCTTGTCTGGCAGACACATCTTCATGAGGCGCGTCTCGCATCACTTTTGTAGGAAGAGCGAGGGTCTAAATTGGACACGCGTCTCACATTATCTTGTCTGGCAGATGCGTCTTCATGAGGCGCGTCTCGCATCACTTTTGTAGGAAAAGCACATTAACTTACCTGACAGACGCGTCTTCGTGAGGCGCGTCAAGGGTATAAATCGGAGACGTGTTTTTTGAAAAAGCGTCTCACATTTTCTTGCCTGACAGACGCGCCTTTGTGAGGCGCGTCTCGCATAACTTTCCCAATTTTTCAGGGTAGAGCAAGTTCTATATTTCGGTACTGCTTCCTTAAGAAACAGGACACAAGGCATCAGTACTTCTCCATAAGAAAGAGAGCACATGGCATATTTTCACACATTTGAGCATATATCACACAAATATCCAAATGAAAGTCCATTTTACACTCAATCGACTATATTTTCACATATTTGAACATATTTACACACAATCAATTTGTTACTTTACGTTGCGGTCTTGGTTTTTTGAAATTCTTAACTTTTTCATGGTGACCGTTCTGCAAGTAAGGAAGTTCATTGGCCGATGGTATTCTTAGCTTGATCATCGAGGTGACAAAAGGTGGAATCTCATCAAATTGGTCAAACTCTTCCTCATCGATGGCATTCTTGACTCCGACGATTCGTCATTTTCCATGTATAACCACCTTAAGTCTTTTATTTGTTATGTCTGGAAAATAGAATACTTGAGCAACGTGTTCTGCTAACACGAAAGGCTCCCACTTATATCCTTGTCAATTAAGATCAATGTTAGTGAAACTGTACTTATCTTGTACAACACTTTTGATTCTATCAACCTAGTTGCAACGGAAAAGAGGAATCTTGAATCCTTGAAAGTCAAGCTCCTAGATCTCTTGTATTTGACTATAGTACATTTCTTTGTCTTGGCCCACAGCATTATAAGCATCAACACGGACACCACTATTCTGATTCGTGCTTTTCTTATCTTGTTCTACAGTGTAGAACATGTATCCATTTATGTCGTACCTTTGATATGTAATAACTGTGAATATAGGACCACGAGCCAACTTTTTTAGGTATTCACTTGTTTGAGTATCTGATGAGTGAGAAATCCGAACCCGGAGCCAGTCAATGAATTTTCTCCTGTGTTCATTTGC
Source organism: Tuctoria greenei (assembly GCA_036927565.1). Classification (NCBI taxonomy): domain Eukaryota; kingdom Viridiplantae; phylum Streptophyta; class Magnoliopsida; order Poales; family Poaceae; genus Tuctoria; species Tuctoria greenei. The sequence goes on from JAYESD010000006.1 coordinate 200,040,712, forward strand.
TAATCATGATTCATTGCGGCCAGGATTGTCTCTAAGCACCACCTCCTTGTGCTCATCGAGGTACTCTTACACAATGGACATGTGTCGCAACACGTGAAAATAAGCATAGAAGAATAAATGTGAATCTGGAGTTATAACCTTCTTTCCAATGGTCCCTTTTCCTGTGAGCCTCCCCTCATGACAAGACTTGGGAACACCAATTGGGTTACTTGGGTCAGTGTATTTTAGAGCCCACTCCACAACTTCCTCTGTAGAGTATCCTTGTACCATGCTGCCCTCAGGGGAAGCTCAATTTCTAAAGAAGGACTTCAATATGCCATTGAATCTCTCGTAAGCATACATCTGGAGAAGGAACACAGGGCCAAGTAGCTTTATCTCCTTAATAAGATGAGTTGTGAAATGGACGCTTATGTCGAAAAAGGCAGGTGGAAAATACATCTCAAGGAAGCATAAAGTTTCATAGTGCCTTTTTTTAAATGACTCGAGATCTTCTTCACATAGTACTTTTTGACTAATTGCATTGAAGAAAAAGCAAAAGTTCATTATAGCCTCCCGAACATTGACCGATAGGATATTTTGAATTCCAACGGCAATCATCTACGTTAGCAATACATGGTAATAATGAGACTTCACACCGGAAGCTACTTTTAGATCTGGAAATGAAATAAGCCTTGAGACGTTCGTCGAGTAGCCGAATGGTACTGTCACATTTTTCAAGAACACACAAAACTCTTTTTTTTTTTCATTTTTTGAAAGGGTGATGCATGATGTGGGTAGTTCCGTTCCTTTTACTGAGTCATCGATCCACGACTCAGGCCTAATTCCCATTTTCTTTAGATCTGCCCATGCATGTTCATGGTCCCGAGTTTTCCCATCCGTGTTAAGCAATGTTCTGAGTAGGTCTCGCACACATTCTTCTCAACATGAATCACATCAATCGAATGACGGACGTCTAAGTCTTTCCAATATGGTAGCTCCTAAAAAATCGATTTTTTTCCACATGTCATCTTCCCCAGTATTTTTGTCGGTCCTTTTGCGCTTACCAAGGATGACATGAATATCCTTGACCATTTCATAGACTTCATGACCCGTGATGTGAGGTGGAGGATGCCTCTTCTCGGTGTCACCATTGTAATTATCCTTCATACTGCAAAACGAGTGCTTCATTGGAATGTAGCGTCGATATTCCATGTACACTGTTTTTCGTGACTCGCTCAAGTACTATGAGTCTGTTTCTTTCAAAAAATGTGGACATCCGCAACCTACTTTCTTACTCTGTCCCGACAAGTTACGTGCCGTTGGAGAATCACTAACAGTCACAAATAAAATGGCTTTGAGGCGAAAGTACTCACGTCTGTGGTCATCCCAGGCTTGCACTCCATCGTTGTACCACAACTGCTTTAGATCTTCAACCAGAGGCGTGAAATAAGTGTCGATGTCATTCCCAGGTTGTTGTGGCCTCGGTATCAATCCTGACATGATAATATATTTTTGTTTGTTGCACAACCAAGGAGGAAGGTTCAAAATTGTAAGCACAATTGGCCATGTGCTATGTGTGCTACTATTCAAAAAAGGATTCATGCCATCGGTGCTCATTGCGATCCTAACATTCCTCAGATCAATGAAAAATTCAGGATTTTGTGAATCAATGTCCCGCCACTGTGTGGAATCAGCAGGATGTCTTATCATTCCAGCATCCTGCTTATGCTTCTCTTTGTGCCATCGCAACAATTCTGACTCCTTGTTTGCAAACCAACACTTCAAACAAGGAATGATAGAAAAGTACCAAAACACCTTTTATGCCCTCTTTTTCTTCTATTGCAGTTCTCATCATCACCTCGTCTTTCCTACGATTGAATCTGTCCACTCCACAAATAGGGCATTTCTCCAGGTTTTCGTACTCAGGTCCACGATATAAAATACAATCATTCTTGCACACGTGGATTTTCTCCACCTCCAAATCCAGTGGACATATTATCTGTTTTGCCTCATAAACAGTCTTAGGAACTGTGTTGTCTTGGGGTAACATGTCCTTAAGGAGCGTCAACAATTCCTTAAAACTACAATCACCCATCCGTTGGAAAAGTTTTACCATCACAAACAGTCTGGTGTACTTAGCCACACAACCATGACAATGGCTTCTTCGAGTCTTCGATCATCTTCTTGTAATTTGCAAGTTCACCATTACTGTACCGATCATCGTCGACATGTCTCTCGACATTGCGTACCATCTCCTCTATGTTATGCACGTGAAACTCAATGTCATCATCGGTGAACCCTGATATATCTGGCTCGTTCACATCCTCGTCATGATCTTCTTGGACACTGGTAGGGACCTCCCTCTCCAGATATGAATCTCTCATCTCTTCTTCATTAAGCTCTTCCTCCCCATGTTTGTTCCAACATCGATAATCCACCATGATTCCATGCACGATCAAATGTGACCTCAACAATTCATCTGTGCGATATCTCTTCTCATTCTTGCAGTGTTTGCAAGGACAACAAATAGTCCCTCTAATGTTGTCCAACATGTCTTTCTTCGCGAAAGCGAGAAATGCATCTACCCCTTGGATATATTCATTGCAAAGGCGCGACCCATACATCCAACTTTGATTCGACGCCATCTACGTACAGAAAAGAAGAGCTAAATCAAAGAAATTCGGAGTCATTGATCATCACTGCAAGGCAACTTCAATCAAAGAAGATCTAAAGTAAAAAATAGTAAGGAACCAGAGAGGCGGAGAGGACTAACCCTTTTGTTTTAAGGTCCACTGATAATCACCACAAGACTTATAGAATGAAAGAGGGAAAGAACAGGGCAAGAATAGGGCAGATTTGGTAGCCACTTGTTCTGCCACATCAGGGAGGTCGTAGAAGGGCAACAGAAAATCGAGACAGACCGATATAAAGCACGTCTCTCTATAGAGGGAATGGGAGACGGGCCCGCTTCCATAACTAAAGGAGACGAGCCAGATCGGTGGTTATGGGAGACGCGCCTTATTCCACAATGAAAGGAGACGATCTCAAACCAAAGTCTGTCATAGTTATCTAAAATATATGAGTCACGCGTAGTTAAAGTGCGTCTCCCGTTTGTCTCTAGAGGAGGGCGCATCGCAGGTATCTACTTAACTAAGACATGTTGTATTGTAACGCATCCCCTTGTACGTTCAACCGAGCCATGTCAGATCCTCGCTGAAGCGGGCTCGTCTCGCTTAAGCTTATCAGAGACGTTCTCTTTTTAGCTCGTCGCCCATCTTTGTCTCCTATTTGGATTTCTTACGTAGTGATACAATCAACATGAATATCAAACCAGAGTTCAGCTTACCAGGTAGGCAGCATTTAACACCACTCAATCATGGAGATAATGGCTGAAAATTTCAAAAATTGGTATCACAAAAAGAACACTAATAAATTAAGTGTTATAGAAAAATTGAGTACAATATATGACAAATGTAGCTCATTGTAAAGAATACAGTAAATAGTACAGAAACAGTACATGATTACTTTTCCAGACAAAAATTTGCTGATTTGCTAAATAAAAGGGAAAAAGGAATGTAACAAATTTAATAATTATGAGATAAAATATCAATAATACTCTGAATCATAACCAAATAACACTGGACAAATTATATATAACTGAAAAGAGATCACCTTACCAGGAAAATGTAGGTCATGGAGATAATGCATAAATTGCAGAAATAAGTTTTATTTTTTGTGACACCACTCAGTCATGGAGATAAAAAATGAGTTCTTTAGTAAAAGTATCTTTTTATTGATGTCTCCCTTAAGCCACAACAAATGAACATGTGGCCTCTTGGTAGCTAAAAATATCTCTCTATTTTCCTCACACAACACTTCTAATGATTTTGCCATTTTCTCTTCACTTAAATATTTCATTGACTCTAAAGCAGCAATACAATTCGCAATAGAATATTCATCCTTCTTGTTCTCCTTTGTTAACTGATCTAACTCATTAAGAAATTTATTGCTTTGCTCCTTTTAAAATTCCAAATACTTCTTGAGAACACCGGCAATTTGGTTTTGTTTAGGCTTCTTTCTATGACTACCTCTCTAATTACAAAGAAGATGCCGGTGTGTGTCGTTCAGTTCCACCAATATTACCATGATTACTTGAAACTGCGTGCACTTTTAGATTTGAAGACAAGAGGTTCATACCATGATCAACCTCAACCTCATCATTCCTAAAAGAGCTAGCAACTTCATCTAGATGGTAAATATGTTACTGAATTGATGTAAAATTCAGATCTCCCGTAGCACAACTACTTTCATAAAGTGCTTCCAATTGATTAAAGAGGAGAAATAACTTTGATTGAAATTTCTTCACTTTTAGATGATTCTGTTATTTAGCCAAAATGTAAGTATTGGGATCAGGAATAAATAAATGCTTTATAGGATCAGAATTTTTTTCAGAAAAATGTCTTACTTTAACTATTCTTTCCCATATTGGTGACTCATCAATTATCATATCAAGTGATTCGTTCCATCCAGCACCACTCTGTTTGCAAGCCTCATTTATAACCTTATAGTTTGATTTAAGTTCTTTTTCTTCCTCTTGAATTCGTGCATTTGAAAAACTAGCCAATGCGAACTTTTCATTGAACATTTTAGTTATATTACGCCACCCTTCAGGTATCCAACCATTTTGACCTCTAAATCTCGGATTATTATGCTCATGGAGGATGCCAACTAGAGTCTTCTTATAATTCATATTCCATGAAGCCCTTGCCATGTCTACATAATATGAAGTGGTCATTTATTATATCTAAATAATACTAATGACTAATATAATAGTTCCACATCTGCATAGCAATTTAATCTCTAAGAACATTTCCAGCATTTGATTGAATAGCATGTTTATAGTTGTTGTTAGCATGTTCATAGTTGGTGTCTCGATCCAGTAATTCAACAAACTAATCTGGATCAATGATAGTTGGCTGCTGATCCAACCATCCATCGTGAAAAGATGTTGCTGCTGCTACAATTAAAGTTTGCTCATGAAGTAGTTAGATGCTGCTACTAATAATAAAAGAACATGCTCATGAAGTAGAAGATAAAATATAAAGCAAAATATAATGTACAAGGTGAGATAAAAACAAAAGGAACTAGACAGCAGAGGATAATGATAAAATTAACTAGATATCGCAGATATAAATCAAAACATAATGTACAACATAACGACAGTGAGTATCAATGAAAATGGACTGAATAAATAGTAATAAAAACAGAAATCAACCATGCAAATCATATTTAACTAGACAAAATATAATGCACAAGATATCTGCTAATGAAGAAGATAATGTGTTTGATCCGGAGCAAAAGCCAGCAACTAGGTTTAAATGAATTAATGAGTTTGATCCTCATGGTACATATGATTAAAGAGGGAGGGATTTTAGGTCTATAACTAAATACCTTGTTCTGAAGGAGATAACGGATCCAAGCACCAAGATGCTCTTTCCTGTCGCAAAAAAAGGAAAAAATGCTTGTTAGTGTACAGGAACAATTCATAAAAATGCTAAACAACGACCAACATTTTGTAAGTTATTAAGGTACATGAACATTATGAAAATGAGTTGCATTTTAAGGAATAACAATTGAGATATTGATGATGTCGGTGCAGAGCATACAGTTAACTCTGATATTGTAGATGTAAAGAAAGGAATATATCACTGAGTCAAAACTGTTATAATTGCAAGTTTGTTTAATCGTTTCCATGTTGCAATGTTCGTTATGTTGTTGGAACATCTCGATTTAATTCCACTTTGCAATAAAGTTAGAGATTGATTACTCCTGATGGTACGTAACTGTAAAAATTTGCAGTTGTGGTGGAGTCATGAGAAAATATGCTGCTTGTGGAGAATTGAAGCCTCCCTCAACTGGTTAGTAACATAAATAAATTTAGTTCTATCCTTGAATATCATAATACAGTCACATTGAACATTTCATTTTCCATTAAGGATAGAATATACTATTAGAAATTTCACTTAATTGGAATTTTTTTATTCTAAAACACACTGGGAAATTGAACACTTAAACTATAGTAGTATTAGCGAGCAATCAATTATTTGGTTGAGCTGGATAAGTTACATCATTCGGTGGCAGAATGCATGAGCTACTGCAATGTACAACACATGCTTAACATCTTTAACTATGAAACCTTTGTATTACAAGCTTCACTAACACTTCTGTGAAGCATAAACTTTTTGCACATCGGCAAAAAAAAGAAACTGCAAGAAATAAAGAAAGTCAAATTTTACCTGCCACTGGTCTTTGATCCCGCAAATTGAGGACGAAGACCACAAATTTACTCCGATCTGGCCAAACGAAGCACGGGTCAGGGTAGGCGAGTGGCGCTGGCGATGGCCCGGGGGGGGGGGGGGGCAGACCTAACCCTAATCTGATGACTCGATGAAGAAGGGCCACGGAGCTGGTGGTGGCAGCTGGTTTGCCGGAAGATCGAGTAGCGGCGACGGGGCCCAAAAACATTCTCCCTAGTCTCACGAGCCGCGCGGTGTTTGGCGAGGCGAGTGGCGTGGAGTCCTGGGGAGGGTGAGTGGCGCGAGTTCGGGGGAGGCAATTTGCGAGGGGGGTGGCGAGCAGTGTCGGGTGGTGGAAGCGGTATCGTGGGGTGGGAGAGTATTGACATCAGGCGGTGGGGGAGGAGCGGCATGTGGAAGACAATTCGAGGGATGGTGAGAGAGTAGGAGAGCGCCGGACGGTATGATTTTCCTGCTTGACCTCAAGACTGGGGTGAAAAGGGCCGTGGTTTTTTGTGAATTGGATCGGGAACTGATGGGCTACAGAGAGAATTCGGTCCGAGGTTTTGGGCCGGGATCCCAAAGGAATTCTGGCCTACCAAATAAGCCCTCAGGAGTTCCGCGCTCATACTGCAAAATACACTTGAATCTCTTGCAAATTCTGTTGATTGGAGGCAAGCATCCGCATCGGCACAAGTTGTGTGTATTTTTGTGTTTGCGAACAGTTAAGAGATCGCACCAAAGCAAAGCAAATGCAGGGCTGGGATAAGACACAATACCATCGATGGAAAACATCATCGCATTTCGATACAGAATCTACAAGAAACTTTTGCAAATGACAAGAATCACGGTTAGATAGATTTTATATTTCTCATTTGCAGGCGACTGCGTAAATCATCGTATGATCTTGACAGAGACAGAGCAGAGTTCTACTGCATAAACACAACATTCGTGATGTACGGGAATTTCTCCTTGATGGCCGCCTTGACGCCGCTCCCGATGGACTCCGGCCCGTCGTACCTCACCAGGCAGTCCTCGCCGTCGAGGGCCAGTACCTCCACGCTCCCGCCGTAGTTGGCGATCGCCGGCCGCAGAATGTCCAGGTGCCTGTTCACCGCCTGCAGCCACCAAAGATTTGCAGTCAATGAGCGCGCATGATTCTAATACAAGACAGTTTGATAAGAGTGCATGGCTGTTGTGGTGGTGGTGGTAGAGGGAGTTCCTCAGTTCCCCAACCTCGGGCGTCGTCTCTGCCGGCTGCTGGTCCGCGTCGAGCACCTGGCGGATGTCGGCGACGGCGTCGCCGAACTTCTCCTTGAGCACGCGCTCGATCCCCATCTTCATCGTAGTCGTAGAACTGGGGCAGCTGCCGCACGCTCCTACATGATATAACGACAAACCACAGCAATTACTACAATATTTGGTAGAGATTAGGCCGACGAATTCCGCCGAGACTGTACCGCTACCACAGGATACGACACGAGGCAAGAAATTAAGTCTACCTTCGAGCTTGAGGGAGATGACTCCGCCCTCGACGGACACGACGGAGACGTCGCCGCCGTCGGAGATGAGGTAGGGCCGCACATCGTTCAGGACGCGGTCGACGTTCTCCGCTGTCAGCTCGTAGGTCGCGCCCGAGTAAAGGCCGCCTCCCGGCGCCGGCGGCGTGGATGCAGATGCCGCGGCCTGGAGGGACCGGGTGCCGGAGGTCCGGATCTTAGAGGGTCCCAACTGGAGCCGCTGAGGGGAAAGGGTTGGGTTTAGTTTGGTGATACGAAGGCGGAACGGGGGCGGAGGCGACGCAGCGGCGGCGGTCAGCGACGCCTCCATTGGCTCTGTGTGGTCGCGTGTGGGTGGGGGCGCTATGCTCAGCTGCCGTCCAAGAAGTCGGGGACACAGACGATATATACCATGAAAATGAAGCAAGAAAGATCCGTTTTTGCTCGTAGTCCAAAGTTATTTCTGTGAAAAATTATTTACTCATCAAGTAAAAATATTACCTAAATATAGCACTATTAGATCATCCCATCAATGCGCTGTAAACTGCACTGTGAAGCCTACTAGAAATGCTATTGGAAAATTTTACATAGTGCACATACTAGAAGTATAGAGTATATAGAGTATGGTTTAGAGGATAAAGTATGTTTTAGAGTATATTGATGCGAATAGTCTTAGACCGGTCGTAGGGGAGCACCGAAAACGGCCCACGACAGCAAATTTGGCAGGCTTGCGTCCATCAGGCATCTGAACCAGAAGAAATAGATGACACTCTATTATGGCGAGATGAACAATCTATCTCCAAATTCGGTGAGTCTTTTTTCCCCACTATAGCCACACACCACACTTCCAGAGACATGGTCGTTGGCTCCCCGGTGAGGTGGAATCGTAATCGACGGGCGATGACTACGCTCGGAAGCTCGGCACAGGGCTCGACGTGCGGCAAGGACGAGAAGAGGGGTGGCGACGAGCCGGAGATGAGAGAGAGGCGACGATGAAGGCACTGAGGATGGAGCGGCAAGGACGAAGACACCGACGACGAGTGGGTTTGGGTGGATCGTGAGACGATGGTGGAAGATGGCAGAGCTGACCGAGGATGACGATGATGACGAAGACAGAGCCCAGGATGAAGACAATGGGAACTGCAGGGCGACGCGGAGCTATGGTGCGGGGGTCGGCACGGCGTGGTGCATGGATGGATCCAACCATGAGGTAGCGCGGCGAGGAGGGATCCGATGCGAGCGTTGCACGGTGGAGACCCAGGTGAGAGAGGAGGAGGGCGGCGGGGAGAAAAGATCGGGGGAGGAGAAAAGAAATAGGTAGTGGGGCGAGTCGAAAAGGTTCGTGAGACAGGATAGGGAGAGAGGAAGAAAAAAGAAAAAATAGGAATACAAGACAATGAAATAAAAGAAGAGAACAAATAAAAGGAAACAAATAATAAATGCAGCGCTTTTGTAAATTATAAACATAATATTTTTTTAGAGAGGTCACACCCCGCCTTCATTTTCCATTATGAAAAACAGAGATCATTACATCACATAAGTTCTAGGTAGAAACTTCCACCTAAACGACATGCTAAAGCATAACGTTCGCTTGCACTACTTCAACTTTTGCTCCACAGGAGCCCTTGAAAGCATCTAGGCCCCCATGAGGTGTATGGTTTCGGTGATTAATGACAACCATTGGATTTTACTAATGAATTTGTGGATACAATGTCTCCCATATCACTCAATCAAATGAAATCTATATAAATATGAACATCAACTACTGATCATTGGAGACCCCTAAACAATCACTTTATGAGATCAATCAATATTATAAAGATTAGAAGTAAAAGCTCATATGTCAAAGTTATTCAACCATAATTGACAACACTCAATGGTTGATAATCATCAGAAGAATATCTCCATCAAATGTCTAAGAGGTCAATCGAGCAAAATACAAAAGAATCACTTAGAACAACTCGAAGCAAACAAAATCAACTCACCGGATCAACCGATGTTTCCAGAGAACAACACATCGGTCGAGTTGGTTCAGCAGAAGAAGAAGACCTCATAACCAAGTACTCACCGGATCATCCGATGATTAAAGACAATGTTACATCGGTCCATCAGTACAGTAAGCTATATCCCTGGACCAAGTGTAACACCGGATCATCCGATGTACAACTTTGAACACATCGGTCAATCACTCCAGTAAGCATCAAGTTTGAACCAATTCTGGAGGAAGTGCCACCGGATCATCCGATGAGAAGACAAGTACAACATCGGTCTAACAACGGTCATATCTGACACAATGACATCAGCTAATTTGGATTTGACCAATGATAACTGAAGGGAAGACATCGGATCATCCGGTGTTCGCAGGACAATGATGTCAGCCTACTTTTCCAACGGCTATTTCGTGGAGGCTGGTAATTTTTACCCCTTCAATCAGTCTATTTGATAAGTCTTGACTACCAGACATACTCTACACATTCTCAAGCATTCAAGACGTCGAGATACCACTTCTAGATCATCTACACCACTTACACACCAAGAGATAGGCTAGAACTAGCTAGAGATAGTGCTTGCGTGCTTCCATTCTTGGTGATTGGAATCTCTAGTGTAGTGAGAGCTGTAAGGGAGTGTCCCTTGGTGATTGTAATTGAGAGAAACTTCCGGAGCTTGCCAAGACGGTTGTGGAAGCCTGGAGGATCCAAGTTGTACAAGGCTTGAGCTCCACCTTGCCGAGGTTGGCAAATGGAGAAGTATAGTGAAGATCCCTAGTCTCCGTGACTTGGGTGTGGCTATACCCTTTGGTGGGTGCCACAACGTGGATGTAGGAAGATCTTGACGATCTTGCCGAACCACGGGATAAATCCTCGTGTCTCCTCGGGAGTTTGCATTCTCTTCCTCTCACCTTACACTTATGCATTTCATATACCGCAAAGTTACTATTCACTTGAATGCATAGGTTGTTCGCATAGGGAATTGGGCTTTTAGTAATTAAGTTTTATTGCTTTAAATTTTTGAAAAGAAGTCCAATTCACCCCCCCTCTTGGGCTTTCGATCCTTACAATTGGTATCAGAGTCAGGTTGCTCATTGGATCATTCTAGCTTCACCGCTAGAGAGCTAAAATGGCCAAGATTGGGGGTTTGGTTCCTATCTTCGAGGGCAAGAACTTTGCCTATTGGAAAGCACGCATGCGCGCTTATCTAGAGGATATTGCTCCCGAAGTATGGGAAGCGACTCACGCGGGGTTTGGTGAGCACAATTATGTTGGTGATCAAATTAAGTGGGATGCCAAAGCTAGGAATGCAATTTATGAATGCATTAGTCAAGATGTGTTTGCTAGGATTGCTAGCAAAGAAAAGGCATGTGAAATTTGGGCGTGCTTGATAGAAATTCATGAGGGTTCTTCTCGTGTCAAAGAACTAAAATATCACATGCTTAAAGCCAAATATGATGAATTTAAAATGCTATCTCATGAAAATGTTAATGAAATGTTCTCTCGCTTGAATGTGCTTATTGAAGAAATTAATGCTCTTGACATTGCTTCTCTTGGCAAGGGACTCATCAGCCGCAAGATTCTTATGCTCCTTCCCAAGCCAAAGTACAACATCATCAACTCCATGCTTCAAAAGGAATCTCTTGACCACATTGAAGTTTCAAAACTCATTGGAGAGATTCACGCTCATGAGATGAGTGTACTTGGGATGATGGAGCAATCATCTTCAAAGACAATTGCCCTAAAGGCCTCCACCAAGAAAACAAGTCTCAAGAAAAAGAAGGTGGTTGAGCCTAGCTCAATTGAAGAAGAGCAAGCATCAAGTGAAGATGATGATGAGCTTGCATTGATGATGAGAAAGTTCTCTCGCTTGAACTCCAAGATTGCCAAGAAGGGATACACCTTTGATCCCAAGAAGAAAGCGTTTCTACCAAGGAGAGACGACCACAAGACTTGCTACAATTGTGGTGATCAAGGCCACATCTCCTATGATTGTCCAAAACCGGACAAAAGAAGAGAGAACGACAAGAGCAAGCATCGCAAGCTTGAAGATAGCGAATATGATGAAGAAGAGGTCAAACCCAAACCAAGATCCTTTGGGAAGAATAAATATGACAAGGGCAAGAAGGCAAAGCTCTTCCCAAAGAAGAGAAATGGTCCACAAAAGGTGTTCATGTGTGAGGCAAATGAATGGGTCACTGACGAAGAATCAAGTGATGAAGAGAGTGAAGCAGAAGAAGAAAGTTTGGCCGGCCTTGCCATTGCCAACAATGATGACTCACCTCTTCATCCACCACCCATGTGACTCATGGCTAAAGGTAACACCAATGTATGTGATGATTCTAGCGATGATGAGCTTTCCCCCGATGATTTAACTTCATTAATAAATGAATATCACACTATCATTAAGAGGGAAAAGAGTAAGGTTAAGGCTCTTGAAGAGACTCGTGCTAAGCTTGAGAGTGCTAACCTTGATTTGCTTGACAAGTATGAAAGCATACTTAAAGAGCATGACACGCTCAAATCCCATGTCAAGCAAGTTGAGGAGGATAAGGCTCAAATCAAGCTAGATCATCATGAGCTTGACTTAGCCCACCAAGCACTCTTGGGAAAGCACAATGAGTTGATCCAAAAGCATCAAATACTTAACCTTGCTCATGAAGCGCTTGATCAAGAATTGAAGAATATAAAGAAACAAATGATAAGGTATCTATTACTTCTCATGCCACTAATGTCTTGCACAAGTATTTGCTTTTGAAAGAGAACACTAGGGAGAAGGACTTGTTGGAAGAAATTGAGAGTCTCCGCACTAGTGTGGCTAGACTATCAAAAGGAGAAGTCAAGCACAAGGAAATCCTCTTCCAACAAGCAAAGGCCTTCAACAAGAGAGGACTTGGATCCTTCCCGGTGCCTAACAAAGGAAAGGTGCCCTCACCGGAGCTTAGAACAAGCTTCATCAAGGAAGTTGGTTCTTATTGCCAACATTGTGAGGTCACCGGTCACCATACAAGGGAGTGTCCTCTTCCCAACCGACCTTCTCCAAAATTGCCTACTAACTACACGTCTACTTTCAATTTATTATCTCTTGAGTAAAGTAGATGGCAAGGTGAAGGCAAGGTTCACTGGCAAGGACATAAAGGGCATGAAGGGGAAGCTCCCCAAGCAACTTTGGGTCCCAAAAACACTTGTATCACACATACAAGGACCTAAGTTGGCTTGGGTGCCTAAAGTAAAAAATTGAATTCATGTGTGTAGGTGAACTACAAAGCCGGAGGAAAGCATTGGGTACTCGATAGCGGGTGCACTCAACATATGATCGGCAATGATGGTATGTTCACCACCATAGAAAACCCCGGCAATCATGAACAAGTCACCTTTGGTGATAACTCTAAGGGCAAGGTAATTGGGTTACGTAAAATTGCTATTTCAAATGATTTATCTATTTCCAATGTATTGTACGTTAAGTCACTTAGTTTTAATTTACTTTCTATTGCACAATTATGTGATCTTGGACTAACGTGCACCTTTAGCAAAAATGATGTTGTTGTGAGTAGTGAAACAAGCTAAGAACTAGTCTTCAAAGGATTTCGGCAAGGACATCTCTACCTAGTAGACTTCTCCAACAAGAATGCTAGCTTGACCACTTGCCTTTTCACTAAGACAAGTTTTGATTGGCTATGGCATCGACGCATAGCGCACATAGGGATGAGCAAGCTCAAGAAGTCATTCAAGCTTGGGATGGTGACCGGCGTGAAGGATGTCACATTTGAGAAGAACAAGCTTTGTAGCACTTGTCAAGCCGGGAAGCAAGTTGTTTCACACCACCCGATGAAGACAATGGTGTCAACCTCCAAGCCACTCGAGCTACTTCACATGGACCTCTTCGGACCGTCCACATATCAAAGTCTTGGCGGTAACCTCTATTGCCTTGTTATAGTTGATGACTACTCTCGCTATGCTTGGACTTTGTTTCTAGGTGACAAGAGTGAAACTCTGGAAGTGTTCAAGACCTTCGCTAACCGCGCTCAAAGGGAATTTCAACTTCCCATCATCAAGGTCCAGAGTGACAACGACACCGAATTCAAGAACTACAACATTGGGGAGTGGTGTGACTGTGAAGGCGTGAAGCATGAGTTTTCAGCCACATACACTTCTCAACAAAATGGTGTTGTTGAAAGAAAGAACAAGACTCTCATCACTCTTGCGCGAGCAATGCTTGATGACTATGGCACGTCGGAGAAGTTTTGGGCCGAAGCAATCAACACGGCGTGCCATGCCGCAAATAGGGTCTACCTACATCGACTACTTCAAAAAAACCCGTACGAACTTCTCATTGGGAGAAAGCCCAACATCTCCTACTTTCGAGTCTTTGGGTGCAAGTGCTACATCTACCGCAAGAAAAGGCTCGGTAAGTGTCGGTACCCTGGGTACCATATACCCCTTGAGATTGCAAAGATCTCAAGGAAATGTCAACTACTTGATTTGAAGACCTTCGGAGGCCCACATGTCAGACATAACCGGACCCGTTTCCCCAATATGGTTAGTCTCAGGGTCGCCACGTGTACCATCAAACCGGAGCTACCGCCCGCAAGAGGGAAGCTCCGGGCTATGTACCATAATGGCACCCCCGGACCTAACCCCAGACCGAGGGAAGCTCCGAAACTGACACATGTCTGGTGGCACCGGACCTATCTGTTCCTCACAGCATGCTCCGGAGCTGCCACGTGTCCTACCGTCGGATCTTCAGCCTCAAACCTCCGGTAGACTCCACAACGACTCCGGATCTTCAAAGGGGAATCAAGGACTTCAAGACCCGATTAAGTGTCATTAATACTATATTAATGACACACGATCGGATGACCTTAATTACTAGTAACAGTGCTGTCAAAGCCCGTAACTCGGTCATTAAGGATAATTAAGCGCATCAATTGTGTATCAATATTATTAACCGCCTGTAGGATTAAAGAGCACGTGAAAAGCTACCAGAGGGGGGGGGGGTGAATGGTAGATTTAAAAATCTTACGCAGCGGAAACAATTAAACCCCAAACCCTTTCGGCAGAAAAACGATCTGTTAAAGAAATCGTGTGTGAGACTAATCTAAACGTGTTTCATCGTGACAAAAGTGATAGATATCAGAGATAATCAAGTCACGAAGACAACAAAAAAAGAATCACTCAAATTCGTCGAGAAAAACTCAAGTTATGATCGAAAGATCAAACAATGGTCAATCTGCCCTACCCGAGAAAAAATAGTTCTGGAACGCTGCAAAGAAACTCGTGTAGATCATAGAACACAAATCCAATGACTGTGACATCTTGACAGATGATATACAATCAAGTTGTGAAGACAATCCAAAAAGAATCACGTCAATTGGATCTGTAAAACTCGAGTTATGATAAAACCACCAACGAAAGGTAGTGCTGTCCAGAAACTCGACGAGTAAAACTTGTCTGGAACAAGTCGGACGAACAAGGCACAAAAGTTCCTTCAAACTACGAATTTTATTCAATTGATCACAAGAGGAACAGCCCCAAAGTCGTGCACCACGAGCTCTGGGCTCCCTTGCTTATATAACCAGCTCGAAAGCTAACTCAACTCAAATCAGGAACCTAATCCTACTTTGTTCATGAATCGTAACTTTCCAAAACTGCTCAAGATTCTTCTATACGTAGATAGAAGCAATCTTAAGACTTCCAAACACCTTAGGAACGTATCCCACATTCCTAAACAACTCAAATTCGTGACCCACACGAAATCCTATCATAACCAACTCAAATCTTTCCATATTTGAGTCAAACCCGACTCAACCGCAGCCTGAGTCCATAACCTAGTCGGTTGGACCTTTCCGACCAAATCTTTACGTCCACATCTCTTCATCACGTCTCGGAACCATGTAGCCACGTCTATGCACTCCTTGCACACGTGCAAACATCTTCCAATGACGTCCACGATACCTTCATATGCAATGTTCTTGATTCAATCATGCTGCGCAACCTCCTGATCAGCTCAACCGCAATTCATCCTGAATTTGGTTGTTGGAACCTCATCTCCTCCCTGAGACTAGTCCAATGGATCCCGTCACCAGCCATGTCTTGAGCTCAAGCAACACCTGCACATGAATAAACAACCAATCCATACGAGCCCAAGTCCTCGACTTGACTCAAGTTAGTTCCGAACACAACACCCTACGTGAGAACCTCACATAAGCATGTTGCAAAACCACAGTAACACGATATCATCCATATCAACCAAAACGCACCAAAAACTTAGAAAATGAATACTAAGCAATCTTTCCAACAATGTAAAGCAAGTACGAGACATTGCAAATGAAAAGCAGAAGTATTGCGGTCAAGTTCCGGACCATCCCACAGCAAGCCGGAGCTTGAGCCGGAGCTTACCAAAACTAGTACAACCTATCACCGGAGCTTACCAAAACTAGTACAACCAAGCTCCCGCCGAAGCTTACAAAACTAGCAGGACCTAGCGCCGGAGCTTACCAAAAACTAGTCAAAACTAGTCAACCTAAAGCCGGAGCTAGACAAAGTACGTCGGAGCTTAGCAAAAGCATGCCGGAGCTATCAAATATATGCTAGAGCTATCAAAGACATGCTGAAGCTAAAGATAAAGCTCACCGGAGCTAACCAAAGCTAGTCGGACCTTACCAAGAAGTCGGACCTAGCATCTAACGTAGCCGGAGCTACCCAAAACAAGTCAGAACTATGGTCGGACCTTGCTATAGCTCGGAGCTAGAGTCGGACCTTAATAAAAAGGTGTTTTGGTGATATTAAAAACTTTTATCATCAAAGCCAAGTGTATTCACTACAAGCCAATGTATTCAGCACACATAGGTCTTACAATCTCCCCCTTGATGAATGCATTGGCAACACCATTTAAAATCTGAATATTGGCTTATTCACATAAAAGTTTTGAAAACAATTTCGCCCCCTTTGTAAATCAAAAGTAAACGAGAAGAAAAATTATCCCATATTATCTCTCCCCCTTTATTATCTCTCCTTATGCACATATTCTCTCTCTCTTCATGCTTATCTCTCCCCTTTTGACAATGTATTCAACAAGTCATGAGATATAAACAAATTATCTCTCCCCCTTTAGTTGTTATGAGCATATTATAACATATACATATAAACAAAGCTCATCCAAGTCATACTATCAAGTACCTTACATTATCACATCAATGAAATACATAAAGTAGTGTAAGCCATGCTAGAGATCAAATGTAATTTTCAATTTAGGCAAGCCATGATCTCACAAACTTAACTATTTCAAAACCTAAAAGCATGACACTAGTTGCTGCATTTTATTATTTTTCAAAGCATAAATTTAGATCATATTATATTTGCAAGAGATTATATGCGCATCTGCCTTATTCTAACCAACCAAGCCAAGCCTATGTCATTTGACAATCAGAAGCTTAAGGACATGGTTTTAGTCATACACAACTTCTTTCAAGTTCATATCTAAGTGCAATGATAAGCTATCTCAAAAGAAGAAGTGTGATGCATGCATATTCTCTTGATCTTTTCTCAATTTATATTTGTTCATAAAAACTCAACATGTGAGTTGATTACTTGATTAATTCTTAATGATTAAAAGCACTTGTGAACATGTAACAAGTTCAAAACAGCAAGAAAGTTCGACCATGACCAGTTTTAGTGTAAGTAATTATTCCAATTACTAGACATGGCAAAAACTACAAAATGTATAACACGATTAATGTAGTAAGAACTTTCAGCATGTAAAAGGAATCACAAAGTCATATATGAATGAAATACTATGCTCATATTATTTTAATTTCAGATTCACACATAGACTTCCCAAGTTTCAAAAACTCCCCCTCAATTTAAGCCATGAGGATGCATAACCCCTATTTCACTACGAATGTAACAAAAACGAGTGAAATCCAAAGGTTTTGTAAAAATGTCAGCCAATTGTTGTTCGGTATCTACATGGTGAAGCACAATGTTTCCTTTTTCAACATTATCTCGGAGAAAGTGATACCTAATGTCAATGTGCTTAGTTCTAGAATGTTGCACGGGGTTTTTAGCAATGCAAATGACACTAGTGTTATCACAGAATAGTGGAACACTATCTAGATCAACCCCATAGTCCTTAAGTGTTTGAACAATCCAAAGAATTTGTGAGCAAGAACTAGCAGCAACTACATATTTAGATTCGGCTGTAGATTGTGCAACTGAATTTTGTTTTCTAGAGGACCAAGCAACAAGAGAATTACCAAGAAAATGACAAGCACCGGAAGTACTTTTCCTATCAATTCTACAGCCCCCAAAATCAGCATCCGAAAAAGCTTTCAAAGTAACGGTTGAGGAAGAAGGAAGAAAAATGCCAAATTCTTGAGTTCCATGTAAGTACCTGAGAATCCTTTTGACGGCTTGATGATGTGAAACACGTGGGGAGGCTTGAAACCTTGCACAAAGACATACGCTAAATTGTATGTCCGGTCTTGATGTCGTAAGATACAAAAGTGATCCAATCACGCTCCTATTTTCTTTTTGATCTACGGGTTCACCATCTTCATCAAGTTCAAGTGTTGTTGCTGTTCCCATTGGTGTCCGAAGAGGCTTGCTTTTGTCCATGTTGAAGCGCCTTAGGAGGTCTTTGGTATACTTCGTTTGATGCACAAAGGTACCCTCCTTGGTTTGCTTGATTTGCAGCCCCAAAAAGTAAGTGAGTTCACCCATCATACTCATTTCAAATTCGGAACTCATCATTGCTGAAAACTTGGACACAAGATCATGAGAAGCACAACCAAAGATAATAGCATCCACATACACTTGAACAAATAATGAGTCATTGCCATGCTTAAGCACAAAAAGAGTTTTATCAACCTTGCCCATGGTAAACCCCTTTTCAAGTAAGAATGTTTTTAACCTATCATACCATGCTCTAGGGGCTTGTTTGAGACCGTATAAGGCTTTGGACAGTTTGTAAACATGATTAGGAAAATCTGGATTTTCAAAACCCGGTGGTTGTTTGACATAAACCTCCTCATCTATGTAGCCATTAAGAAAAGCACTTTTAACATCCATTTGATATAGCTTAAAACCTTTAGATGCTGCAAAAGCTAACAAAATTCTTATGGCTTCTAATCTAGCGACAGGAGCAAAAGTTTCATCAAAATCTAGACCTTCAACTTGAGTGAAACCTTTAGCAACCAACCTAGCCTTATTCCTAACCACAACCCCATCCTCACTTTGTTTATTTTTAAATACCCATTTAGTTCCAATTAAAGTGTGACCTTGAGGTGGAGGTACAAGTTTCCAAACATTATTTCTTTCAAAATTCTCTAACTCTTCTTGCATGGCAATAATCCAAGATTCATTGGTGAGTGCGTGTGATATATCTTTGGGTTCAAAAGAAGCAACAAAGGCAGAATGAGCATAAGAGTTTGGATCGCAAAACCTGGACCGTGTGACTCGTCCGTGCAAGCTTCCAATCATCTGTTGTGGGGGATGATCTTTGTAAAAACGTAGGGGAACAGATGTCTCACAAGCTTCTTCTTCATTAGGTTCATCGTAGATTGATGAGCTTGTGACTTGTGGACAATCAGGACCAGCATAGGTGATAGCCGGAGCTTGTTCAATGTCCGGAGCTAGACACGTGTCAACTTCGGAACTACCAGGCAGTATCACCGGCTCTTCTTCATCTTCGAAAATACTCTCCCCCTGAGGATACGGATCTGGTCCTGCAACACCGGAGCTAGTACCTGGGCTAGCTTCATCAAAAGACACTTCACAAGTCTCCACAATTTTGTTAGGGTCAAGTACAAGCACACGGTAGCCTCTAGTATGAGATGGATAACCAAGAAACATGCCATCAATGGATCTAGGTTCAAATTTATCAAGATTACCATGTTTCTTAACAAAGCATTTGCAACCAAAAACCCGAAAGTGTGTAACACTAGGCCTATGTCCAAACCGAAGCTCATATGGTGTTTTACCTAGCTTAGCACGCAAGAAAACACGATTTGAGACATAACAAGCGGTTGCTAACGCATCAGCCTAAAATTTCCTAGGAGTTTGATATTCATCAAGCATAGTCCTAGCCATCTCAACTAAGGTTCTGTTCTTTCTTTCTACAACACCGTTTTGTTGAGGTACATATGGTGAAGAGAATTGATGATCTATTCTATTTTCAGCACAAAAGTGATCAAAAGATTGATTTTTAAATTCGGTTCCATTATCACTTCTAATTGCTTTTAATGATCCTGGGTGATCAATTGATAATCTAAGAAATAAAGTTCTAAAGTGACTAAAAAACTTCATTCTTAGACGCCATAAAGTAAACCCAAGAGTATCTAGAATAATCATCAACAATAACAAGAACATACCATTTACCTCTGAAGGATTGAACACGAGAAGGTCCTACGGTGTCAAGATGCAAAAGTTGACATGGTTCAATTGTCATGATTATTGTGAGAGGAGTATGTGAACCTGCAACTATCTTAGCATGTCTACAAGAAGAGCACACAATTTCTTTATCCCCTTTAAGCTTAGGCAGCCCACGTATGCGATCAAGAGCACTAACACGCGTTAGGTAATCAAAGCCTACGTGACCAAGTCTACGATGCCAAAAATATAAGTCCTTTGAATCATTAGCAACTAGACACCTATGCTTAGAGGAAGACATATCAAAATCAGCTTTAAAAACTCTTCCAAACCGAGACATGTTAAAAATAAGCTCACTATTTGAACCTACAACTTTGCAGCAGTTTTTATTGAAAATAATTTCTAGATTTTCATCTAGCAATGTGCAACAGAAAGCAAGTTATATTTCAAATTTTTGACAAGTTCCACATCCTTCAAAGTGTAGTGATCATTTACTCTAACTGAACCCTTAGAAATTATAGGAGTTGAAGAATTATCGGCAAAAGTAACATTCTCTACACGTGACACAAAAGAGAGGAAGGAGAACCAATCTTTGTTACCGGTCATGTGGCGTGAGCAACCTGAATACACAATCCAAATGTTCTCCTTCCTCAAACGTGTAACCTACATAAAAGCACAACACGTCGATGACTCAATACTGGGGTTAGTCAAAAGGCATTTAGGAATCTAGTACTGAGTCACGCGACATGCAGCAGGAAAAACACGCAAAAGCTGAGACAAAACAGCAGGTTTATGAGTCAAAGTTTGAGATTTTTTATTCTTGACTACTGACCTATAAGGTGTAACTTGTGTAGCACAAAAATCAGTAGCTCCGGAGGCAAAAACATAAGGTCCGGAGGTAAACTTTGAATGTTTTTGACTCAAAACAGCAGGTTGTACATTCAGTTCAATGTGTGCAGCAAATTTTGCATGAAAGTTATGAGATCTAGCAACCATTTTTTCCCTTTTCTGTTGTTTAGCTAGTCTATAACAAAAATCTATGACATGACCATCTCTACCACAGAAGGTACAATGAAATTTAACTTTGTGTTCATGTCTAGATGAGCAAGCAATATTTTTATTTGAAACCGAATGAGGCAACACTCATGCAGATTTGAAAACCACTCCATTTTGTTTAGGAACTGTTTGAATCAAACCACTTCCTAATGACTTTACAATTTTAGGTGGATGTGCCTTAGCATGAGCATGAGAATCAAAACCTCAACCAGTTTTATCATTGCAAGACTTGCAAGAATTCAGCAGTAAGTTTAGGTTCTTATTCCCATTACAAAACCGATCTAATGTCCTATGCATGTCATCAAGTTTATTGGACAGATCAAGGCAATTTCCACATGAAGTTTTTCCTTTTAGTTTGCAATTGGAACAAAATTTAACTTCATGAGAACGTAAAGCATTGTTCAATATAGAAATTTCATTCATAGCATCCTGTAGTTTCTTATCAAGATCATCACAAGTAGAACAATGCAAATCAATTGTAGAACAGCTAGCATCTTTCAAGTTTTTATCATTAAGTGCAGCAAGCTCTTTTTTATTTTCAATTTCTAACTCAAGTTTATCAAATGTGGAGGTGTGCACACTTCTTAATGAGGACAATTGTTCATATATTAAATCACATGAGGAACATGCATCATCACTAGGAATCAAAGTTTTTAAACGGTTGATTTCAGATTCTACTGATTCAATTTTAGCAGCACTATCCCTAAGCTTTTTGTCCTTTTTCTTAACAATAATAGTGGCACGAGAAATGGCATCACACATTTCTTCGCAAGTAGGACATACCTCTTCATTGTCGCTGTTTTGTTCTGCCTCCTCCATACTTGATCTTGACTTGCCCGCCATAAAGCACAAGTTTGCCAAATCATCTTCATCTTCATCACTTCCAATGTCCACATCGCTTGAACTGAACTCTTGAAGCGCGGTGATGAAACTGTTGATCATCTTGCGTCCTATGATACCTTTCTTCTTCTTGTTGGAATTTCCAGAGGAGGTTCAAACCTTGCTTTGTTTTTCTTCCCGGGTGGTCGGACCTGAAAGGTTAGGGCATTTTGTACGAAAGTGTCCTGTTTTGCCACATTCAAAACAGCGTTGAGGTCCGGAGCTTCCTCTCCTTCTAGTTCTCACATTTTGCAATGCTTTTGAGAATCTAGTAGAGATGAGTGCCAACTCCTCTTCTGGAAATTCTTCGATCTGCTCCAGGGTTAGTGATGACAACAAAGCAAGAGTATTGCAGGATGATGATTGGCCGGAGCTAGACATATCACGATGTGAAACAAATGCAATAGACTTATTGGGGTTCTTACGTGAGATTATGTCAATTTCATGAGTTTTTAACTTGGAATATAGCACATCTAAAGTAAGTGAACTCATGACAGTAGATTCATGAATAGATGTGACTTTCATCTCCCAAATTGACATATCTAATGCACTTAGCAATTGCCTAGCATTTTCAGCATCTGAAAAATTAACATTGACACTACGCAAGTTGCTGAGAATCTTATTAAAGCGAGCAAAAAGGTCATCAATAGACTCACCGGGTTTCATCTCGAAGCGCATGTATTCTTTCTTGAACATGTCTTGCCTTACCTCTTTGATCGTGTTGGATCCTTCGTAGTAGTCACAAAGTGCTTTCCACACATCGTATGCAGATCGGAGGTGTGCAGCACGGTCGAAGTCGCTTTGTGTTAATCCTTGTATGATCAAGTTCCGAGCCTTGTTGTTGTTGTCGACATCTCTCAGATTTGTAGCTGTAACTTGATCGTTTGATGGCACTTCGTAAGGCTTGTATACCTTCTCCCATATTGCAAAGCCTTGTGCCTGGATGAAAGCCTCCATGCGTGCCTTCCAAACCTGAAAATCAATACCAGCGAACACACAAGGTTTCGCAGAGTACTTCTCCATGATGATTAGTCAAAAACACGCGCAAATCACAAAGATTAGAGCACCGTGGCTCTGATACCAATTGTAGGATCGAAGAGCACGTGAAAAGCTACCAGAGGGGGGGAATGGTAGATTTAAAAATCTTACGCAGCGGAAACAATTAAACCCCAAACTCTTTCAGCAGAAAAATGATCTGTTAAAGAAATCGTGTGTGAGGCTAATCTAAACGTGTTTCATCGTGACAAAAGTGAATGTAGGCCTAGAGGGGGGGTGAATAGGACTTTTTGATTTTTCTCGGTTCCTGTAACACTCAACAACAAGGTCAATACCAGAGATATCGGACTAGTCCGGTAATGTGCGGACTAGTCCGGTTTTCACGGGCTAGGTTGATCAAGTTTAGAAAATTTGATTGATTCGTTAATGTTTGCAGCGGAAATATAAACTTGAATCTCAATTTAATAGTAGTATGTCAGATTCTATTGAAGTTAAAACTCTTGATCAACAATTAGACTTAGATTGAACAAAGTGAATCAAACCCTAGATTAAGTTGATCAAATTAGATGAAGAACACAAAAAGGATAAGACACACGATTTATCCCGTGGTTCGGCTACCACGAAGGCAACCTACATCCACGTTGAGGAGCCCACAAAAGGACCGGGTCTTCTCCAACCCTTTCCTCGTCGGATCGCCACGAAGGCCAATCCTCTTCCACTAATCACAAAGGGTAAATAACCAAGTTGAAGGGGTGTTCTCACACGTTGAGAGCTCCCTTGATTACAACTCACAATGACACTAATAACACACTCGAAAATTACAAATTGAAACGTAAGAGTGTGTTAGAGAATCAAACCAAGAGCTCAATGATGTGTGCCAAGTGTCTCTCCAATGATCTAGAAGTGATCTTCAATGGATTGATTGATTTTGCACTTAATTTCGTGGAGAGAGATGGTTTTTGAGTCTCTTGGGAGGTGTGACGGCGCTAGGGTTCGAGAGTTGGTGAAAGTGGGCTGTGCACCTCTATTTATATGGGGTTTCTAAAAGTGACCGTTAGGGTTCAGAAAGATCGGACTAGTCCGTGGTGGTCACCGGACTAGTCCGGTGTGCTGTGTGTAGCAAACCCTAAGTGTCCAGGAATATCAGACTAGTCCGGTTGAAAACGGACTTGTCCGATTTCGCTACTAGAAATCTTCGGACTAGTCCGATTGCCATCGGACTTGTCCGGACACATGAAACCCTAAGTGTTTGGGATGACAAGTCTGCACTTGGAGGACTTGTCCGATTTAGATCAGTGTGTATATCGGACTAGTCCGTGTAGACACCGGACTTGTCCGAAGTGGATCAGAATGAATATCGGACTAGTCCGGGTCACAACGGACTTGTCCGATTTTGTGTGACTTGTGCATTGTGTTAAGGACTAGTCCGCATTGGAGAGGACTAGTCCGAAGTGGATCAGAAAGATATCGGACTAGTCCGGTGGAGACCGGACTTGTCCGATCTAATGCAGAATGTGATATCGGACTAGTCCGGCTGATATCGGACTAGTCCGGTCCTGTATAACTTTGTGCATTCTATGTGTGTGCTTGAGAGTGATTGAGCTCTTGGGTGTGTTTCCTTAACACACTCTATACATAATAATCTCTATTTTCTCGTTCTTGAGCTCAAATTCACTTTGCTTCTCATTTCCCTTCTTTTTGGCATTTTGCTCATTTTTCATCATTTGCCTGCATTCATCTCAACAAAAGGATTAGGATCCCAATTTCTTGTCATAAATCATCCAAAACCCACAAGGGAGTCCTAGATGCACTTTCAATCTCTCCCTTTTTGGTGATTGATGACAACCAATTGAGATTTCACAAAAGAAGGCAAAAAATGAGATTTTCATAAAGTATGCACATATGACTCAAAAATACATCAAGCAACAAGAGAATTATCCATATGTGCATTCTTTATGGTGGGATGCATACTAAGTGCATGAATACATTGAGAATGACAGAATTTGCATTAACCAACAGATATCAAATGCATATGACATTCCAGGGGCAAAAACATAGTTTTCATCACACACTCCAAATAAATTAAGCAATTCATCACAGGACCAAATTTAATATGAAAACAGAGTTAAGCTATTACAACCACAAATAAAAGATAAAGAGAACTCTCTCCTCGCACTCTACCACAGCTAAGGCTAAGACTCCCCCTCAATCTCTCCCCCTTTGGCATCAAGACACCAAAAAGAAGGAGATGAGGGTCCTAGGGTCTTCACTCTTCACTGTCGGTCCTCTCGTCATCGTCTTCATCTTCTTCGCTTTCGGCTTGACGAGGAGGAGAGGGAGGAGGAGGAGCGGAGCTGCTCGAGCCCCCAATGCCGAAATAGGCAAGATCGGAAGGGGTCAAGGGCCCGAGCTCAGTGAAATCCGGGTCAGACTCCTCAGATATCACTGGAGATCCAATGGGGTCGATCTCCAGCTTCCGGCAGATTTGCTCCACATTGGTCTTTATATACTTCATGTCCTCCTTTCTTTTCTTGTTGAGTTTGTGGACCTTCACTTCGGTCTTTTTGCAGGAGGAGAAGATTGCTGACAAGTATTTGAGGATCCCACTGGCGGATCCTCTCTGAGGAGCTTCCCTGGAGGTAGGGACAACCCTCGCAGTATCTCTTTCTCTTGCCGGTGCCTCAGGACTCGTGGCCGGCGAGGGAGCAGCCTGGACACTCACAGGCTGAGGCTTCTGAGGCCTCAGAGGAGTGTGCTCCACATCCTTCACGAACTCAATACTTGTGACTTTCTCAATCATAAACATCAGGTAGGGAGCATAGCCACAGGACCGGTTGGGGGTGCTTGAGATGTTGACCATGTCGTTCCAAATGTAATCTGCAACATCAAACTGTCTCTTCTTGCTTATGACCCTCATCAGAGTCCGGAGGTAGCCCTGTACACTCCCTGCATCCCCATCCTTGGGGGCAATGGTCTTCCGGAGAACTCTGTTCAGGACCACAAAGAAGGGCTTCATGTTCTTTGTGGAGGGAGGAACATACTTAGAGTTGGGCTCATACATGAACTTCATTCCGTCCCTCTCAATGACCCCTATGTTGTGGATGATCAGGTGGTCATTTCCAGCAGAGTCTAAATGGAGCAGGTTTGTAAAATCCTCCTGAGTGATGGAGTACTTGGATCCATGGGTCATCCAAGTCACACTTTCTTCATCTTCGCTCGAGAAGTGGCACGTTGCATAGAATTGTTGAAAGCATCTAGGCCCCCACGAGGTACGGTTTCGGTGATTAATGACAACCGTTAATTACCACTAATGAGTTTGTGGATGCGAGGTTTCATGTACAATGAATCAAACGTCGATCAATCACTCATAAATGTCATCTTCTGCTCATTGGAGGCAAAAGGAGACCCCTCAACGAACTAACCTAAGGGGTTAATCGGAAACAAATGAGGAACTCGTACAACGACGCAACCTTATCAAAATTGGCAACACAAGAAGCTTCATATCCATCAGAAGAGCCATACAAACAAGTGTTCAAGAGGTCACAAGTCCAAAATCCAAAAGATCAGTCCAACTCAACTCGAAGGAAACAAATTGTACACACCGGATCATCCGGTGATCTGAAGAATGACTGCATCGGTCGATTTGGACTCAACAGAAGAAGAAGACTTCAGAATGAAGTACACACCGGATCACCCGATGTGTATCAAGTGAACATCGGATGAATACAACAGTAAGCAAATTTTCTGAAGTGTTCTGAAGGACTGAACACCGGATCATCCGATGTTGAAGGCAGATGCACATCGGTCGATTACAACAGAAGCAAATTATCAGCTCAACCAGACTGAAGATCTATTCATCGGATCCTCCGATGATGAAGGAGGTGAAGCATCGGTCTAATAACGGTCATTTCTGACAGAATGACGTCAGCTAATCTAATTAAACCGATGCTCATAAAAGGGGGTCATCGGATCATCCGATGTACACAGAAAAAGTAATCAGCCCACTTTTCCAACGGCTAATTCGGTTGGGCTGAGTATTTAACCCCCTCCCACCAGTCATTTCGGTGCGGCCGGACAACAAGAGCACCACTACACATTCCCCAAGTGTCCAAGACTTAGAATACTCATTTTCACACTCTTGTAACCCATTCACACCTCAAGATATAGGCTAGTTCCTCTTAGAGTTAAGCTTGTGTGCGTCCTCTCTGGGTGAGTGGAGACTCTAGAGTAGGGAGAGCCGTGAGAAAGTGCATTCTTGGTGATTGCACTCACCTTGTATCAAGAGGAGAGTGAAGAGATCGCTCCGGAGCTTGCCGAGACCATTGTGGAAGCCCGGAGGATCGAAGTTGTACAAGGCTTGAGCTCCACCTTGCCAAGGATGGCGAACGGAGGAAGTTAGTGGATTCCCTCGTCTCGGTGACTTGGGAGTGGCGATACCCTTAGGTGGGTGCCACAACGTGGACGTAGGTGGATCCTAGTGATCTCACCGAACCACGGGAAAAATCGACGTGTCCCCGTGTCTTCGAGCGTTTGCATTCCTCCTCCCTACTCCTTTACGATTACGCAATTCTCAATTCCGCACTTAATTCTCTTAATTGCACTGTTGGCTTGCTTAGAGAATTAGATTTCACTTAAGCTTTAAATTGACTTAAAATTTGAAGTAGCCCAATTCACCCCCCCCCCCCTTGGGCATTCGATCCCTACAATTGGTATCAGAGCAAGGTTGCTCATTGGATCATTCTAGCTTCACCGCTAGAGAGCAAAAATGGCCAAGAATGGGGGTTCGGTTCCTACCTTCGAGGGCAAGAATTTTGCTTATTGGAAAGCACGCATGCGCGCTTACCTTGAGGCAATTTCTCCCGAAGTGTGGGAAGCGACCCATGCGGGGTTTGGCAACCATGAATATATTGGTGATCAACTAAAATGGGATGCTAAGGCTAGGAATGCTATTTATGAGTGCATTAGTCAAGATGTATTTGCTAGAATTGCTAGTAAGGAGAAAGCTTGTGAAATTTGGGCTTGCTTGATTGAGATCCATGAGGGTTCCTCTCGTGTCAAAGAGCTCAAATATCACTTGCTTAAATCCAAGTATGATGATTTTAAAATGCTTCCTCATGAGAATGTTAATCAAATGTTTTCTCGCTTAAATGTACTCATTGAGGAAATTAATGCTCTTGACATTGCTTCTCTTGGCAAGGGACTCATCAACCGCAAGATCCTCATGCTACTTCCCAAGCCCAAGTACAACATCATCAACTCAATGCTCCAAAAGGAGTCACTTGACAACATTGAGGTTTCGGAGCTCATTGGAGAGATACATGCTCATGAGATGAGTGTGCCTGGAATGATGGAGGAGTCATCATCATCAAAGACCATTGCTCTCAAGGCCTCAACCAAGAAGACACATACCAAGAAGAAGAAAGTGGTTGAGCCTAGCTCAAGTGAGGAAGAACAAGCTACAAGTGAAGATGATGATGATGATGAGCTTGCATTGATGATGAGGAAGTTTTCACGTCTCAACTCAAAGATTGCCAAGAAGGGATACTCGTTTGATCCCAAGAAGAAAGCCTTCTTGCCAAGGAGAGATGAAAACAAGACGTGCTACAATTGTGGCGATCAAGGCCACATATCATATGATTGTCCAAGACCGGACAAGAGGAAGGACAAGGGCAAGCATCGCAAGCTAGAAGAGAGTGATGATGATGAAGATGCAAAGCCCAAGCGCACCTTTGGAAAGAAGAAACTTGACAAAGGCAAGAAGACCAAGCTCTTTCCAAAGAAGAGAAGAGGACCTCAAAAGGTCTTCATGTGCGAAGCAAATGAGTGGGTCACCGATGAAGAAACAAGTGATGATAGTGAAGATGAGGAAGAAAACTTGGCAAGCCTCGCTATCGTCAACAAGGATGACTCACCCCTTCCTCCACCGCCTATGTGCCTCATGGCGAAAGGTAACACAAAGGTGAACTACAAAGCCGGAGGAAAACATTGGGTACTCGATAGTGGGTGCACTCAACACATGACCGGCAATGATGGTATGTTCACCTCCATAGAAGACCCCGGCAATCATGAACAAGTCACCTTTGGTGATAACTCAAAGGGGAAGGTAATTGGTTTAGGTAAAATTGCAATTTCTAATGACTTGTCCATTTCGAATGTGCTTTACGTTAAGTCTCTTAGCTTTAATTTGCTCTCTATTGCTCAACTTTGTGATCTTGGACTAACGTGCACATTTGACAAAGATGGTGTTGTGGTGTCTAGTGTAGCTAGCAAAGAGCTAATATTCAAGGGCTTTAGGCATGGTCATCTATATTTGGTGGACTTCTCCAACAAGAGCGCAAGCCTAACCACTTGTCTTTTCACCAAGACAAGTTTGGGGTGGCTATGGCATCGGAGGATTGCTCACATAGGAATGAGCAAGCTCAAGAAGTCCTTCAAGCTAGGGATGGTGACCGGCGTAAAGGACGTGACGTTTGAAAAGAACAAGCTATGTAGCGCATGTCAAGCCGGGAAGCAAGTGGCTTCGCACCATCCGATGAAGACAATGGTGTCTACCTCCAAGCCGCTCGAACTACTTCACATGGACCTCTTCGGACCGTCCACCTACCAAAGCCTTGGCGGTAATCTCTATTGTCTCGTTATTGTTGATGATTACTCTCGCTATGCTTGGACTTTGTTTTTAGGTGACAAGGGTGAAACCCCGGAAGTCTTCAAGACCTTTGCAAAACGAGCTCAACGGGAATTCCAACTTCCCATCATCAAGGTCCGGAGTGACAACGGCACCGAGTTCAAGAACTACAATATTGGGGAGTGGTGTGACCGTGAAGGAGTCAAGCACGAATTTTCGGCTACATACACCCCTCAACAAAACGGTGTTGTTGAGAGAAAGAACAAGACACTAATCACCCTCGCGAGAGCCATGCTTGATGATTATGGGACGTCGGAGAAGTTTTGGGCGGAAGCGATCAACACGGCATGCCATGCCGCAAATAGAGTCTACCTTCATCGACTTCTCCAAAAGACTCCCTACGAGCTCCTCATTGGGAGAAAGCCCAACATCTCCTACTTCCGGGTCTTCGGATGCAAGTGCTACATCTACCGCAAGAAAAGACTTGGTAAGTTTGAAAGAAGGTGCGATATTGGTATTTTCCTTGGTTATGCGTCAAACTCAAAGGCATATCGAGTATTCAACCAAACCTCCGGGTTAGTTGAAGAAAGTTGTGACGTTGAGTTTGATGAGACTAATGGCTCCCAAGAGGAGAGTTTTGGTCATGATGATATAGATGATGAGCCTCTACGAGAAGCTATGAAGAACATGACCATAGGAGACATCAAGCCCGAAGTTGAGGAGAGCCATGATCAAGGGGGAGCTTCAAGTCCGAACATCAACACCTCCATGGCGCCTCAAGTGGATGAAGAAGAAGACAAAGATGATCCATTGCCTATGCAAGACCAACAAGCCACACAACACCAAGAAGAAGATGAAGTCCAAGACGAAGTCCAACCACAAGACGAGCAAGATGCTTCACCACCACCAAGTGACTCACAACCGTTGATGAGACATGGGCGCATCTCCAAGGCACATCCAATGGATCAAATCATTGGAAGTCCTTCACGGGGAGTAAGTACTCGTTCACGTCATGTTGCATCTTTTTGTGAGCACTACTCTTTTGTGTCGTGTGTAGAACCCAAAAGCATTGAGGAAGCTCTCCAAGACTCCAATTGGGTGATGGCTATGCAAGAGGAACTCAACAACTTCACCCGCAATGAAGTTTGGGTGTTGGAGGAGCGACCCAAGGACAAGAATGTGATTGGAACGAAGTGGGTCTACCGCAACAAGCAAGATGAGAATGGCGTGGTGGTCCGCAACAAAGCTAGGCTTGTGGCGAAGGGATTTGCTCAAGTTGAAGGTTTGGATTTTGGGGAGACATTCGCCCCGGTAGCACGGTTAGAAGCTATCCGCATACTCCTTGCTTTTGCTTCTCATCATAATATCATGCTTTATCAAATGGATGTTAAGAGTGCATTTCTCAATGGCTATATTAATGAACTTGTGTTTGTTGAGCAACCTCCCGGGTTTGAGGACCCAAGAAACCCTAACCATGTCTATAGGCTAAACAAAGCACTCTATGGACTCAAGCAAGCTCCAAGGGCATGGTACGAGCGCTTAAGGGACTTCCTCGTCATGCAAGGTTTCAAGATTGGGAGGGTGGACACTACACTCTTCACCAAGGACATCGACGGAGACTTATTTCTTTGTCAAATTTATGTCGATGATATTATTTTTGGCTCAACTAACAAAGCTCTTAGCCATGAGTTTGGCAAAATGATGTCTAGGGAATTCGAGATGTCAATGATTGGAGAGCTCAACTTCTTCCTAGGATTTCAAATAAAGCAACTTCAAGAGGGGACCTTCATCCATCAAGAGAAGTACACTAAGGACCTCTTGAAGAAAATTGAGATGGGAGATTGTAGCTCAAGAAGCACTCCAATGGCGACAAATTGTCATCTCGACGCGGACATGGACGGTAAATCTATTGATCAATCTCATTACCGTTCCATGATTGGTTCATTGCTATATCTTACCGCATCTAGGCCCGATATTATGTTTAGTGTGTGCTTGTGTGCTCGCTTTCAAGCGGCACCTAAAGAATCGCACAAGAAGGCGGTCTTTAGGATACTTCGGTATCTCAAGCATACCCCAAGTGTAGGTTTGTGGTACCCCAAGAACGCTAGTTTTCATCTCTTAGGTTACTCGGATTCGGACTTTGCCGGATGCCGTGTAGACCGCAAGAGTACCTCCGGGGGTTGCCACTTACTTGGGCGTTCCCTAGTTTCTTGGTCGAGCAAGAAGCAAAATTCCGTGGCTTTGTCCACCGCGGAGGCGGAGTATATAGCGGCCGGTGCATGTTGTGCCCAAATCCTATATATGAAGCAAACCCTCTTGGACTTTGGAATTAAGTTTGGTTGTGTGCCTCTCCTTTGTGACAATGAAAGTGCGGTTAAGATAGCTAGAAACCCCGTTCAACACTCCCGCACTAAGCACATTGATATTCGCCATCACTTCTTGCGGGACCATGAGGCTAAGGGAGAAATCTCTTTGCAAGGTGTTAGGTCCGAAGAACAATTGGCGGATATCTTCACCAAACCACTTGATGAGAAAACTTTTTCTAGGCTTAGAAGTGAGTTAAATGTGCTAGATGCATCTAACGTCATGTAAATTGCCATGTTCATGTAAGGTTGCATGTCATATAGGTCTTGCCTAACTCCCAAAGGATAGGGGCGAGCTAGAAATAGTTTTCCCTGAGTAAGCCTTTGGCAGGTTTAAACTTGGCAAGATAGATTTATTTTATGCCTTGCATGATTCCTGTCATATAGACTTGCATTCATCTAATATTTTGCATTATCTTGTTTGACATTGCATACGGTAGATTGTCACAAAGGGGAACCCACATCATGAGAAGGAGACTTGTTTGAAATGCAATATCTCAACTCATATGATGTGGAAAGAGCAAAATTCTAAAGGAACATGCCTTAATGAGATAGAAGTTTCCATACTCTACCTCACAAAGCATGGGCCTTACATTTTATTTGGATATTTTTCCTCCATTTTTTCTTGGTGTTCCGTTTGTGTTAAGGTCTAGCCAAGCTATTGGCATATTAGCTTCTTGAGGGGTAAGGAGTTGCCCAAAAAGTCCTAAGACATGTGTTTCTCCTCATTTGTTTGTTCGGTCGAAGGACATATATGGGATGTTTTCGTTCTGTTGTCATCGGATTATCCGATGCCCCTGTCAATCCCTCATCGGTCAAATAGGTGTTCAATCCTCAAAGCCCAACTCTGTCAGAACCTCAAATGATCCGACGCGTTCATCCTGGAAAACATCGGTCCATCCGATGTTCACTCTTCTGGAGCTGTGATCCATTCAACCGATGTCTACCTCCCTCTAACGTCGGATCATCCGGTGTCAATATCACTCGGTTGAACACCCTTACTGTGCTATTCGACCGATGTTCAAAACCCTAATCATCGGTTCATCCGATGTCGACAGCAATTCTTGAATATTCTTACTGTTGCGATTGACCGATGTTCACTGCATCTATCATCGGTCCATCCGGTGTTTAAAAAACGGCTAGGGTTTAGGCCCCACTATTTAAACCCGCGCGCCGCCGCCGGTCGTTTTCTCTCCCGATTTCTCTCTCGCCGTCGCCGCC
The DNA here is from genome assembly GCA_036927565.1 of Tuctoria greenei. Taxonomy (NCBI): domain Eukaryota; kingdom Viridiplantae; phylum Streptophyta; class Magnoliopsida; order Poales; family Poaceae; genus Tuctoria; species Tuctoria greenei. The sequence goes on from JAYESD010000006.1 coordinate 200,073,982, forward strand.
TCACGCCCTGATCGCCGCCGCCGACCACCGTTCACCGCGCCGCCACCTCTCCCGCGCGCCGCCGCCCTTCCCTCGTGCCGCCGCCGCCGTGCTCCACCCGCAGCACCGCCGCCGCTGCCTCCCCACGCGCCGCCGTCGCCCGTGCCCGCTCACCGCACCACTTCCGCAGCAGCCGCCGCCGCCGCAGCAGTAGGCACCGCCGCCGTGCTCCACCCGCGCCCACGCACCATCGCCACCGCACCTCTCCCTCCGTCGAAGCATCTCCACGTCTTCTCCGGCCCCCGTCGCTAGGTTTTCCCGAGCTCCATCGTCGCTAAGGTGAGCTCCGTGCCGTGCGACGTCTCTCGTTGATTATCTCGTCATCGTTCGTTTTCAACGTTGCTAACCCTTCCTCTCCGTCGCCTAGATGGGTCGTGATCGCAAAGGAAAGGGAAAAGCGATCGCGGAGCCCGCCGCGAAAAAGCGGAAACTTTCGAAGGATGAGAAGAAGGCCTTGATGGCCGCTCGCGCCGCCGAGGAGCGTGAGCGCGGCCATGGGGGTTCGTTGAGGATTCGCGAGGCCCGTCCAAGGCCACCTCCCGTGGTCGACGACTCCGACGCCGAAGAGGAGCCAGTTGCGCCTCTCGTCCGCCGGCGCTCAGCCCGGACTCGAGGAGGTCACGTCGAGGCTGCTCCTCGTCCGAGACCGACGGCTGCCGACCGTCGTGAGGACAGGGAGGCTGAGAGAGACATCCATGAGGTGGACACGGCCGTCCGGGTCAGTGAAGGAGTCCGCCTTGTGGACTACCGGAAGATGAAGGCGAAGCAACTCCGGAAGCTCAGATGGAGTGTTCTTCTTGAGGAGTGGTTCCCACAGCCCCGAGAGCTGCTTGTTGACAGTCGCTTCTGGACTGTCACCCAGGCGTCTCTCTATGAGACCTACAAGCGCCGGGGGCACAAGCTCTTTCAGCACAACCACCTGGACTGGAGGCAGCTTGCAGTGGCCGCGGAAACTGATGTCCGCCCCTTCTTTGAGCGATACAGAGGCTTGGTGGAGCTATTGGACTATGAGAGAAGTGCGTATGTGGAAGAATGGGTCCGTGTCTTCTACGCGACCCTGTACATCTCAGAGGGCAGAAGATCAATTGCCTTCATGTTCAATGGTCAGCACTACCATCTCACGAGGCAGACTTTGGGGCACATCCTTGGCTTGGACCTGCACGACACTAGCATACACGAGAAGGTCTATGGGCAGGCAGATCCACCGAGGAGGCCACTTACTGGAGGGGTAGCACCTCAGCTGGACGAGATCCGCTCCTTGTTTGGCCCCACATTCTCTCCAGATCAGCCGAGAGTCCCAGCACTCCTGACCCCAGCTGCGCGCATTGTGCACCTCGCCTTGCGCCGCACGCTCCTGCCGAGGTCAGGTTACTTAGAGGGGTTCACGAGTCTCCAGCAGACCCTCCTGTTCTACATCATGAACGGGATGGACTTTGATATAGTGGATATCATTATCTGCGAGATGGAGGACGTTATTACAGATGGAGTGGGCATGATGAGGCAGATGGTCTATGGGCACTGGATCAGCTTTATCTGCTCTATGGTGGTGCCAGAAGGACATACAGCACAGACCCGACTTGCTGACGAGAGCGTGACCCGCTTCGGTCACTACCGTGCGTCCGCTCCTGGAGACCGCCGCCTTGGCCGTCCAGTTGAGCGCCAGGTCAGGGCGCGCTTGACTGAGGAGGATTGGTCTGACCTCGAGAAGGAAGATGAGCGTCTGGCTGAGGCAGAAGCTCAAGGTGGAGACTTGCAGCACGTCTGGTCCGAGAGCGACACAGACGAGAGTGTTGAGGAGTACTTCCCTCCACCTCCACCCTCACCGAGACAGCACGACGCCGAGGCCGGAGGATCAGCTGCTCCGCCACCGACACCACCTCCTGTGTCCGAGGCGCAGGTGACGCAGCCGTCTGAGCTGACGTCGCTTCTTCAGCAGATGATCGAGCAGCAGCGCCAGGACAGGCTCGCTGCTGAGCAGGCCAGGGCAGAGCAGGCTGCGCGGCTCGCAGAGCTTCAGAGGCAGCAGACAGAGATGCAGCTAGAGATGGCCCGCCAGAGGCGTGAGGACACGGACCGGTTCACGAGTCTGGTGGACCAGATGCACCGGAGGACACTGGACCAGCAGCAGCAGACCCAGCAGGCGATGATGGGTATCCTGGGGTTGATCACCAACCTCTACCAGCAGACCGGGATAGCCCTTCCGCCACAGCACACCGGTCTCAGTCAGCCTCCAGCAGCACCTCCTCTGGCTCCAGCTTCAGTTCCAGCACCGGCGTCGCCGATCCCGAGCTACAGCATGTCTCCACTGCTGGCTTCGACGGTGCCGTTCCAGTTCTCGCCTTTCCCGGCCGTGCCTTCTCCTCCAGCAGCTCCAGCTCCAGCGGACCCTCCAGCAGCTCCAGCTCCAGCCACGTCAGCACCTCCGGCTCCTCCCGCTCCAGCCCCAGCTCCGGCGACGTCTACCTCGAGCAGCTCCGACACCGCCGGCGTCGACCGCTTCACCGTCGCCCCGAGAGCTCCGGAGTCCTAGGTACTCCTCTTCCCTTTTTGGTGTCTTGATGCCAAAGGGGGAGAAGAGTTAGAGTTAGGGGGAGTGTCTTGGGCTTAGGGGGAGTGCCAGTTATCTATTTGCTTTCAGACTTGCTATTTTGCTTCTGTTTGAGACTTGATTGTTATCATTTGCTACTATTTGTAATTCAGTATGCTACTTCACTCTTATGATTTATATTTGATCACTGTTTGAGCCTTCGAGCTCCTTGTGTTGCATGTTGTTCCGATTACATTTCTTTATGAGCATTGCGTTTGCGTTTCAAATTCCATTACTTTTATGCTCTACTCGTTGTGTTGTCATCAATCACCAAAAAGGGGGAGATTGAAAGCATCTAGGCCCCCACGAGGTACGGTTTCGGTGATTAATGACAACCGTTAATTACCACTAATGAGTTTGTGGATGCGAGGTTTCATGTACAATGAATCAAACGTCGATCAATCACTCATAAATGTCATCTTCTGCTCATTGGAGGCAAAAGGAGACCCCTCAACGAACTAACCTAAGGGGTTAATCGGAAACAAATGAGGAACTCATACAACGACGCAACCTTATCAAAATTGGCAACACAAGAAGCTTCATATCCATCAGAAGAGCCATACAAACAAGTGTTCAAGAGGTCACAAGTCCAAAATCCAAAAGATCAGTCCAACTCAACTCGAAGGAAACAAATTGTACACACCGGATCATCCGGTGATCTGAAGAATGACTGCATCGGTCGATTTGGACTCAACAGAAGAAGAAGACTTCAGAATGAAGTACACACCGGATCACCCGATGTGTATCAAGTGAACATCGGATGAATACAACAGTAAGCAAATTTTCTGAAGTGTTCTGAAGGACTGAACACCGGATCATCCGATGTTGAAGGCAGATGCACATCGGTCGATTACAACAGAAGCAAATTATCAGCTCAACCAGACTGAAGATCTATTCATCGGATCCTCCGATGATGAAGGAGGTGAAGCATCGGTCTAATAACGGTCATTTCTGACAGAATGACGTCAGCTAATCTAATTAAACCGATGCTCATAAAAGGGGGTCATCGGATCATCCGATGTACACAGAAAAAGTAATCAGCCCACTTTTCCAACGGCTAATTCGGTTGGGCTGAGTATTTAACCCCCTCCCACCAGTCATTTCGGTGCGGCCGGACAACAAGAGCACCACTACACATTCCCCAAGTGTCCAAGACTTAGAATACTCATTTTCACACTCTTGTAACCCATTCACACCTCAAGATATAGGCTAGTTCCTCTTAGAGTTAAGCTTGTGTGCGTCCTCTCTGGGTGAGTGGAGACTCTAGAGTAGGGAGAGCCGTGAGAAAGTGCATTCTTGGTGATTGCACTCACCTTGTATCAAGAGGAGAGTGAAGAGATCGCTCCGGAGCTTGCCGAGACCATTGTGGAAGCCCGGAGGATCGAAGTTGTACAAGGCTTGAGCTCCACCTTGCCAAGGATGGCGAACGGAGGAAGTTAGTGGATTCCCTCGTCTCGGTGACTTGGGAGTGGCGATACCCTTAGGTGGGTGCCACAACGTGGACGTAGGTGGATCCTAGTGATCTCACCGAACCACGGGAAAAATCGACGTGTCCCCGTGTCTTCGAGCGTTTGCATTCCTCCTCCCTACTCCTTTACGATTACGCAATTCTCAATTCCGCACTTAATTCTCTTAATTGCACTGTTGGCTTGCTTAGAGAATTAGATTTCACTTAAGCTTTAAATTGACTTAAAATTTGAAGTAGCCCAATTCACCCCCCCCCCCTTGGGCATTCGATCCCTACAATTGTGCAATCACTTCATCATTCCAATTTTGTCTGAAGGCAAACAGATCCTTCAGGCCATGTCTCTCAGCTGCTGCAATGACTTCATCAAAAGCTGAGCACTTCTTCTTCTCTAGGTAGGCCCAGTCAATCCACTGACTGCACACCACCGGAGTCTTCATCGGCAGGTAAACCAGCCTGTAGAAATCTGCATGGAAGTTTGTCCAAAACCTTCCATCAGCTGCCTGCTTTGGCCTCCCATAGCAATCAATGCTTCTGAGCTTGGTTGCCATATCACTGCCTTTCCCATTGAATTTCTCTTCATTGGGGTCCCGGACCCCTTCCCTAGGAGCGTGTAGCTTCAAGGGCCCAACTGGCCCTGTTGCTACCCCCTTGCCCTTTCCTTTTGCTTGACGAAGGCCGCTTGTAGACGGAGCAGCCTTCGAGGCAGGCTTCTTGACACAGACCTTCCTCCGAACCTGGGGAGGGGAAGAGGCAAGCTCGGAAGGTCTTTCTTGGCGTTTCTTGCCAAGACCCGCCGAGGACCGAGATGCCACTTCGTGGTCCAACTCGGCCTCAAAGTCGAAGATTTCGTTGTCGGAGCTTGACATGATCTGAGAATGAATGAGCAAGATAAATGACAAGTTATGCAAGGCATAGGTGAGACATGATAGTAATGGATGGCATTAGGGAATTAAGGAATTAGGTTCAGGTTCAGAAACATCGAACTTGTCCGGTGCCTGGACACGGACTAGTCCGGGGTACCAGACTTGTCCGTGCATGGACCGGACTAGTCCGGTGTTCATCCTCAAAAACCTAACAGATTGAACTGAACACAATCTCTAATGCAATTCTAGTCTAGCATACACGTAGTACATCAGATAAACATGTAACTAGTGCAGGGTGCTAGGCCAAATGATCAATGATTGAGAAAAATATGATTTCTAGGGTTTTGAAGGTTTTTACCGAAGAAATCATTGGAGACTTGAAGTTTTGGGGGTTTGAGGCCGTACTTGTCCGGTGGAATCAATCCCCAATTCTTCAAGCTTGATCTCCGCCCAAACTTGTGGCTTTTCGACGGAGGACACAAGAGATTGCTTTGGGAGCTCGAGTGCAAGGGAGAGAAAGGCGTGAGCAAATGTGGGGATGAGTGGATTAGGGCTTGGTGGCGGCTAGGGTTATGGACACGAGAAATCGAACAAGTCCGGACTCGACTGGACTAGTCCGAAGTCATCCAGAGACCTATATCGGACTAGTCCATGGTCCGTCGGACTAGTCCGGCCTAACCGGCACTCTGCGGACTAGTCTGCATGGGCGGACTAGTCCGGATAACCACGGACTAGTCCGTGGTTACCAGGAAAGAATTACATAGCCCATTCATATATATTTGAAGGTTCAATAATAGAATAGAGAGGCAAAACAATTCAAGCAATCTTGATGAATTTGACCAGTAAGCATACAACAATCATACAATGATCAAAATTCATCAAGATCTAATAATTGACATAGTTTTTCGAGAGAAAAATAGGGAGGGGTAATTTTCACAAATCAACCAACATTTTGAAGTAAGCATACAGGTATGCAACTTTTAAAGCCACACTCCGAGAATCAAGAATATTTAGCTCATTTCGGAGTTCGCAAAAACTCTTTTCATCAAGTGGCTTGGTGAATATGTCGGCCAATTGTTTTTGTGTGTTGACATGTGAGATGGTTATGTCTCCTTTCATATAATGGTCTCTCAAGAAATGATGTCTTATGTCTATGTGTTTAGTCCTAGAGTGCTCAACTGGATTGTGGGCTATTTTAATGGCACTCTCATTGTCACAAAGGAGAGGAATATGGTTCATATTGTAACCGTAATCCCTTAGAGTTTGTCGCATCCAAAGAAGTTGTGCACAACAACTTCCGGCTGCAACATACTCCGCTTCAGCTATGGATAAAGCAATGGAATTTTGTTTCTTAGATGACCAAGAAACCAAGGATCTTCCTAGGAATTGGCAAGTGCCAGAGGTGCTTTTTCTATCAACTTTGCACCCGACATAATCTGCATCGGAGTAACCAATGAGATTGAATTTGGAGCCTTTTGGGTACCATAGACCAAGGTTGGGTGTATGAACTAAATATCTCAAGATTCTTTTTACGGCTGTCAAGTGACATTCCTTAGGGTTGGCTTGAAATCTTGCACACAAACATACACTCAACATAATATCTGGCCTAGATGCACATAAGTAAAGTAAAGATCCAATCATGGAGCGATATACCTTTTGGTCGACGCTCGGTCCATCTTCATTGAGATCCGAGTGGCCATTCGTAGCCATGGGAGTCTTTATGGGCTTTGCCTTGTCCATGCCAAACTTCTTGAGTATGTCCTGCGTGTACTTGGTTTGGCTTATGAATGTTCCTTCCTTTTGTTGCCGCACTTGGAATCCCAAGAAGTACTTCAATTCTCCCATCATTGACATTTCAAACCTGTCTGTCATAATTCTACTAAATTCTTCACAGAAAGATTGGTTAGTTGACCCAAAAATTATGTCATCAACATAGATTTGGCAAATAAAAAGATCATTATCTAGATTTTTCGTGAATAGTGTATAATCTACTTTGCCAATCTGAAAGCCATTATCAATTAAAAAAATCTCTAAGACACTCATACCAAGCTCTAGGAGCTTGTTTGAGGCCATAGAGAGCCTTACGCAGTTTATACACGTGGTCGGGGAACTCTTCGTCTTTAAATCCGGGTGGTTGCTCCATGTACACCTCTTCCTTGATCGGTCCGTTGAGGAAGGCGCTTTTCACGTTCATTTGGTACAGCTTGAAATCATGGTGAGTAGCATATGCAAGTAATATTCTAATTGATTCAAGCCTAGCTACTAGAGCAAAAGTCTCATCGAAATCCAAACCTTCGACTTGTGAGTAACCTTTGGCCACAAGTCGTGCCTTGTTTCTTGTCACCACCCCATGTTCGTCTTGCTTGTTGCGGAAGACCCACTTGGTGCCTACTATGTTTGCATTGGGTCTTTCAACAAGTTCCCAAACCTCGTTTCTCTTGAAGTTGTTCAACTCTTCTTGCATTGCCACCACCCAGTCCGGATCCTTCAATGCATCCTCAGTCTTGCGTGGTTCCAAAAAGGAGACAAACGAGTAATGCTCACAAAAATTAGCTATACGAGATCTAGTGGTTACTCCCTTTTGGATATCACCGATGATGTTGTCGATTGGGTGATCCTTTTGAGTGCGCTGGTGTACTCTTGGGTGTGGCACTTGGGGAGTTGAGTGTTGGTGATCATTTTCTTCTCCCCCTGAGTGGTTGCTCTCGTTGATTTGTTGATCATCTTCATATTCTTGTGATTGATCTTGTATCGAGACTCCCCCTTGATTGTTGATCTCCTCTTGTGGTTCTCTTTCCTCTTGTATTTGTGATGGTGACTCTTGTGGACGAACTTCGCCTAGAGCCATTCTCTTCAATGCTTGGTAAGGAGCTTCTTCTTTACCTAATTCACATTGATCAACTTGCTCCTTTTGGGAGCCATTAGTTTCATCGAACATTACGTCACGTGCCACTTCAACAAGTCCGGAGGCCTTGTTGAAAACACGATAGGCGTAAGTGTTCGAATCATAGCCAAGGAGGAAACCTTCATTGGACTTCGAAACGAACTTTGAAGTCCTGGGTTTCTTGTTCAAGATATAACATGGAGAGCCGAAAACTCGAAAATATGAAATGTTGGGTTTGTTACCGGTGAGTAGCTCATAAGGAGTTTTCTTGAGTAGTCGATGAAGGTAGATTCGATTTGCGGCGTGGCAAGCGGTGTTAATCGCTTCCGCCAAAAATCGATTCGAAGTCTTGTATTCATCGAGCATTGTTCTTGCCATCTCTATGAGCGTTCGGTTCTTCCTTTCAGCGACTCCATTTTGTTGTGGAGAGTATGGTGCTGAAAATTCGTGCTTGATTCCCTCCTCATCAAGGTACTCCTCCACTTGTATGTTCTTGAACTCCATGCCGTTGTCACTCCGAATACTCTTGATCGATAGTGAGAACTCGTTTTGAGCTTGCTTGAAGAATTTCTTGAGCGTTCCTTGTGTTTCTGACTTGTCATGCAGAAAGAACACCCAAGTGAAGCGGGAAAAATCATCAATAATGACTAAACCGTATTTATTACCGCTGATGCTTATGTAAGCAATTGGACCAAACAAGTCCATATGAAGTAGTTCGAGCGGTCTTGTCGTAGTCATAATGTTCTTTGCAGGATGATGTGCTCCTACTTGCTTCCCGGCTTGGCACGCACTACAAGGCCTGTCTTTCTCAAAAACAACATCTTTCAAACCTCGGATGTGATCGCCCTTGAGGAGTTTTTGAAGATTCCTCATACCAACATGTGCTAGCCATCTATGCCACAACCAACTCATGTTGGTCTTTGCAATCAAGCATGTGTCGAGTTCGGCTTTATCCTTGTTGAAGTCAACAAGGTAAAGCTTTCCCTTTAACATACCCTTGAATGCAACGGAACCATCACTCCTCCGGTATCGAGCACCCTTCCTTGACTATTATCTCCGAAGTAGATGCCTTCGTTTGGGTCCTCGTTTTCTTCATATTCCACGAACATCCTCTTTTCTCCGGTCATGTGGTTGGTGCATCCACTATCTAGCACCCATTTGGATCCACCGGAGGAATAGGCCTTGCGTTTACCTTCCTTTGCCATGAGGCAAGTGCCATGTCCCTTCTTTGCACCGAGCGTGGGGAAGAGTGTGGGATTCTTGGACGAGCTTTCGATGGCTATGCTAGCCATCTCTTCTTCATCAGATGATGAGGACTCATCGTTTGAGTCCCACTCTTTTCCAATGTGTGCTTGTTCAGCTTGTTTCTTCTTTTTGAAGAATTTCTTTGGTTGAGGCTTGGTTTCTTTATTCTTCTTCTTGTTGTCCTCATACGGGCAATCGACTATAAAGTGGTTATACTCACCACAATTATAGCATGCCCGCCTCATCTTCGGCTTTGTCCTTTCCTTGTACTTGCCTTCACCAGATTTTGTTCCTTGTCTTTTCTTCATTATTCTTGTGAACTTTTTCATGAACAAAATCATATCCTCTTCGTCCAGCTCACTGCTTTCGTCATCGCTATCCTCCTCAAACTGAGCTTCTCTTGCTTCTTTGGATAGAGGTTTGAGTGTGGATTTTAAGGCAACCCCCTTCTTCTTGGCCGATGTGAGGTCGGCTATTTCTTTGACGTGCTTGGCTTGTTTCTCCATCATTTCAAAATTGATGATTTTGCCAAGCAATTCATCTGGAGTCATCCTCTTGTACCCAGGACTTTCTCTGATCATAGAGCATAGTGTGACGTTGTGAGGCATAAAGGCTCTAAGGATGAGCTTCACAACCTCGTGGTCATTCCACTTCTTGCTCCCATATGATCGAACCTTGTTTACTAGTGTCTTCAATCGGTTGTACATGTCCTGGGGAGACTCGTCTTCCTCAATTGCGAACCTTCCTAGTTCGCCTTCAATCATTTCAATTTTGGCCTCCCGCACATGCCGGTCACCTTCATGGGCTGTTTGTAGTGTGTCCCATATTTCCTTGGCAATCTCCAGTCCGTCCACCTTTGTGAATTCATCTCGACTTAGAGAGGAGGTGATCACGGCTGCGGCTTGAGCGTTTCTGTGGATGGCTTGCTCTTGACTTGGAGTGAGCTCTTCGTCGTCATCTGGGATGTCTATTCCTGTGCACACAATATGCCATAAACTTGGGTTAAGGGAAATCAAGTGCATCTTCATATTTTGCCTCCACATGGAGTAATCACTCCCATCGAAGTGTGGGGCTTTTCCAAGAGGAATAGATAGGTAATGACTGTTGTTAGAATTTAAACGATCATAGTTGAAAGGATATCGGGAGTAGTCGGTGTGACTACTCCCCTTCTTCTTTTCTTCAACTCTAGCTTTCCCTTTGGAAAGTGCTTTCTTTCGGAGTAGTGCTTTCAGTTCCAGCGTCTCCTCGTCATCATCATCGAAGTCTTGAATTGCTTCGAGATACTTTTCTAGCTTTTGGTTCTTGTCTTTGTTTACTTCTTCCTGGTTGTTGATTTTCTGAACATCTTTCATGTCCGACATGATCTCTTCGAGTGGTTGCACTCTTTCTTGAAGAACCTGCTCTGATACCAATTGAATGTAGGCCTAGAGGGGGGGGTGAATAGGCCTTTTTGATTTTTCTCGGTTCCTATAACACTCAACAACAAGGTCAATACCAGAGATATCGGACTAGTCCGGTAATGTACGGACTAGTCCGGTTTTCACGGGCTAGGTTGATCAAGTTTAGAAAATTTGATTGATTCATTAATGTTTGCAGCGGAAATATAAATTTGAATCTAAATTTAATAGTAGTATGTCAGATTCTATTGAAGTTAAAACTCTTGATCAACAATTAGACTTAGATTGAACAAAGTGAATCAGACCCTAGATTAAGTTGATCAAATTAGATGAAGAACACAAAAGGATAAGACACACGATTTATCCCGTGGTTCGGCTACCACGAAGGCAACCTACATCCACGTTGAGGAGCCCACAAAAGGACCGGGTCTTCTCCAACCCTTTCCTCGTCGGATTGCCACGAAGGCCAATCCTCTTCCACTAATCACAAAGGGTAAATAACCAAGTTGAAGGGGCGTTCTCACACGTTGAGAGCTCCCTTCATTACAACTCACAATGACACCAATAACACACTCGAAAATTACAAATTGAAACGTAAGAGTGTGTTAGAGAATCAAACCAAGAGCTCAATGATGTGTGCCAAGTGTCTCTCCAATGATCTAGAAGTGATCTTCAATGGATTGATTGATTTTGCACTTAATTTCATGGAGAGAGATGGTTTTTGAGTCTCTTGGGAGGTGTGACGGCGCTAGGGTTTGAGAGTTGGTGAAAGTGGGCCGTGCACCTCTATTTATATGGGGTTTCTAAAAGTGACCGTTAGGGTTCAGAAAGATCGGACTAGTCCGTGGTGGTCACCGGACTAGTCCGGTGTGCTGTGTGTAGCAAACCCTAAGTGTCCAGGAATATCGGACTAGTCCGGTTGAAAACAGACTTGTCCGATTTCGCTACTGGAAATCTTCGGACTAGTCCGATTGCCATCGGACTTGTCCGGACACATGAAACCCTAAGTGTTTGGGATGACAAGTCCGCACTTGGAGGACTTGTCCGAATTAGATCAGTGTGTATATCGGACTAGTCCGTGTAGACACCGGACTTGTCCGAAGTGGATCAGAATGAATATCGGACTAGTCCGGGTCACAACGGACTTGTCCGATTTTGTGTGACTTGTGCATTGTGTTAAGGACTAGTCCGCATTGGAGAGGACTAGTCCGAAGTGGATCAGAAAGATATCGGACTAGTACGGTGGAGACCGGACTTGTCCGATCTAGTGCAGAATGTGATATCGGACTAGTCCGGCTGATATCGGACTAGTCCGGTCCTGTATAACTTTGTGCATTGTATGTGTGTGCTTGAGAGTGATTGAGCTCTTGGGTGTGTTTTCTTAACACACTCTATACATAATAATCTACTATTTTCTCGTTCTTGAGCTCAAATTCACTTTGCTTCTCATTTCCCTTCTTTTTGGCATTTTGCTCATTTTTCATCATTTGCCTGCATTCATCTCAACAAAAGGATTAGGATCCCAATTGCTTGTCATAAATCATCCAAAACCCACAAGGGAGTCCTAGATGCACTTTCAAAAAGTGATAGATATCAGAGAGAATCAAGTCACGAAGACAACACAAAAAGAATCACTCAAATTCGTCGATAAAAACTCAAGTTATGATCGAAAGATCAAACAATGGTCAATCTGCCCTACCCGAGAAAAAACAGTTCTGGAATGCTGCAAAGAAACTCGTGTAGATCATAGAACACAAATACAATGACCGTGAAATTTTGACAGATGATAGACAATCAAGTTGTGAAGACAACCGAAAAAAATCACATCAATTGGATCTCTAAAACTCGAGTTATGATAAAACCACCAACGAAAGGTAGTGCTGTCCAGAAACTCGACGAGTAAAACATGTCTGGAACAAGTCGGACGAACAAGGCACAAAAGTTCCTTCAAAATACGAATTTTATTCAATATATCACAAGAGGAACAGCCCCAAAGTCGTGCACCACGAGCTCTGGGCTCCCTTGCTTATATAACCAGCTCGAAAGCCAACTCAACTCAAATCAGGAACCTAATCCTGCTCAAGATTCTTCTATACGCAGATAGAAGCAATCTTAAGACTTCCAAACACCTTAGGAATGTATCCCACATTCCTAAACAACTCAAATTCGTGACCCACACGAAATCCTATCATAACCAACTCAAATCTTTCCATATTTGAGTCAAACCCGACTCAGCGGCAGCCTGAGTCCATAACCTAGTCGGTTGGACCTTTCCGACCAAATCTTTACGTCCACATCTCTTCATTACGTCTCAGAACCATGTAGCCACGTCCATGAACTCCTTGCACACGTGCAAACATCTTCCAATGACGTCCACGATACCTTCATATGCAATGTTCTTGATTCAATCATGCTGCGCAACCTCCTGATCAGCTCAACCGCAATTCCTCCTAAATTTGGTTGTTGGAACCTCATCTCCTCCCTGAGACTAGTCCAATGGATCCCGTCACCAGCCATGTCTTGAACTCAAGCAACACCTGCACATGAATAAACAACCAATCCATACGAGCCCAAGTCCTCGACTTGACTCAAGTTAGTTCCGAACACAACACCCTACGTGAGAACCTCACATAAGCATGTCGCAAAACCACAGTAACACGATATCATCCATATCAACCAAAACGCACCAAAAACTTAGCAAATGAATACTAAGCAATCTTTCCAACAATGTAAAGCAAGTACGAGACATTGCAAATGAAAAGCAGAAGTATTGCGGTCAAGTTCCTGACCATCCCACAGCAAGCCGAAGCTTGAGATGGAGCTTACCAAAACTAGTACAACCTAGCACCGGAGCTTACCAAAACTAGTACAACCAAGCTCCCGCCGAAGCTTACAAAACTAGCAGGACCTAGCGCCGGAGCTTACCAAAAACTAGTCAAAACTAGTCAACCCAAAGCCGGAGCTAGACAAAGTACGTCGGAGCTTAGCAAAAGCATGCCGGAGCTATCAAATATATGTTGGAGCTATCAAAGACATGCCAGAGCTATAGATAAAGCTCACTGGAGCTAACCAAATCTAGTCGGACCTTACCAAGAAGTCGGACCTAGCATCTAACGTAGCCGGAGCTACCCAAAACAAGTCGGACCTATGGTCGGACCTTGCTATAGCTCAGAGCTAGAGTCGGACTTTAATAAAAAGGTGTTTTGGTGATATTAAAAACTTTTATCATCAAAGCCAAGTGTATTCACTACAAGCCAATGTATTCAGCACACATAGGTCTTACACCGCTGGGGCCACATGTCGGGCCAGGCCAACTTGTAACGGCCTGTCCTTGTACTATAAAAGGACAGGCCGACGATACATAGGACACGCGCTCACTCTACACTCTCACCCGACTGATCAGACCTCTCTCTAGGCTCTGATCTGATCGCGCACTGAGTTGAGTTCATACATCCAATACAACACCAACACACCCCGTGGAGTAGGGTATTACGCTCAGGCGGCCTGAACCACGTAAACCTTTGTGTCTCTTGTGCCATTTTACATTTCACCTTCTTGAATCTCCGCGCGCCCACACCGAACTTCAAACTCCACAAACACTTTAGTAGTGTCGGGAGATCTGCCGGATCAAAACCATCAACAGTTGGCGCGCCAGGTAGGGGCGCCTAAGATTTCAAGAATGGTGAACTCAGCTGCTGGATCATCCAATGGTCATCCTGCTGTTCAAGCTGCTGGGGGCAATCCCTCCAATATGCAGCCACCAGCAGGAACCCCAGCTCCAGCAGGAGTCACACTACCACCACCGCCGCCTCCACCAGCAAATCAAGCTGGGTAGCGCGATGGTGCACCGGCGTCAATCACTGCATCGGCGAATCATGACAACCCGAAACACGCGCTCCATGCAGCACGTGCTCTCCTTCAGCACCCACCACCTCCGGATGCATCTCGGGATGCAATGGAGCAGTGGAGGGCCGATGTGGAACACTTGGTTGCAGCAGCAGCCGACCGCATCAGTAACCAGGGTCCTCCTCCTTCAGGACGGGCCCCGTCACAGCGACAGACCTTGTCTGGCAGACTTGGTCCACATGTTTCCAACAACAGGAGACGTGGTGCATCACAGTAAGTGACGTTGTTGCCCTCCGGGGCACGACACACTCACACGGTATCAAGGCTTTCAACTCATGACCTCCGGGCAGAGCTTGATCGCCGATACCGTCAACAAGACGGCCGAGTCCATATTGAGCGTGCTCGTGAAAGACGAGAAGCTCAGGACATTCCTGCTCCTGAAGGAGTAGGAGGAGGCTGTTCAGCCCTGGCCATGCATCTGCGTATGCTCAGGTGGCCACAGAAATTCCGGCCTCACCAGCCGGAGAAGTTTGACGGGACCGTTAATCCCGTCAAATTTCTTCAGATTTACTCCACTGCTATCCTGGCAGCTGGAGGGAATGAGGCTGTAATGGCCAATTATTTTCCAGTGGCTTTAACTGGGACAACTCGGTCCTGGTTTATGAGCCTTCCACCCAACTCCATCAACAGTTGGGAGGAGTTGTGCCGATAGTTCATCGCCAACTTCGGGAGTTCATACACCCGACCAGGCACCGAACTGGACCTTTTTGCAGTCGTGCAAAAAGGCGGAGAATCCCTGCGATCATTCATCCAGAGATTTTCTTAGGTACGAAACACTATCCCTTCTATATCTAGCGCTTCTGTCATCGTGGCATTTAGACAGGGCGTACGGGATAAGAAGATGTTGGGGAAACTGGCGATCAAGGAGATCACCAGTGTCACGGAACTCTTCAGCTTGGCTGACAAATGTGCCAGAGCTGCGGAGGGCCGTGAAATGCACTCCAAAACACCTCCGGAGGATCACAAAAAATCCTCCAAAGGAGAAGCCACAACCTCCGGGAGTGGCAAGAAGAAGAAAAAAACCAACGGCAAGAAGATGCCGTCGACCGACACATCTAATGCTGCAGCTGCTGCAGCTTCGGGTGGCCGGGGGCCACGCCTCGAGAAGCGACCACAACCGTCTTCTGAAGACGGTGGCAAACCCAAGGTGTGGTGTCCAATTCATAAGACGGACAGCCACAGTTTGGAAGACTGTCGGGAGGTCCAAAACCTTGTCGAGCACTACAACAAGTGCCGGGAAGAAGTTCCTTTCCGACAGAGCGAAGGAAAACAAAAAGTTGACGAAGCTCCATCTGAAGAGGAGTTAGGTTTTCAGGATCCCAAAAAGGTCCTGAAGGCCGTCTACACCTCCGTCGACGACGATTCTGACGTCTCTGACAACGAGCGTCAGAAGACCATGAACACCATTTTTGGTGGATCATGGGACATCACCTCCCGTCACGTCCTCAAGACAATGCGTCGGGACATGGCCGCTGTAGCTCCTACAGCCAGGGCGGAGCCTCATCGGAAGTGGATGGACACGGCCATCACTTTTGATGCTTCAGACTGCCCTCGAAGCATGGTTGGAGCAGGCCAGTTACCTTTGATGGTATCTCCTACCATTAATAATGTGACGCCTGGTTCCAAAAACTGAACCAAGCTAACGCATATGTGTGCCCAGGATGTTCAACACACATACACGAGTGATTCACAAATGATAAACAGATAATTACCACAACTCAAATTATTAAATATGTACTCTTATTACATAATTCATTATATCCTCGAATACAAGCTCTAATGAATATTAATGATAAGTTCAACTAATGCAGTGGAAATAAACTAATTAAACAACTAAGCAAACTAAGCAAAAGGGATAGCGCAGCTCCATGCAACACCACAGGCAAAGCTGACCGTAGACACGGCCTAGATCTCCACATTATCGCCATTAAACTCACAATTCTGACCTGCAACTGTTGGGGGGATTGCAAGAGTGAGTACATGTCGTACTCAGCAAGTGTGGAAAGTATGACATGTGGCTGATTCAAATGACGACCATAATAATGGCAAAGTGCTGAAAAGTACAGTAAAACCTTTGAAAAGCAATATATCATATTATGTGAAGTAAACCCATCATAAACCATGTAACCATAATAATACCAGTTCATAATTCACCATTACCAATAACCCTAATCAATGTCATAAACCATAATTCCATCTAATAACCATAACCATAATCAAAATTTCAACCATAACCATTACCAAACCATAATCATCCCAAATCCCAATTTCCCTCTAATCATGTAGGTCATCCAGGCGCTCATAACCGGGAGCACGGCTATCATGATAGTTTTAATACTCTGCAGAGTTTGTACCACTTTACCCACGTGTTTGTGATTTCATCACCCGTCGACGACTAAAGAAACCTCTCTTATGCCAATTACACTTCCTTTGGTGTATGGCTAAGAGATCACAAAATAGCCTTTACAAAGAGATTACTAGTCTATTCAGACCCCACTGAGGTTTCACCGGTGGCGATGCCTCCAACTGAGCGCATTTCAACCAAGGGCCCCCTCTTGAGCCATTCGGATCCCAGGGTAGTCCCACCAATCATCAACAAACCCAATCTGACTACCCCTTCCCCGAGCATCCACAATGGTCCAAACAGAACTAGCAAAGCCCTAATTAATCAGCTATGCCGCACCCATACTTGGCCTCGTGGTGGCTTTGTAGTCCTGGCCTATTCTCGCATGAACCGGTCCTTAGATCTAAAGCAAGCAAACCACCATAACATCCAACCCATCCACATACCAGGCTTGCTTAGATCACCCATCACCATACCGTATCGACCAGTTCACATTAACCAGAATATCATTAATACATAATTAAATGTGCAGTGTTGGTTTTTCCATCCCAATTAATTAAGCGAAGCAAAAAGGTAAAAACCCTTCCCGACTCTCTACCATAAATTCCAGGTGACAAGGGTGGTCAAACAAATCTAGTAAACTTCCTATCATAGGATTCCCGTCAAATTGACACAGCATGCAGTTTTGCAAAAAAAACATTTATTTTAAAACATGATCAATATGCTTCAAGGACACTTGCCTTGCTCTGGCGGATGGGGTTGCTCAAGCGCTTCGAAATCTTGATTCTGAAAATCCTCGTACACGATCTCTTGAGCACTTCCCTCTACTCGTGATCACACATACAAGAAAATACATACAATTCAACATGATGCACACACATTAATCAACATGCGATGATATGCATGCATGCAAGGTGCAATAACGAATTAACTACGATTGTCTATTAATTAGATGCAACTAGTTCATATGTGTTCATACGAGTTTATGGGGGTTTTAACGAGAATTAATGCTGCTGAAAATAAAATTATGGTGCAACTAAAATCAATTCACGTCTATTGGATTCAATATGGTCGCTAAAATTCGCATTGGGAAAATGAATCCTACCGCAGATCTGACGGCTTGACGGTCGCGGAACGAAAGCGACGCGTAGACGAAGTGGATGGCGCAGCAGTCCCTCAGCAGCACGACGACGGCGACGATCTCCGGTGGACGGTGGCACCCTCCTCTTTTTCTTCCTCTTCTTCCTTTTTTTCTCCCTTTTCTTCCCCTGGCGGCGGCGGCTCTGGTGCCCTTTTTCCCCTCTGTACCGGCGGCCTTTTTTATTCGTGGTTGGCGGTGGCTGCCTTCTGGGATCGGGGAAAAACCTAGGGACCTACAGTCCTTTTTATAGGCGCGGTAGTCTAGTTGGTTACGATGTGGGAGGCGGGAAAATCGGGCGGCTGGCGCGCGAAATGCGCGTTTCGGTGCGGGAATCGGTCGGGTGAGACCCAGGGGGCGGCGGGGTCGCGTGCGCGCTGGCGCGGTTGCGTGGGCGGCGGGGCCAGGCGGGAATCGGGCAGGCGCGGTGCCGTGTCGGCCGGGTGTGGCGCGTGGAGGCGGGGGGGGGGGGGGGGGGGGGGGGGGCAGGTGGCGAGTGGGAGCACGGCGGGTGGGACCCGGCGGGGCCGGTCGGGGCAGGCGCGCTCGGCGCGTACGGGCGTGCGCGTGGGGGCATCAGGCGGCGGGGCCCGGGTTGGCGCGGCGCGGGAGCCAAGGCGGCGGGGCGCAGCGTGGGAGGCGGCTCGGGCAGGGCGCCGGTGCAGGCGCCGACAGGGTGGGACCCCGGGGCGGGCGCGCTCGGCGCGTACGGCGGCTGGCTGGGCCGCTCGGCCTGGCCAGCGGGGGGGGGGGGGGGGGGGGGTGGGTTTCTTTTTTTTATAATATATTACTATTTTTTTTATATTACTCATTTTTTATATATTTTCTTTTATTTATTTATTTATTATTTTATTTATTTTTATTTGTTTATTATTTTGTATATGTATTATTATATTATTATTTATGTTTTATTATTTTTATTTATCTTATTTATTTACTCTTTATTATAAAATTTATTTATATTTATTTCTTTTATATATTATTATTATTATCTTATATTTATTCTCTAATACAAGATTTAGGCTATAATTATATTTTTTTATTTCTTCTTTTGCTACACATATATGTATGTTTTATCCTTTTATTATCTTTTTTTGTTCCTACTAATGTTTAATGCATGATCATGTATGCAATGCATGATGCGAAAATTTAGGGTGTTACAAATAACATTGAGCTCCACCATGTTATGGTAGACGGAGGTTCGGGGCTTAACCTCATAAGCTTCGAAGCTTTTACCAAGCTTCAGCTCCGACCTTCGGACCTTCATCCCTCTCGACCTTTCTCCGGAGTAGGTCCGGGAGCCATTACCCCACTCGGTGCTATTACTCTCCCCGTTACCTTCGGGACCCGGGAGAAGTATCGCACTGAGAAGTTGGTCTTTGACGTTGCTCAGATCAACTTACCTTTCAATGCCATCTTGGGCAGGTCTGCCTTGTACAAATTCATGGCAGCTGCTCATTATGGCTACTTGGTGTTAAAAATGCCAACACTAGTAGGTGTTCTCCGGATCCGCGGAGATCGCACCGCCGGAGTAACCGCTCTAGAAGAACTCCATGCGCTTACTACGGCGCAAGAGGAGGACTCCAGGCAGGAGCAAGCTCCAAAACCCCCGAGCATTCGTCAGCGAGGCTCGACTTCTGCACCTCGTGTGCAGCCAAGCGGCGACACCGACATTCCCATCAAAGTCGTCCAAATCGAT
Source organism: Tuctoria greenei (assembly GCA_036927565.1). NCBI lineage: Eukaryota > Viridiplantae > Streptophyta > Magnoliopsida > Poales > Poaceae > Tuctoria > Tuctoria greenei. The sequence goes on from JAYESD010000006.1 coordinate 200,093,552, forward strand.
TCCGATGCCGCTCAGACCACCCGTATATCGGGGGGGACTGAATGACAAATAGGAACTCGCGCTCATCGCTTTCCTCCGGGCTAATGTCGACGTGTTTGCCTGGCAACCGTCACAAATGCCTAGGATCCCCAGGGAAGTGATTGAGCACAATCTGAAGATCTACCCTGACGCCCGACCCGTGCATCAGAAGCCTTGGAAGCAATCTGTGGAGCGACATGACTTCATTAGACAAGAAGTGAAGAAGTTGCTCGAAGCTGGATTCATCCAAGAAGTCTTCCATCCAAAATGGCTGGCAAACCCAGTCGTTGTGCCCAAGGCCGGTGGGAAGCTTCAGATGTGTATTGACTACACAACACTAAATAAGGCATGTCCAAAAGATCCATTCCCACTACCTAGAATAGATCAGATAGTGGATTCCACCTCCGGGTGTGAATTACTATGTTTCCTAGACGCATATTCTGGGTATCATCAAATCAGAATGTCTAGGGAAGATGAACAACATACCTCTTTCATCACAGTAGATGGATTGTACTGTTATACGGCCATGCCATTTGGTCTCAAGAATGCAACTTCAACCTTTGTACGAGCTATGTACAAAACTTTTGAAGAACTCATTAGAGACATAGTGGAAGTGTACGTCGATGACATCGTGGTCAAGGTCAAGAACAAGGAGTCACTCCTTGACACCTTGCAGGCTGTCTTCGACAAGCTGCGGGTCACCCGCACAAAGCTAAACCCAGACAAGTGTGTCTTCGGGGTTAGCTCCGGAAAACTTCTTGGCTTCCTGGTATGTCACCGGGGCATGGAGGCTAATCCGGCGAAGATCAAAGCCATTGAAGACATGCGGCCACCAGCCCGCATCAAGGATGTCCAAAAGCTGACTGGATGCCTAGCAGCCCTCAGCCAGTTCATTTCAAGACTGGCGGAATGGGCACTTCCCTTCTTCAAGTTATTGAGGAAGTCTGAACCATTCCAATGGTCCGAAGAAGCAGAAAAGGCGTTCCAGGAGCTAAAACAGTTCCTCACCACCGTACCAACTCTGGTAGCTCCGAACCGTGGTGAGCCTTTACTGCTTTACATTTCAGCAACTGACGAAGTTGTTAGTATGGTCCTGGTTGCGGAGAGACCAGAACCATCCCATGCTCAGGAATCCAGACCCCTCCGGAAGGGTCCGGAGGTTCCTGGGAGCGAGTCTGGGTCCCAGTTCCCAGACTTGAGTCCGCAAGAAGCTACTTCAGAAGACCCAGACCCCTCCAGGAGGGTCCAGGTCGCTTCTGAAGAAGCTCCGGGTCCCTCCAGCAAGGACCCGGAGGTCCCCGAAGAAGGTACGGATCCCTCCGGGAGGATCCGGGTCAATGAAGAGGAAGCTCCGAGCCCCTCCGGGAGGGTCTGGACCATCCAGCGCCCAGTGTACTTCATCAGTGAAGTACTTCATGACGCCAAGACTCGATACCTAGAGGTGCATAAGCTGCTCTATGAAGTTCTTATCGCCTCCAGGAAGCTTCGCCATTACTTCCAAGCTCACAAGATTTCAGTGGTGACTTCTTACCCACTTTGAGCAATCTTGCATAATCCCAATTCAACTGGGAATATTGCAAAGTGGGCAGCGGAATTGGCCGAATTCGATTTCGAATTCATTCCAAGGCAAGAAATTAAGAGTCAAGCATTGGCGGATTTCGTGGCAGAATGGGCTCCCTCTCCATCAAACCCTGGGGGACCCAGTGAGCAGAAGCCAGAACACAAGGCTCCGGCCTTCATCGAGCCTCACTGGACCCTCTACTTCGACGGCTCCATGCAAAAGCAGGGGGCCAGAGCTGGAATCCTTCTCCTCGTACCAACCGGGGAGAAGGTAAAATACATGGTACACCTTGATTTCAAGGCGACCAACAACATGGCAGAGTACGAAGCACTCATCTACAGACTAAAGGTGGCACTATCATACGGTGTCAAGCAGCTGCTGGTCAAGGGAGATTCATAGCTCATCATTAAACAAGTGAAGGGTGAATGCTCCTGCAACAATCTCCAGCTAGCTGCTTACCTCCTTGAAGTCCAGAGGCTTCAGAAGGACTTTGAAGTCCTAGACCTCCACCATGTCTAGCATGCCCACAACGCTGAAGCCGACGAACTCTCGACGAAAGCGTCAACCGGAGCCCCAGCTCCTGAGAGAACTTTTGTCTGGAGGTTGTCAAAACCCACAACTCAGCCTGCCGAACTGAGCGAAGGGGGCGAGATCAGCATCCCGAAGCTGACGGTCCCAATGGCCCTGTTACCATGGCAGCCATCAAGGGTCGTAGGTGCTGCCGGAAGCTCCGAGCAACCCAGCACGCAAGACTCAAATGCTCAAGTTAGCTCCGATGCATGGATCTCGGAGATCTGGAGCTACTTGAAAGACAACATCCTTCCTGACGATGATGTATCCGCTGACCGGATAGTCAGATTGGCTAAAAGATACACGTTGGTAGAAGGGGATCTCTACCGGCGCGGTGCCTACGGCGTCCTAATGCGGTGCATCACAAGGGAAGAAGGCTGCGAGTTCCTCGCAGAAATCCATGGAGGCGAGTGTGGGAACCACGCGTCTTCCCGCACGCTGGTCGGTAAAGCCTCCCGGCATGGCTTCTACTGGCCTACAACACTCCAGGATGCAACTGAGCTGGTGAAGAAATGCAAAGCATGTCAATTTCATGCAAAGCAAATTCACACATCGGCTCAGCCTCTACAAATGATACCTCCTACATGGCCCTTCGCTGTGTGGGGGATGGACATCTTGGGACCTTTCCCAAGAGCCGTCAGAGGTTACAAGTTCCTGTATGTCGCCATTGACAAGTTCACCAAGTGGCCGAAAGCAACTCCAGTTGTGACAATAAACAAGCAATCTGCTATCAACTTTTTGCAGTCCATCGTATGTAGATTTGGAGTCCCAAACAAAATCATTACTGATAACGGGACCCAATTTACAAGCTCTGCATTTCAAGGATATTGCGAAGACCTCGGCATTCAAGTTTGCTACGCCTCCGTAGCTCACCCGGCAAGAAATGGCCAGGCCGAGAGAGCAAATGCTGAATTCCTCAAAAGGACTCAAAACGCGCACCTACGAGCGCTTGAAAAAACATGGAGCCAACTGGATTGAAGAGCTTCTGCCCACTCTATGGGTCAAGAGGACAACTCCAAACCAGTCAACTGGAGAGACACCCTTTTTCCTGGTGTACGGAGCTGAAGCAATCCTTCCTCCGGAAATCACCTTGGGGTCACTCCGGGTCCAGACCTTCGACAAAGCCATGCAGGACCAGCTCCGGCGTGAAGACCTAGACCTCCTTGAGGAGGGAAGGTGCCAAGCAGCTGTTCGAAATGCCCGATACCGCCAAGCCCTTCGGCGCTATCATCAGCGGCATGTACACAACTGACAGCTCGAGGAAGGCGATCTGGTGCTACGGAGAATACAATCCAGAGAAGGATTAAACAAACTCTCCCCCAGCTGGGAGGGACCCTTCCGAGTGATTAAAGTATCCCGTCCCGGAAGCGTTCGCTTGGCTACCGAGGATGGGACACCTCTCCCAAATCCTTAGAATATTGAGCACCTCCGTAAGTTCTACACTTAATACCACGGAGGTGAGTCTGTAGTAACTTGAGGTGTATGTTATAGAGTCATTGTATAGAGTCGGGTAGTTCCTCCGGGAGAACAGCCGGACCTTTCCTAGAAGGTCCGCAAAGTTCACGCAACACTTGTCACAGTCTCAGGACTAAAAGTGTGGCTAGCTACCCTGGGTCAAACGAGAAATGAAACACGCTTAGCCTGGTTCCGTACCCCAAGAGTGTACTTGTTTCCCCTGTACCCCGGACCTATGATGAAAGACATCTTCATCTGAAACATACTCCACGTGCATTTACTTTGTACAGGCTCAACATTTTTTATTTTTCTCTTTCTTGTCTATAACAAAGTTGTGCAATTCTTAAGAAATTTTAGTTCGACCAATTCATGTACAATTTGAGCTGTATTGTCAATTCTTTTGTATTCAAATATTGTTCATGGCCCACTCGCCTGAATGCCGCCAAGCCAATCTAGGGCCAGAGTGTGCTATCGACTTAGCCTGGTCAAGCACCCTATGTACGCCACTCTACCTACACCCCGGCAGGCCGAAGTAAGGTGGGTCCAAGTACAATTGGATCTAGAAGAAAGAAGGCAACACATTCGGTTGTATTCAGAATTGTGTTTGACCTAAAACTTTCTTGGGAATCGTAAGCCACGACGAAGTTATAGGCAAGGAGCGAATTTTACTATTTTTCTTGGCTTCAGTGTGCAGGAAAAATAAAGAATCCACGTTGATGGAGAAAAACCGGAGCTAACAAAGCTCCGACTCTCCCTAGGTGGCTTGAAATTGATGTTAAACATTGAAAACGAGCATCACCGGAGCAACCAACCTCCGGTAAAGCTAGGGGGGCCAGCCGTCGACGCAGAATAAAAGATGGTGAGAAGACCCCACAAGCGGAGTCTGCTGCCGACAAACTACGCGTTGGCAAAGGTCACTGCCGGAGCTACTAAGCTCCGACACCCCGGAGGGTTAGCCATCGATGCTCTACGCATTGATAGGGACTATTGTCGGAGGTGCTGAGCTCCGACGGTAGTCAATGCCGGAGCTTCTGAGCTTCGACAACCTCAGGGGGTCTTCACTATCGAAGACTTTGGACCTACACTCTACATGTTCGAAGCAAACGAGTCTTCAACATAATACAATATCCTCTTGGTACATGTTCACAATCAAATTGTGTACATCTACCAGGGGGCCAAGTGAAGACAAAAGTGTTGAAGACAAAAAATGAAATTCATTAACAAACTGTGGATTTCATTCATCCGGAGACAAGGGATTACAAAATTGGGGAAGAAAAAGAGAGAATACAAGTGGGAGCTATAGGGATGGTCTTAGACCCTATGGAAGAACTGGGCGACCTTCTGAGCAACCTCCGACACGTTGGCTTGGGTGGCTTCACCTTCTCCTTCGACGGGACCTTCAAGCACCGGGTCCAGAGGAAATTGGGGATCCCAGCTGGTGTAGCACGTCAGCACATACTCTGCGACGTTCTTCGCCAGGGACTGCCCCTCAACCTCCAACTGGTCCGCGATGACGTCACCCACCTTGGAGAGTTTGCTACCCGCCGAGCTCAACGCTTGCAACGCCAGGTCCGGCTCCGGCTCCGAATCATCCGGACGCACGGGACTGAAGCCCATCGGTGTCAGCGCGTCGTTGGCTTTGCTCAGGAACTCCCAAACCTGTAAGGAGTCTGTAGCCCTCAAACCCTTCAGTTCTTCCAAGGATTTTTTGGCTGCCGCCAGTTCAGAATTCTCACGAGCAAGGCGCTCAACCTCTTTGGCATTTTGCTGAATCTTTTCAGCAACCTGCTTCTCGAGTTTTCCGAGCTCCTCCTCTCGGAGGTAGATCTTGTTCCGGCGGTCAACCAGGTCCTTCTCACTGCCCCTAACTTTCTTCTCCCTGGCAGCGATGGCACACTCTTGCTGGTAGAGTTCATGCCCTCGCACCCAGGCCTTCTCCTCCTCCTCAACGCAATGCTCCTCCAATTTCTTGGCACGTTCCTCGAGGCCCTTGTGAGCCAGAGCCACCTTTTCGATGAGCTCCTCCTCCCTCTTCAAGACGTCATCCCGCAACTCTAGGAGTTTTTGCTCTTCATCTTCGAGCCTCTTCTCCCTCTCCTCAAGTGCCTCCCGGCGCTTGATGAGAGTACTGTTAATGGCTTCAAGCCTTTCTTGGCGATCATCAGCCGCACTATTAGCTGCCTTGGTCTGCTCATAAATGGCCCGGGATTGAGCGTCGAGGGCACGAGTCAAGCTCTCCCTATCATCCAACAATTTGCCCCAGTATTCCAGGCGGACCTTCTCCTGCTTGATCCACTCTTTGTCGTCTGCCAGCCTCAACTGCGCCAGCTTGGTCTCGAAGTAGAGCCAATTACGCCACCGCCTAAGGATTTGGTGCTCCTCTTCAAGAGCCTTGCTGTCGTGGTAGAACGCCAGCTGGACTTGACACAGACTGGAGCAAGCGTTGTCAATGGACAACGATAGGGGAATAGGGTCCGAACTTGCTGGGGTCTCCTCTGCTGGTTCCAGCGGATTCTCGCTTACAAAAATTGGGTCCCACTCCACAAGAGTGCTCCCCTGAGCCTCCACGGCACTAGGGCCGTCCTCCGGGATAGCCTCAGTCGCCACCGAGGAGGGTCCCGCAGAAGAAGTTCCGACCTCCGGAAGTGGTTCCAAAGGCCCTGCCGCCAGGTCTTAATTTGCCCCCTCAGGCAGGGGGCCAACGACTTCATTTGGGCACCCTGGCCCAGCAGCAGGCACCTCCGCCGTCATCACTTCCGGAGCAGGGGCAACTTTAGGCTTTGGCCTGGGCTCCTCCTACGCTGGTAGCTCGGATGTTGGCACCTCGAACACCATGGGTTCGAGTGCTGATGCTTCCACAACAACCGGCCCTGAGGCCGGAGCTTCAACCTCAACCGGCTCAGGCGCCGGAAGGTCTTCAACCGCAACCGGCTCTGCAGCCGGAGCTTCAGTGGCAACCGGCTCTGAGGCCGGAGCTTCGGAGGTAGCCGACCCAACCTCCGGGACTTCAATAACCTCCGGCTCAACCGCTGGGGCTTCGACAATTTCCGGCTCTGGGGCCAGAATCACTGCTTCCTCCGGCTCAACGGCCAGAGCTTCCATCATCTCAGCATCAAGACCCGGGGCTTCAACCTCCGGGGCAGGTGCCGCTGGCGCATCTTCTCTCCCGAGGTCCGGCGCTACCACGGGAGTTTCGGGGGATGAGTCGAGGTCCACGACCACGACAGCTGGCACCGGAGTTGCCGCAGCTTCAGCCACCACTTGGGGCGGCACCGGGACAGGAGCAGAAGCCTCCGCCCTCACAGCTTCAGCTGCTGTGGCTGAGGGTGGAGCCTCATTCCTCTTCTTGGGGACACTGCAGATGATGGATAAAAAAAAAACTTAAAAAACAGTTATTACAACAAAACAACTGTCTGAGGTAAAGATTAAAAATTACCTCGGAAGGCTTCCGCACCAGCTTGCACGGAATCTCTTTCCCGGGCGTTCTGGGCTGACCATAGCCGCCGCCGGCGTGGTAGCTCTGGAAGGCCCCCCGGAACTTGTTGCAGCGCGGGCATTTCCTTAGTCGAGGCCTCCCTTGACCGGGAAGGACCTCCGGACCCAGAGGCCTCAACTGGCCCTGGTGCTGGAGTCACATGCCCGGAGCTAGCATCCCGGGAAGACGCTACTGAGGGCACAGCCGCCGCAGTTGTAGAAGACCCCCCCCCTCCGAGGAGAAGGAGCTGATGCAAAGGATGCAGGCCTGACGGACCTCCCGTCGGCATGCTTCAGTTTCCTCTTCCGGATCAAGGGTTCATCCGCCGGCTCCTTGCCCTTGCCGACAACTTCGGTCCTTGGCTTGGGGGCAGGGTCGGAGCCACCTTCAGAAGCCCCAGGGATCACCACCCTGGAGGTCGATCTTCTCTCGACGACACCAAGGTCGTCAAGCACCGACATCGTCCGCCGAAGCTCCCTGCTAAACTCTACTTCCACCTTCAGAGGGAGGAAAGCTGGTGGCAGGGTCAAGTCATCAACCGAAACATCGATGTCGTGCTGGAACTTCTTGAGATGAAACTCCAAGGTCGCCCCCTCCATGTTGGACTTCAGTCCGGTCACGACCCGGTCGTCATCCATCACACTGTTGAGGGCCCAAGCGAGTTTTTCTCTCCTCTTCAGCAGTGCCCCCCTGTTGACCAGGAAATTGCAAAATACCGCCTGAGGAGTTAATCCTCCCTCCACACATTGGCGGATCCTGGTCAGAGCAGGGTTGAAGGCACCCGACAACACCGGAGCTTCACTCCAGACTGCAGTGTCGATGTTGGGGAGGCCTTCGGGCAGCTCCAGCTTCTCGTGCTCCTCCACCCGGATGACTATCCAGTCCTTCTTCCAATCATCCCACTTTCCAGAGGGAAACGACTGGAGGTACTTGAATGGGCACTTCTTGCGCTTCACGAAGTAGTAGAAGCCAAAGTACTCATTACTCCTACCGGTGGTATGGACGGTGAAGAAGGTCCGGAAAAGCTCAATGCAGGGGGGGATGCCCACCCACATTTCGCAGAAGTGGACGAAGACAGACACTAGAAGAATGGAGTGGGGGCCAAGGTGGTACAGCTGCAGACCATAGAAGTCTAGCAACATCAAGAAAAAGGAGGAAAAAGGTGGGATCAACCCCACCATGGCGTACGAAGAGGAGTACACCATCTCGCCAGCGTGCTCCTTCTCGAACGGGAGCTCTCCCCCGGCGCGGACTAGGCTGTTGAAGAAGTCTGGGGACCACCCCATGAGGGCCCAGACCTTCTTCAGGTCACCTTCGGTATTCAAACGGCTCTCGCGGAGACCCAACTCCATCGCGGCACAGCGAGGCAAGAGAGGAAAAGCAAGCACAAGTTGGGAGTTTGAGTGCAAGATCAGATGAGAGGCTTAAAGAACTCTAAACGGTGTACGCTTTCCTTCTTAAGTAAGCCCTCGCAACGCTTGGATGGAAACCGCAGGGAAGTCGAAGATACTACTCAAAAATTTCACCCTGCCGATGACAAGAGGGCCCGGGACCACCCCGACGATCAAGTCGAGGTTCTTACCCAGGTGAACTGTTGTCATCATGGAAGGCGGGAAGCCCGAAGGCGGCGGCCTGACAAGGCGCGCGGAACCGATACGATTTTTGTATCGGGAACCGGCGACCTTCAATTGCGTGAGATCCGCACGCCAAAGATCTCATTTGCCGCACCCGAGACGTGCCACCCAGCGAGGATTTAACTCCAAAACTATCTCCAACGACACATCTGAAGACTTTTGAAGACTCGGCTCAAAAGTCAAAGGATGGACCCACCTCCGGAGGAATGACTTCACCCAAGGGGTCTTCCCCATAGGTGGGCCCAGGGGGCCACTGTCGGTACCCTGGGTACCGTATACCCCTTGAGATTGCAAAGATCTCCAGGAAATGTCAACTACTTGATTTGATGACCTTCGGAGGCCCACATGTCAGACATAACCAGACTCGTTTCCCCAATATGGTTAGTCTCAGGGTCGCCACGTGTACCATCAAACCGGAGCTACCGCCCGCAAGGGGGAAGCTCCGGGCTATGTACCATAATGGCACCCCCGGACCTAACCCCAGACCGAGGGAAGCTCCAGAACTGACACGTGTCTGGTGGCACCGGACCTATCTATTCCTCACAGCATGCTCTGGAGCTGCCACGTGTCCTACCGTCGGATCTTCAGCCTCAAACCTCCGGTAGACTCCACAACGAATACGGATCTTCAAAGGGGAATCAAGGACTTCAAGACCCAATTAAGTGTCATTAATACTATATTAATGACACACGATCGAACAACCTTAATTACCAGTAACAGTGTTGTCAAAGCCCGTAACTCGGTCATTAAGGATAATTAAGCGCATCAATTGTGTATCAATATTAGTAACCGCCGGGGCCACATGTCGGGCCAGGCCAACTTGTAACGGCCTGTCCATGTACTATAAAAGGACAGGCCGGCGATACATAGGACACGCGCTCACTCTACACTCTCACCCGACTGATCGGACCTCTCTCTAGGCTCTGATCTGATCGCGCACTGAGTTGAGTTCATACATCCAATACAACACCAACACACCCCATGGAGTAGGGTATTACGCTCAGGCGGCCCGAACCATGTAAACCTTCGTGTCTCTTGTGCCATTTTACATTTCACCTTCTTGAATCTCTGCGCGCCCACACCGAACTTCAAACTCCACAAACACTTTAGTAGTGTCAGGAGATCTGCCGGATCAAAACCACCGACAGTAAGTTTGAAAGAAGATGTGATGTTGGTATATTTCTTGGTTATGCATCAAACTCAAAAGCATATCGAGTATTCAACCAAACCTCCGATTTAGTTGAGGAAAGTTGTGATGTTGAGTTTGATGAAACTAATGGCTCCCAGGAGGAGAGTTTTGGTCATGATGAAATAGATGATGAACCCTTACGAGAGGTTATGAAGAACATGACCATTGGAGACATCAATCCTAAAGTTGACGAGAGCCATGATCAAGGGGGAGCTTGAAGTTCCAACATCAACACTTCTATGGCATCTCAAGTTGATGAAGAAGAGAAGGATGATCCATTGCCAACTCAAGACTCACAAGCCACACAACATCAAGAAGAAGAAGAAGTCCATGATCAAGTCCAACCACAAGAAGAGCAACACGCATCACCACCGCCAAGTGCTTCACAACCACTTATGAGGAATGGACGCATCTCCAAGGCACATCCGATGGACCAAATTATTGGAAGTCCGTCAAGGGGAGTAAGTACACGTTCTCGCCATTTCGCTTCATTTTGTGAGAACTACTCGTTTGTTTCATGTATAGAACCCACTCACATTGAGGAAGCACTCCAAGATCCAAATTGGGTGATGGCCATGCAAGAAGAACTTAAAAACTTCATCCGCAATGAAGTTTGGGTGTTGGAGGAGCGACCCAAGGACAAGAACATCATCGGAACAAAGTGGGTGTACCGCAACAAACAAGACGAGAGCGGCGTTGTGGTACGCAACAAGGCAAGACTTGTGGCCAAAGGGTTCTCACAAGTTGAAGGACTAGACTTTGGGGAGACATTTGCTCCGGTCGCCCGGCTAGAAGCCATCCGTATACTTCTTGCCTTTGCTTCACATCATAACATAAAACTTTATCAAATGGATGTGAAAAGTGCCTTTCTTAATGGTTACATTAACGAGCTTGTTTATGTTGAACAACCTCCCAGATTTGAAGATCCGAGGAATCCTAATCATGTGTATAGGTTGCACAAGGCGCTCTACGGTCTCAAGCAAGCACCTAGGGCGTGGTATGAAGGACTACGGGATTTCTTGATCATGCAAGGATTCAAGATCGGGAGGGTGGACACTACACTCTTCACCAAAGACATCAACGAAGAATTATTTATTTGTCAAATTTATGTTGATGATATTATTTTTGGTTCAACTAACGAAGCTCTTAGACATGAGTTTGGCAAAATGATGTCTAGGGAATTCGAGATGTCGATGATTGGAGAACTCAACTTCTTCCTTGGATTTCAAATCAAGCAACTTCAAGAGGGGACCTTCGTCTATCAAGAGAAGTATACCAAGGACCTCTTGAAGAAATTTTAGATGGGAGATTGTAGCTCAAGAAGCACTCCAATGGCAACAAATTGTCATCTCGATGCGGATAAGGACGGTAAACCTATTGATCAATCTAACTATCGTTCTATGATTGGTTCATTGCTTTATCTTACCGCATCTAGGCCCAATATCATGTTTAGTGTATGCTTGTGTGCTCGCTTTCAAGCGGCACCTAAAGAATCGCATCGGAAGGCGGTCTTTAGGATACTTAGGTATCTCAAGCATACCCCTAGTGTGGGCTTGTGGTACCCTAAAGGTGCAAAATTCCATCTCTTGGGATACTCGGATTCGGACTTTGCCGGATGCCAGGTGGATCACAAGAGTACCTCCGGTGGGTGCCACTTGCTTGGGCGTTCCCTAGTATCTTGGTCTAGCAAGAAGCAAAATTCCGTCGCTTTGTCCACGGCGGAAGCGGAATATATTGCGGCCGGTGCATGTTGTGCCCAAATTCTTTATATGAAGCAAACCCTTTTGGACTTTGGTATTAAACTTGGTTGTGTGCATGTCCTTTGTGACAATGAAAGTGCGGTTAAGATAGCTAAAAACCCCGTTCAACACTCCCGCACTAAGCACATTGATATTCGCCATCATTTCTTGAGGAACCATGAAGCTAAGGGAGACATCTCATTGCGAGGTGTTAGGTCCGAAGAACAATTGGCGGATACCTTCACTAAACCACTTGATGAGAAAACTTTTTCTAGACTAAGAAGTGAATTAAATGTGCTAGATGCATCAAACGTCATGTAAGTTGCCATGCAAGAATGCATCTCATATAGGTCTTGTCTAACTTTCAAAGGATAGGGGTGAGCAAGGGTTAGCTTGGGATGGAGGTTCTTTTGGGTTTCCCCAAGGCTTGGAGAGTGGCTCTCCCTGAAGAAGCCTTTGAAAGGTTCAAACTTGGCAAGATAGATTTACTTTATGTCTTGCATGATAACTGCCATATAGACTTGCACTCATATTTAAATTTCTTGCATTATAAATTGTTTGGAATTGCATACGGTAGATTGTCACAAAGGGGAACCCACCTCATGAGAAAGAGACTTGTTTGAAATGCAATATCTCAACTCATATGATGTGGAAAGAACAAAATGTTAGGTGCGTTAATGCCTAAAGGAACATGCTTTAAAGAGATAGAAGTCTTCATCCTCTAGCTCACAAAGCATGGGCCTTACATTTTATTTAGATAATTTCCTCCCTATCTTTCTTCCGTGTTCTATTTGCTTTAAGGCTTAGCCAAGTTATTGGCAATTAGTATTTTTGAGGGGTAAGTGGTTGCCCAAAAAGTCCTAAGACATGTGTTTCTTCGTGATTGTTTGTTTGAGTCAAAGGACACATATGGGATGTTGCTGTTTTGTAGTCATCGGATTATCCGATGCTTAGGTCAGACCATCATCGGATCAGTTGGTGTTCAAATACCAAGAGTGAGTTCAGTCAGTGTGACAAATCAAACGACGAGTTCATTCTGAGAAACATCGATCCATCCGATGTTCACATTTCTGGAACTGTGCCGAATTCCACCGATGCAAATCCCTTCCACGTCAGACCATCCGGTGTCAACGGTACCTTTTTGAATACCCTTACTGTGCCATTCGACCGATGCTCCTATCTTTTAACGTCGGTTCATCCAGTGTTAAATTTTAAGCTAGGGTTTGGGACCCACTTTTTAAACACCGCTTCGCCTCCTCACTTTCTCTCCCCCCGACGCCTTCGCCCGACGCCTCCCCTGCCTCACGCCGCCGCCGCCCTCTAGTCGCCGCCCTCCGGCCACCGCCGCCTCCGGGCCGCCGTCGCCTCCGGCCGCCGCCACCGTCCTCCGGCCTCAGCGCCGCTGCCGCCGCTCCCAATTAGCGCCGCCCGTAACACCCTAAATTTTCGCATCATGCATTGCATACATGATCATGCATTAAACATTAGTAGGAACAAAAAAAAGATAATAAAAGGATAAAACATACATATATGTGTAGCAAAAGAAGAAATAAAAAAATATAATTATAGCCTAAATCTTGTATTAGAGAATAAATATAAGATAATAATAATAATATATAAAAGAAATATATATAAATAAATTTTATAATAAAGAGTAAATAAATAAAATAAATAAGATAAATAAAAATAATAAAACATAAATAATAATATAATAATACATATACAAAATAATAAACAAATAAAATAAATAAAATAATAAATAAAAGAAAAAGAAAATATATAAAGAAAATGAGTAATATAAAAAAATAGTAATATATTATATAAAAAAAGAAACCCCCCCCGCTGGCCAGGCCGAGCGGCACAGCCAGCCGCCGTACGCGCCGAGCGCGCCCGCCCCGCGGTCCCACCCTGCCGCCGCCTGCACCGGCGCCCTGCCCGAGCTGCCTCCCATGCTGCGCCCCGCCGCCTTGGCTCCCGCGCCGCACCACCCGGGCCCCGCCGCCTGACGCCCCCACGCGCACGCCCGTACGCGCCGAGCGCGCCTGCCCCGACCGGCCCCGCCGGGTCCCACCCGCCGCGCTCCCACTCGCCGCCTGCCCCCCCCCCCCCCCGCCTCCACGCGCCACACCCGGCCGACACGGCACCGCGCCCGCCCGATTCTCGCCTGGCCCCGCCGCCCTCGCAACCGCGCCAGCGCGCACGCGACCCCGCTGCCCCCTGGGTCCCACACGACCGATTCCCGTGCCGAAACGCGCATTTCGCGCGCCAGCCGCCCGATTTTCCCGCCTCCCGCATCGTAACCAACTAGACTACCGCGCCTATAAAAAGGACCGTAGGTCCCTAGGTTTTTCCCCGATCCTAGAAGGCAGCCGCCGCCAACCACGAATAAAAAAGGCCGCCGGTACAGAGGGGAAAAAGGGCACCAGAGCCGCCGCCGCCAGGGGAAGAAAAGGGAGAAAAAAAAGGGAGGAAGAGGAAGAAAAAGAGGAGGGTGCCACCGTCCACCGGAGATCGTCGCCGTCGTCGTGCCGCCGAGGGACTGCTGCGCCATCCACTTCGTCTACGCGTCGCATTCGTTCCGCGACCGTCAAGCCGTCAGATCTGCGGTAGGATTCGTTTTTCCAATGCGAATTTTAGCGACCATATTGAATCTAATAGACGTGAATTGATTTTAGTTGCACCATAATTTTATTTTCAGCAGCATTAATTCTCGTTAAAACCCCCATAAACTCGTATGAACACGTATGAACTAGTTGCATCTAATTAATAGACAACTGTAGTTAATTAATTATTGCACCTTGCATGCATGCATATCATCGCATGTTGATTAATGTGTGTGCATCATGTTGAATTGTATGTATTTTCTTGTATGTGTGATCACGAGTAGAGGGAAGTGCTCAAGAGATCGTGTACGAGGATTTTCAGAATCAAGATTTCGAAGCGCTTGAGCAACCCCATCCGCTGGAGCAAGGCAAGTGTCCTTGAAGCATATTGATCCTGTTTTAAAATAAATGTTTTGTTTGCAAAACTGCATGCTGTGTAAATTTGATGGGAATCCTATGATAGGAAGTTTACTAGATTTGTTTGACCACCCTTGTCACCTGGAATTTATGGTAGAGAGTCGGGAAGGGTTTTTACCTTTTTGCTTCGCTTAGTTAATTGGGATGGAAAAACCAACACTACACATTTAATTATGTATTAATGATATTCTGGTTAATGTGAACTGGTCGATACGTTATGGTGATGGGTGATCTAAGCAAGCCTGGTATGTGGATGGGTTGGATGTTATGGTGGTTTGCTTGCTTTAGATCTAAGGACTGGTTCATGCGAGAATAGGCCAGGACTACAGTGCCACCACGAGGCCAAGTATGGGTGCAGCGTAGCTGATTAATTAGGGCTTTGCTAGTGCTGTTTGGACCATTGTGGATGCTCGGGGAAGGGGTAGTCGGATTGGGTTTGTTGATGATTGGTGGGACTACCCTGGGATCCGAATGGCTCAAGAGGGGGCCCTTGGTTGAAGATGCGCTCAGTTGGAGGCATCGCCACCGGTGAAACCTCAGTGGGGTCTGAATAGACTAGTAATCTCTTTGTAAAGGCTATTTTGTGATCTCTTGGCCATACACCAAAGGAAGTGTAATTGGCATAAGAGAGGTTTCTTTAGTCGCCGACGGGTGATGAAATCACAAACACGTGGGTAAAGTGGTACAAACTCTGCAGAGTATTAAAACTATCATGAGAGCCGTGCTCCCGGTTATGAGCGCCTGGATGACCTACATGATTAGAGGGAAATTGGGATTTGGGATGATTATGGTTTGGTAATGGTTATGGTTGAAATTATGATTATGGTTATGGTTATGAGATGGAATTATGGTTCATGACATTGATTAGGGTTATTGGTAATGGTGAATTATGAACTGGTATTATTATGGTTACATGGTTTATGATGGGTTTACTTCACATAATATGATATATTGCTTTTCAAAGGTTTTACTGTACTTTTCAGCACTTTGCCATTATTATGGTCGTCATTTGAATCGGCCACATGTCATACTTTCCACACTTGCTGAGTACGACATGTACTCACTCTTGCAATCCCCCCCCCCCAACAGTTGCAGGTCAGAATTGTGAGTTTAATGGCGATAATGTGGAGATCTAGGCTGTGTCTACCGTCAGCTTTGCCTGTGGTGTTGCATGGAGCTGCGCTATCCCTTTTGCTTAGTTTGCTTAGTTGTTTAATTAGTTTATTTCCGCTGCATTAGTTGAACTTATCATTAATATTCATTAGAGCTTGTATTCGAGGATATAATGAATTATGTAATAAGAGTACATATTTAATAATTTGAGTTGTGGTAATTATCTGTTTATCATTTGTGAATCACTCGTGTATGTGTGTTGAACATCCTAGGCACACATATGCGTTAGCTTGGTTCAGTTTTTGGAACCGGGCGTCACAGATTGGTATCAGAGCCACAGGTTGGCCGTAGGACGCAGCCTAGATAGAATGGACACTTTAGAGCACATAGGAGCACTCAGGAATCGATGTGTTTTTGCTTGGAGTGCTGTTTGCTATATATATTGTTTGCTGGTGTGCTTAATAGAGGATTTTGGGATGCCTTAGCATTGCCATGTCCACCTAGGCTAGTATAGCTAGTTGGTTAGCTTCATATCCCTTGATGCATATAGTTGGGGACGTTTCTAAATTCTTACCTATTGCTTTTCTCTAGATGGTGAGGACTCGCCACCAGAGGGATGTTAATGATGAGGAGGAGAACCATGGAGCGCCTCAGAACAACATCGGACAAGGATCTACTCAGGGAACTATCAACATCGAGCAGCTATTGGCCATGCAAAACCAGCTCATGCAGACCATGATACAGACCATGGGACAGCTGCAGGCTGGCAATATCAACAATCAGCCCCACATGCCTCCACCGCCACCCCCGCCTCCTCATAACCGATTGGGAGAGTTCATGAGGACTAGACCGCCAACCTTTTCTCAAGCTGCCGACCCTATGGATGCGGATGATTGGCTCAAGTCCGTGGAGAAGAAGCTAGCCATTGTCCAATGCAGTGACCGAGAGAAGGTCCTATTTGCTTCTCATCAACTCGTTGGAGCAGCCGCCGATTGGTGGGATTCACTATGCAATGCTCATGAGGATCAAGAGAGTATCACTTGGGCCGAATTCAAAGAGAATTTTCGTTCTCATTATGTGCCGGAAGGTGTTATGATCTTGAAGAGGCAAGAATTTGAGAACTTAAGGCAAGGAAGATCAATCGTGAGTGAGTATCTCAACAAGTTCACTCAACTCTCAAGGTATGCGCCTGAGGATGTTAGTCGGGACAGCCGGAAGCAATACTTGTTCATGAGGGGCTTGAACAATGAGATCCAAGTGCAGTTACTCAATTGTGACTATGCAAATTTCCAGAAGCTGGTGGACAAAGCAATTGTGGTTGAGAACAAGATCCGTGAGATGGAGCAAGAAATCAAGAGGAAGGCGCCGTATCAAGGACAGCAACAAGGAAGTAATGTGCGCCCTCGCTTTGCACCACCCAATGCGCCTCATTACAGCTCCACTATTCCTGCTCAGCGTCCTGGTTATGCACCACACCCAACTCAGTTTGTGCAGCAGCGCCTTGTCATGCAAGCAATGTCTTATGCACCTCGTGCTGATTTTCCTGGAGCCAATGCTCAAAACCAAGCTCGCCCCAATAATTCTGGTGGAGTCAAGAGGTGCTATACTTGTGGAGAAGCTGGACACTTTGCAAATCAATGTCCTAAGTCAGGCCTTGGTCAAAGAAGCAATGCGCTGAGGCAAAACCCAAGACCCAATGGAGGACAGCCACAAGGAAGCCGTGGACAGCAGAATTTTGCTCGGGGCAACGTGAACCGTGTCTCTATGGAGGATGCTCAACAAGCGGATGATGTGGTCATTGGTATGTTTCTCGCCAACTCCAACCCCACGACTATGTTATTTGATTCCGGAGCATCGCATTCATCCATTGCATCGAAGTATGTTGCCAAGTATAGTTTGCCTATCTCTCACATGAAGTTTACTCTATTGGTTAAGTCTCCTGGAGGAGAGATGAGGACAAATATAGTATGTCCAAAAGTAAGCCTTAGAATAAGGGGGGTAGACTTCTCCGCCAACCTCATTGTTTTGGATTCACGAGAAATAAGAGGATCCGTTGGTGCAAAGTGCAATGGAACCACCATACGGAAGCCGAAGCTACGTGGGAACGTGAAGAAGACTTGAAGGTAGAATTCCCTCACCTTTTCTCCACGCTGTCGAATCTCGAGGGCGAGATTCACTTTAAGGGGGGTAGAATTGTAACACCCTAAATTTTTGCATCATGCATTGCATACATGATCATGCATTAAACATTAGTAGGAACAAAACAAAGATAATAAAAGGATAAAACATACATATATGTGTAGCAAAAGAAGAAATAAAAAAATATAATTATAGCCTAAATCTTGTATTAGAGAATAAATATAAGATAATAATAATAATATATAAAAGAAATATATATAAATAAATTTTATAATAAAGAGTAAATAAATAAAATAAATAAGATAAATAAAAATAATAAAACATAAATAATAATATAATAATACATATACAAAATAATAAACAAATAAAATAAATAAACAAAAAAAGAAAATATATAAAAAAATGAGTAATATAAAAAAATAGTAATATATTATAAAAAAAGAAACCCCCCCCCCCCGCTGGCCAGGCCGAGCGGCCTAGCCAGCCGCCGTACGCGCCGAGCGCGCCTGCCCCGGGGTCCCACCCTGCCGTCGCCTGCACCGGCGCCCTGCCCGAGCCGCCTCCCACGCTGCGCCCCGCCGCCTTGGCTCCCGCGCCGCGCCACCCGGGCCCTGCCGCCTGACACCCCCACGCGCACGCCCGTACGCGCCGAGCGCGCCTGCCCCGACCGGCCCCGCCGCCTGCCCCGCCGGGTCCCACCCGCCGCGCTCCCACTCGCCGCCTGCCCCCCCCCCCCCCCCCGCCTCCACGCGCCACACCCGACCGAACGGCACCGCGCCCGCCCGATTCCCGCCTGGCCCCGTCGCCCACGCAACCGCGCCAGCGCGCACGCGACCCCGCCGCCCCCTGGGTCCCACCAGACCGATTCCCGCGCCGAAACGCGCGTTTCGCGCGCCAGCCGCCCGATTTTCCCTCCTCCCGCATCGTAACCAACTAGACTACCGCGCCTATAAAAAGGACCGTAGGTCCCTAGGTTTTTCCCCGATCCCAGAAGGCAGCCGCCGCCAACCACGAATAAAAAAGGCCGCCGGTACAGAGGGGAAAAAGGGCACCAGAGCCGCCGCCGCCAGGGGAAGAAAAGGGAGAAAAAAAAGGGAAGAAGAGGAAGAAAAAGAGGAGGGTGCCACCGTCCACCGGAGATCGTCGCCGTCGTCGTGCCGCCGAGGGACTGCTGCGCCATCCACTTCGTCTACGCGTCGCATTCGTTCCGCGACCGTCAAGCCGTCAGATCTGCGGTAGGATTCGTTTTTCCAATGCGAATTTTAGCGACCATATTGAATCTAATAGACATGAATTGATTTTAGTTGCACCATAATTTTATTTTCAGCAGCATTAATTCTCGTTAAAACCCCCATAAACTCGTATGAACACGTATGAACTAGTTGCATCTAATTAATAGACAACCGTAGTTAATTAATTATTGCACCTTGCATGCATGCATATCATCGCATGTTGATTAATGTGTGTGCATCATGTTGAATTGTATGTATTTTCTTGTATGTGTGATCACGAGTAGAGGGAAGTGCTCAAGAGATCATGTGGGAGGATTTTCAGAATCAAGATTTCGAAGCGCTTGAGCAACCCCATCCGCCGGAGCAAGGCAAGTGTCCTCGAAGCATATTGATCCTGTTTTAAAATAAATGTTTTGTTTGCAAAACTGCATGCTGTGTCAATTTGATGGGAATCCTATGATAGGAAGTTTACTAGATTTGTTTGACCACCCTTGTCACCTGGAATTTATGGTAGAGAGTCGGGAAGGGTTTTTACCTTTTTGCTTCGCTTAATTAATTGGGATGGAAAAACCAACACTACACATTTAATTATGTATTAATGATATTCTGGTTAATGTGAACTGGTCGATACGGTATAGTGATGGGTGATCTAAGCAAGCCTGGTATGTGGATAGGTTGGATGTTATGGTGGTTTGCTTGCTTTAGATCTAAGGACCGGTTCATGCGAGAATAGGCCAGGACTACAGTGCCACCACGAGGTCAAGTATGGGTGCAGCGTAGCTGATTAATTAGGGCTTTGCTAGTGCTGTTTGGACCATTGTGGATGCTCGGGGAAGGGGTAGTCGGATTGGGTTTGTTGATGATTGGTGGGACTACCCTGGGATCCGAATGACTCAAGAGGGGGCCCTTGGTTGAAGATGCGCTCAGTTGGAGGCATCGCCACCGGTGAAACCTCAGTGGGGTCTGAATAGACTAGTAATCTCTTTGTAAAGGCTATTTTGTGATCTCTTGGCCATACACCAAAGGAAGTGTAATTGGCATAAGAGAGGTTTCTTTAGTCGCCGACGGGTGATGAAATCACAAACACGTTGGTAATGTGGTACAAACTATGTAGAGTATTAAAACTATCATGATAGCCGTGCTCCCGGTTATGAGCGCCTGGATGACCTACATGATTAGAGGGAAATTGGGATTTGGGATGATTATGGTTTGGTAATGGTTATGGTTGAAATTATGATTATGGTTATGGTTATGAGATGGAATTATGGTTTATGACATTGATTAGGGTTATTGGTAATGGTGAATTATGAACTGGTATTATTATGGTTACATGGTTTATGATGGGTTTACTTCACATAATATGATATATTGCTTTTCAAAGGTTTTACTGTACTTTTCAGCACTTTGCCATTATTATGGTCGTCATTTGAATCAGCCACATGTCATACTTTCCATACTTGCTGAGTACGACATGTACTCACTCTTGCAATCCCCCCCCAACAGTTGCAGGTCAGAATTGTGAGTTTAATGGCGATAATGTGGAGATCTAGGCCGTGTCTACCGTCAGCTTTGCCTGTGGTGTTGCATGGAGCTGCGCTATCCCTTTTGCTTAGTTTGCTTAGTTGTTTAATTAGTTTATTTCCGCTGCATTAGTTGAACTTATCATTAATATTCATTAGAGCTTGTATTCGAGGATATAATGAATTATGTAATAAGAGTACATATTTAATAATTTGAGTTGTGGTAATTATCTGTTTATCATTTGTGAATCACTCGTGTATGTGTGTTGAACATCCTGGGCACACATATGCGTTAGCTTGGTTCAGTTTTCGGAACCGGGCGTCACACCGCCGCTCCACACTTCCCCCAGCGCCACCGCCGCCGCCTCTGCTCCACCCGGCGCCGCCGACCGTCGCCTCCTATGCACCACCGCCGCCCCAAGCACAGCCACACCGCCACCCTCTGCGCCGCCGTGATGCTTCCCCTACGGTCGCCGTCTCTTTGCCGTTAGGGTTCTCGGCCGTGACCGTGCGCCCGACATTGTCGTTCCACAACCTCGCTCTAGCGCATCGTCACTTGTCCCATCGCAATGGCTCGTGACAAGAAAGGAAAGGGCAAAGCCATTGCGGAGCCGGCCGCAAAGAAGCAAAAGTTGTCGAAGGAAGAAAAGAAGGCTTTGATGGCCGCTCGCGCCGCCGAGGAGCGAGAGCGTGGCCTAGGAGGATCATTGAGGATCCGCGAGGCTCGTCAGAGGTAGCCTCCCGTGCCGGATGAGTCCGAGGAAGAAGAAGAGCCGGAAGTGTCGCTTGTTCGCCGGCGCTCAGCCAGGACACGTGGAGGTCATTCCGCGGCAGTACCACGATTGAGACCATCAGATGCCGATCTTCGAGAGGACAGGGCGGCCCAGAGAGCTGTCTACGAGATGGACACCAACGTCCGTGTTGGTGAAGGTGTCCGGCTGACGGATTACAGAAAATTGAAGGCCAAGCAGCTCAGAAGACTCAGATGGAGCATCTTGCTTGAGGAATGGTTCCCGCAGCCCAGAGAGGCCCTTGTGGATAGCCGCTTTTGGACCTTGACACAGGCGTCGCTGTACGAGACGTACAGATGTCGGGGCCATAAGCTCTTCCAGCACAACTTTCTGGACTGGGATCAGCTTGCACTGGCAGCCGAGACGGAGATACGCCCCTACTTTGAGAGATATAGAGGGCTTGTGGAGCTGATGTCCTACGAGAGGAGTGCATATGTGGAGGACTGGGTCCGTGTTTTCTACGCCACACTCTACGTCTCTGAGGGCCGCAGATCCATAGACTTCATGTTCATGGGCCAGCACCATCATTTGATGAGACAGACTTTGGGACAGCTGCTAGGAGTGGATCTCCATGACACTTGTCTGCATGAGAGGGTGTATGGACAGCCCGAGGTGGCCGCTCACTGGAGGAGTGGCACCACCACTGGAGGAGATACGCTCACTGTTCGCTCAGCCCTTCTCTCCAGACCAGCCGAGGGTACTGGAACTGCTCACTCCAACTGCGCGCACTGTGCACCTCGCCTTGCGCTGCACACTTCTGCCGAGGTCCGGATATCTTGAGGGGTTCACCAGCTTGCAGCAGACTCTCCTGTTCTATATCATGAATGAGATGGAGTTCGATATTGTGGACATTCTCCTTTGTGAGATGGAGGATGTGATCACTGATGGAGTTGGGATGATGAGACAGCTCATATTTGGTCACTGGATCAGCTACTTGCTCTACATGGTTGCTCCTGAGGGGACGGTCGTGCGTGATAGTCTCACTGACGAGAATGTCACACGGTTCAGCCACTACCGTGCTCCAGCTCCTGGAGACCGCCGCCTTGGCCGCCCCGTTGAGCGTCAGGTCCGTGCTCGTCTATCCGAGGAGGATTGGTCAGACCTTGAGAAGGAAGATGAGAGACTGGCACAGGCAGAGGCTCAGGGTGAGGACCTTCAGCGCATTTGGTCCGAGAGTGACACAGATGACCGCGTTGAGGAGTACTTCCCACCTCCTCCCTCACCCAGGCAGCACGACGCGGAGGCTGGAGGCTCGACTGTGCCCCTTCCTACTCCACCTCCCGTCTCAGAGGCACAAGTCTCGCAGCCGTCTGAGCTTACTTCACTACTACAGCAGATGGTTGAGCAGCAGCGCCTGGACCAGCTTGCAGCTGAGCAGGCCCGAGCTGAGCAGGACACACGTCTCTTAGAGCTCCAGCAGCAGCAGCAGGAGATGTAGCGCCAGATCGCCCACGAGAGGCGAGAGGACACTGACAGACTGACTGGGTTGATAGACCAGATGCACTAGCGATCTCTTGACCAGCAGCAGCAGACACAACAGGCGATGATGGGCATCCTGGGGTTGATCACCAACCTCTATACACAGACCGGGATTGCCCTATCTTCGCAGCTTCCAAGCGTTGCTCCAGCCCCACCTATTTTGGCTCCAGTTGCAGCACCAGTGCCGACCACGCCGATCCCGACGATCAGCATGTCCCCACTGCTTGCTCCGGGTGCCCCTATCCACTCTCCGCTGCCGGCCACGACGCTTTTCCAGTAGACACCGGCATCCGTTGTCAGTGCCCCTCTTCCTGCAGTCCAGACTCAGCAGGCACCAACATCGGCTCCTACAGCTCTCTCCACCTCTACTCCAGCCTCAGCCGCAGCAGCAGGCAGCAGCTCCGACGACAGCACCCCCGATGATGACCCGTTCGTCATCGCTCCGAGCACTCAGGGTTCTTAGGCACTCGGATTCCTTTTTGGTGTCTTGATGCCAAAGGGGGAGAAGAGTTAGAGAAGAGTCAGGGGGAGGATAGCTCATTCTCAGGGGGAGTCCTAGTTGTAGGGGGAGTCAGAATCTCTATCTATATCTTTTGTAATTTGGTGTTTTTGCTACTCATTTGCTATTCATTGAGTATTCATGCGCCGCTTATTCTCTTGAGTTATTGATCGATTGAGCTTTCGCGTTATTAATCTCTTTTGAGTCTTCAAGTTTAATATGCCATATCTTGTACTCATTGCATATCTTCTTGAGTATCGTACTGTCAAATTCATTATTATTATGCTTCACTTGTTGTGTTTTCATCAATCACCAAAAAGGGGGAGATTGAAAGCATCTAGGCCCCCATGAGGTATGGTTTCGGTGATTAATGACAACCTTTGGATTTTACTAATGAATTTGTGGATCCAGGGTCTCCCATATCACTCAATCAAATGAAAACTATATAAATATGAACATCAACTACTTATCATTGGAGACCCCTAAACAATCACTTTATGAGATCAATCAATGTTATGAAGATTAGAAGTAAAAGCTCATATGTCAAAGTTATTCAACCATAATTGACAACACTTAATGCTTGAAAATCATCAGAAGAATATCTCCATCAAATGTCTAAGAGGTCAATCGAGCAAAATACAAAAGAATCACTTAGAACAACTTGAAGCAAACAAAATCAACTCACCGGATCAACCGATGTTTCCAGAGAACAACACATCGGTCGAGTTGGTTCAGCAGAAGAAGAAGACCTCAGAACCAAGTACTCACCGGATCATCCGATGATTAAAGACAATGTTACATCGGTCCATTAGTACAGTAAGCTATATCCCTGGACCAAGTGTAACACCGGATCATCCGATGTACAACTTTGAACACATCGGTCAATCACTCCAGTAAGTATCAAGTTTGAACCAATTCTGGAGGAAGTGCCACCGGATCATCCGATGAGAAGACAAGTACAACATCGGTCTAACAACGGTCATATCTGACACAATGACATCAGCTAATTTGGATTTGACCGATGATAACTGAAGGGAAGACATCGGATCATCCAGTGTTCGTAGAACAGTGATGTCAACCTACTTTTCCAACGGCTATTTCGTGGAGACTGGCTATTTACACCCCTTCAACCAGTCTATTCGATAAGTCTTGACTACCAGATATACTCTACACATTCTCAAGCATTCAAGACGTTGAGCTACCACTTCTAGATCATCTACACCACTTACACACCAAGAGATAGGTTAGAACTAGCTAGAGATAGTGCTTGCATGCTTCCATTCTTGGTGATTGGAATCTCTAGTGTAGTGAGAGCTGTAAGGGAGTGTCCCTTGTTGATTGTAATTGAGAGAAACTTCCGGAGCTTGCCAAGACAGTTGTGGAAGCCCGGAGGATCCAAGTTGTACAAGGCTTGAGCTCCACCTTGTCGAGGTTGGCAAACGGAGAAGTATAGTGAAGATCCCTAGTCTCGGTGAGTTGGGTGTGGCTATACCCTTTGGTGGGTGCCACAACGTGGATGTAGGAAGATCTTGACGATCTTGCCGAACCACGGGATAAATCCTTGTGTCTCCTCGGGAGTTTGCATTCTCTTCCTCTAACCTCACACTTATGCATTTCATATACCGCAAAGTTACTATTCACTTGAATGCATAGGTTGTTCGCATAGGGAATTGGGATTTTAGTAATTAAATTTTATTGCTTTAAATTTTTGAAAAGAAGCCCAATTCACCCCACCTCTTGGCCATTCGATCCTTACAGCCCTTATTACAGCATAAAGGACATTAAACTCATCAATCCTACTTATTTTAAGACCCCCATACAAAAAAGGTGCAGAGCACATGAGAGAAACAAGTTTGTGCAACACCAGCCCACCAAGACAGCACATATAGACAAAACCAGCAAAAATCGCAAGGCATCAGGCTAGATCATCGCCTCTCTCTGCATCACCATCCCCTCCTTCATTGTCCACCTCTCTAATCTCCTTAGAATGATCCAGCCCCTCGATCTTGCGCTTCTGGGACTGTTTCTCCATCACTTCGATAGCGCAGCTCATCATCATCTCCACTCCAGCACGTACCACCTCTTTCATTTCCTCCTTGAGCAACCGTGTCCATAATTTCAAAAACACACACGAATGACAGTATATTTGACAAGGGTGCTTAGGCAAATTTTTCTCAAAGCATGCATGATTTCTGGCCTTCCAGAGCGCCCAACAAATAGCTGATAAACCATACACATAAAACATTTTGCCGCTTGGAAATACGTGAACAATCCAGTTCCAATACTGAGCAAAAGACCTTGGATTACTTGGACTCCCAAAACAAAGGGCAACTACCGACCATACAGCAGCAGCAACAGGGCAAGTGAAAAAAAGATGATTTATAGGTTCTTTTTCATCACAAAAGTAATAGATTTCATCTCCCTCCCAATTTTTCTTCAATAGAACTTCCTTTGTTAAAATTGCCCATTTAACATCAACCACATGAAGGTTTTAATTTTTGGAGAGGTTCTGGATTTCCAAATTTGGGAGAAACCGTATCCAGATTCATGTCTAGTTAAATGAGTGTACATGGAGTTAACAGTGAACTTGCCAGATCTATCCCATTTCCATTGAACCACATCTTTTTTTCATGGAAATATTAACCCTATTCAATCTTTCAGCTAGGGCATACCACATATCATGCAAGAACACATGGAGATGAATTGTGAACTCAATCACCCAATTATTAGTATAACAGTCACATATTGAAACATCATGATCAGAGGCCTCCATAAACAGCAAAGGAAATTCCTCTTTTATTGGTTTGTTGAACAACCAAGTATCTTTCCAAAAGGAAATGGATTTTTCATTCCCCACCTCAAATCTTCTACCCTTCACATAAAACTTCCTAATTTTAAGAAGATCTTTCCAAATAGGGGAGTCATTCATTCTGCCCTTCAATGATCTAATTGGTTTATTGCCCACATACTTTGCTCTCACTAAATCTTGCCAAAGACCCCCCTCCGATTCTAGCTTCCACCACCATTTGCATAAAAGGCTAATATTCATTAACCTCAGGTCCTTGATACCCAAACCACCTTTACTTTTTTTCCTACAAACCTTTTCCCACTTAATCAAGTGGTACTTCTTTTTCACCCCCCCCCCCACCTTGCCACAAGAAGGATTTTCTATCCTTATCCATTTCCTTAATAACAGTTTTAGGTAGGAGAGCCATAGACATATGGTATGTTGGAATGTTTGATAAGCTGGCTTTAATTAGGACCACCCTACCTGCCATGGTCATAAGACTACCCTTCCAAGAAACAATCTTCTTCTTAACTTTACTAGCCATGAATTCCCAATCAGCCATAGTAGGTTTCCTAGTACTAATAGGCACCCCCAAATACCTAATTGGTAAGGACCCCACTTGGCAATTAAGCAGATTAGCATATTTGGCAGAAAGCTCATTATCCCCCCCCCCCCCCAATCACCATGACTTCACTTTTGTCAAAATTGATCTTAAGGCCTGACATTATTTCAAAGAGATAAAGCAATAGTTTGAGGTGGTTTGCTTCCACCTCAGACCCTCTAATACACAAGATGGTGTCGTCTGCATATTGAAGTACAGGGATCCCTCCATGTAAAATGTCCCCAGCCAAGCCCCTTATCAACCCACTGTCTAAAGCTCTAAATACCATTTTATTAAAGGCATCTGCAACAAAATTGAACAACAACAGGGGCAAAGGTTCTCCTTGCTGTACCCCCCTATAGCTCCTAAAATACGACCCAGTTTTATTGTCCAATCTGACACTAACAGTGCCATTTTCCACTACAAGCTTAATCCAATCACACCATTGTTCACTAAAGCCTCTGTTTCTAAGGCAACTAAAAAGGAACGACCAATTAACTTTGTCATATGCTTTCTCGAAATCCAACTTTAAAACAATTCCCACTTCCTTTTTCTGATGGGTTTCATGCAAAATCTCATGAAGCGTGAGGATGCCATTCATAATGCTCCTATTGGGAATAAAGGCTGACTGCACCCTATAAATAATCCTGCTTGCAACAGGTTCTAATCTTAATGTCAGGACTTTAGTCACCCATTTGTAGAGACAAATAAGCAAACAAATAGGACAGAACTGTTTAATATTTTCAGCACCCTTTACTTTGCGCAACAAGGTAATAATCCAAAAGTTGATCCTATAGATATCCAATTGACCCCTATGAAAATCATGAAAGAGTTCCACACAATCATCTTTGACAACCTCCCAACAATGTTGAAAAAATTCAATGGGTATTCGATTTGGGCCAGGAGCTTTATTTCTATCCATCCTAAATAAGGCAATCTTAATTTCAGTTTCTTCAAATGGTCTGGTCAGAAGACGATTTTCATCCTCATGAACCTGTTCCTCCCCTTCCCACATATTGTCCATCAACTTAAACATCACAGGCTCACTTTTGCCAAATAACATTTTATAAAAATCATTTGCATGATCAAGTAGATTCTCATCACCACTGATGCACCTTTCTCCCTCCTTGAAGTAGAAAATAGTGTTTTTTCAATTGAACACTAGCCACCCTATGATAATATTCTGTATTTAAGTCCCCTTTTAACAACCAAGTCTCAGGACTCCTGTTATACCAGTAAATTTCTTCCTCTTCCAACATTTTTAACAATTCAACCTGCATTTCAAATTTACCCTTCACTTCCTCAGGAGTTAACAACCCTTCATCCTCTTTAAACTCTAGCTTCTGCAAGGAAGAAGAAATTTCCTTCTTCCTAGCTCTATTGCTGCCCACTTTATCACTTCCCCACCCCTTGAAGTATTTCTTAAATTTTTTTCATTCTAAATAATAACCTACCTAGAGCGTCTTTATCCTTAGTGGGAGTTTCCCAAATTTGTTTTACAACATTAAAAAACTGATCATTCTGGAACCAGGACAATTCAAATCTAAAATTTACCTTCTTAGGGCTCGATGGCTGTAGAGATGTAATCACTAATGGATTATGATCTCACATTAATCTGGGTAACTTCCTTATGGTCACTAAAGGAAACAAAGCCTCCCAGCTACCACTCACCAATACCCTATCCAAAACTTCAAGAGTTGGATTTTTTCTCCTATTAGACCATGTAAAACGACTACCAGCACAAGCAAGCTCTCTTAGACAGTACAAATTTATAATGCTATTGAACACATCAGTAAATCTATTTGGCTAGAAGTTTTTGTTCTTTTCAGAAGCAAATCTCACAATATTAAAGTCTCCCCCTATAATGGTAGGTTCAAGAAAATTGCCTAAGAGAGTAGCCAATTCAGCCAAAAAGTTCTCCTTTAAATCATCTTGGGCAGCACCATAAACATTCATTAACACCCATTGAACCCTAATTTTTTTATCCCATAGCTTGGTCCAACAAATAAAATCCCCTTGCCCACTGTCAATAATATCAAACATCTCTTTTCTAATACCAGTAATCGCACCACCTGATCTACCCCTAGAATCAATCCAATGCCACCAAAATTCCCTGTGAGGATCACAATTCCTAAAAACAGAATCATACACTTTTTGTATGTGGGACTCTTGTACACAGATAAAATCAAATGAAAATTCCTTTAACAAGTTACAAATGAATGTTTTCATGCCTCTTTTCCTAAAACCCCTACAGTTCCAAAAAATCCCATTCATTTTATTTTGTTTTTAGTCTTGGAACTCCTAGCACCAGAATTTTCCTGGACTCTAGTTTTCCTATACACAGTGGGAGTAATTCTCCTACTCCTCCTCACAGGGGATTTCCCTTTACTCTTGTCACCCACATTAGTAAATCTGGTTCTCTTAGCCACAAAATTGTTAACCAAGACATTATCCTCATCCCAACCCAATAGAAGAGCTCCCTCGTGAAAAACACTTTCAACCCCAACTTCCTCTGTAGAATGTATTCTACTATCAGACACCATTTTCTTTCTGTTTAAATGTGATCTGGCATATTCTAAATCTCTTATCAAATCAACTTTATCAAAATCAAATTCAGATATTTGTATTTTAACACCCATCTTATTTGCAAGAATAGAAATATCAACATTGATGAATGTAGAAAAGGAAGTTGAGTGTTTTGTAGTCATACCTTCATATGTCCTTTTCTTGGCACATTTAACGAGTGCATTTTCCAACTTCTTCTTGAACTGGTCTGGTAGTATTTCGCTCTGTCTTCTCTCCTTGATTATCTGATCTTGATTGACATGAAACCTCTTTTTGCTCCCCTCCTTTCCTATCCTTGGTGTATTATTCACCCCATACCCCTGAATATAGCCCAGCTGTTCTTTGGCCATCTCCACAGGCACAAGAGCTAGTGATGAAGACATATCCTTGTGATGAATCATCAATTGAGAACTTGGCTCTCGCAAAAGCCATACATTTCCTTCAACCTCAGAAAGTTTCTCTTGAGAATCGTCATAAAGGTCATCTTCATCATCATCTTAAAAAATATTCAGTATACCTCCATCATCCTTAGCAATGATTTGCTCCATATTGTTCTCATAGAGAGCATTTGAAACAGTTCCAATGTTACCTGAGCTGTTTGCAGCAAACTCAGAAACTTTTTCCTTTCCCTTAGCATCTGTCTTAGTGTTTTTTCCATCCTGTTCCATAGGGTTCATTGTAAGTGCATCTAGGATATCCCTTGTGGGTTTTGTCCAATTGATGACAAACATATGAGATCCTAATGAAACTACTGAGATGATTGTAGGACAAACAAGTGAAACATCTTGATGCACACAAAAAGGTGAAAAATGGAGTGGTGTTCAAAGAGAGATACTTTGATGAAGCTTGGAAGACCAAATTAGATTTTGAATGTATAGGGAGTGTATGAAAGACACACTCCAAGAGCTCACAACTTTGCGCGAGGGTAAGGGATTAAAATTAACCTAACTTTCACAAAGCACCGGACTAGTCCGATCATGGACCGGACTAGTCCGTTCATCTTTCTGGAATCCCACTTACAAGGAGACCGGACCAGTCCGTGCATCCACCGGACTAGTCCGTTGATGTTTCTGGAGTCTCTCATATTGAGGGACCGAACTAGTCCAATCATGGACCGGACTAGTCCGTTGAACTTTCTGGAATCTCCCTTTCGTGGAGATCAGACTAGTCCGCGGACTAGTCCGATGAACTTTCTGGAGTCATCTTCACACAGCACCGGACTAGTCCGAGGTTGGACCAGACTAGTCCAGCAGACTTTCTGGACTTCAAAACACATTGAGACCGGACAAGTCCAGACTTGCACCAGACTAGTCCGGTGTTTAGGGTTTTTCAACGGCTAGCTTTTGGAAACCCTATAAATAGAGAGTCTGCGGCTTTCCTAAAGATACACACGTCGAATACTGATCAAAGAGCAAACCCTAGCGCCGCCACTTCGTCCCAAGAGCCCAAAACTCATCTCCCCACACATCTAAAGTTCAAAAAGAGTGAAATCAATTGAACACTTGGATTCGGGATTGGGAGATCGTCGTTCTTTCATTGCGAGCTCTTGGGGTTTGATCCTTCTACACTCATACTCTGCATTGTAATACTTTTGGGTGTATTTGATCACTTCTTTCATTGTAATTCTCGTGGGAGCCCTCAACGTGTGAGGTTGCCCCACAAACTTGGTGATTACCCTTGATAGTGGAATCAAGTCGGCCTTCGTGGTGACTTGAAGAGGGAAAGGGTTGGAGACCCGGCTCTGTGTGAGCTTCCTCAACGAGGACGTAGATCTTGTGGTGAGATCGAACCTCGGGAAAAATTCGTGTGTCTTGTGTCTCATTTACTTTAAATTTTGTTCATTAGATCACTTGAGTGCTAAACATCAACTTAAGGCAATTATAAGTTACACCTGCATTCTTATATTAATCTCAAGTACAAATATCAGTTGTTCTCATTTCCGCTGCTAAAGAAATTTATTTTCCCAAATCACACCTGATCAACACACATAATTTTTGCACACCGGACTAGTCCGCCCACACAACCGGACTAGTCCGGCCAACCAAGTTTTGACGGTTCTATTAAGTGTGCAGGAAATTCAAAAGGCCTATTCACCCCCCTCTAGGCCACATTCAATTGGTATCAGAGCAAGGTTCTCCACCAACGAGACTCACATCTCGGAGAGATCAATGGCCTCTGAGAAGAACAACGATATCTTGAAGATGAACATTAATGAGGAGGAAAAAGAAACTAAAGCTTTTGATGTGCTGAAAGATAGCCCACACGATGATGAAGAAGTGTGACAATTGAAGGCACTTCTGAGAAAGAAACTGCTAGGACAAAAAGGAAAGGAAGAAGAGAAGACGACGGGGAGCGGTCATCACGACTACTCCCGACAGCCTTACAACTACAACCGTCTCAATTCAAACAACCATTATCTTTCCATTCGTATGGGAAAACCTCCACAGTTTGACGAAAGCGACTATACAATGTGGAAGTACAACATGAAGATGCATCTAATATCCCTAAATCCTAGTCTATGGCACATCGTTTGCACTGGCATAGATATCCCGGACACGGATGAAGAACTCACTCCAGAACAAGAACAAGAGATTCACAGAAATGCACAAGCCGTCGCCGTGTTCACGTCATCATTAAGCAGAGAGGAATTCACCAAGATTGATGGCTTAGAAAGTGCAAAGGAAATCTGGGATACACTTAAGACAACTCACAAAGGAAATAGATCGGTTCGTGAAGCAAAAATCGAAATGCTTGAAGGAGAGTTGGGGAGATTTGCCATTGAAGAAGGCGAATCACCTCAAGACATGTACAACCGGATGAAGGCACTCATCAACAAGATACGTGCCTATGGAAGTAAGAAATGGACGGATCACGAGGTAGTCAAGAGAATGATTAGAGCCTTCATGCCAAGAAATGTCACTCTTTGCTCAATGATTAGAGAAAGCCCCAGCTTTCACAAAATGACCCCCGATGAGTTGTTGGGGAAGATCATAAATCATGAGATGATGGAGAAAGAGGCAAAATATGTCAAAGACTTGGCCGAACTCACTTCCTCCAAAAGGAAAGAGGTCGCTCTCAAAGCTACATGTCGACCCAAACTCAAAGAAGCTCGTGAAGATCAAGACGATGGATATACAAGTGATGAGAGCACCGATCTTGATGATGAGGAAATGGTACTCTTTATCAAGAAGTTCAAGCGAATGATGAAAATAAGACACAACAACAACTCAAATGAAGGCAAAAGCAAGGACAAAGGAAAATCCAAGGCTCGACGCACTTGCTACAACTGCGGAGAGTATGGTCACTTCATGATGGACTGCCCCTATGAAGAAAACAAAAAGAAGAAGGAAACAAGATCTCAAGAAAAGAAAAATTTCAGAAAAAGAAGACAAATCCATCAAGCTCACATTGGCAAGGAGTGGGACTCAAACGACGAGTCCTCCTCCGATGAAGAAGAAGAGATGGCCACTATTGCAATCAAGAAACCTACTATGAAGGCCACACTCTTTCCAAACATGGGAGGATGGGACATGAACAACCACACTTGCCTTATGGCTAAGGAAGGCAAGAAAAAGGTACGGCTCACTCCTCCTACGCTAAATTCCTCTATTGATGACTTTGATAGATCTAGCGATAACGAAGAAATGTTTAGAGGACTAAGTAAAATTGCTCTAAAGAAAATGGAAATGTTGTCGAACGAAATTTTTGAGAAGGAAGAACTTCTTGATCGACAAGAAGATATGCTCATCCGTGAAAGGAAGAGATATCAAGAAGTTGAAAAGCTTCTCGAGCTTGAAAGAGAGAAGAACAAGTCGCTTGAAGTTGAGCTAGCCTTGAGTAAGGAAACTTACTCAAAGCTAGAAGACTCGCATATTGCAATCAAGGAAGAACTTGCTAACTTGTCAAAAGCTAACAAGATCCTTGAGGTGCAAGTTGAGTCGCTCAAGCAAAGTGACTCCTCTTCCTCCAAGAGCTCTTTCTCCAAAGATATGAGTTCGACAACAATCGGAACTTGCACTTGCTCTAGTAAGAAGAATATTATTTCTAATACATCAACTTCTCGTAATATGCATGCCCCTCCAAAAGGCATCTTTGATAAGGAGAAGATCAAATATGCACGCAGTGCATATATGGTCACTAGACCTCCTAATGTCAAAGATGGCCTTGGTTTTGATAAGAACAAACACATGCCTAATTCTAATCATGCTAAGAATAGAATTGTCTTTGTCAAGGAAAAATCTCATGAATCTGAACCACAAATATTGTTTCATACATTTAATGCTTCTTATGTTCTTATGAAAGCCAAAATTGGAAGAGTCATTGCCACAGGAACTTGAAAACTTGTGTGTGGGTGCCCAAAACTCTTGTGACTAACCTGAGAGGACCCAAGCAAGCTTGGGTACCTAAAACCAAGGAATAATTCTTTTTGCAGGCTTACTCCTCCGGTGGAACAAAATGGGTACTTGATAGCGGATGCACAAATCACATGACCGGAGAGAGAGGTATGTTTGTGGAGTACGAGTACAACAAGGATCCAGGTGAAGGCATATACTTCGGAGACAACAGCCAAGGAAAGGTCCTTGGTAGCGGTAACATTGAAATATCCTCTCAACATACCTTATCAAATGTTTTACATGTAGATTCTCTGGATTATAACCTTTTGTCAATATCCCAACTATGCGACAAAGGTTACAACTGTTTATTCACTAATGAGGGTGTGACTGTTTTTAGAAGAAGCGATGGCTCGATTGCATTCAAGGGAATGTTGAAGGGCAAGCTCTATCTAGTTGACTTCAACAAAGATAAAGCCGAACTCAACACTTGCTTGGTTGCTAAAACCAGCATGGGATGGCTGTGGCATAGACGGCTAGCCCATGTTGGGACGAGAAATCTGCAGAAACTTCTAAAAGGTGGTCACATCCGTGGTCTTAAGGATGTGGTTTTTGAAAAGGACAGGCCGTGCAGCGCTTGTCAAGCGGGAAAATAAGTCGGAGCACCACACCCCACCAAGAATGTGATGACTACCGCAAGACTGCTGGAACTTCTCCACATGGATCTTTTTGGTCCAGTTTCGTACATCAGCATCGGCGGTAACAAATACGGTTTAGTAATTGTTGATGATTTTTCAAGATTTACCTGGGTATTTTTCTTGTATGATAAATCAGAAACTCAGGGGATCCTCAAAAAGTTCTTAAAAAGAGCTCAGAACGAATTCTCATCAACCATATAGAACATCAGAAGTGACAACGGGACAGAATTCAAGAATCTCCAAGTTGAAGAGTTTCTCGATGAAGAAGAAATAAAGCATGAATTCTCAGCACCCTACTCCCCTCAACACAATGGAGTGGCCGAAAGGAAGAACAGAACATTGATCAAAATGGCGAGAACTATGTTGGATGAATACAAGACATCAGATCGATTTTGGGCAGAAGCGGTGAACACCGCTTGCTATGCTACTAATCGACTATACCTCCATCGACTACTGAAGAAAACTCCATATGAGCTCCTTACTGGTAAAAAGCCTAATGTTTCTTATTTTAAAGTTTTTGGTTGCAAATGTTTTATTCTGAACAAGAAATAGAGGGCCTCGAAGTTCGCTTCAAAGTCCGATGAAGGATTCTTGCTCGGTTATGAATCGAATGCCTACGCCTATTGTGTCTTCAACAAGGTGTCCGGCCTTGTTGAAGTAGCACGTGACGTAGTGTTCGATGAATCTAACGGCTCACAAGTGGAGCAAGTTGATAAGTGTGTGCTAGATGAAGAGGAAGCTCCATATGAAGCACTGAAGAAAATGGGACTTGGTGATATCTTACCACAAGAGCAAACATTCGACTCAAATGCACAAGATGAACCTCAACACGGAGGCAATGATCAAGGGGGAGCCCTTGCACAAGATCAAGAGGAGGAAGATCAAGTAGATCAGGACCATCATGGAAGCAATGATCTAGGGGGAGACAATGCACATGAAGATAATGAAGAACAAGCAACTACACAAGCTCCACACCCAAGAGTACACCAGAGCGTACAAAGAGACCACCCTGTCAACAACATCATTGGAGATATTGCTAAGGGAGTAACTACTAGATCTCGAGTTGCAAATTTCTGTGAATCCTATTCTTTTGTGTCTTTTCTGGAACCATACAGGGTGGAAGAAGCCTTAGGGGATCCAGACTGGGTGATTGCAATGCAAGAGGAGCTGAACAACTTCAAGAGAAATGAAGTATGAGAGCTAGTGGAGAGACCAAAGGCGAACATAGTTGGAACTAAATGGGTCTTCCGGAACAAGCAAGATGAACATGGAGTAGTAACAAGAAATAAGGCATGACTGGTGGCCAAAGGTTATTCTCAGGTCGAAGGTTTGGACTTCGATGAAACTTTCGCTCCTGTAGCTAGACTTGAGTCCATTCGTATTTTATTGGCATATGCTACTCACCACAATTTTAAGTTGTATCAAATGGACGTCAAAATCGCTTTCTTAAACGGCCCAATCAAGGAGGAAGTTTATGTGGAGCAGCCACTAGGATTCGAAGACCCGAAGTATCCCAACCACGTCTACAAACTGCGTAAGGCTCTCTATGGCCTCAAACAAGCTCCTCGAGCTTGGTATGAGTGTCTTAGAGATTTTCTAATTCAGAATGGATTCAAAATTGGTAAAGCTGACTATACACTTTTCACTAAACATTGTGATGATCATTTATTTGTATGTCAAATTTACGTTGATGACATTATCTTTGGATCAACTAACAAATCCTTCTGTGAAGAGTTTAGCAAAATTATGACAGATAGGTTCGAGATGTCAATGATGGGCGAATTAAAGTTCTTCTTGGGATTCCAAGTGAAGCAACTAAGAGAAGGTACATTTATAAGCCAAACCAAATATACACAAGACATTCTCAAGAAATTCAATATGGACAAAGCCAAGCCCATCAAGACACCCATGGCCACTAATGGACATCTCAACCTCAATGAAGACGGTCCAAATGTAGATCAAAAGGTATATCGGTCCATGATTGGCTCTTTACTTTATTTATGTGCATCTAGGCCAGATATTATGCTTAGTGTTTGCTTGTGTGCAAGGTTTCAAGCTGCACCTAAAGAGTGTCATTTAGTTGTTGTAAAAAGAATCCTAAGGTACCTTGTGCACACACCCAACTTGAGCCTTTGGTATCCCAAAGGATCCAAATTTAACTTGATAGGATATTCCGATGCCGACTATGCAGGATGCAAAGTCGATAGAAAGAGCACCTCAGGGACTTGTCAGTTTCTTGGTAGGTCCCTAGTATCTT
Organism: Tuctoria greenei; assembly: GCA_036927565.1. Classification (NCBI taxonomy): domain Eukaryota; kingdom Viridiplantae; phylum Streptophyta; class Magnoliopsida; order Poales; family Poaceae; genus Tuctoria; species Tuctoria greenei. Next base: position 200,130,226 of record JAYESD010000006.1, read on the forward strand.
GGTCATCTAAAAAGCAAAACTCCATTGCCCTTTCCACAGCAGAAGCAGAATATATTGCAGCCGGTAGTTGTTGCGCCCAATTACTTTGGATGCGGCAAACCCTTAGGGACTGTGGCTACAATCTTAACCATATCCCACTTCTATGTGACAATGAAAGTGCTATAAAAATTGCACACAACCCGGTAGAGCACTCAAGAACTAAGCACATAGATACCCGTCATCATTTTCTTAGAGATCATTCATTAAAAGGTGACATTGCTATTTCACATGTTAGAACTGAAAAACAACTTGCAGATATTTTTACTAAACCATTGGATGAGAAAAGGTTTTGTGAACTTAGGAATGAACTTAATATTCTTGACTCTCGAAATGTGGCTTGAAACGTTGCACATCTGGTTGATACTTCAAATGTTACATTTTATTGCTAAAACTGCCCCTCACCTCTTTTTCTCCTAAGAAAACTATTTTTAATGAAGAAATCTTGGAATTTATGACCATGTTTTTGTGATGAGTGATTCCCCTCAATTTTTCCCTTTTTGGTGCCTTGATGCCAAAGGGGGAGAGATTGAGACTAGGAGAGATTGAGTCTAATAGTTTGAGAGTAGTTGGTGTCTTTATGTTTTTGTGATTAAGGACATGTGTACTAAATTTTAAAACCTTGTAATGCACTATTTCTTCTCTTATGTGTGATGCTTATTGTTGCTTGGATGATTGTCTTTACACTCATTATTGATTACCTTTACTTCATCACACCTTGTTGATCACACACCGGTTAGGCACCCCACCATAAGGTGTGTGCATATGTGAGAAGCTTTTTGTGGACTTATCATTATTCTCATATGTGCACACCTTATGAAAATCAAGATTTTATTCTCAATTGTGATATCTCAAATGGTTGTCATCAATCACCAAAAAGGGGGAGATTGTAAGTGCATCTAGGATATCCCTTGTGGGTTTTGGCCAATTGATAACAAACATATGAGATCCTAATGAAACTACTGAGATGATTGCAGGACAAACAAGTGAAACATCTTGATGCACACAAAAAGGTGAAAAATGGAGTGGTGTTCAAAGAGAGATACTTTGATGAAGCTTGGAAGACCAAATTAGATTTTGAATGTATAGGGAGTGTATGAAAGACACACTCCAAGAGCTCACAACTTTGCGCGAGGGTAAGGGATTAAAATTAACCTAACTTTCACAAAGCACCGGACTAGTTCGATCATGGATCGGACTAGTCCGTTCATCTTTCTGGAATCCCACTTACAAGGAGACCGGACCAGTCCGTGCATCCACCGGACTAGTCTGTTGATGTTTCTGGAGTCTCTCATATTGAGGGACCGGACTAGTCCGATCATGGACCGGACTAGTCCGTTGAACTTTCTAGAATCTCCCTTTCGTGGAGATCGGACTAGTCCGCGGACTAGTCTGATGAACTTTCTGGAGTCATCTTCACACAGCACCGGACTAGTCCGAGGTTGGACCGGACTAGTCCGGTAGACTTTCTGGACTTCAAAACACATTGAGACCGGACAAGTCTAGACTTGCACCGTACTAGTCCGGTGTTAGGGTTTTTTAACGGCTAGCTTTTGGAAACCCTATAAATAGAGAGTCCGCGGCTTTCCTAAAGATACACACGTCGAATACTGATCAAAGAGCAAACCCTAGCGCCGCCACTTCGTCCCAAGAGCCCAAAACTCATCTCCCCACACATCTAAAGTTCAAAAAGAGTGAAATCAATTGAACACTAGCCACCCTATGATAATATTCTGTATTTAAGTCCCCTTTTAACAACCAAGTCTCAGGACTCCTGTTATACCAGTAAATTTCTTCCTCTTCCAACATTTTTAACAATTCAACCTGCATTTCAAATTTACCCTTCACTTCCTCAGGAGTTAACAACCCTTCATCCTCTTTAAACTCTAGCTTCTGCAAGGAAGAAGAAATTTCCTTCTTCCTAGCTCTATTGCTGCCCACTTTATCACTCCCCCACCCCTTGAAGTATTTCTTAAATTTTTTCATTCTAAATAATAACCTACCTAGAGCGTCTTTATCCTTAGTGGGAGTTTCCCAAATTTGTTTTACAACATTAAAAAACTGATCATTCTGGAACCAGGACAATTCAAATCTAAAATTTACCTTCTTAGGGCTCGATGGCTGTAGAGATGTAAGCTCTAATGGATTATGATCTCACATTAATCTGGGTAACTTCCTTATGGTCACTAAAGGAAACAAAGCCTCCCAGCTACCACTCACCAATACCCTATCCAAAACTTCAAGAGTTGGACTTTTTCTCCTATTAGACCATGTAAAACGACTACCAGCACAAGCAAGCTCTCTTAGACAGTACAAATTTATAATGCTATTGAACACATCAGTAAATCTATTTGGCTGGAAGTTTTTGTTCTTTTCAGAAGCAAATCTCACAATATTAAAGTCTCCCCCTATAATGGTAGGTTCAAGAAAATTGCCTAAGAGAGCAGCCAATTCAGCCAAAAAGTTCTCCTTTAAATCATCTTGGGCAGCACCATAAACATTCATTAACACCCATTGAACCCTAATTTTTTTATCCCATAGCTTGGTACAACAAATAAAATCCCCTTGCCCACTGTCAATAATATCAAACCTCTCTTTTCTAATACCAGTAATCGCACCACCTGATCTACCCCTAGAATCAATCCAATGCCACCAAAATTCCCTGTGAGGATCACAATTCCTAAAAACAGAATCAGACACTTTTTGTATGTGGGACTCTTGTACACAGATAAAATCAAATGAAAATTCCTTTAACAAGTTACAAATGAATGTTTTCATGCCTCTTTTCCTAAACCCCCTACAGTTCCAAAAAATCCCATTCATTTTATTTTGTTTTTAGTCTTGGAACTCCTAGCACCAGAATTTTCCTGGACTCTAGTTTTCCTATACACAGAGGGAGTAATTCTCCTACTCCTCCTCACAGGGGATTTCCCTTTACTCTTGTCACCCACATTAGTAAATCTGGTTCTCTTAGCCACAAAATTGTTAACCAAGACATTATTCTCCTTATCCTCATCCCAACCCAATAGAAGAGCCCCCTCATGAAAAACACTTTCAACCCCAACTTCCTCTGTAGAATGTATTCTACTATCAGACACCATTTTCTTTCTGTTTAAATGTGATCTGGCATATTCTAAATCTCTTATCAAATCAACTTTATCAAAATCAAATTCAGATATTTGTATTTTAACACCCATCTTATTTGCAAGAATAGAAATATCAATATTGCTGAATGTAGAAAAGGAAGTTGAGTGTTTTGTAGTCATACCTTCATATGTCCTTTTCTTGGCACATTTAACGAGTGCATTTTCCAACTTCTTCTTGAACTGGTCTGGTAGTATTTCGCTCTGTCTTCTCTCCTTGATTATCTGATCTTGATTGACATGAAACCTCTTTTTGCTCCCCTCCTTTCCTATCCTTGGTGTATTATTCACCCCATACCCCTGAATATAGCCCAGTTGTTCTTTGGCCATCTCCACAGGCACAAGAGCTAGTGATGAAGACATATCCTTGTGATGAATCATCAATTGAGAACTTGGCTCTCGCAAAAGCCATACATTTCCTTCAACCTCAGAAAGTTTCTCTTGAGAATCGTCATAAAGGTCATCTTCATCATCATCTTAAAAAATATTCAGTATACCTCCATCATCCTTAGCAATGATTTGCTCCATCTTGTTCTCATAGAGAGCATTTGAAACAGTTCCAATGTTACCTGAGCTGTTTGCAGCAAACTCAGAAACTTTTTCCTTTCCCTTAGCATCTGTCTTAGTGTTTTTTCCATCCTGTTCCATAGGGTTCATTGTAAGTGCATCTAGGACATCCCTTGTGGGTTTTGGCCAATTGATGACAAACATATGAGATCCTAATGAAACTACTGAGATGATTGCAGGACAAACAAGTGAAACATCTTGATGCACACAAAAAGGTGAAAAATGGAGTGTGTTCAAAGAGAGATACTTTGATGAAGCTTGGAAGACCAAATTAGATTTTGAATGTATAGGGAGTGTATGAAAGACACACTCCAAGAGCTCACAACTTTGCGCGAGGGTAAGGGATTAAAATTAACCTAACTTTCACAAAGCACCGGACTAGTCCGATCATGGACCGGACTAGTCCGTTCATCTTTCTGGAATCCCACTTACAAGGAGACCGGACCAGTCCGTGCATCCACCGGACTAGTCCGTTGATGTTTCTGGAGTCTCTCATATTGAGGGACCGGACTAGTCCGATCATGGACCGGACTAGTCCGTTGAACTTTCTGGAATCTCCCTTTCGTGGAGATCGGACTAGTCCGATGAACTTTCTGGAGTCATCTTCACGCAGCACTGGACTAGTCCGAGGTTGGACCGGACTAGTCCGACAGACTTTCTGGACTTCAAAACACATTGAGACTGGACAAGTCCAGACTTGCACCGGACTAGTCCGGTGTTAGGGTTTTTCAACGGCTAGCTTTTGGAAACCCTATAAATAGAGAGTCCGCGGCTTTCCTAAAGATACACACGTTGAATACTGATCAAAGAGCAAACCCTAGCGCCGCCACTTCGTCCCAAGAGCCCAAAACTCATCCCCCCACACATCTAAAGTTCAAAAAGAGTGAAATCAATTGAACACTTGGATTCGGGATTGGGAGATCGTCGTTCTTTCATTGCGAGCTCTTGGGGTTTGATCCTTCTACACTCATACTCTGCATTGTAATACTTTTGGGTGTATTTGATCACTTCTTTCATTGTAATTCTCGTGGGAGCCCTCAACGTGTGAGGTTGCCCCACAAACTTGGTGATTACCCATGATAGTGGAATCAAGTCGGCCTTCGTGGTGACTTGAAGAGGGAAAGGGTTGGAGACCCGGCTCTATGTGAGCTTCCTCAACGAGGACGTAGATCTCGTGGTGAGATCGAACCTCGGGAAAAATTCGTGTGTCTTGCGTCTCATTTACTTTAAATTTTTTCATTAGATCACTTGAGTGCTAAACATCAACTTAAGACAATTATAAGTTACACCTGCATTCTTATATTAATCTCAAGTACAAATATCAGTTGTTCTCATTTCCACTGCTAAGAAATTTATTTTCCCAAATCACACCTGATCAACACACATAATTTTTGCACACCGGACTAGTCCGCCCACACAACCGGACTAGTCCGGCCAACCAAGTTTTGACGGTTCTATTAAGTGTGCAGGAAATTCAAAAGGCCTATTCACCCCCCTCTAGGCCACATTCATTCATATTACTTTTGGAATTGTTCCCTTTTTCCACCACACTCTACCCCTCAAAACCTTTAAACATTTGAGATTGTTCTTCACCCTGAATTGGAACTTTCACGTTTTTCCTAGGAAAATTCTCCTCTGTTTGGACCTCTCTCTCATACATGAAGTCATAGAAGTATGGAGGAATAGCCCCCTCAACTGTTGCAGCAACTTTTGTTACATCCCTACTGGATATCTTCACGCGAACGAAATCATTTCTAAAATGGTACTTTTCATCAACTTCATCAGTCTTACCAACCAGCGATCCAACATATGCCAGTGTCTCCACACTCCTTTTCTCCATGGGAATTCCTCGGACCCGAAACCAGGCCGACTGGAGTTTCCCCTTAGCGCCAATAGCAGGCGACCACAGTGTAACAGTGATATAGGCATCTGCACACTGCATTCCAACCTTGAAATGCCTCCACTCTTTCATCATTTGAGCACTAGGGAACCTTATTATAAAAGTCTTATCTTCCCTCCTCCTTGCTGACTGTTTCCAAACATTGGAACCCAACCACCGTCTTCTCTTTTGCACCCCTAGAACCTTCCTCCTCTTCCTTGGAGTTGTGGCTTGAGCGACGAGACATCTCTGGCCTATGATCCCATCGAGATCTCTCCTTTGCTGGGTGATTTTCACCCAATCTCTGAGAGATCGGTAGGTTCTGATTTTCAGATACCCCCTTTGATTCTTCCACAGTGCGATGCCATGAGATGTCGCCTCTTCCTCTGCCTTTGCCATTCTAGTTCCTGCTGCCACCTCTATTCCCCCACCCCCAGGACCTACCACCTCTTCCCCAATCTCCTGCATCTCCCATCCAGCTTGCTGCAGGACCTCTACCACCACCATATCTCCCACTACGTGCACCTCCCTGATTCCATCCCCCACACCAATCACCGCCTTCGAAGCCACCTCGACCCCACTCACCTCGCCCTCGACCATCTCCGGGAACCATGACCATAGGCGCTAAGGTAGTTTTCACTACCTCCGCGAATGACCTAGATCGATTCCAGAAGTGACCAAAAAACCTCCTCTGCAACTGCGTATGAATCGCTGGAGGCGCTAACCCTAGATGAGAAATGACTCTCGATGGCAGAGGAGACGAGGATTTACCAGCGCTTGTTGCTCCGAGCCTCGAAGCTTCGGGACTCTGAACCTCGATCGCCCTCGGATCTACCGAGCCATACTCCTGAAGCTACACGGACCTGCACGTGACACCCAAAGCCACCTTCGTCCGCGGCCCTTGTGGAGAATCTCTGATGGCCTCGATGATCGCCATTGGCAATGGGCCGAGCTTTCTCGGATCGCCTCCTGGGCCGCTCTTCGCTAGTTCCTTTTTAGTTTTCTGTGTCCAAGTGATTCATGTTTGATCTGGATAAAAACATAATATTATAGAAATATAAGTAGTAGTATGATAAAATAAAAAATAATGGATATTTGAGTGAAATGATAAAAATATATGTGGCAGTTGATATAAAGGTCTATTTTAAAGGTGCGAAGAACAGAATTGTAAAAGTGAGAACCTTTTAGAGAGCACTATAAAATAATGGAAATATTCTTTTATAGAGCTGATATAGAGAGCCACGAATGTGAACAACCTTATAATTTTTAGGTGGGTTTTATCTTTCTTTTTTAATAAAAAATTATTTCCTTTTGAGAAGGTCCGACATTATTAACTAGTGTAGCTAGTACGCCATTCCTTTCATCTCAACTGTAGGTGGCCAGCACGGGTTTGAAAACAAAAGGCCCAGCGACTCCCGAAGTCCAGGCCCGAGCACGCCATGCTTCCTCATTTTGCGTGTCAGGCTCGTTCACGGGCCAAGCGTGGCGAGTCAGATTGAGCCCGGTACACTACTTAAGTATGAAAATATAATGAACAAGTAGTACTTTGAAGTTTTATTCTGATAAGACACAGAAAATGTACAGAACAGCAACTTAGGTATGCAAATTTATAGAAAAGAGAGAACACATAACAGACATTGTATTTTTTAGCAATGATCACCATGCTCAAAACAATTTTATTACATATTACAATGGTTGTCTCATAAAAAACCTTTAGCTAAAAGCTCATATCAACCACGTGAGGATAAATTCTAAAGGAAAAAAATACAGCGAGCTCTTTTAGTGATCAATACTTCAAATGTTCAAAACTATTGAAGTGTTAACGCAACACTTCCTCCAGGTCTGCTAAGGAGCAGCCCGCGGAGGTTCTTTGATCGGCAGGTCTTAGTCTTCTATCGAGTGATCGCGCGTATGAGAGTGTGAGACTGTGGTTTTTACATGGTTCGGGCCGCAAGAGCGTAACACCCTACTCCACGGTGAGGTTGTATTGCTGGTGTGTGTATGTGTGAATGCGTAGATTGGGGATCAGAGAAGATCCTTTGTAACGCTGGCGGTCTGGTCTTTTATAGACAAGGATGGACGCTTTACAAGTGGGGTCTGGGGCCCGACAAGTGGCTCCAGGGCGATCTTATCCTAAATATCTAAGGCTTCTCACATATTTCTCTGATCATGGATTGAAGACTCGCCGTCTTGCCGCCTCAGTCGCCAGTGGCCTATGCGCAGTTGTTTATGATGGTAGGGGATGTCCCGTCTATCTTGTCGCCGTAATCTACCTACTTGGTAGTGTGAGATAGCCCTGCGGCGCCCTCACTACGATGTGACTTGACGCAGCGGTACCTGACAGGGGCGTGTGCTGCACCTGTGCGCCTGAAGAAGGCGTGTGCCTTCTATTCGCGACTGGACAGGACGCGCCACCCTTTAGTCTTCAGGGCCCATGACTTATTGCAGGTCATGGGACACACTCCAGCTCCGGAGCTATTGACGGCTTTTATATACCAATTTCACCCGTCAATATAACTCAATTATGTGAAGGAATTATCATTTCTTGCACACACCACCTTTCTATTTAACCTATTTCCACTTGTCCTAAGAGAAAATGGTGCATCCAGGAGTTTTATGCAGAAATAAAGTGAAACAAGGGTATGGATCCTATATCATTCCGGTCAATCAAGCGACAACATGTGGTACCACAAACAGAAGTATCCGAGGCCATCCAACGGTGTAGCACCCATATAAAGGAATGTGACCCACCTGTCAGAGACCTGGAGGAAGCACAACCCAACGGGGCCAAGACCAGGTCGGCCGACCCCCCTAGTCGGTCGACTAGGTCTTGAGTATATTGTAAATGAAAGAGAATTAATTAATGAAGAATATTTGGTGCAAGGACATATACTTAAGCATGTTCAAGATGGCTCTTTGATATTTTATTATCTCGACTTCGTCAATGAAATTTTGTTACCTAACCCGAATTATCATTTGTACAAATGCCGGAGGCTAACTATCGAAGCGTACGAGTGACACTTCCACTGGTACTACTAAATTATAGTCCGCAGAGGTTCTTGTATTGGTTTGGGAACACAGAGATCTTAGACAAGATGATGACATAGATGATTTACGTGGTTCGGGCCGCCTGAGCGTAATACCCTACTCCACGGGGTGTGTGTGTTATTGTATTAGGGATTTGATCGTGCTTGTGTGTGCATGAGCTTGGTTGTTCTGTACCGTGCAGCACATCCCTTTTATAGACCAAGGGATGGATGTTACATGGGTTGCCTGACCCGACATGTGACCCCGACAGTTATTCTTGCTTAAAACACAATTAAGTGTGTTTAAGCACCCTAATAGCGTGATAATGCGCCTTAATGGTGGCGTTATCAGTATTAAGAGTCTACTGATCATGCGCCATTAATATTGTATTAATGGTACATAATCAGGCCTTGTAACTATAGCAATAAGTGTCCCTTGAATGCTTATGCTGTTGGGGATCTGTTTGTATTCCCGTTGGTAGCATAGGTCCGGGGGCTCGACACGTGGCGGCTCCGGAGCTCTCCCTCGGGGGGAGGTAGGTCTGAAGCTTCTATACACATGGAGGCACCGGAGCTTCCTTCTACTGGGGGTTAGGTCCGGGGTCACTGTACACGTGTCAAGTACGGAGCTCCCCTATGTAGGGAGTTTGGCTCCGGTCTCAAATTACACGTGGTAGTGCTGGAGCTACCCATATGAAGGAGGTGGGTCCAGTGTCGTGTGACACATGGGGCCTACGGAGGTCTTCAATTTTAACAAGTTGAACTCCCTTGCACTTCTTGTGGTATCATGGGGTACCCGGTACACACGGTACCGACAGTGGCCTCCGGGCCCACCTCTCGGAGAAATCCTTTGGGTTAAGTTATTCTGCCGGAGTTGAGGCCATCCTTGATTTCCGCATTGCAACTTCAAAGGTATTATGATGTTGGGACGATGGTTCGGGGTTAAACCATCGCCGCGTGGCTTATTTTGAATGCGGAATATGAGATCTTTGAGTGCGAATCTCACGCAATTGAAGGTTATCGGTCCCCAATACGAAAATCGTATCAGTTCCGAGTGCCTTGTCAGACTGCCGCCCTCGGGCTTCCCTTCGCCCATCATGACAATGGTTCACCAGGGGTAGTAACCTCGACTTCTTTGTCGGGGTGGCCCCGGTCCCATTCATCATTGATGGGGTAGATTCTTTGTAATGTGTACTTGCTCTCGTTGTGGTTTCCATCCAAGCATCGTGGAGGCTTACTTAAGAAGGAAAGTCCACACGGTTTGAGGGCTCTTTAAGTTTTTATCAAACTCGCACTCAGAGCCTCTCAAACTTTGCCTAGCTTTCTCCACTTTCGCTCCACTTTGCCGCGATGGAGTTAGGTCTTCCCAAAAGCCACATCTAGAGCAAGGACAATCTTATTAAGGTCCGTACCTTCATGGGATGGTCTAGCGACTCCTTCAACTACTTTGTTTGTGCTGGCAAACTCCCCTTCAAGAAGGAGCGCCATGACGAGATGGTGTACTTCTCGGCGTACGCCATGGTGGGATTGATCCCACCTTTTTCAAGTTTCATCTTGATGCTGCTGGACTTCTACGGCCTTCAACTACATCATCTCAGCCCTCACTCCCTCCTGCTGGTGGCGACTTTCATCCACTTCTGTGAGATGTGGGTGGGTGTGCCTCCCTGCGTCGAGATGTTTCAGACCTTCTTCACGGTCCAAACCACCAGCAAGGGGACTGAGCTGCTTGGCTTCTACTACTTCATGAAGCGCAAGAATTGCCCCTTCAAGTACTTGAAGTCGTCCCCCTCCGGCAAATGGGATGACTGGAAGAAGGATAGGGTCATCATTGCTGTGGAGGAGCACGATAGGCTGGAGCTGCCCCAAGGACTCCCCAACGTCAACACCGATGCCTGGAATGTGGTTCCGAAGCTGTCGGATGCATTCAAGCCTGTCCTAGCCAGAATCCAAGAATGTGTAGAGGGTGGAGTGACTCCCCAGATGGTCTTCGGAAATTTCTTGGTGAACAGGTGGGCTCCGCTGAGGAGAAGGGAGAAGCTCGCCTGGGTCTTCAACAGTGTGATGGATGATTACCGGATTGAAACCGGTTTAAAATCCCACTTGGATGACGAAGCTTTGAGGCTCCATCTCAAGAAACTTCAGCACAGGTCTATCGCTGATGACGCCTTGGCTCCGTCGGCGGCTTTCCTGCCTCTGAACATGACTCAAGAGTTCAACAGGGAGCTTTAGAGGAGGATGTCGCCACTGGATGACCTGGGTGAAGTGGAGAAGCACAGGATCTCCAGGGTTGTAATACCCAAAGCTTTCGAGGAGGTGATCACCCCTACTTTGAGCCAAAAAGATGATGACATCGGCAAGGGAAAGGGCAAGGAGCCAGCCGAATCTTCCAGGCGGGAGAGGAAGTTGAATCACGCTGATGGGAGCTCTGCCAGGTCTGCTCCATCTGCAAATGCCCCTTCTCCCCGGCGAGGGAGATCTTCTGCGGTGACACCTCCTCCTGTGCAAGCATCCTCGAGAGGCGCCGGTTCTGTACAGTCAACTCCGGTCCCGACGCTAGCTATGGGCTCCAGGTCCAGAAGTTCTTCTCAGCCAAGGAAGCCCTCGGCTGAGGCAACACCGTCGATGGCATCAAGTCCGGACATCATTCTAGAGCTTCTACTATGCCAACCACGGTAGGTTCCGACTCTGAGCCTCCAGCGAAGAAGTTCCACGCCGATTGGAGTGGTAGCTTCCCAAGGTAAGCTTTGATTTTTCACCTTGATTTGCCATTCTTATTTTGGCATGTTTTGAATCTTCAATCTTTCGACGGCAGGGCATCGAAGACGGGGTCTAAAGCTCCGTCCTCTGTTGCATCGGACGAAACAGTGCGGGCAAAAGCTCCAGCTCCAACCCCCGCGCCACCTCAAGTGGTGTCTAAAGTCATGACAGCTCCGGCGCCAGCTGTCGTGGATCTAGATCCAGAGTCGATGCCAGAGACTCCCGTGGTAGCGCTAGACCACGGGAGAGACATATATGAAGATGCTACAGTAGTGGCAGCACTAACAACTGAAGCTTTGGCACCGGACGCGAAGATGGTGGAGGCTCTGGCTTCGGGGTCGGAGGTGTCTGAGGCTCTGGTTGGTGTGGCAGAAGTTTTTGCTAAGCTGACAAGTGAGTCCGTGGTGCCAGAAGCTCTGGCCTCTGAGCCGGAGGTCGTTGATGCCTCGGCAACCGAGTCTTTGGGACTTGAAGTTCCGACCCTCAAGTCGGAAGTTGTTGAAGCTCTGACTATCGAGTCGGAGATGGTTGCTGTACCGACGCTCTAGCCGGTGGTGGAAGTGGCTTTGGGTGAAGCTCCAACGACCGCTCTGGAAGTAATTACTCCAGAGGTGCCCATGCCCGAGGCGGAACACCATGAAGAGGCAGCGGCAGGCTCTCCACCCATGGAACTAGCAATTGAAGTTCCTACGATAGGACCTTCAACGTCGGCCCCAGAAGTAGAAGTTCCCCAAGTGGGTTCTTCCTCAGCTGCTGCCAAAGAGCTCCCAGAGGGCAGCCCCAGTGCCGTAGAAACTCAAGGAACCACACTTGTAGCGTGGGACTCTATTTTTGTTCTTGAAGACCCTCTGGAGCCGGCGAAGATGACCCCGACAGGTCAGGAGCCTATTCCTTAGGCGTTGTCTATTGACAATGCCTTCTCAAGTCTCTCACAAGTCCAGCTCTCCTTCGACCACGACAGCAAGGTCCTCAAAGAAGAGCGTCATACCTTGAGACGCTGGCGCAACAGACTTCACTTCGAGACCAAGCTGGCGTAGACAAATCTTGCAGACCAAAGGGAATGGGTCGAGAAGGAAAAGGCCCGACTGGAATATTGGGGCAAATTGCTGAAGGAGAAAGAAGCCTCCATCAGGGCTCGCGACGCTAATTCTCGAGAGATTCTCGAGCATGCCAAGGAAAGGAGTGATGCTGCTGACGAGTGTCACGACAACCTCAATGAATTAAATGAGGTTCTCCTGAAGCATCGAGCAGACCTTGATGCGAGAGAAGAGAAGCTCCTGGAACAGTAGGAGGACGTTTTGAAAAGAGAGGAGGAACTCGATCAGAAGCTAACTCTGGTTGAGCAAAATTTGGTAGATCGCTCTAAAAAGTTTGATCTGTGGAGTAAGGAGGAGGAGGAAAACTACTGGAAACTGGGGCAGGAGCTCTGGAAAAGAGAAGATGATGTTGCCACCAAAGAAGGGAAAGTAAGAGGCAGGGAGAAGGACATGGCAGAACGGTGAAACTGCATCCATCTTCGGGAGACGGAGCTAGCCGACCGTGAAAAGCAAGTAGCTGAGAGTATGCAGCAACATGCCAAAGCAGTTGAACGCCTTGCTCTAGAAAGTTCGGAGCTAGCGGCCACCCGGAGGTCACTAGAGGAGCTAAGGAGCCCGAGGGCAACTGAATCCCTGCTGGTATGGGATTTCCTAGGGCATGCAGACAGAGCTCTGGTGCCTCTTGGTTTCAGTCCAGTACGTCCGGAGAACCCAGCACAGGAGCTGGACCAGACGCTGGTGGCACTTAGCTCTACTGCAGAAAACTCAACGCAATGGGTGACGTCATTGCCGACCAGTTGGAGACAGAGGGAAAATCTCTGGCCAAGAACGTCAACGAGTATGTCTTGGCGTGTTACAAAAGCTGAGACCCTCAATTTTCTCTCGATCCGGTCTTTGAAGGACTCATTGCTGAAGAGGAGGATGCCGCCAAAGCCAGCGTCCAAGAAGGTGCTGAGAAGGTTGCCTTGTTTTTCCGCAGAACTTAGATCCTCCAGTAGTTAGGACCTTTTCCTTTTGCCTTTTGTTCTAACCCTAATTTTGTAATCCAGTACTTTGAATGAAAAAAATCCACTGTTTCTGCAATGAATTCCATTTTGTTGTCCTTATCTTCAATACACTGTTGTTTATCTTGTTTGCCCCCTGGTAGATATACACAATTTGATTGCGAACATGTACCAAAAGGACTTCACGATGTGTTGATGACTTGGACACTTCGAACTTGTAGTTTTAGGTCCGAAGTTTATTTCCGACTTCCCAAGGGAGCTTTTGTAGCGTCGATGGTGGGCCCCTGGGGTTGTCGGAGCTTGGTAGGTCCGACGGCACCCACTATCAATGTGTAAAACATCGACGGCGGGCCCCCTGGGGTTTTCGGAGCTTGGTAGGTCCGATGAAACCCACTGTCAACACGTAGAAAGTCGACGGCAGGCCCCCTGGGCTTGTTAGAGCTTGATAGGTCTAACGACACACACTGTGAACGCGTAGAATGTTGACAGCGGGCCTCCTGGGGTTGTAAGATCTTGATAGGTCCGACGACACCCACTGTCAACACGCAGAACATCGACGGTGGGCCCCTGGGGTGGTTATGCCATCTTCACTTGAATTATACTTCATGTCAACGACCGGCCCCCATGGGAGTTGCCAGAGTTTGTTAGCTCTGGCGGCGCCCACTTTCAACGTTCGAACACGTCGACAGCGGGCCCCATTGGGGAATGTCGGAGCTTAGTAGCTCCGTCATTGTCCACCATCAGCATGAATTTTCCATCTTTTCTACACACTAAAGTCAAGAAAAATAGTAAAATTCATCCTCTTATCTATAAATTGTTTGTGACTTATTGTTCTTATTTGAGTTTTAGGTCCAAAGAAATTTGATATGATAACAAGCATATTGATGTAATCTTCCCAGATCCGCATGCCTTTTTAGTACTCGCCCCACTTAGACCTGCCGGGATATAGGTAGAGTGGCATACTTAGGATGCAGGATCAGGCTAAGTCGATAGCACACTCCGGGCCTATGTTGGCTTGGCATTCAGGCAAGTAGACTATGCAGCAATATCCAAAGAGACCAACAATATAATTTGTAACACATATGAATAACTTGGACTAAAACTTAAAAAAAATTGCACAACTTCATTATAGACAAGAAGGATAAAAATAATAATTCAAAAGACCGAGCCTTGTACAAAAATAAATGCACGTGGAGTCTGTTTTTTCACAACAATGCCTTTCATTATAGGTTCGGATTACAGGGGATACAAGGACACACTCAGGGTACAGGACCAGGCTAAGTGTGCTATACATCTTGTACTAGCCTGGGGTAGGTAGCTACACTTTTAGTGTTGTGACTGTGTCATGTGTTTCTTGAACTTCCTGGACCCTCCCGGAGGGGTCCAAATGTTCTCCCAGAAGACCTACTCGTCTCTATATATTGACTCTATAACATACATTGTGTGGAATTACAGGCTCACATCTGTGATTCTAAGTATAAAACTTACGGAGGTGCTCAATGTTCCAAGGATTAGGAAGCGGGGTCCCATCCTCAGTTGCCAAGCGAACGCATCCGGGGCGGGATACTTTGATTACTCGGAAGGGACCTTCCCAGCTGGGGGAAATTTGTTCATTCCATCTCGAGTTAGTATTTTCCGCAGCACCAGATCGCCTTCTTCGAGCTATCGGTTATGCACATGCCTTTGATGATAGTGCCGGAGTGCTTGGTGATATCGTGCATTTTGAACACCTGTTTGGCACCTTCCCTCATCGACGAGGTCAAGGTCTTCACACTGGAGCTGATCCTGCGTGGCTTCATCGAAGGTCTGGACCCAGAGTGACCCCATGGTGATCTCTGGAGGAAGGACAACTTCAGCTCCGTACACCAAGAAGAAGGGTATCTTTCCAGTTGACCGGTTAGGTGTTGTCCTGTTAGCCCACAATGTAGACAGAAGCTCTTCAATCTAGTTGGCTTCGTGCTTTTTCAGGCACTCATATGTGCGCATCTTGAGTCCTTTTAGGATTTCTGCATTTGCTCTCTCGACTTGGCCATTACATGTTGGGTGAGCTACTGAAGTGTAGCTAACTTGAATGACGAGGTCTTCGCAATATTCTTGGAATGCAGCACTTGTAAATTGGGTTCCATTGTCAGTTATGATTTTGTTTGGAACTTCAAATCTGCATACAATGGACTTCAAGAACTTCATTGTTGATTGCTTGTTGATAGCACAACTGGAGTAGCTTCCGGTCACTTGGTGAACTTGTCGATGGCGACATACAGGAACCTGTAACCTCCGGTGGCTTTTGGGAAAAGGTCCCAAAATGTCCATGCCCCACACAGCGAATGGCCATGTAGGAGGAATCATTTGTATTGACTGAGCCGGTGTGTGATTTTTTTTTGGGTGGAACTGGCACGCTTCACACTTTTCACCAACTCCATTGTGTCCTAGAGTGTTGTAGGCCAGTACAAGTCGTGCCAAAAGGCTTTGCCGACTAGCGTGCAGGAAGATGCGTGGTTCCCACACTCGCCTCCATGGATCTCTGCGAGGAGCTCGTGGCCTTCTTCCCTTGAAATGCACCGCATTAGGACGTCATTGGCACTGCGCCGGTAGAGATCCCCTTCTACCAACGTGTATCTTTTTGTCAATCTGACAATCCGGTCAGCGGAAACACTATCTCCGAGATCCATGCATCGGAGATAACTTGAGCTTCTGAGTCTTGTGTGCTGGGTTGCTCGGAGCTTCCTGCAGCACCTACGACCCTTGGTGGACGCCATGGTGATAGGGCCATCGGGACTGCCGGCTTCAGGGTGCTGGTCTCGCGTTCAGTTCGGCAGACTAAGTCGTTGGTCTTGACAACCTCCGAACGAAGATTCCGTCGGGAGTCGGAGCTCTAGTTGAAGCCTTCGTCAAAAGTTCATCGGCTTTAGCGTTATAGAGATGCTGAACATGGTGGAGATTCAAGACTTCGAAGTCCTTCTGGAGCTTCTGGACTTCAAGGAGATATGCAGCTAGTTGGGGGTTGTTGCAGCAACATTCACCTCTGACTTGCTTTATGATTAGATGTGAATCACCCTTCACCAACAGCTGTTTAACACCATAGGATAGTGCCACCGTGAGCCCATAGATGAGAGCTTCATACTCCGCCATATTTTTGGTCGCCTTGAAGTCAAGGTGAACCATATATTTGACCTTCTCTCCGATCAGAGCGAGGAGAGGGATTCCAGCTCCGGCCCCCTGCTTCTGCACGGAACCGTCGAAGTAGAGAGTCTAGTGAGGCTCGATGAAGACCGGGACCTTGGGTTCTGACTTCTGCTCACTGGGCCCCCCAGGATTTGATGGAGAGGGGGTCCACTCCGCCATGAAATCAGGCAAAGCATGACACTTGATTGCTTGTTGTGACACGAATTCGAGATCGAACTCGGCCAGATCTACTGCCCACTTTGCGATGTTCCCAATAGAATTAGGGTTATGCAATATAGCACGAAGTGGATGGGAAGTTACCACTGGTATCTTGTGGGCTTGGAAATAATGACGAAGCTTCCTTGAGGCGATAAGAACTGCGTAAAGCAGCTTATGCACCTTGATGTATCTGGTCTTGGCATCATGGAGTACTTCACTAATAAAGTACGCTGGGCGCTGGACGGTCCGGACCCTCTTGGAGGGGCCCGGAGCTTCGTCTCCATCGACCCGGACCCTTCCGGAGGGCTCTGGACCTTCTTGTTGAGCTTCCCAGACCCTCCCGGAGCGGCCCGGAGCTTCTTCTTTTCCAAGCCAGACCCTCTCTGAGGGGTCCGGATCTTCTTGAACAGCCGTGGGAACTCCCTCAGATGAGATATGTTGATCTTCTAGCACTCCGCCTTCAAGATCCATGCCTGGGGACTGGAACCCAGACTCGCCTTCAGGTAGCTCTGGACCCTCTCGGAGGGGTCTAGGCTCCTGAACTGGATGTGGCTCAGGTCTTTCCGTGACCAGGACCATGCTTACAACTTCTGTAGTTGCAGAAATGTAAAGCAGTAGAGGCTCACCAGGGTTCGGAGCTACCAAGATTGGTAGGGTGGTGAGGATCTCCTTGAGCTCTTGGAACACCTTTTCTACTTCTTCAGACCAATGGAATGGCCCGGTCTTCCTCAATAGCTTGAAGAAGGGAAGTGCCCGCTCTGCCAGCCTTGAAATGAACCGGCTGAGCGCGGCTAGACATCCAGTTAGCTTCTGGATGTCCTTGATGTGGGCTGGAGGCCGCATGTCTTCTATAGATTTGATCTTCGCCGGGTTTGCCTCAATTCCTCAGTGGGTTACTAAGAAACCAAGGAGCTTCCCGGAGCTAACTCCAAAAATGCACTTGTGTGGGTTCAGCATGGTGCGCGTAATGCGTAGCTTGTCGAAGACGGCTTGCAAGTTGTCAAGGAGTGACTCCTTGTTCTTGATCTTCACAACGATGTCATCGACATACACCTCCACCAAGTCCCTAATGAGTTCTCCAAAATTTTTGTATATAGCTCACACAAAGGTTGAAGCAGCATTTTTGAGACCAAAGGGCATGGCAGGATAACAATACAATTCATCTACTGTTATGAAGGCAGTATGCTCTTCATCTTCCCTAGATATTTCGATTTGATGATATTCGGAGTATGCATCTAGGAAACACAATAGCTCACACCCGGAGGTGGAGTCCACTATCTGATCTATCCTTGGTAGTGGAAATGGATCTTTTGGGCATGCCTTATTTAGTGTGGTGTAGTCGATACACATCCGAAGCTTCCCGCCAACCTTGGGTACAATGACTGGGTTTGCCAGCCATTTTGGATGAAAAACTTCCTAGATAAAACCAGCTTTGAGCAGCTTCTTGATCTCTTGCCGGATGAAGTTTTGCCGCTCAACTGATTGCTTCTGGGGCTTCTGGTGTACTGGCCGTGTGTGGGGATAAATCTTTAGATTGTGCTAAATCACCTCCCTAGGGATCCCAGGCATTTGTGACGATTGCCAGACAAACACATCAACATTAGCCCGGAGGAAAGTGATGAGCGCGAGTTCCTATTTGTTGTTCAAACCTCCCGATATACGGGTGGTCTGAGCAGCATCAGAACCGATTTCAATGACTTTGATAGGAACGTTAGTGTCGCCGCTTATTTGCACACGTGGTGCAAAGGTTGAGCCTCATTGACGAGTGCTCAAGGGTTGAGCAGTGATATCTTTGCCGGAGGTTCCTTCCTGCGCCGTGGCAAGCGCATGGAGTTCCTCTAGTGCGGTGACTCCTGCAGTGCGGTCTCCATAGACCCGGAGAACGCCTGAAGGTGTCGGCATCTTCAACACCAGATAGCCGTAGTGAGTTGCGGCCATGAACCTGTACAAGGCGGGCCTGCCCAGGATAGCGTTGAAGGGCATATTGATGTGAGCGACATCGAAGACCAGCTTCTCAGTCCTATATTTCTTCTGACTCCCGAAGGTCACTGGGAGAGTGATGGATCCAAGGGGGCTGATGGCCCCTGGACCTACCCCGGAGAAAGATCTTGAGGGGCGAAGGTCCGAGAGTTGCAGATGGATCTTCATGAACGCTTCAAAGCTAAAAATATTGAGTAATGCACCTCTGTCTATTAGAACGTGGTAGAGATGGGTGTTGTTGATGGTCGGAGATACCATCCACGCGAGTTGGCAAGCTTCGACCATGTTCCTTGGGCAATCTGTTGCATCAAAAGTGATGGGCGTATCCATCCACTTCCCATGTGGCTTCGCCCTAGGAGCAGGAGCTACGGTAGCCATTTCCCACCGCATTGTCTTGAGGACACAGCAAGAAGTGATGTCCCAAGAACCACCGTAGATGGTGTTCAGGGTCTTGTGACGTTCATTGTTGGAGACATAAAAATTGTCATCTACTGTGTTGTAGACAGCCTTCAGGACCTTCTTGGGATCCTGAAAGCCTAGTTCTGTCTCAGTCGGACCTTCGTCAACTTTTTGCTCTCCTTCCCGCTGACGGAAAGGAGCTTCTTCTCGGCGCTTGTTGTAGCGCTCGACAAGGTTTTGGACCTCTCGGCAGTCCTACAGACTGTGCTTGTCCATCTTGTGGATTGGACACCACATCTTGGAACTACCGCCGTCTTCTGACGAAGGTCGAGGTCGTTTTTCGGGGCATGGCCCCCGACCACTCGGAGCTGCAGCAGCTGCAGCAGTAGATGCACCGGCCGACGACTTCTTCTTCTTTTTTCCACCACCGGAGGTAGTGGCTTCAGCTTTGGAGGACTTTTTGTTAGCCTCTGGAGCTGTCTTTGAATGCATTTCTCGGCCCTCTGTGGCCCGGGCACACTTGTCAGCCAGGCTGAACAACTCCGTGACACTGGTGACTTCTTTTGTCGCCAGCTTCTCCAGCATTTTCTTGTCTCGGATGTCTTGTCTAAATCCGACAATAACAGAAGCGTTCGAGATAGAGGGGATGGTATTGTGTACCTGAGAAAACCACTAGATAAAGGATCGCAGCGATTCCCCCATTGTTTGCTTCAAGTCAAATAGGTCTAGTTCGGTGCATGGTCGGGTGTAAGAGCTCCTAAAGTTGGCGATGAACTGTTGGCATAGCTCCACCCAACTACTGATGGAGTCAGGTGGAAGACTCATCAACCAAGACCTGGCGGCCCCAGTTAGAGCCACAGGGAAGTAGTTGGCCATCACGGCCTCGTTGCCTCTTGCTGCAAGTATAGCAGTGGAGTAGATTTGAAAGAATTCGACGGGGTTGACAGTCCTGTTGAATTTCTCCGGCAAATGAGGCCGGAACTTCTGTGGCCAGCAGACCATGCGTAGGTGCATGGACAAGGCAAAACATCCTCCTCCTAGTCCTACTGGAGCAGGGTTGTCCCGAGCATCTCGCCTCTCGCGAGCACACTTAATATGGACACGGCCATCCTACTGTCGGTAGCAGCGATTGAGCTCTGACCCCAGGTCATGCATCGAAAGCCTCGACATAGTATGGGTGTGTCGCGCCCCGGAAGGCAGCGACGTCACCTGTTGATATACAGCACGCCTCCAGTGTTGTGATACGTGAGGACCAAGTCTTCCAGACAAGGTCCTACATTGAGACGGTGCCTGCACCGAAGGGGGAGAACCTTGGTTGCTGATGGCATCAGTTGCGGCTGCAACTAGATGTTGCACATCAGCACACCACTACTCCATCGCACCCTGAGGTGCTTTGGGCGCTGGTGGGCGTTCCAACAGAGTACACACAGCAATCAGCGCGTTCTCAGGGTTGATGTTCGCCGATGCCATGACCGATGCGGGTACCCCATCCTGCTATCCAACATTATTTGTCTGAGCAGATGGTGGTGGTGGTAGTGTGACGCCTGCGAGGACAATGGCGCCCGCTGGTTGCTACATGTTGGAAGGATTCCCCACAGCAGGTTGCATAACGTTGTTGCTGTTGGATGATCCTGTGGCAGAGTTCACCATCTTTTGATCTCAGGCGCCCCTTCCTGGTGCACCAAATGTCGAAGCGTACGAACGACACTTCCCCCAGTACTACTAAATTGTAGCCCGTGGAGGTTCTTGTATCGGTTTGGGCGCGCAGAGATCTTCGACAAGATGATAACACATACTATTTACGTGGTTCGGGCCGCCTGAGCGTAATACCCTACTCCACGGGATGTGTGTTGTTGTATTAGGGATTTGATCCTGCTTGTGTGCGTATGAGCTTGGTTGTTTTGTACCGTGTAGCACATCCCTTTTATAGACCAAGGGATGGCTGTTACATGGGTTGCCTGGCCCGACATGTGGCCCCGGCAGTTATTCTTGCCTAAAACACAATTAAGTGTGTTTAAGCACCCTAATAGCATGATAACACGCCTTAATGGTGGCGTTATCAGTATTAAGAGTCTACTGATCGCGCGCCATTAATATTGTATTCATGGCACATAATTAGGCCTTGTAACTATAGCAATAAGTGTCCCTTAAATGCTTCTGCCGTTGGAGATCCGTGTGTATTCCTGTTGGTAGTGTAGGTCCGGAGGCTCGACACGTGGCGGCTCTGGAGCTCTTCCTCCCGGGGAGGTAGGTCTGAAGTTGCTATACACGTGGAGGCACCGGAGCTTCCTTCTACTGGGGGGTTAGGTTCGGGGTCACTGTACACGTGTCAAGTACGGAGCTCCCCTATGTAGGTAGTTTGGCTTCGGTCTTATATTACACGTGGTAGTGCCGGAGCTACCCATATGAAGGAGATTGTTTTAGTACCGTGTGACACGTGGGGCCTATGGAGGTCTTCAACTTTAACAAGTGGAACTCCCTTGCACTTCTTGCGATATTGTGGGGTACCCGGTACATAGGGTACCGACACTAACCTTTGATCTCCTTCCCATAGAGAAATCCAGAAGAAGTAATGTCTCTGGCAGGGTAACTAGAAGCCGCACAAGGAGAGCGGTCATGCCCCCAACAACCTCCACGGTCCATGAGTACGAAGAGGAAGAGAACCCAATGGGTGATGCACCCGAATGGACTTAACCTCCATCGTATGAGACCGTAGGTCCGCTTGGCATGGATGGTTAGGTGCTACATGGGAAGCGCCCCTATCCACTTCAATCTCTAGCAGCTTGCCTCCAACACTTATGAGAAGATGTCATTCCACTTCTGCTAGAAGTCATCATGACTATAGCCAGGGAATGACAGGCCTCTCTAGACCTATGGAGGAGCTTGAAGTAAGGACGGGAGACATCTACAACACTCTCCAAG
Organism: Tuctoria greenei; assembly: GCA_036927565.1. Lineage (NCBI taxonomy): Eukaryota > Viridiplantae > Streptophyta > Magnoliopsida > Poales > Poaceae > Tuctoria > Tuctoria greenei. The sequence continues at coordinate 200,152,357 of JAYESD010000006.1, forward strand.
GGCATGTCCAAGGTACCCAAGACCGGCAACAACACATGGACGCTCAATTCACCAACTTCAACTCCACGCTACAACAACAACAAGCCGATCTCGCAGCATGCTTCCGTCATCAAGGGTTCAACCCTTATCACAGAAGTGAGTGAAGAACAAGCTTGGGGGAGGACCCCCACTTGAGGTAAATTGTATCAACCCCTTGCATATTTATTTTCCACTTACCCATCATCCACCTTGCATTAAAAAAGTAGGATAGATTTTATTTTCAAATAAAATAAAAGATGTGTTGTAAATGACTTGGAATTCACATATATGAAATGATGAATAGTTGCTCTGTTTTAATTTTCCTAAGTCCCTAGTTTACAACTTACTACTCTCCAATATATTGCTCTCATTGGCTAAAATTGCTTTTGCCTTGATTTGAAAATTGTGGGTAGCAAAAGCTTAATCCATTCTAAGTTGTTGTAAGATATGATATAGTGATAGAGCTACTATTCCTAGTTTGATAGTGAAACTTAGATTTTCAGATAAATTCTAAAAATATGTAAGTTATCCTCATTTGATTGGAAATACCTTCCAAAGCCATATGATACATTATATTGATAGACCTTATGCATATGCTATTTGTCTTCACATTGACCTTTTGAATTGATTTCTCCTAAGGCTTGCTCTTATGACATAGCAATATTATGTGTTGCAAATATGCCTGTTATATTCCCTACTATTGGTACCCTGCACCAGGTACCCCACGATACCGCAAGAAAAGCTACGAAGTTCCACCTGTCCGATTTGAAGACCTCCGAAGGCTCCACGTGTCCTGCAACACTGGGCCTGCCTCCCTCATTTGGGTAGCTCCGGTACCGCCACGTGTAACACAAGGCCAGACCTAACTCCGTGTATAGGGAAGCTCTGGTCGTGCCACGTGTCTATGGGCTCCGGACCTAACCCCCAATAGAGGGAAGCTCCGGTGCTGCCGCGTGTATAGCAGCTCCGGACCTGCCTCCCCACAGAGGGAAGCTCCAGAGCTGCCACGTGTCGAGCCTCCGGACCTAAGCCAGCAACTGGAATATAGACGGATCTCCAACGGCACGGACATTCAAGAGGCAGTTAAAGCAACCGTAACAAGACCTAATATGTGTCATTAATGCCATGTTAATGACACACGAGTAGAGGAACTTTAGTACCGGTAACGCCGCCATTAAGGCGCGTTATCACACTATTGATCATGCTTAATACATATTGATCGTGTGTTAGGTAACTAAAACTATCAGGGCCACATGTCGGGCCAGGCTGACAATGTAACGGCCAATCCTTGGACTATAAAAGGGCTACGCCGCATGGTACAAAGGAAAGACTCGGAGACGCTCTCTGAACCCCAAGCAACTACACACTAATACATACAACAACCACCCGTGGAGTAGGGTATTACGCTCAGGTGGCCCGAACCACGTAAAATTCCCTGTCACTATCTCGTTCATAATCTCATGCGCGCCCCAACCAATCACGAACCTCTACAGACTATGATCTAGTAGTACCGGGGGATGTGTCGATCACACACTTCGACATTTGGCGCACTAGGTAGGGGGGCCTAAGATTTCGAGATGGTGAACTCTGCGGCAGCATCGTCAAATGGCAACGTCGGAGACTTAACGGAGGAAATCCCTCCAATGCCCAACAGCCAGCTGGCACTGTTGTCCCAGCGGGTGTTGCTGCACCATCACCACCACCTGCTCTGGCTGCTAACGCTGGACAACAGGATGGTGCCCTCATGTTGGTGACTGCATCAACAAACAACTCGGACAACGCGAAAATCGTTACACGTACTCTGCTCCAGTGTCCTCCAGCGGGTGGAGCTCCTCCACAGCCATGGAACAATGGCGTACTGATGTCGAACATATGGTTGCAGCCGCAGAAAATGCAATCAGTAACCAAGGCTTGCCCCCTGCTGGGCAGGCAACTTCAAAGCGGAGGACCTTGTCTGGCAGAGTTGGCCCTCAAGTTTCACAGCACAGAAGACGTGTTGTGTCTCAACAAGTGACGTTGCTGCCCTCCAAGGCACATCGTACTCACAATGCGTCGAGACTCTCGACACATGATCTCCGGTCGGAGCTCAACCAAAGATATAGGCAGCAGGATGGCCGCGTCCACATTGAGCATGCTCGCGCAAGACGAGAGGCTCGGGAAAACCCTTCTCCTTTGGGAGTAGGGGGCGGCTATTCGTCCCTTGCCATGCACCTTCACATGGCTCAATGGCCACAGAAGTTCTGGCCTCATTTGCCAGAGAAATACGACAGGACTGTCAACCCCGTCAAATTCCTATAAATCTACCCCACTGCCATCCTCGCGGCGGGGGGCAATGAGGCTGTGATGGCCAATTACTTTCTCGTGGCTCTGACTAGGACAGCTAGGTCCTGGTTCATGAGTCTTCCACCTGACTCCATCAACAGTTGGGCAGAGCTATGCCATCAGTTCACCGCCAACTTCGTGAGCTCCTATACCCGGCTCGGCACAGAACTGGATTTGTTTGTCGTGTAACAGAAATTGGGGGAGTTGCTGCGATCATTCATCCAGTGGTTTTCCCAGATACAAAATACAGTCCTTTCCATCTCCAACACATCTGTTGTTGTGGCATTTCGACAGGGCATCAGAGATAAGAAGATGTTGGAGAAGCTGACGATGAAAGATGTCACCAGCGTCATGAAACTCTTCATCCTAGCCGACGAGTGTGCCAGGGTTGCGGAGGGCCGTGAAATGCACTCCAAGCCAGCTCCGAAGGCTACTAAAAAGTCCTCCATGGCTAAAGCCACTACCTCCAGTAGTGGAAAAAGAAGAAAAAGTCCAATGACAAGAAGAAGTCGTCGGCCGACACGCCTCCTGCTGTTGCAGCTGCAGCTCCGGGTGGCAGGGGGCCACACCCCAAAAAACGTCCTCGACCATCGTCTGGAGGCGGCGGCGGTCAAAAGATGTGGTGTCCAATCCATAAAATGGACACTCACAATCTTGAAGATTGCCGCGAGGTCCAAAACCTTGTTGAGCGCTTCAACAAGCGCTGAGAAGAAGCTCCTTTCCGCCAGTAGGAAGGAAAGCAGAAAGTCAACGAAGCTTTGGCTGATCTGGAGCTAGGCTTCTAGGACCCCAAGAAGGTCCTGAACTTTTACCGTCAACGATGATTCTGACATCTCCGACACCAAGCATCAGAAGACCCTGGATACCATATATGGAGCGTCATGGGATATCACCTCCCGTCGCATCCTCAAGACGATATGCCACAGTTCCAACTGCCAAGGCAGAACCCCATCGGAAGTGGATGGACACTCCCATCACTTTGGATGCTACAGTTTTCCCCAAGAACATGATTGGAGCCGGTCAACTACAATTGATGGTGTCTCCTACCATCAATAACGTCCAGCTCTACCATGTCTTGGTGGATGGAGGTGCGGGGATCAACCTCCTCAGTTATGAAGCGTTTGTCAAGATCCAGTTGAAACTCTCGGACCTTCACCCCTCACGTCCTTTCTCTGGGGTAGGTCCGGGGGCCATCAGTCCCCTCAGCTCAATTACACTCCCAGTGACCTTCAGGACTTGGAAGAACTACAAGATCGAGAAGCTGGTCTTTGATGTGGCGCACATCAGCTTACCCTTGAATGCCATCCTAGGCAAGCCAACCCTGTATAGGTTTACAACCACAGCTCACTATGGCTACTTCGTGTTAAAGATGTCGACACCTTCGAGCGTTCTTCGGATCCACGGGGATCACACTGCAGGAGTCACTGCACCGGAAGAACTCCACGCACTAGCAACAGCGCATTAGGAAGCATCCGGCAAGGAGCTAGCTGCTCAACCTCCGAGCACTCGTCATTGAGGCTCAACCTCTACACCATGCGTGTAGCCAAGCGGCAAAACCGACATCCCTATCAAAGTCGTCCAAATTGGTTCTGATCCTGCCCATACAACCCGTATATCGGGAGGTCTGGACAACAAATAGGAACTCGCGCTCATCACTTTCCTCCAGGCAAATGTTGAGGTCTTTGCCTGGCAACCATCACAAATGCGTAGGATACCTAAGGAGGTGATTGAGCACAGCCTGAAGATATACCCCAACGCATGGCCAATACACCAGAAGCCCCGAAAGCAATCAGTCTAGTGGCAGAACTTCATCATACAAGAAATCAAGAAGCTGCTTGAAGCTGGTTTCATCCGGGAGGTTCATCATCCATGATGGCTGGCAAACCCAGTCGTTGTACCCAAGGCCGGCGGGAAGCTTCAGATGTGTATCGACTATACCTCCTCGAATAAGACATGTACAAAAGACCCATTCCACTACCTAGGATAGACCAGCTAGTGGATTCCACCTCCGGGTGCGAACTATTGTGTTTTCTAGATGCATACGCTGGATATCATCAAATTCAAATGTCTAGGGAAGATGAAGAGCATACCGCCTTCATAATAGTAGATGGGTTGTATTGTTATACTGCCATGCCATTCGGTCTAGAAAATGATGCTTCAGCATTTGTGCAAGCCATGCACGAAAATCTTTGGAGAGCTCATCAGGGACTTGGCGGAGTTCTACATCGATGACATTGTCGTGAAAGTCAAGAACAAGGAGTCACTCCTTGACAACCGACAAGCTGTCTTCGACAAGCTGCCTGTGAAACACACCAAGTTGAACCCAAACAAATGTGTCTTTGGGGTTAGCTCTTGGAAGCTCCTTGGATTCTCGGTGACTCATCGAGGAATTGAGGCAAATCCAACAAAGATCAAGGCTATTGAAGACATGCGACCCCCATCCGGCGTCAAGGATGTCCAAAAGCCAACTGGATATCTAGCTACGCTCAGTCGATTCATCCCAAGAATGGAAAAACAGGCACTTCCCTTCTTCAAGCTATTGAGGAAGTCCGGGCCATTCCATTGGTCCGAAGAAGCAGAAAAGGCGTTTCAAGAGCTCAAGCAGCTCCTCACCACACTACCAATCCTGGTAGCTCCGGAGCCTAGTGAGCCTCTTTTGCTTTACATTTTGACAACTATGGAGGTTGTCAGCATGGTCCTGGTCGCGGAAAGACCAGAGCCACCTACAGTTCAGGAGCTCAAACCCCTCCGGGAGGGTCCGGAGCTACCTGAAAGCGAGTCTGGATACCAACCCCCAGGCACGGATCTTCAAGGCAAGCTACCCGAGGATCAACCTCCCTCGACCGAGGGAGGTCTCACGGCTGAAGAGAAAGTTCGGGACCCCTCCGGGAGGGTCCGTGAAGCTCAACAATAAGGTCTGGACCCCTCCGGGATGGTCTGGGTTGATGAAGAAGAAGCTTCAGGGCCTTCCACGAAGGTTCGAACTATCCAGTGGCCAGTGTACTTCATCAGTAAAGTACTCCATGATGCCAAGACTCAATACATTGAGGTGCATAAGCTGCTTTATGCAGTTCTCATCGCCTCAAGGAAGCTATATCACTACTTCGAAGCCCACAAGATATCAATGGTAACCTCCTGTCCACTGCATGCTATACTGCACAATCCAAATTCAAGGGGAAATATTGCAAAGTGGGCGGCAGAGTTGGCTGAATTCGATCTAGAATTCCTGCCTCGACATGCTATCAAGAGTCAGGCATTGGCCGACTTCATAGCGGAGTGGACACCTTCTTTATCAAACCCAGGGAGGCCTAGTGAGCAGAAGTCGGAACCCAAGGTCCCGATCTTCACCGAGTCTCACTAGACTCTCTACTTAGACAGCTCCGTACAAAAATAGGGGGTCAGAGCTGGAATTCTTCTCCTTGCTCCGACTGGGGAGAAGGTCAAGTACATGGTACACCTTGACTTCAAGGCAACCAACAACATGGCAGAGTATGAAGCTCTCATCTACAGGCTCAAGGTGGCGCTATCATATGGCATCAAGCAGATGCTGGTGAAGGGTGATTTGCAACTCATTATAAAGCAAGTCAAAGGCGAATGCAGCTGCAACAACCCACAACTCGCTGCTTACCTCCTTGAAGTCTAGAAGCTCCAGAAGGACTTCCACGTCCTAGAACTTTGCCATGTCCAGCGTCTCAATAACGTTGAAGCTGATGAACTCTCGGCAAAGGCTTCAACTGAAGCTCAAGCTCCCGACAGATTTTTTCAGGAGATTATCAAGACCTACCGCTCATCCTACCTAACTGAGTGAAGGGGGCAAGACCAACACCTCAAAGATGGCAGTCCCGGTGGCCCTATTACCATGGCATCCACCAAGGATCGTAGGCGCTGCAGGAAGCTCCAAGCAATCCAGCGTGCAAGATCCACAGGCTCAAGTTAGCTCTGATGCATGGATCTCGGAGATCCGAAGCTACTTGAAAGACAACATCCTTCCTGAAGACAGTGCATCCATTGACCGGATCGTCAGATTGGCTAAAAAATACATGCTGGTAGAAGGGGATCTCTACCAGCGCGGTGCCAACGGCGTCCTAGTGCGGTGCATTGCCAGGGAAGAAGGTCGCGAGCTCCTTGCAGAAATCCATGGAGGCAAGTGTGGGAACCACGCGTCTTCCCGCACGCTGGTTGGTAAAGCCTTCTAGCATGGCTTTAGTAGCCTACAGCACTCCAGGATGCAGTCGAGTTGGTAAAAAGTGTGAAGCGTGCCAGTTCCACGCGAAACAAATTCACACACTGGCTCAGTCACTGCAAATGATACCACCTACATAGCCATTCGCTGTGTGGGGGATGGAAATTTTGGGACCCTTCCCAAAAGCCGTCGGAGGTTACAAGTTCATGTACGTCGCCATCGACAAGTTCACAAAGTGGCCAGAAGCTACTCCAGTTGTGACAATCAACAAACAATCAACTATCAAGTTATTGAAGTCCATAGTCTGTAGATTTGGAGTTCCGAACAGAGTCATTACTGACAACGGAACCCAATTCACAAGTACAACATTCCAAGAATGCGAAGACCTTGACATTCAAGTCAGCTACACATCAGTAGCTCACTCGGCGAGTAATGGTCAAGCCGAAAGAGCAAATGTAGAAATACTAAAAGGACTCAAGATGCGCACTTACGAGCGCCTGAAGAAATATGGATCCAATTGGATAGAGGATCTTCCGTCCACACTATGGGCGAGCAGGACAACACCTAACTGGTCAACTAGAGAGACTCCCTTCTTCCTGGTGTACGGAGCTGAAGTGGTCCTTCCTCCGGAGATCACCATGGGGTTGCTCCGGGTCCGGACCTTCGAGGAAACCATGCAGGACAAGCTCCGGTGTGAAGACCTTGACCTCATCGACGAGGGAAGGTGCCAAGAATCTGTTCGAAATGCACGATATCGCCAGGTGCTCCAGTGCTATCACCAAAGGAATGTGCGCAACCGACATCTTGAAGAAGGCGACCTGGTGCTATGAAGAATACTAACTCATGAAGGGATGAACAAACTGTCCCCCAGCTGGAAGGTCCCTTCCAAGTGATCAAAGTATCTCGTCCCGAATGCGTTCACTTGGCAACAGAGGATGGGACTCCACTTCCCAATCCATGGAATATCAAGCACCTCTGTAAGTTTTACGCTTAGTTTCACGAAAGTGAGTCTGTAATTACACACAATGTAAGTTATAGAGTCCATACACAGAGTCAGGTAGGTCCTAGAGGAGACCATCCGGACCCCTTCGGGAGGGTCTGGGAAGTTCAAGCCCACCAAACTTGGTCCCTGTACTGAAAGTGTGGCTTACCTACCCTGGGTTTGAACAAGATGAATAACACACTTGGCCTGGTTTTGTACCCTAAGTGTGTCCTTGTCTCCCCTGTATTTCGAACCTATAATGAAAGATATTGTTGTGTGAAAACAGACTCCTCGTGCATTAATTTTGTACATGCTCTTTTTCTTTTATTATCTTCTCCTTCTTGTCTATAACGAAGTTGTGCAATTCTTTTTGAGATTTAGTCCAAGTTATTCATATGATATACGAGTTATATTGTTGATCTTTTTCGGATCATAGCATTGCTAGATGGTCTACTCGCCTGAACGCCAAAGCCAATAACAGGTTCGGAGTGCGCTATCGACTTAGACTCGTCCAGCACCCTAAGTATGCCACTCTACCTATATTCCGCCAGGCCTCATTAGGGCGGGTCCAGAAGACATTCGGATCTGAAGAGATTACATCAATTTACTTGTTATCATGTTGAGTTCCTTCGACCTAAATTTCAAATAAGAACAGTAAGCCGCAAACAACTTATAGACAAAAGGACGAATTTTACTGTTTTCTTGTCTTTAACGCGTAGGAAAAATGGAAAGCTCATGGCAATGGTGGATGTTGCCGGAGATACTAAGCTCTGACAATCCCCAGGGGGCCCGCTGTCGGCGTTTTATACGTTGAAAGTGGGCATCCTCGGAGCTAACAAGCTCTGACAACTTCCATGGGGGCCAGTTGTCGATGTGAAGAACTAACGGCGATCTAAACAAAGATGGTGAAGAAATCACCCCATGGGGTCCGCCGTCGACGTATTATATGTTGACAAGTGGACACCGTCGAAGCCAAGGAGCTCCGACCACCCCCAGGGGGCCCGCCGTCGTCGCTCTACGTGTTGATAGTGGGTGTTGTCGGACCTACCAACCTCCGACAACCCCCAGGGGGCCCACCGTCGACGCTCTACGTGATGACAATGGGTGTCATCAGGCCTACCAACCTCGGACAACCTGCAGGGGGCCCGCCATCGACACTCTATGTTTTGGTATTGGGCGCCGTCGGACCTACCAAGCTCCAACACCTCCCGGGGGTCCCGCCGTTAACGCAACAAAGGGTCCCTGGAGATGTCGGAAGTAAACTTTGGACCTAAGAGCTAAGTGTTATAGCTACAATTTCAAAGCATTCAAGTCATCAAGACATTGTCAGATCCTTTTGGTACATGTTCGCAATCAAATTGTGTACATCTACCAGGAGGCCAACAAGATAACGAACAGTGCATTAAAGACAAATACAAAATATATTTCATTCATTCAAGAATATTGGATTTCATTCATTCAAAGGATTGGATTACAAAACGAGGATTACAAGTGAAAGGCAGAAGAAAAAGGTCCTAGCTACTAGAGGTCCTAAGTCCTATGGAAAAATGAGGCAACTGTCTTGGCAGCCTCACGAACGCTGGCTCTCACAGCATCTTCCTCTTTGGCAATGGGTCCTTCGACCACCGGATCTAGAGATAAGTGGGTGTCCCAGCTTTTGAAACACGTTAGCACATATTCAGCGATGTTCTTGGCTAGAGACTTCCCCTCTGTCTCCAGTTGGTCGACGATGACGTTACCCATCATGTCCAGCTTGTTGCTGGTAGACCTCAACGCCACCAGCGCCTTGCCCAGCTCCAGCTCTGGGTCATCCAGACGTATTGGACTGAAGCCAAGTGGCACCAGAGTTTTATTGGCATGACCCAAAAAATCCCATACTCACTGGTACTTAGTCGCCCTCATACTCCTCAGTTCCTCCAGTGACCTCCAGGCGGCCGCAAGCTTTGAACCTTCTCGGGCGACGCACTCGACCTCCTTGGCATGTTGCTGAATACTCTCAGCCACCTCCTTTTCGCGGTCAGCAAGCTCCTACTCCCATAGGTGGATGCGGTTCCGGTGATTTGCCAGGTCCTTCTCCCCGCCTTTCACCTTCACCTCCCTGGTGGCGACATCAGCTTCTCTTTTGGAGATCTCATGTCCCATCTTCCAATTCTTCTCCTCCTCTTGCTTGCACCGTTGTTCAAATTTTTTGGTGCGGTCAGCCAAGCTTTGCTCCCCAGAGACAACCTCTAGGCGAGCTCCTCTTCCCTCTTCAAAAGATCCTCCTGCTTCTCCAGCAGTTTCTCTTCCCTCTCATCGAGGGCCCCCCAACGCTTGAGGAGCACTTCATATAATTCGTTGAGGTTGTCCTGACGATCGTCAGCAGCCTCATTGGTCTCCCGAGCATGATCCAAAATCTCCCGGGCTTTCTCGTCGAGATCCATAATGGTAGCCTCCCGCTCGTTCAATAGGCAGTCCATCAGTGCTAGTCGGACCTTCTCCTTGGCCACCCATTCCCGTTGGTCAGCAAGCCTTGACTGCATCAGCTTTGTCTCGAAGTGAAGCCTATTGCGCCAACGCCTCAAGGTGTTGCGCTCTTCTTCGAGGGTCTTGCTTTCATAGTCGAAGGCCAGCTGAACTTGGCGCAGACTAGAGCAGGCATTGTCGATAGACAATGCTAGAGGAGTTGGCTTCGGGCCAGCCTAGATCTCACCCGCCGGCTCGAGCGGATTTTCAAAAATATCGATGGGTCCCATGGCACAAGTGTGGTCCCCTGCGATTCCACGGCACTAGGGCCGACTTCCGGAGTTGATGAGGAAGGTCCCCCCGCCGAATCTTCAATCATCGGCTCTGTGGGTGGAGGACCTATAGTTCACTCTTGTGGGTGCTCCGACTCTAACATAGACACCTCTGAAGTAATCACCTCCGAGGTGGATGCTGCAGCTTCGTCTGGAGCTCCCTCCACCTCCGGCTCAGGTGCTGGGACTTCAACTTCTTCTAGCAAAGGGGACAGAGCTTCATTTACCTCCAACTCAGGCGCCAGAGTCTCTGCCATCTCTATTTCCAACGTTGGAGCTTCAACCTCCAGTGCTAAAATTGATGACACTTCATCACAAATATCTCCCCCGTGGTCCAGCGCTACCGCGGGAGCTTCTGGCGTCGTCTCTGGATCCAAGTCGATGACAGCTGGCGTCGGAGCGGTCGTGTCTTCAGCCACCACTTGGGGAGGCACCAGGATTGAAGCAAGAGCCTCTGCCTACACAGCCTCAGTTGCTGCAGCAGGCGTTGAAGCTCCGGCTTTCTTCTTCGACATTCTGGAAGCAAAGATCAAAAAATTCAAAACAAGAAAACAATAAAAACAAATAGCTCAAGGTGAGAAGACAATGCTTACCTTGCGAGGCTTCCGCCCCAATCATCGTGGAACCTCTTCTTCTAAGGTCCGGAGTCAGAGCCCACCAAATCCAGTGAGGCAGAAACTTCGGACCTTGGCCGAGAATTTGCCGCAGCAACTGGTGTCACCTCAGCCGGGACCTTCCTTGGCTAGGAAGGACCTCTGGACCTAGAGCCCACAGCTAGCACTGGAGTCGGGGTCGATTTGCCAGAGCTAGCACCCCTCAAGGACGCCGACACCGAAAGAGGCGTGGTCGCTTAAGCTCTACTTGGCCGGGGGGAAGAAGCTGCTAGAGATAAAGCCGACCTGAGAGAGCTACCATTAGCATGTCTCAGCTTCCTCTTCCGGCTGGAAGATTCGGTCGTCTCCTTGCCCTTACCCTTGCCGACGTCATCAACCTTTCTAGCTTGGAGCAGTGGGGGCCACCCTCTCTGAAACTCTGGGGATTGAAACACTAGAGGTCTTGCGTAGATGGAGTTAAGGTGTCGCAGGGGATAGCTCCATTCTTAAACTTTTGTAGATGGAGTTTCAAAGCTTCATCATCCAAGTTGGTATTCAAACCGGCTTTAATCTGGTTATGATCCATCTCACTATTGAAAGCCCATGCGAGCCACTCCTTTGTCTTCAGCAGAGCCCACCTGTTCACCAGGAAATTGCAGAAGACCATCTGAGGGGTCACTTCACCCTCTATGCATTCCTGGATCCTTGTCAGCATGAGCTTGTACACTTCGGACAGCTCTGAAACTGCATTCCAAGCATCTGTATCGACATTTGGGAGGCTCTTGGGCAACTCCAACCTCTCTTGCTCCTCCACTGCGTTGATCACCCAGTCTTTCTTCTAGTTGTCCCACTTTCCCAGGGGGGGGGGGGGTCTTCAAGTACTTGAAGGGGCAGCTCTTGCGCTTCACGAAGTAGTAGAAGCCAATCAACTTTGTCCCCTTTACGCTAGTGTGGACCGTGAAGAGGTCCGGAGGAGCTCTATGCACGGTGTAACACCCACCCACGTCTCGCAAAAGTGGACAAAGGTCGCCACTAGAAAGAAGGGGTGGGGGCCAAGGTGATGAAGCTGGAGTTCGTAGAAATCCAGCAGCATCAGCAGAAAACTTGAGAAAGGCGGGATCAGACCCACCATGGCGTACGCCGAGAAATAGACAATCTCTCTGGTGCGCTCCTTCTTGAAGGGAAGCCTGCCGAAGCGGATGTCGTTGTTCAAAGAGTCGCTGGACCACCCCAAGTAGGTCTGGACCTTCGTTAGATCTTTGTTGCTCTTGATCTTGCTGTGGGAAAGACCCAACTCTATCACGGCAAAGTGGAGCAAAAGTTGGAAGGGCTATGCAAAGGTTGGGAGGCTTTGAGCGCAAGTTCGAACGAAAGCGTAAAGAGTCCTCAAACCATGCGGTCTTTCTTTCTTAAGTAAGCCTCCGTAACGCTTGGATGGAAACCGCGATGGGATCAAGATCACATTTCAAAAATCTACCCCGTCAATGACAAATGGGCTCGGGTCCACTTCGGCAGAAAGTCGAAGTTATTACACCAGGTGAACCATTGTCGTGATGGGAAGTTGGAAGCCCGGGGGTGGCGGCCTGACTTGGCGCGCGGAACCGATACAGTTTACGTATTGGGATTCGGTGACTTTCAATTGCGTGAGATCATCACGCAAGGATCTCACCTGCCACGTCAAGAAGAGCCACGTGACGATGGTTTAATTGCGGACCATCACCCCAACGGCCCATCAAAAGGCCTTTGAAGCCGCAGTGTGAGAATCGAAGATGACCCCACCTCCGGTAGAATAACTTAACCCAAAAGGTTTCTCCCACAGGTGGGCTCGGGGCCCACTATCGGTACCCTGCGTACCGGGTACCCCACGATACCGCAAGAAAAGCTACAAAGTTCCACCTTTCCGAGTTGAAGACCTCCGAAGGATCTACGTGTCCTGCAGCACTGGGCCTGCCTCCCTCATTTGGGTAGCTCCAGTACCACCACGTGTAACACAAGGCCGGACATAATTCCCTGTATAGGGAAGCTCCGGTCGTGCCACGTGTCTAGGGGCCCTAGACCTAACCCCCAGTAGAGGGAAGGTCCGGTGCTGCCGCGTGTATAGCAGCTCCGGACCTGCCTCCCCACAGATAGAAGCTCCATAGCTGCCACGTGTCGAGCCTCCGGACCTAAGCTAGCAATTGGAAGATAGACGGATCTTCAACAGCACGGGCATTCAAGAGGCAGTTAAAGCAACAATTACAAGACCTGATTATGTCTCATTAATGCCATGTTAATGACACACGATTAGAGGACCTTTAGTACCGTAAAGTCGCCATTAAGGCGCGTTATCACACTATTAATCATGCTTAATACATACTGATCGTGTATTAGGTAATTAAAACCACCAGGGTCACATGTCGGGCCAGACTGACAATGTAACAGCCAATCCTTGGACTATAAAAGGGTTTGTCGGTACCCTGCATACCAGGTACCCCATGATACCGCAAGAAAAGCTAAGGAGTTCCACCCTTTCAACTTGAAGACCTCTGAAGGTTGCACGTGTTACACGGTACTGGACCCGACTCCCTCATTTGGGTAGCTCCGGATCTGACATGTGTAACGCAAGGCCGGACCTAACTCCTTTCATAGGGAAGCTCCGATCTTGCCACGTGTCAAGTGACCCCGGACCTAACCCCTAGTAGAAGGAAGCTCTGGTGTTACCACGTGTATAGTGGCTCCGGACCTACCTCCCCACGATGGGAAGCTCCGGAGCCGCCACGTGTCGAACCTCCGGAGCTAGGACTTCAACGGAAGGAAAAGAGACCTCCAACGGCTCAGACTTACGAGGGACATTTAAAGCGACAGATACAAGACATGATTACGTGTCATTAATGCTATATTAATGACACACAGTCAATGCACTATTAATAGGGGTAACGCCATCATTAAGGTGCGTTATGACTTTTAATTATGCTTAATACCTGTAGATCATGTATTAGGTTGTTAATTACACCAGGGCCACATGTCGGGCCACGCAAGTGATGTAACGGTCAGTCCTTAGACTATAAAAGGGTTGCGCCATACGATACATGGATATGCAAGATCACACGCTCACAAGCGACACGGATATTCATACGTACAACACACAACCTGTGGAGTAGGGTGTTACGCTCAGGCGGCCCGAACCACGTAAATCTCTCATGTCATCATCTTGTTCATAACCTCACTTGCGCTCCAACCAATCAAGAAGCTCTGCGTGCTACGATCTAAGTAGTACCGGGAGAAGTGTCGATTGCACACTTCGACATTTGGCGTGTCGGGAAGGTGGCATTATACGAGATTTCAAGATGGTGAACTCCATCACAGGTTCATCCAACGGCAAAGTTGCACAACCTGCTGGGGGAATCCCCCCAACGTGCAACAGCCAGCAGGAGCTGTAGTCCCGACAGTCGTTGTACCACCTCCACCTGCTCAATCAAACAATGATGGGCAACACGATGGAGTCATGGTGTCAGTCACTGCATCAACACGCAACAATCCCGAGAACACGCTGATCGATGTGCGTACTCTTCTGGAGCGTCCACTAGCGCCCGGAGCACCTCAGGGTGCGATGGAGCACTGACGCGCTGATGTGCAGCATCTGGTTGCAGATGCAGCAGATTCCATTAGCAACAAAGGTCCTCCCCCTTCTGGGCATGCACCTTCTCAGCATAGAACTTTGTCTGGAAGACTTGGTCCTCATGCATCACAGCACCGGAGGCGTGCTATGTCTCAGCAGGTAACTTTGCTGCCTTCCGGGGCGCGTTGCACCCACACTGTGTCAAGACTCTCGACGCCTGATTTGCGGTCGGAGCTCGACCGCTGCTGCACACAGCAGAATAGTCGTGTACACATCGAGCGCGCTCACGAAAGGCGGGAGGCTCAGTAAAACCCTCCTCCTTTGGAAGTAGGAGGGCGGCTATTCAGCCCTAGCCATGCACTTGCGTATGGTTCGCTGGCCCTAGGAGTTCCGGTCTCATCTGCCGGAGAAATTTGACGGCACCGTCAACCCCGCCGAGTTCCTACAAATATACTCCACCGCCATTCTAGCGGCAGGTGGCAATGAGGACGTGATGGCCAACTACTTTCTAGTGGCTTTGACTGGGACCGCCAGGTCCTGGTTCATGAGTCTGCCGCCCAACTCTATCAACAGTTGGGCGGAGCTATGCCAACAGTTCACCCCAAACTTCGGGAGCTCCTACACCCGACCAGGCACCGAACTAGACCTTTTTGCCGTGAAGCAAATATCGGGAGAATCGTTATGGTCCTTCATCCAGCGATTTTCTAAGATACACAATACCATTCCCTCTATCTCCAACGCATCTGTCATCGTGGCATTCATAGAGGGTATCAGAGATAAGAAAATATTGGAGAAGTTGGCGACAAAGGAGGTCACCAACATCACAGAGCTATTCAGCCTGGCTGACAAGTGCGCCTGAGCTGCTGAGCGCCGGGAAGTGCACTCTAAGCCAGCTCCGGAGGCTAATAAAAAGTCCTTCAAAGCTGAAGCCACTACCTCTGATAGTGGAAAGAAGAAGAAAAAGTCCAATGGCAAGAAGAAGCCGTCAGTCGGCACACCTACTGTTGCGGCATCTGCAGCTCCGGGTGGCCGGGGACCATGCCCCGAAAAGCGACCTCAACCTTCGTTAGAAGACGGCGGTGGTTCAAAGGTGTGGTGTCCAATCCACAAAACGAACAAACATAGCCTAGAAGATTGTCGGTAGGTCCAAAATCTTGTCGAGCGCTACAACAAGCACTGAGAAGAAGCGACTTTTCGCCAGCGGGAAGGAAAACAAAAAGTCAACGAAGCTCCGACTGATACGGAGCTTGGCCTCCAGGACCCCAAGAAGGTCCTCAAGGCTGTCTACAACATAGTCGATGACGACTCTGACGTATCTGACAACAAGCGTCAGAAGACCCTCAACACCATCTATGGACTGTCCTGGGACATCACCTCGCGCCGTGTTCTCAAGACCATGCGGCGGGAAATGGCTTCAGTAGCCCCTACCGCCATGGCAGAAGCACATCGAAAGTGGATGGATACTGAAAGTGCATCTAGGACTCCCTTGTGGGTTTTGGATGATTTATGACAAGCAATTGGGATCCTAATCCTTTTGTTGAGATGAATGCAGGAAAATGATGAAAAATGAGCAAAGTGCCAAAAAGAGGGAAATTGAGAAGGAAAATGAATTTGAGCTCAAGGAGAAGAAATTAGTAGTTTAGTATGTATGGAGTGTGTTAAGGAAACACACCCAAGAGCTCAATCTCATTTGATCACACACACACAATGCACAAAGCTATACAGGACCGGACTAGTCCGATAACAGCCGGACTAGTCCGATATCACTTTCTGCACTAGATCGGACAAGTCCGGTCTCTACCGGACTAGTCTGATATCTTTCTGATCCACTTCGGACTAGTCCTCTCCAATGCGGACTAGTCCTTAACACAATGCACAAGTCACACAAAATCGGACAAGTCTGTTGTGACCCGGACTAGTCCGATATTCATTCTGATCCACTTTGGACAAGTCCGGTGTCTACACGGACTAGTCCGATATACACACTGATCTAAATCGGACAAGTCCTCCAAGTGCGGACTTGTCATCCCAAACACTTAGGGTTTCATTTGTCCGGACAAGTCCGATGGCAATCGGACTAGTCCGAAGCTTTCCAGTAGCGAAATCGGACAAGTCCGTTTTCAACCGGACTAGTCCGATATTCCTGGACACTTAGGGTTTGCTTCGCACAGCACACCGGACTAGTCCGGTCACCACCACGGACTAGTCCGATCTTTCTGAACCCTAACGGTAACTTTTAGAAACCCCATATAAGTAGAGGTGCACGGCCCACTTTCACCCTCTCTCGAACCCTAGCGCCGTCACACCTCCCAAGAGACTCAAAAACCATCTCTCTCCACGAAATTAAGTGCAAAGTCAATCAATCCATTGAAGATCACTTCTAGATCATTGGAGAGGCACTTGGCACACGATTGAGCTCTTGGTTTGAATCTCTAACACACTCTTGTATCTCAATTTGTATATTTCGAAGTGTGTTATTGGTGGTCTTGAAACTTGTAATCAAGGGAGCTCTCAACTTGTGAGATCGCCCCTTCAACTTGGTGATTTACCCCTGTGTGATTAGTGGAAGAGGATTGGCCTTCGTGGCGATCCGACGAGGGAAGGGTTGGTAAAGACCCGGTCCTTTTGTGGGCTCCTCAACGTGGACGTAGGTTGCCTTCGTGGTAACCGAACCACAGGATAAATCTTGTGTCTTGTTCGTTTGTGTTCATCATTCTAGTTGATCAACATTATCTAGGGTTTGATTCATTTTGTTGAATTCAAGTTAAATAGTTGAACAAGAATCATACTTGCAATAGAACTTGACATACAACTATTGAACTGTTATTAAAGTTTATATTTCCGCTGCAAACGTCAACGAAACAATCAAATTGACCTAACTTGATCAACCTAGCCCGTGAAATCCGGACTAGTCCGCACTTTACCGGACTAGTCCGATATATCTGGTTTTGACCTTGTTGTTGAAGTGCTACAGGAACCGAGAAATTTCAAAAAGGCCTATTCACCCCCCTCTAGGCCTACATTCAATTGGTATCAGAGCAGGTTCTTCAAGAAAGAGTGCAACCACTCGAAGAGATCATGTCGGACATGAAGGAAGTCCAGAAAATCAACAACCAGGAAGAAATGAATAATGACAAGCACCAAAAGCTTGAAAAGTATCTCGAAGCCATTCAAGACTTCGATGATGATGATGAGGAGACATTGGAGCTGAAAGCACTCCTTAGAAAGAAAGCGCTTTCCAAAGGGAAATCTAAAGTCGAAGAAAAGAAGAAGGGGAGTAGTCACACCGACTACTCCCGATATCCTTTTAATTATGACCATTTAAATTCTAACAGCAGTCATTATCTATCTATTCCTCTCGGAAAAGCCCCACACTTCGATGGGAGTGATTACTCCATGTGGAGGCAAAATATGAAGATGCACTTGATTTCCCTTAACCCAAGTTTATGGCATATTGTGTGCACAGGAATAAACATCCTCGATGACGATGAAGAGCTCACGCCAAGTCAAGAACAAGCCATCCACAGGAATGCCCAAGCCGCAGCCGTTATCACCTCATCTCTAAGTCGAGATGAATTCACAAAGGTGGACGGATTGGAAATTGCCAAAGAAATCTGGGACACACTACAGACAGCACATGAAGGTGACCGGCATGTGCGGGAGGCAAAGATTGAAATGATTGAAGGCGAACTAGGAAGGTTCGCGATTGAGGAAGATGAGTCTCCCCAGGACATGTACAACAGAATGAAGACTCTTGTGAACAAGGTTCGATCATATGGGAGCAAAAAGTGGAATGACCACGAGGTTGTAAAGCTCATCCTTAGAGCCTTTATGCCTCGCAACGTCACACTTTGCTCTATGATCCGAGAAAGTCCCGGGTACAAGAAAATGACTCCGGATGAACTGCTTGGCAAGATCATCAACTTTGAGATGATGGAGAAGCAAGCCAAGCACGTAAAAGAAATAGCCGACCTCACATCAGACAAGAAGAAGGGAGTTGCCCTAAAGTCCTCACTCAAGCCTCTATCCAAAGAAGTAAGAGAAGCACAGCTTGAGGAGGACAGCGATGATGAAAGCAGTGAGCTGGATGAAGAAGATATGATTTTGTTCATGAAGAAGTTCAAAAGAATTATGAAGAAAGACAAGGAACAAAATCGAGTGAAGGAAAATACAAGGAGAAGACAAAGCCGAAGATGAGACGGGCATGCTATAATTGTGGTGAGTACAATCACTTTATAGTCGATTGCCCGTATGAGGACAACAAGAAGAAGAGTAAAAAGTCCAAGCCTCAACCGAAGAAATTCTTCAAGAAGAAGAACAAGCTGAACAAGCACACATCGGAAAGGAGTGGGACTCAAACGATGAGTCCTCATCGTCCGATGAAGAAGAAATGGCTAGCATAGCCATTGAAAGCATGTCCAAGAAACCCACACTCTTCCCCACGCTCGGTGCAAAGAAGGCAAATGGAACTTGCCTCATGGCTAAGGAAGGTAAACGCAAGGTAAACATCAAAACTCCTTCCTTGCATTCTTACTCAAGTGATGATGATCTAGATAGTGATGATGAATATATGCTAATTGGTTTAGATAGAAAAACTGCTGCTAAAATGAAATTTTCGCTTAACCAACTTGTTGAGAAGGAAGAGCTAATTGATCGTCAAGAAGACATGATTATCTCCCAAAAGGAGAAGCATGTCGAACTTGACAATCTTCTAGCTCTTGAAAAGGAGAGAAACCACTCACTAGAGCTTGAGCTAGCTTCAAGCAAGAAAACTTGCTTGGAGTTAACCAACTCAAACGTTGCAATCAAGGATCAACTTGATGACCTAATCAAGGTCAACAAGATCCTTGAAGTGCAGGTTGAGTCACTCAAGCTTAGTGAACCTTCCTCCTCTTCAAGCCTACCTTCTCAACCCACTTCAACTAATATCGTTCATATTTGCAAATGTGATAAAATTAACACCAGGTTGAAGGAAAATTCTACCTCCACAAAGGACAAAAATCCTACACAATGTGTAATATTTGACAAGGAGAGGATCAACTATGCACGTAGTGCATATTTGGTCCAAAGACCTCCAAATGTCAAGTATGGCATTGGTTACTCTTATGATGGAAAGCAAAGAGCTGGAAATCATAAGAATAACAAGGGAAGAATTACCTTTGTGAAGGGAGGACCCTCACAACCTGGTAACTCGAAAACTAAAAACCTGAACTCTCATGAAAACCGGACTAGTCCGGTTGTGGTCCGGACAAGTCCGGTCATCCGGACAAGTCCGGTCACACAGACTAGTCCGAACCATAATCAACAGCAACTCTTGTTTAAAACCTTTGATGCTTCTTATGTATTAATAAAAAATAATGTTGGTAAAGTGTATGCTTATTATGCTGGGCCACGCCATGGGAACACAAAATCCCATGTGTGGGTGCCCAAATGTATTGTTACTAACCTCCAAGGACCCAAGCAAGCTTGGGTACCTAAAACCAAGGCGTAATTTGTTTTTGCAGGCCTACTCCTCCGGTGGATCCAAATGGGTGCTAGAGAGTGGATGCACCAACCACATGACCGGAGAAAGGAGGATGTTTGTGGAGTATGAAGTGAACAAGGACCCAAACGAAGGCATCTACTTTGGGGATAACAGTCAAGGAAGGGTTGATAAGTAGGTTTAGGCCCGATCTTCCGAAAGGTATGTCGATTGGGGTGGAGAACTCGACGTTGATGATCCGCGGCACTCGAGCGGTTCGAGTACCCCTGCAATCACTACACCATGGCTCCGTTGGTTATCAACCGTGCTGCACACGCTTGACCTCGCCAAGAAGGCTAATCCCTGCAAGTGCAATCGAGAACACGAGCAAGAACGTAGAAGACACGATCGGAAATCGAGAAATTGGGGTCTCACAAACCGTAGAACGGCGATTTTATTGATCTAAGCAAAACCCAATTGTTCATGGCGGCTACTAAGGAGTATATATAGGTGGGAGGACGTCCAAGGGGTTGTTAGGGTCGTGAACTAACCCTAAGACACGAAAATAATGGACTTAGACTTGATACAAGGCCCAATGGCCCAATACGGTGGCGCAGCACCCTGACAGATTCTGTACTTAATTTTGTTTCGAAGATTCCCGTCGACTCCGAAGTAATTTTGACATGGGACCGGCCCCATTGGAAATTTTATCCTCTCCCCTTTCCGTGCATATGTAGAACGTTCAAAACGGAGTTCGTATGTGTCCTGGGCGTCCGTTTTAGTGCGTACTGCTCCTGGACTCCGAGTTGGTTACGATTTGGAGTTTGGTTCGGTTTCCATCTTCTTTGAACGAATTCTCTGGTCTTCCACGTCCCTAATACTCCCTCCAAGTACTCCTTGAACCTCTCCATGGATCCTAATCACAAATAAACCATTAAGTAGCAATTTATGCTCAAAAACATATAAGGAAATATATAAGAACGAGTTCACCTCTGAAATTAATTGTTGGGTATGAACTCTATTGATTGCATCTTGTATGTTCAATAGAGTGTTGTTTGTATCCATAGAAGTGATGTCCTCATCATCCTCCCCTTCTTGAATTGGAGTCGTCCTCGACTCAAGTTCATCTTCTATCATGTGTGGGTCCATATGTACAACGCCATCAAATCTTCTTGTAAGCATGAAAGGAGGAGGCCAAGGTGGTGGACGACATAGTGCACCATCTTGATCTTGTCCAAACAAGAGCGCACATTCACTTGAGCCAGGATCCCAAATAAATAAACTTTGTACCATATTTGTAGGTGTAATGATAATGTGCATGATCTCGTCATTCTCCCCTTCTTTATGACAAGCCGTCCTCGGCTTGCTCGTATGTCCAGGAAAAAGGATTGCTTTGGGGGTAGAATGAACTCCGTCCATATTGCACGACTGCAGCGAACAATACTTCTCTTTTATTTTTTGTCCCTGCTGCAAGAAAAAAATACTAGAAAAGCTTGACAAAACATTATTAGCGTTAGTGCATTCATTTACTTGACCATGTTGTTGCAGCACAAAAGGAGCTTCCTCATTTGAACATATGTAAACTTTATGCACCATAAACATACCACTATGTTCATATTTGCCTATAGCATAAAAAATATTTCTACTTAACAAAGGCAATTGAGACTGAGAAAATATTATCTTCTCTACGATATCTAGATCACAAAGAGTGTCAAATTCAATATAGCCCAAAGTATTTAGAGAAGATAACAATTTCAGCTCGTCCCTTTCACATGTAGTTGGGATCAAATGCTTAATTTCAGCACAAGTGAGTAATAAAGTATCAAATTCATTTGGTTGTTCTAGCATAGGTACAATATAATTATCAGCACACAACTCATTTTTGTTGTAAGAATCAGTAGGAAAATCAACTAATGGTAAATGTGTATTATGAAAAGGTTCATCTTGTTGCTGCTCATCGATAGTATGATTGGTAGCAAAATTCAGCACATCTGAAAATGTCATACCTTGGTTAACTGTATAGCATTGTCCATTAACACTACTCTCATTTTCAGCAAGAAATTCAAATGCATTATGAGTTGATCCATCTAAAATTTCACAAGTGTTGTCGAAAGCCTCGTTCTCTTTTGCATCATCTATATTATTTCCTATATTCTCCTGCAAAACGTTAGACACAAAAGGAGGAACAACAAGAAATTTCTCCTCAAATTGCTGAATTTCTTCTTTGCACATAGATACATTAGCAAAAGTTTCTCGCATAAGAATTTTCGTTTCTTTCCATGTCCGAGGTTTTTCTAATTCATTTAAATTATTCCACCAAGTTAATGCACAACCTACTAATGCACTTGCAATATTTCTAATCTTCCTCCTCTCACACATATGACATTTTCCAAAAATTTTATCCAACTCTATTTCCCAAGCAATATATTCATCGTAACCAAAACCATCATAAGAAGGAAGAGATGGGAGAATGTAATTACTTCTTGTGGAAGGTGTTATAAAGGTGGTCTGAATGTCATTTGAATCCTTGGTTGATGTTTGATTTTTAGTGAGCAACTCTATCGCCGTCTTCATCATGTCCATCATCTCAGCATATAATGCATGATTCTTGCTTTTACCTGACATTGTTAGTAGCAAACAGAAGACAACACAAAAAATATGTTATCCCTATCAACTACAAAGGATAATGGAAAAGTGGAAGTGGAATCACACACTCTCAAGCGTCTTACCACGCTCTTACAAGTGTTCTTACCGACACTGCAGGTGGCAAACGGTGGCCGGTATGAAGAAACCAATGAAGCGTGGGATGATTGCAAAAGTGTATCGATTCTGCTCAAGAGTAAGGTGTAGCTTGGATGGCACTTTATTTGTAGCAAGGATTAGCAACAATGAAATCAGATAGTAAAGTTGAGTAAGTGTCCAAAGTACTTGTCAAAGTTGCTGGTCTAAATGTGTTCCTAGTAGTTCAAGTTAGCAAGACATGAGACAAAACTAGATGACACAAAGAATGCAAGCACTTCTGTTTTTTTGTTGTTTTTTTTCCTCTTTTTTTGTGCGGCTTTTGTTTCTTGTTTTGCACTTGCCTTTTTCTTTTTTCTTCCTTTTTTTTTCAGAATGTGCTGCAAGGGAAGAACACAATGAAAATCAACCTAAGATATCTCGTGTGTCTGTCGCAGATTTTCTGCTCAACCTTCCAAGGACAAATAGGCACACTTATAGGTGGGAGGACGTCCAAGGGGTTGTTAGGGTCGTGACCTAACCCTAAGACACGAAAATAATGGACTTAGACTTGATACAAGGCCCAATGGCCCAATACGGTGGCGCAGCATCCTGACAGATTCTGTACTTGATTTTGTTTCAAAGATTCCCGTCGACTCCGAAGTAATTTTGACATGGGACCGGCCCCATTGGAAAGGTTATCCTCTCCCCTTTCCGTGCATATGTAGAATGTTCAAAACGGAGTTCGTATGCGTCCTGGGCGTCCGTTTTAGTGCGTACTGCTCCTGGACTCCGAGTTGGTTACGATTTGGAGTTTGGTACGGTTTCCATCTTCTTTGAACGAATTCTCTGGTCTTCCACGTCCCTAATACTCCCTCCAAGTACTCCTTGAACCTCTCCATGGATCCTAATCACAAATAAACCATTAAGTAGCAATTTATGCTCAAAAACATATAAGGAAATATATAAGAACGAGTTCACCTCTGAAATTAATTGTTGGGTATGAACTCTATTGATTGCATCTTGTATGTTCAATGGAGTGTTGTTTGTATCCATAGAAGTGATGTCCTCATCAAGGGTCCTCGGTACCAGTAAAATAGCAATATCCTCTGAACATACTCTTTCGCATGTTTTACACGTTGAATCTTTAGATTATAACCTGCTGTCCATATCTCAATTATGTGACAAAGGTTATAATTGCTTGTTTACTAACGAGGGTGTGACCGTCTCAAGGAGAAGTGATGGTTCCGTTGCATTCAAGGGTATGTTAAAGGGAAAGCTTTACCTTGTTGACTTCAACAAGGATAAAGCCGAACTCGACACATGCTCGATTGCAAAAACAAACATGGGTTGGCTGTGGCATAGACGGCTGGCACATGTTGGTATGAGGAACCTTCAAAAACTCCTCAAGGGCGATCACATCCGAGGTTTGAAAGATGTTGTGTTTGAGAAAGACAGGCCTTGTAGCGCGTGTCAAGCAGGGAAGCAAGTTGGAGCACAACATCCCGCGAAGAACATCATGACCACGACAAGACCGCTCGAACTACTTCATATGGACTTGTTTGGTCCAATTGCTTACATAAGCATCGGAGGTAATAAATACGGTTTAGTTATTATTGATGATTTTTCCCGCTTCACTTGGGTGTTCTTTTTGCATGACAAGTCAGAAACACAAGGAACACTCAAGAAATTCTTCAAGCGAGCGCAAAACGAGTTCTCACTATCAATCAAGAGTATTCGGAGCGACAACGGCACGGAGTTCAAGAACATACAAGTGGAGGAGTACCTTGATGAGGAAGGAATCAAGCACGAATTTTCAGCACCATACTCTCCACAACAAAATGGAGTCGCCGAGAGGAAGAACCGAACGCTCATAGAGATGGCAAGAACAATGCTCGATGAATACAAAACTTCGGATCGATTTTGGGCGGAAGCAATCAACACCGCTTGCCATTCCACAAATCGACTCTACCTTCATCGACTACTAAAGAAGACCCCCTATGAGCTACTCACCGGTAACAAACCGAACATTTCATATTTTCGAGTTTTCGGTTCTCCTTGCTATATTTTGAACAAGAAGCCCAGGACTTCAAAGTTCGCTTCGAAGTCCGATGAAGGTTTCTTGCTTGGTTATGATTCGAACACTTACACCTATCGTGTTTTCAACAAGGCCTCCGGACTTGTTGAAGTGGCACGTGACGTAGTGTTCGATGAAACTAATGGCTCCCAAAAGGAGCAAGTTGATCAATGTGAATTAGGTAAAGAGGAAGCCCCCTATCAAGCATTGAAGAGGATGGCTCTAGGCGAAGTACGACCACAAGAGTCATCGTCACAAATACAAGAGGAAAGTGAACCACAAGAGGAGATCAACAATCAAGGGGGAGCCTCGATACAAGATCAATCACAGGAATATGAACATGATCAACAAATCAACGAGGACAACAACTCAGGGGGAGAAGAAGATGGTCACCAACATACGACCCCCCAAGTGCCACACCCAAGAGTACACCAATGCATTCAAAGGGATCATCCAATCGACAACATCATCGGCGACATCCAAAAGGGAGTAACCACTAGATCTCGTATAGCAAATTTCTGTGAACATTACTCGTTTGTCTCCTTTTTGGAACCCCGCAGGACTGAGGATGCATTGAAGGATCCGGACTGGGTGGTGGCAATGCAAGAAGAGTTGAACAATTTCAAGAGAAACGAAGTTTGGGAACTTGTGGAAAGACCCAATGCAAATATTGTGGGCACCAAGTGGGTCTTCCGCAACAAGCAAGACGAACACGGAGTGGTGACAAGAAACAAGGCACGACTTGTGGCCAAAGGTTACTCACAAGTTGAAGCGCCTTCCTCAACGGACCGATCAAGGAGGAGGTGTACGTGGAGCAACCACCTGGGTTTGAAGACGAAGAGTTCCCCGACCACGTGTATAAACTGCGTAAGGCTCTCTATGGCCTCAAACAAGCTCCTAGAGCTTGGTATGAGTGTCTTAGAGATTTTTTAATTGATAATGGTTTTCAAATTGGCAAAGTAGACTATACATTATTCACGAAAAATCTGGATAATGATCTTTTTATTTGCCAAATCCATGTTGATGACATAATTTTTGGATCAACTAACCAATCTTTCTGTGAAGAGTTTAGTAAAATTATGACAGACAGATTTGAAATGTCAATGATGGGAGAATTTAAGTACTTCTTGGGATTCCAAGTGCGGCAACAAAAGGAGGGAACATTTATAAGCCAAACCAAGTACACGCAGGACATACTCAAGAAGTTTGGCATGGACAAGGCAAAGCCCATAAAGACTCCCATGGCTACGAGTAGCCACTTGGATCTCAATGAAGATGGACCGAGCGTCGACCAAAAGGTATATCGCTCCATGATTGGATCCTTACTATACTTATGTGCATCTAGGCCAGAATTTATGTTGAGTGTATGTTTGTGTGCAAGATTTCAAGCCAACCCTAAGGAATGTCATTTGACAGCCGTAAAGAGAATCCTAAGATATTTAGTTCATACACCCAACCTTGGTCTTTGGTACCCAAAAGGCTCAAAATTCAATCTCATTGGGTATTCCGATGCAGATTATGCCGGGTGCAAAGTTGATAGAAAAAGCACCTCTGGCACATGCCAATTCCTAGGAAGATCCTTAGTTTCTTGGTCATCCAAGAAACAGAATTCCATTGCATTATCCACAGCCGAAGCGGAGTATGTTGCAGCCGGGAGTTGTTGTGCACAACTCCTTTGGATGCGACAAACTCTAAGGGATTACGGTTACAATATGAATCGTATTCCTCTCCTTTGTGATAATGAGAGTGCCATTAAAATAGCCCACAATCCAGTTGAGCACTCTAGGACTAAACACATTGACATAATACACCATTTCTTGAGAGACCATTCCATGAAAGGAGACATAACCATCTCACATGTCAACACACAAAAACAATTGGCCGACATATTCACCAAGCCACTTGATGAAAAGCGTTTTTGTGAACTCCGAAATGAGCTAAATATTCTTGATTCTCGGAGTGTGGCTTGAAAAGTTGCATACCTGTATGCTTACTTCAAAATGTTGATTGATTTGTGAAAATTTCCCCTCCCCATTTTTCTCTCGAAAAACTATGTCAATGATTAGATCTTGATGAACTTTTGATCATAGTATGATTGTTGTTTGCTTACTGGTCAAATTCATCAAGATTATTTGAATTGTTTTGCCTCTCTACTCTCAATTATTGGACCTTCAAATATATATGAATGGGCTATGCAATTCTTCCCTGGTGACCACGGACAAGTCCGTGGTTACCCGGACTAGTCCGCCATTGCAGACTAGTCCGCAGAGTGCCGGTTAGGCCGGACTAGTCTGATAGACCACGGACTAGTCCGATATAGGTCTCTGGATGACTTCGGACTAGTCCGGTCATGTCCGGACTTGTCCGATTTTTCGTGTCCATAACCCTAGCCGCCACCAAACCCTAATCCCTTCACCCCACACTCGCCCCCAAGCTTTCTCTCTCTTGCGCTCGATCTCCCAAGGCGAATCCTTGATACCTCCGTCGAAAAGCCTCAATCTTGGGCGGAGATCAAGCTTGAAGACTCGGGGATTGAAGTTAGCGGACAAGTCCGGCCTCCAACCCCCAAAATCTCAAGCTTCTTTTGATTTCTTGGTAAATTTTCTTCAAAACCCTAAGAAATCACAAATTTCTCTATTGCTTATCGTTTGGTCTAGCATTCTTCACTAGTTACATGTCTAGTTGATGTACTATGTGTATGCTAGACTAGTTTTACCTTAGGGATCAATTTTTGTCCAGTGTGTTAGGTTTTTGCAGATGAACACCGGACTAGTCCGGTCCAGGTACGGACAAGTCCGGTCCCCCGGACTAGTCCGTGCCTATGCACCGGACAAGTCTGTTGTTTCTGAACCAAAACCTAATTCTTTAATTCCCTAATGTCTTCCATTGCCATCTTACCTCACCAATACCTTGTATAACTTGTCCTTTCTCTTGATCACTCATTCTCAGATCATGTCGAGCTCTGACAATGAAATCTCCGATTTCGAGGCCGAGTTGGACCACGAGGTGGCACCTCGGTCCTCGGCGGGTCTTGGCAAGAAACGCCAAGAAAGACCTTCCGAGCCTGCTATTTCCCCTCCCCAGGCTCGGAGGAAGGTCTGTGCCAAGAAGCCTGCCTCGAAGGCTGCTCCGTCTACAAGCGGCCTTCAACAAGCTAAAGGGAAGGGCAAGGGGGTTGCCATAGGGCCTGTTGGGCCCCTGAAGCTGCATACTCCCAGAGAAGGGGTCCGGGACCCCAATGAGGAAAGATTCACTGGCAAGGGCAGCGATGTGGCTGCGAAGTTGAGAAGTGTTGATTGCTATGCAAGGTCCAAGCAAGCAGCTGATGGCAGATTTTGGTCAAATTTCCATGCTGATTTCTACAAGCTGGTCTACTTGCCGATGAAGACCCCGGTGGTGCGCAGTCAATGGATTGACTGGGCCCACCTTGAGAAGAAGAAATGTGCAGCTTTTGATGAAGTGATAGCAGCTGCAGAGAGACATGGTCTGAAGGATCTCTTTGCCTTCAGACACAACTGGAATGATGAAGTGATAGCACAATTTTATGCAACGTGCCACTTCTCAAGCGAAGAAGAAGAAAGTGTGACTTGAATGACTCATGGATCCAAGTATTCTATTACTCAGGAAGAGTTTGCCAGCCTGCTCCACTTAGACTCTGCTGGAAATGACCACCTAATCATCCACAACATAGGGGTCATTGAGAGGGACGGAATGAAGTTCATGTATGAGCCCAACTCTAAGTATGTTCCTCCCTCCACAAAGAATATGAAGCCTTTCTTTGTGGTCCTCAACAGAGTCCTCAGGAAGACAATTGCCCCCAAGGATGGGGATGCAGGGAGTGTGCAAGGCTACCTCTGGACCCTGATGAAGGTCATAAGCAAGCAAAGGCAATTCGATGTTGCAGACTATATTTGGAATGATATGGTCAATATCTCAAGTACCCCCAACCGATCCTGTGGCTATGCCCCTTACTTGATGTTTATGATTGAGAAGGTCACAGGGATCGAGTTTGTGAAGGATGTGGAGCACACTCCACTGAGGCCTCAGAAGCCTCAGCCAGTGAGTGTCCAGGTTGCTCCATCGCCGGCCTCAAGCCCCGAGGCACCGGCAAGGCAAGAAGAAGCTGCTAGGGCTCCTCCTCCCTCCAGGGAAGCCCCTCAGAAAGGATCCGCCAGTGGGATCCTCAAGTACTTGGCTGCAATTTTCTCCTCATGCAAGAAAACTGAAGTGAAGCTTCACAAGCTAAATCAGAAGAGGAAGGAGAACATGAGGTATATAAAAGCCAATGTGAAGCAGCTGAGTGAGAAGCTGGAGATCAACCCAATTGGATCTCCAGTACTTTCTGAAGATTCTGATCCGGACATCACCGAGCTCAGCCCCTTGACTCCCTCCGAGCTTGCCTATTTTGGCATTGGGGGCTCGAGCAGCTCCGCTCCTCCTCCTCCCTCTCAACCTCGTCAAGCGGAAAGCGATGAAGACGATGAAGACGACGAGAGGAATGACAGCAAAGAGTGAAGCCCTAGGACCTTCCTCTCTCTCTTTTTGGTGTCTTGATGCCAAAGGGGGAGAGATTGAGGGGGAGTCTCTAGTCTTAGCTTTAGCTGAATAGGATGCGAGGAGAGAACTCTCTATGTATTTTTAATTGTGATGGTATTTGTTTAACACTATTTTCATATCATGGTTGGTACTGTGTTAAATTGCTCAATTAATTTGCAAGTGTGTGATGAAATCTGAATTTTTTTGCTCCTGAAATGCCATATTCACTTGATATTAGTTGATCAATGCAAATTCTGTCATTCTTAATGCATTCATGCTCTTAGTATGCATCCCACCATAAAGAATGCACATATGAATAATTATCTTGTTGCTTGATGTATTTTTGAGTCATATTTGCATACTTTATGAAAATCTCATTTTATACCTCATTTTGTGAAATCTCAATTGGTTGTCATCAATCACCAAAAAGGGGGAGATTGAAAGTGCATCTAGGACTCCCTTGTGGGTTTTGGATGATTTATGACAAGCAATTGGGATCCTAATCCTTTTGTTGAGATGAATGCAGGAAAATGATGAAAAATGAGCAAAGTGCCAAAAAGAGGGAAATTGAGAAGGAAAATGAATTTGACCTCAAGGAGAAGAAATTAGTAGTTTAGTATGTATGGAGTGTGTTAAGGAAACACACCCAAGAGCTCAATCTCATTTTATCACACACACACAATGCACAAAGCTATACAGGACCGGACTAGTCCGATAACAGCCGGACTAGTCCGATATCACTTTCTGCACTAGATCGGACAAGTCCGGTCTCTACCGGACTAGTCCGATATCTTTCTGATCCACTTCGGACTAGTCCTCTCCAATGCGGACTAGTCCTTAACACAATGCACAAGTCACACAAAATCGGACAAGTCCGTTGTGACCCGGACTAGTCCGATATTCATTCTGATCCACTTCGGACAAGTCCGGTGTCTACACGGACTAGTCCGATATACACACTGATCTAAATCGGACAAGTCCTCCAAGTGCGGACTTGTCATCCCAAACACTTAGGGTTTCATTTGTCCGGACCAGTCCGATGGCAATCAGACTAGTCCGAAGCTTTCCAGTAGCAAAATCGGACAAGTCCGTTTTCAACCGTACTAGTCCGATATTCCTGGACACTTAGGGTTTGCTTCGCACAGCACACCGGACTAGTTCGGTCACCACCACGGACTAGTCCGATCTTTCTGAACCCTAACGGTAACTTTTAGAAACCCCATATAAATAGAGGTGCACGGCCCACTTTCACCCTCTCTCGAACCCTAGCGCCGTCACACCTCCCAAGAGACTCAAAAACCATCTCTCTCCACGAAATTAAGTGCAAAGTCAATCAATCCATTGAAGATCACTTCTAGATCATTGGAGAGGCACTTGGCACACGATTGAGCTCTTGGTTTGAATCTCTAACACACTCTTGTATCTCAATTTGTATATTTCGAAGTGTGTTATTGGTGGTCTTGAAACTTGTAATCAAGGGAGCTCTCAACTTGTGAGATCGCCCCTTCAACTTGGTGATTTACCCCTGTGTGATTAGTGGAAGAGGATTGGCCTTCATGGCGATCCGACGAGGGAAGGGTTGGTAAAGACCTGGTCCTTTTGTGGGCTCCTCAACGTGGACGTAGGTTGCCTTCGTGGTAACCGAACCACGGGATAAATCTTGTGTCTTGTTCGTTTGTGTTCATCATTCTAGTTGATCAACATTATCTAGGGTTTGATTCATTTTGTTGAATTCAAGTTAAATAGTTGAACAAGAATCATACTTGCAATAGAATTTTACATACAACTATTGAACTGTTATTAAAGTTTATATTTCCGCTGCAAACGTCAACGAAACAATCAAATTGACCTAACTTGATCAACCTAGCCCGTGAAATCCGGACTAGTCCGCACTTTACCGGACTAGTCCGATATATCTGGTTTTGACCTTGTTGTTGAAGTGCTACAGGAACCGAGAAATTTCAAAAAGGTCTATTCACCCCCCTCTAGGCCTACATTCAGATACTCCCATCACTTTCGATGAAACAGACTGCCCCAGGAACATGGTCGGAGCGGGCCAACTGCCACTGATGGTGTCTCCAACCATCCACAACGACCAGCTCTACCATGTCTTGGTAGACAGAGGCACAACGCTCAACCTCTTGAGCTTTGAAGCATTCATGAAGATCCAGCTCCAACTCTCAGACCTTCGCCCCTCAAGACCTTTCTCTGGGGTAGGTCCGAGGGATATTAGTCCTCTCGGATCCATTACACTCCCAATAACCTTTGGGACTAGGGAGAAGTATAGGACCAAGAAGCTGGTCTTTGACGTTGCTCACATCAGTCTGCCCTTCAACGCCTTCTTGGGTAGGCACGCCCTGTACAGATACATGGCCGCAGCTCACTACGGCTACCTAGTGTCGAATATGCCAACACCTTCGGGCGTTCTCTGGATCCATAGAGATCATACTGCAGGAGTCACCGCGCTGGAGGAACTCCATACACTTGCCACGGCGCGGGAAGGAACCTTCAGCAAAGAGCTAGCTGCTCAACCTCCGAGCACTCATCATCGAGGCTCGACCTCTGCACCACGTGTGCAACCAAGCGGCGACACCGACGTTCCCGTCAAGGTCGTCCAAATCGGGTCCGATGCTGCCCAGACCACCCATATATTGGGAGGCCTGGACAACAAATAGGAACTCGCGCTCATCACTTTCCTGCGGGCAAATGTTGACGTGTTCACCTGGCAACCGTCACAAATTCCTGGGATCCCTAGGAAGGTGATTGAGCACAATCTCAAGATTTATCCTGATGCACGACCAGTACACCAGAAGCCCTGTAAGCAATCAGTCGAGCGGCAGAATTTCATCCGACAGGAAATCAAAGCTGCTCGAAGCTAGTTTAATCCGGGAGGTTCATCACCCAAAATGGCTGGCAAACCCAGTCGTTGTACCCAAGGCCGACGGGAAGCTTCTGAAAGTGCATCTAGGACTCCCTTGTGGGTTTTGGATGATTTATGACAAGCAATTGGGATCATAATCCTTTTGTTGAGATGAATGCAGGCAAATAATGAAAAATGAGCAAAATGCCAAAAAGAAGGGAAATGAGAAGCAAAGTGAATTTGAGCTCAAGGAGAAGAAAATAGTAGATTATTATGTCTAGAGTGTGTTAAGGAAACACACCCAAGAGCTCAATCACTTTCAAGCACACACACACACAATGCACAAAGTTATACAGGACCGAACTAGTCCGATATCAGCCGGACTAGTCCGATATCACTTTCTACACTAGATCGGACAAGTCCGGTATCCACCGGACTAGTCCGATATCTTTCTGATCCACTTCGGACTAGTCCTCCCCAATGCGGACTAGTCCTCAACACAATGCACAAGTCACACAAAATCGGACAAGTCCGTTGTGATCCGGACTAGTCCGATATTCTTTCTGATCCACTTCAGACAAGTCCGGTGTCTAAACGGACTAGTCCGATATACACACTGATCTAAATCGGACAAGTCCTCCAAGTGCGGACTTGTCATCCTAAACACTTAGGGTTTCATATGTCCGGACACGTCCGATGGCAATCGGACTAGTACGAAGATTTCCAGTAGTGAAATCAGACAAGTCCGTTTTCAACCGGACTAGTCCGATATTCCTGGACACTTAGGGTTTGCTACACATAGCACACCGGACTAGTCCGGTGACCACCACGGACTAGTCCGATCTTTCTTAACCCTAACGGTCACTTTTAGAAACCCCATATAAATAGAGGTGCACGGCCCACTTTTACAATCTCTCGAACCCTAGCACCATCACACCTCCCAAGAGACTCAAAAACCACCTCTCTCCACAAAATTAAGTGCAAAATCAATCAATCTATTGAAGATCACTTCTAAATCATTGGAGAGACACTTGGCACACATCATTGAGCTCTTGGTTTGATTCTCTAACACACTCTTGCGTTTCAATTTGTAATTTTCGAGTGTGCTATTGGTGGCTTTGTAAGTTGTAATCAAGGGAGCTCTTAACGTGTGAGAACGCCCCTTCAACTTGGTTATTTACCCTTTGTGATTAGTGGAAGAGGATTGGCCTTCGTGGCGATCTGACGAGGGAAGGGTTGGAGAAGACCCGGTCCTTTTGTGGGCTCCTCAACATGGATGTAGGTTGCCTTCGTGGTAGCCGAACCACGGGATAAATCGTGTGTCTTGTCCTTTTGCGTTCTTCATCTTAATTGATCAACTTAATCTAGGGTTTGATTCACTTTGTTCAATTTGAGATAAATTGTTGAACAAGAGCCTTAATTGTAATAGAATTTGACATACAACTATTAAACTGTCATTCTAGTTTATATTTCTGCTGCAAACATTAACGAATCAATCAAATTGACTGAATGTGATCAACTTAGCCCGTGAAAACTGGACTAGTCCGCACTTTACCGGACTAGTCCGATATCTCTGGTATTGACTTTGTTGTTGAGTGTTACAGGAACCGAGAAAATTCAAAAAGGCCTATTCACCCCCCCCCCCTCTCTAGGCCTACATTCAGCTTCGGATCTGTATCGACTACACCACCTTGAATAAGGCATGTCCAAAAGATCCATTTCCACTACCTAGAATGATCAGATAGTGGACTCCACCTCCGGGTGTGAGCTATTGTGTTTCCTAGATGCATATTTCAGATATCATCAGATCCAAATGTCTACGGAAGATGAAGAGCATACTTCCTCCATAACAGTAGATGGATTGTATTGTTATACTGTCATGCCTTTTGGTCTAAAAAATGTTGCTTCAACTTTTGTGCGAGCTATGCATAAAATATTTGGAGAGCTAATCAGGGACTTGGTGGAGGTGTACATCGACAGCATCATCGTGAAGGTCAAGAACAAGGAGTCACTCCTTGACAACTTGCAAGCCGTCTTTGACAAGCTGCGCATCACGGGCACTGAGCTGAACCCGACAAGTGTGTCTTCTGGGTTAGCTCTGGGAAACTTCTTGGTTTCTTGGTGACCCACCGAGGAATTGAGGCGAACCCGGCGAAGATCAAGGCTATTGAAGATATGCGGCCCCCAACTCGCATCAAGGACATTCAGAAGCTAACTGGATGTCTAGCTGCGCTCAGTCGGTTCATCTCAAGACTAGCGGAGCGGGCACTTCCCTTCTTCAAGCTATTGAGGAAGATCGGGCCCTTTCATTGGTCCGAAGAAGCAAAAAAAGTGTTCCAAGAGCTCAAGCAGCTCCTCACCGCACTACCAATCTTGGTAGCTCCGAACCCTGGTGAGCCTCTAGTGCTTTATATTTCTGCAACTATGGAGGTTGTTAGCATAGTCCTAGTCCCGGAAAGACCGGAGCCACTTCCAGTTCAGGAGCCCAGACCCCTCTGGGAAGGTCCGGAGCTACCTGAAGGTGAGTCTGAGTCCCAGCCCCCAGGCACGGATCTTCAAGGCGAAACGCTAGAGGATCAACCCCTCTCATCTGAGGGAGTTCACACGGCTGATCAGGAAGATTCGGACCCCTCCGGAAGGGTTTGGATTGAACAAGAAGAAGTTTTGGACCCCTCCGGGAGGGTCCGAGAAAATCAAGAAGAAGGTCCAGACCCCTCCAGGAGGGTCCGGATCCATGGAGAAGAAGCTTTGGGCCCCTCCGAGATGGTCTGGACCATCTAGCGGCCAGTGTACTTCATCAGTGAAGTACTTTGTGACGCCAAGACTCGGTACATTGAGGTGCATAAGCTGCTTTACGCAGTTCTTATTGCCTCAAGGAAACTTCATCATTACTTCCAAGCCCACAAGATATCAGTGGTAACTTCCTATCCACTGTGTGCTATATTGCATAATCCTAATTCTACTGGGAACATCGCCAAGTGGGTAGGGGATCTTGCAGAATTCGATCTTGAATTCCTGCCTCGACAAGCAATCAAGAGTCAAGCATGGGCTGATATTGTGGCGGAGTGGACTCCTTATCCATCGAATCCTGGGGGCCCCAGTGAGCAAAGTCGAAACCCAAGGTTCAGTCTTCACTGGGCCTCATTGGACCCTCTACTTTGATGGGTCCGTGCAGAAGCAGGGGGCCGAAGCTGGAATACTTCTCCTCGCTCCGACCGGAGAGAAAGTCAAATACATGGTGCACCTTGATTTCATGGCAACCAACAACATGGCAGAGTATGAAGCTCTCATTTATGGGCTCAAGGTGGCGCTATCACATGGTGTCAAGCAGATGCTAGTGAAGTGTGACTCGCATCTCATTATCAATCAAGTCAAAGGCAAATGCAGCTGCAACAACCCTCAGCTCGTTGCTTATCTCCTTGAGGTCCAAAAGCTCCAGAAGGATTTTCACGTCCTGGACCTCTGCCATGTCCAGCGTCTCAACAACGTAGAAGTTGACGAACTCTCGACGAAAGCTTCAACTGGAGCATTAGCTCCTGGCAGAGTCTTTGTCCGTAGATTGTCAAGACCAACTGCTCAGCCCGCCGAACTGAGTGAAGGGGGCGAGACGAGCACCCCGAAGATGGTAGTCCCGGTGGCCCTGTTATCATGGCGTCCACCAAGGGTCATAGGTGCTGCAGGAAGCTCCGAGCAACCTGGCATGCAAGACTCAGAAGCTCAAGTCAGCTCCGGTGCATGGATCTCGAAGATCCGGATCTACTTGAAAGACAACCACCTTCCTGAAGACGGCATATCCGCTGACCGGATCGTCAGATTGGCTAAAAGATATACGTAGGTAGAAGGGGATCTCTACCGGCGCGGTGCCAACTGCGTCCTAATGCGGTGCATTGCAAGGGAAGAAGGTCGCGAGCTCCTCGTGGAAATCCATGGAGGCGAGTGTGGGAACCACGCGTCTTCCCGCACGCTGGTCGGTAAAGCCTTTCAGCATGGCTTTTACTGGCCTACAACACTCCAAGATGCAGTCGAGTTGCTGAAGAAGTGTGAAGCGTGCCAGTTCCACGCAAAACAAATTCACACACCGGCTCAGTCACTACAAATGATTCCTCCTACATGGCCATTCACTGTGTGGGGCATGGACATCTTGGGACATTTCCCAAAATCCGTTGGAGGTTACAGGTTATTGTATGTCGCCAGTGACAAGTTCACCAAGTGCCCGGAAGCAACTCCAGTTGTGACAATCAATAAGAAATCAGCTATCAAGTTCTTCAAGTCCATAGTCTGCAGATTTGGAGTTCTGAAAAGGGTCATTACTGACAATGGAACCCAATTTACAAGTGCAACATTTCAAGAGTATTGCAAAGACCTTGGCATTCAAGTCAGCTACGCATCAGTAGCTCACCCGGCAAGTGATGGCCAAGCTGAGAGAGCAAATACAGAAATTTTAAAAAGGACTCAAGACGCGAACTTATGAGCGCTTGAAGAAACATAGAGCCAACTAGATAGAGGAGCTTCTGTCTGCACTATGGGCAAGCAGGACTACACTTAACCGGTCTACTGGAGAGACACCCTTCTTCTTGGTACACAGAGCTGAAGCATATCTTCCTCCGAAGATCACCATGGGGTCACTCCGGGTCCGGACCTTCGATGAAGCCACGCAGGACCAGCTCCGGCGTGAAGACCTTGACCTCGTCAACGAGGGAAGGTGCAAAGCAGCAGTTTGGAATGCACATTATTTCCAGGCGCTCTGATGCTATCATCAAAGGCATGTGTGTAAACGATAGCTCGAGGAAGGCGATCTGGTGTTGCGGAGAATACTAACTCGTAAAGGGATGAACAAACTTTCCCCCGGCTAGGAAGGTCCCTTCCGAGTGATCAAAGTATCTCGTCCCGGATGCGTTCGCTTGGCAACTAAGGATGGGACCCCGCTTC
Organism: Tuctoria greenei; assembly: GCA_036927565.1. Classification (NCBI taxonomy): domain Eukaryota; kingdom Viridiplantae; phylum Streptophyta; class Magnoliopsida; order Poales; family Poaceae; genus Tuctoria; species Tuctoria greenei. The sequence continues at coordinate 200,189,411 of JAYESD010000006.1, forward strand.
CTAATCCTTGGAACATCGAGCACCTCCGTAAGTTTTATTCTAATATCACGGAGGTGAGTCTCTAATTATATGCCATGTAAATTATAGAGTCTATAAATAGAGTCAGGTAGGTCATCTGGGAGAACATCCGGGCCACTCCGGGAGGGTCCACGAAGTTCAAGCAACACTTGACACAGTCGCAGCACTAAAAGTGTAGCTACCTGTCCTGGGTTAGTACAAGATGTATAGCACGCTTAGCCTGGTTTTGTACCCTAATTGTGTCCTTGTCCCCCCTCTAATACGGACCTATAATGAAAGACATTGTTGTATAAAAGCAGACTCAACGTGCATTAATTTTGTGCAGACTCTTTTTCTATTATTTACCCTACTCCTTCTTGTCTAACGAAGTTGTGCAATTCTTTTTGAGTTTTAGTCCAAGTTATTCATATGTTGTAGAAGTTATATTGTTGGTCTCTTCGGATCTTAGCATTGGTGCATGGTCTACTCGCCTGAACGCCAAACCAACACAGGTCCGGAGTGTGCTATTGACTTAGCCTGGTCCTGCACCCTAAGTACGCCACTCTACCTACATTCGGGCAGGCCTCGGTAGGGAGGGTCCAAAAAGCATTCAGATCTGGAAAGATTACATCAATGTTCTTGTTATCATATCGAGTTCCTTCGGGTCTAAAATCCAAATAAGAACAGTAAGTCGCAAACGAGTTATAGATGAGAGGACGAATTTTATTGTTTTTCTTGTCTTTGATGTGCAGAAAAAATAAAAACTCATGACGATGGTGGACAATGCCGGAGCTACCAAGCTCCGACATCCCCCAAGGGGGCCCGTCGTCGATGTTTCATGCGTTGATAGTGGGTGCTGCCGGACCTACCAGGCTCTGACAACCCCAGGGGGCCCAACGTCGATGTTTCATGCGTTGACGGTGGGTGTCGTCGGACCTACCAAGCTCCAACAACCACATGGGGCCTACTGTCGATGTTCTACGCGTTGACAGTGGGCGCTGTTGGATCTACCAAGCTCCGACAACTCCCAGGGGCCCTGCCATCAACGTTTTGTGCGTTGACAATGGGTGTTGTCGAAGCTACCAAGCTCCAACAACCCCGGGGGGCCCACTGTCGACGTTATGTGCATTCATAGTGGGCGGTGTCGGATCTATTAAACTCCGACAACTCCCAGGGGGCCCGCTGTTGATGCAACAAAAGCTCCCTGGAAAAGTCGAAAATAAACTTTGGACCTAAAATCTACAAGTTTGAAGCGTTCAATTCATCAACACATCATCAAATCCGTTTGGTACATGTTCGCAATTAAATTGTGTACATCTACCAGAGGGCAAACAAGATAAAGGACAATGTATTGAAGACAAGGACAAAATGGAATCCATTTCAGAAAGATTGGGTTTCATTCATTCGAGGATTGGAGACTATAAAATTGGAGATATACAAGTGGGAGCAAAAGAGAAAAGTCCTAGGTTTTGTGGAAGAATGAGGCAACTTTTTGGGCAACCTCTTGAATGTTGGCCTTGGTGGTGTCTTCCTCTTCATCAGCGGGCCCTTCGAGCACCGGATCCAAAGAGAATTGGGGGTCTCGGCTCTTGTAACACATCAGCACATATTCTGCGATGTTCTCTGCCAGAGATTTCCCCTCCATCTCCAGCTGGTCCACGATGACGTCACCCATCGCGTCAAGTTTACTGCCAGCAGAGCTGAGTGCCACCAACGTTTGGACCAGTATCAGCTCTAGATTGTCTGGGCGTACTGGACTGAAGCCCAGCGGCATCAAAGTGTCATTGGCTCACCCCAAGAAGTCCCATACCTTCTGGGACTGAGTCACCCTCAAATTTCGCAGCTCCTCCAGTGACCTTCTGGCGGCCGCAAGCTCCGAGCCTTCCTGGGCAAGGCGCTCAACCTCTTTGGCATGCTGCTTAATGCTTTCAGCAACTTGCTTTTCGCGTTTAGTGAGCTACGACTCTCGAAGGTGGATGCGGTTCCACCGGTTGGACAGATCTTTCTCCCTGCCCCGCACTTTCTCCTCTCTCGTGGAGACTTTGACCTCTCTCTTGTTGAGATCTTGTCCCCTTTGCCAGAGCTTCCCTTCCTCTTCCTTGCACTGCAAATCAAGCTTTTTTGTGCAGTCAGCCAAGTTTTGATCTCCCAGAGACAATTTCTAGGAGAGCTCCTCCTCTCTCTTCAAAATATCCTCCTGCTGTTCCAGGATTTTCTCTTCCCTCGCATCGAGGTCCACCCGACGCTTCAGGAGAGTCTCGTTTAATGTACTGAGGTTGTCTTGATGTTCGTCAGCAGCATCGTTACTTTTCCTAGCATGCTCGAGAATCTCCCGAGACTTAACGTCGAGGGCCCTGATGGAGTTTTCCCTTTCATCCAGCAGCTTGCCCTACTATTCCATCTGGGCCTTCTCCTTCTCGACCCACTCCTTTTGATCAGCAAGCCTCGTCTGCGCAAGTTTGGTCTTCAAGTGAAGCATGTTGCGCCAATGCCTCAAGGTGTGGCGCTCATCTTCATGGACCTTGTTGTCGTGGTCGAAGTGAGCTGGACCTGACGAAGGCTCGAGCGGGAATTGCAATAGACAACACCAAGGGAATAGGATCCGGACCTGCCGAGGTCATCTCCGTCGGCTCCAGGGGGTCTTCAAGAACAAAAATCGGGTCCCACGCCACAAGCGTGGTCCCCTGGGGTCTTGTGGCACTAGGGCCGCCCTTAGGAAGCTCCACATCCTCCACTATCGTCGAGGGAACTTCAACCTCCAGAGCGGATGTCGAAGGTTCCCCCGCCGGAATTTCCACCATCGGCTCAGCGGGTGGAGTGCATGCCGCAGACTCTTTTGGATGCTCCAGCTCGGATATAGGCGCCCCGGAACAATGACCTTCGGGGCAGACGTTAGAGCTTCATCCGGAGCCCACACCACCACCGGTTCAGGCACTGGTACATCTACCACATCCGGCTCAGCTGCCGGAGCTTCAACTATTTCTGGCACGGGAGCCGGAATATCAACCAACTCCGGCTCAGCGGCCGGAGCTTCAATTATCTCCGACACAGAGGCCGGAACTTCGGGCACCTACGACTCAATCGTCAGATCTTCAGCCACTTCCAGCATGGGCGCCGGAGCTTCGGTTACCTCCAGCTCAAGTGTAAAAGCTTCCGTCACCTCTGACTTCTGCACCAGAGCCTCAATCTCTAGCGCTGCTGCTGGTGGTGCATCTTCATCAACTTCTCCCCTGTGGTCGGGCGCTACCACGGGAGCCTCTGGCGTCATTTCTGGATCCAGGTCCACGACAGCTGGAGCTAGGGCCGGAGCTGCCTTGTCTTCCGCCACCACTTTGGGAGGCTCAGTGGTTGAAGCCAGAGCTTTAGCACGCACAACTTCAGTCGCTGCAGTAGATGCCGAAGCCTCGGATTTCTTTCTCAACACCCTGGAAACAAAAGGTCAGAAAGATTAAAGACATAATAAAAACAAGGTTAGCACCACAAGGTGAGTTGATGATGCTTACCTAGGGATGCTACTGCCCCAGTCACCGCAGAATCTCTTCTTCTAAGGCCCGGAGTCAGAGCCCACCAAGTCTGGTGAGACAAAAACCTCGGACCTTGGTTGAGAGCCACCTGCAGCAGCTGGAGTCTTCTCAGTCGGAACCTCCCTCGGCTGGGAAGGACCTCCGGACCCGGAGTCCACAGCTGGCACCGGAGCCGGAGTTGATCTGTCGGAGCTTGAGTCCCTTGAGGGCGCTGGCACCGAAGCAGGCAAAGCCACCGAAGATCTCCTTAGCCGGGGAGAAGGGGTTTTTGAAGTTGGAGCTGACCCGATGGGGCTTCCGTCAACATGCCTCAACTTCCTTTTCTGACTAGAAGATTCGGTCGGCTCCTTGCCATTGCCCTTGCCCTTGCCAGTGTCACCCACTTTCTGGCTTGGGTCAGCGGGGGCCACCCTCCCAAAAGCCCTGGGGACTGCTACCCTGGAGGTTGATTGCCTCTCCGCCACGTCGAGGTCGTCCAACACTGGCATTCTTCTTCGGAGCTCCCTATTGATCTCTGGAATCATGTTCAGAGGCAAAAGAGCAGCTGGCGGAACCAAGGCGTCGGGGGAGATAGCTCCATTCTGGAACTTTTTCAAATGGAGCTTCAAGGCTTCATCATCCAAATTGAAATTCAAACCAGTTTCAATCCAGTTGTGATCCATCACACTATTGAAAGCCCATGCAGGCCACTCCCTTGTCTTTAGCGGAGCCCACCTATTCACCAAGAAATTTCCGAAGACCATTTGAAGGGTCACTCCACCCTCGATGCATTCTTGTATCCTTGCCAGGATGGGCTTGTATGCATCTGATAGCTCCGGAACTGTGTTCCACGCGTCAGTGTCGACAATGGGAAGACCCTGGGGCAGCTATAGCCTCTTGTGCTCCTCCACGGCGATGATCACCCAATCCTTCTTCCAATTGTCCCACTTGCCGGAGGGGAAGGACCTCAAGTACTTGAAGGGGCAGTTTTTCCGCTTCATGAAGTAGTTGAAGCTAATCAGCTCTTTCCCCTTTCCGGTGGTGTGGACCATGAAGAAGGTTCGAAACAGCTCAACACAGGGAGGCATGCCCACCCACATCTCGCAAAAGTGGACGAAAGTCGCCACTAGCAAGAGAGAGTGGGGGTCTAGGTGATGCAGATGGAGACCATAGAAGTCCAGCATCATCAAGAAAAAGGTTGAAAAGGTGGGATTAGACCCACCATGGCGTACGTAGAGAAGTACAGTATGTCTCCGGCGCGCTCCTTCTTGAAGGGGAGCTTGCCGAAGCGGATGTCACGGTTGAAGGAATCACTGGACCAACCCATGTAGGTCCGAACCTTCGACAAACCTTCCTTGTTCTCGATCCTGCTGCGGGGAAGACCCAATTCCATCACGCAAAGTGGAGCGAAAGAAGAGAAAGCTATGTGAGGGTTGGGAGGCTCTGAGCATGAGTTTGATTGAAGGCATAAAGAGTCCTCAAACCGTGCGGGCTTTCCTTCTTAATTAAGCCTCTGCAATGCTTGGATGGAAACCGCAATGGGACCGAGATCACGTTTTCGAAAATCTACACTGCCAATGACGAATAGGCCCGGGTCCACTCCGGCAGAAAGGCCGAAGTGATTACCCTAGGTAAACCGTGGTCATGATGGGAGGTTGGAAGCTCGAGGGCGACGGTCTGACAAGGCGCGCGGAACTGATACAATTTTTGCATCGGGAACCGGCGACCCTCAATTGTGTGAGATCCGCACGCAAAGATCTCACCTGTCGCATTCAAAAGAAGCCACGTGGCGATGGTTTAACCATGGAGCATCGCCCCAATGGCGCATCAAAATACTCTCGAAGTCACGGTGCGAGAATCGAAGATGGCCCCACCTCCGGTAGAATAACTTAACCCAAATGGTTTCTCCCGGAGGTGGGCCCGGGGCAATTGTCTGTACCCTGCGTACTAGGTACCCCATGATACCGCAAGAAAACATAAGGAGTTCCACCCTTTAAAGTTGAAGACCTCTGAAGGCCACACGTGTTACACAAATATTGGACCCGCCTCCCTCGTTTGGGTAGCTTCAGCTCTAACATGTGTAATGCAAGGCCGGACCTAACTCCTTTCATAGGGAAGCTCCAGTCTTGCCACGTGTCCAGTGACCCCGGACCTAACCCCCAGTAGAGGGAAACTCCGGTGTTACCACGTGTATTGTGGCTCCGGACCTACCTCCCCACGATGGGAAGCTCCGGAGCCGCCACGTGTCGAACCTCCAGAGCTAGGACTTCAACGGAAGGCAAAGAGATCCCCAACGGCTCGGACCTACGAGGGACATTTAAAGCGACGGTTACAAGACCTTATTACGTGTTATTAATGCTATATTAATGACACACAATCAGTGGATTGTTAATAGGGGTAAAGTTGTCATTAAGGCGCGTTATCACTTTTAATTATGCTTAATACCTGTAGATCGTGTATTAGGTTGTTACTTACGCCAGGGCCACATGTCGGGCCAGTCATGTAATGGCCAGTCCTTAGACTATAAAAGGATTGTGCCATACGATACATGGACAGGCAAGCTCACACGCTCACAAGTGACACATATATTCATACGTACAACACACAACCTGTGGAGTAGGGTCTTACACTCAGGCGGCCCAAACCACGTAAATCTCTCATGTCATCATCTTGTTCATAATCTCACTTGCGCCCCAACCAATCAAGAACCTCTGCGGGCTACGATCTAAATAGTATCAGGGGAAGTGTCAATCGCACACTTCGATAGGGTTGCGCTGCACGGTACAAAGGACAGACTTGGAGACGCTCTCTGAACCCCAAGCAACTACACACTTATACATACAACAACCACCCGTGGAGTAGGGTATTACACTCAGGCGGCCCGAACCACGTAAAATTCCCTTTTTCACTGTCTCGTTCATAATCTCACGCGCGCCCCAACTAATCACGAACCTCCACGGACTACGATCTAGTAGTACCGGGGGAAGTGTCGATTGCACACTTCGACACCTACCAAGCTCCACATACAAGCCTTATATAGAGGTAGGATGAATTTAGGAAAAATTCATTGGTGAGGATATATTTCCACTACACAAAAAGGAGAGACTTGAGAAAATCAAATTGAGGCACTTAATATATAAATTGAACTCTCTAGAATTTGAGTGGAACTTGATTTCTAGGGTATGTGTGCTCCATTTTCTGTTCTATCTTTCAACCACCCATGAATAGGAAATGGCATAAGCCCCATAATAACTTAAGATGGATGAAGTATCGTGCCAATTTTTGCAATAATAGATAGAGTATTTTGTTGTGCACATGGTACTTTGGAAAAATAGGACATAGTAGCAGCTCCTGATCATCAACCAAAAGTCTTGACTTTGCTCGGGACAAGCAAAGTATAAGCTTGGGGAAGTTTGTTGACGGTTGTTATATATCAATTTCACCTGTCAATATAACTCAATTTTGTAAAAGAATTGTCATTTCTTGCACACATCACCTTTCTATTTAACCTATTTCCACTTTTCCTTAGATTAAATGGCACATGCAGGAGTTTTATTCATAAATGAAGTGAAACAAGGGGATGGATCCTATAAAATATCATTCTGGCCAATCAAGCCATGACACGTGGCACCACATGGATCAAATGGCCCACAAACAGAAGTATTTGAGTCCATCTAACGGTGTAGCACTCATATAAAGGAATGGGACCCACCTGGCAGAGACCTGGAGGAAGCACAACCCCAACGGGACCAAGACCAGGTTGGTCGACCCCCCTAGTTGGCCGACTAGGTCTTGGCGCCAAATGCGGTCAAATGCCATGTGTTGGCTCCTTCCGGCTTGAAGAGGTCATGGGTGACTGATTCGCGTGTTTTTAGTGGCGGGAACCGACCCTTCTCCAAGCTATAAATAGGACCCCTCACTTCAACACACACCACTTGAGTATTCTTCCTTTGTATCCACTACTCTCCATAGGTTTAGAGGAGTATAGGTTGTAGAGAGGAGAGTCTCTAGTCCATAGTCCAAGTAGGAGAGGAGTAGAAGGAGTCTCTTCCCAATTTCCAATTGGGAAAGGTATGTCTCCCATATTCCTATTTGTATTTGTGACTTTATTCATAATAAAGATGATATCTTTAGTCTACTATTGTTCATATACTTGCATGAAGTGTTTCTTGTTTGATTGTGGATTCCATGTATGTGGTAGGAATAGTATTTATGATTGTGCTATACCTTTCTCATTACATTATCATAAACACTATAAACCTCCACTATAGTCTAAGATATGACTATGTTAATATGAATCCCTTATGTTATGAATTAACATTGGTTCAATGATGATTTAGTTCATTGCCTTAGGCTAGCTTGTGCTTGGGCTCTTAAGGTAATTACTTGATATGTTAGCATGGTGTTAGGATAAAGAGTAGCATTGAATGTCTCGTTGACCCACGGATTGAAGAGGTAGGCAGTAGGTGGTAACAATCCTATTTGTCCTTTGTAATCCTCCACGTTCGGCTATGCCATAGGCTCTTGGAGGGAGTCGCCTAGTGTTGCTAGGGGTAAACCTGTGCCCGATGTGTTAATCCACTTAGCATGAGAATTCATAATTAATATAATCATTAGTAACCAACTTAGGCTATGTATATGTACATTAAAAGCATAGTAGGAGTATCTACCTAACTCTTAGCCTATTCCTTCTATTACTGTAGGATCAAATAGCACGTGAAAAGCTACCAGAGGGGGTGAATGGTAGATTAAAACTTTTTTAGCGGAAGCAACAAAAATCCCTCGGTAGAAAATCAATCTGTTAAGAAATCGTGTGTGCGACTAATCTAAACATGATCAATTGTGAAAAAACATGTATAGATTGTGGAGAATCAAGTCACGAAGACACGACAACAAAAATAACAAAAAAAACATCGAGAAAAACTCAAGTTACGATCGAAAGATTGAATGAAGGTCAATCTGTTCTACCCGAGAAAAACCAGATCTGCAACACTGCAATGAAACTCGTGTAGATCCAAAACCACAAATCCAATGACCGTGAAATTTTCACATGATAGATAATCAAGTTTTGAATACAACTCAAAAATAATCACAGCAATCGGATCTGTAAAACTCGAGTTATGATAAAACCACCGAATCAAGGTAGTGTTGTGCAGAAACTCGACGAGAAAGACTTGACGAAAAAAAGTCGGACGGACAAGGCACAAAATTTCCTTTAAACTACAAATTTTATTGATCAAACCACAATAGGAACAGCCCCAAAGTCGTGTACCACGACTCTGGCCTCCCTTCGCAAAAGAAATAGCACGAGAAATAGCATCACACATTTCATCGCAAGTAGGACATACCTCTTCATTGTCACTATTGTGTTATGCCTCCTCCATACTTGATCTTGACTTACCTGCCATGAAACACAAGTTTGCCAAATCATCTTCATCTTTGTCACTTCCGATGTCCACATCGCTCGAGCCAAGTTCTTGAAGTGCGGAGATAAAAATATTCACCAATTGGCATCCTGTAAAACCCTTCTTTTTCTTGTTGTTGTTTGCAGGGGAGTGTTTCGTCCTTGTTTGCTTTTCATAACGGGAAGTAGAACATGAAAGGTTAGGGCAATCCATGCAAAAATGTCCTATATTACCACATTCGAAGCATCGTTGAGGTCTGACACTTCCTCTCCTTCTAGTTCTCACATTTTGCAATGCTTTTGAGAACCGAGTAGAGATGAGTGCAAGTTCCTCCTCTAGAAACTCTTCAATCTGTTCAAGGGTTAGAGAGGACAACAAATAAAGTGTTCTACACGATGAAGATTGGTCGGAGCTAGGCATGTCACGTTGAGAAACAAATGCAAAAGACTTGTTGGGAATCTTATGTGAGATTATGTCAATTTCATTAGTTTTCAATTTAGAATATAGAACATCTAAAATAAGTGTACTCATGACAGTAGATTTACGAATATATGTGACTTTCATCTCCCAAATTGACATGTCTAATGTACTTAGTAATTGCCTAACATTTTCAGCATTTAAAAATTTAACATTATCGCTACGCAAGTTGCTGAGAATTTTATTAAAACGAGCAAAGAGATCGTCGATGGACTCACCTGGTTGCAGCTCAAAGTGCATGTACTACTTTTTGAACATGTCTTGCCTTACCTCCTTAATCGTGTTGGATCCTTCGTGGTAGTCTCAGAGTGCTTTCTACACATCATATGCAGATCGTAGGTGAGCAACACGATTGAAGTCGCTTTGAGTTAATCCTTGTATGATCAAGTTGTGAGCCTTGTTATTGTTGTTGACATCTCTCATGTTTGTAGCCATGACTTTATCGTTTGACGGCATGTCGTAAGGCTTGTACACCTTTTCCCATATTGCGAAGCCTTGTGCCTGGATGAAAGCTTCCATACGTGCCTTCCAAACCTGAAAATCAATACCACTAAAGACGCAAGGTTTTGATTATTGGTCAAAAACACGTGCAAATCACAAAGATTAGAGCATCGTGACTTTGATACCCATTGTAGGATCGAAGAGCACGTGAAAAGCTACCAGAGGGGGGTGAATGGTAGATAAAAAAAAATTTAGCAGAAGCAACAAAAACCCCTCGGTAGAAAATCAATCTGTTAAGAAATCATGTGTGCGACTAATCTAAACATGATCAATTGTGACAAAACCTGTATATCTTGTGGAGAATCAAGTCACGAAGACACGACAACAAGAATCACGAAAAACCGTCAAGAAAAACTCAAGTTACGATCGAAAGATTGAACGAAGGTCAATCTGTTCTACCCGAGAAAAACCAGATCTGCAACACTGCAATGAAACTCATGTAGATCCAAAACCACAAATCCAATGACTATGAAATTTTCACATGATATATAATCAAGTTTTGAAGACAACCCAAAATAATCACGTCAATTGGATCTGTAAAACTCGAGTTATGATAAAACCACTGAATCAAGGTAGTGTTGTGCAGAAACTCGACGAGAAAGACTTGACGAAAACAAGTCAGATGAACAAGACACAAAAGTTCCTTTAAACTACGGATTTTATTAATCAAACCACAAGAGGAACAGCCCCAAAGTCGTGTACCACGAGCTCTGGCCTCCCTTGCTTATATAACCAGCTCTTAGGTCAACCCAATCCTAACTAGGACTCAAATCCTACTCAGATTCAACTAAACTTTCCATAGCTGCTCAAGACTCTTCCATACGTAGATAGAAGCAATCTTAAGACTTCCAAACACCTTAGGAACATATACCACATTCCTAAAACAACCCAACTTCGTGACCCACACGAAACCATATCATAACCAACTCAAATCTTTCTATATTTGAGTCAAACCCCACTTTGCTATAGCCTGAGTCCATAACCTAGTTGGTTGGACCTTTCCGACTAATTCTTTACGTCCACTTCTCTTCATCATGGCTCAGAACCATGTAGCCACGTCCATGCATTCCTTGCACATGTGCAAACATCTTCCAACAATGTCTACGATACCTTCATGTGCATTGTTCTTGATTCAACCATGTTGCGCGACCTCCTGATCAACTCAACCACAATTTCTCCCGAACTTGGTTGTTGAACCTCATCTTCTCCCTAAGACTAGTTCAATGGATCCTGTCACCAGCCATGTCTTGAACTAAAGCAACACCTGCACATGAATAAACAAATGATACTTCTGAGCACAAGTCCTTGACTTGACTCACGTTAGTTCCGAAACCACAACACCTTACATGAGCACCTCACATAAGCATGTTGCAAACCATAGCAAAAATATATCAACCATAACCACCAACACACACCAAAAACTTAGTAAAATAATACTAAGCAAGCTTTCCATAATCTAAAAAGCAAGTTCAAAACATTGCAAGTTAAAAGCAGAACCACTGCAATCAAGCTCCGAACCTTGCCAAAGCTAACCGGACCTTGAACTGGATCTTACCAAAGCTAGCAAGACCTAGCGCCAGAATTTACCAAAGCTAGTAGGACCTAATGCCGGAGCTTACAAAAACTAGTTGGACCTAGCGTCGGAGCTGACGAAAGTTAGTCGTACCTAGCCCCAGCAAGTCGGACCTAACCAAAATAAGTGGGACCTAGACAAAGCAAGTCGGACCTTACGTCATACCTTGCCAGATCTATCCAAAACAAGTCGGACCTATCGTCGAACCTTGCAGGAACTCGGACCTAGAGTTGGACCTTGTTAAAAAGGTGTTTTGGTAGTATTCAAAACTTTTATCGTCATAGCCAGTGTATTCAGCACACATAGGTCGCACAATCTCCCCCTTGATGAATGCATTGGCAACACCACTTAGAATCCGAACATTGGCTTATTCAAATGGAAAGTTTTGAAAAGAAGATTCTCCCCCTATACATATTTCTCCCCTTTTGTAAATCAGAAATAAAATGAGAAGAATCCCCCGGAGAAGAATCGTGCCAAAAGCACTTGTGAATATGTGCAATGTGTGATCAATTTCTCCCCCTTTGACAATGTATTCAACAAGGTACAAAAGAGAAATTTTAATTTGTTATGAGCATATTATAACATATACATTTAAAAACAAAGGTCATCCAAGTCATACTATCAAGTAACTTACACTATCACATCAATGAAACACATAAAGTAGTGTAAGCCATGCTAGAGATCAAATGTAATTTTCAATTTAAGCAAGTCATGATCTCACAAACTTAACTATTTCAAAACCTAAAAGCATGACACTTGTTTCTGCATTTTTCATTTTTCAATATTATTTAAAGCACAAATTCTGATCATATAACATTTGCAAGAGATTATATGCCGCATTTGTCTTATTCTAACCAACCAAGTCAAGCCTATGTCTTTTGACAATCAGAAACTTAAGGTCATGGTTTTAGTCATACACAACTTCTTCCAAGTTCATATCTAAGTGCAATGATAAGCCATCTCAAAAGAAGAAGTGCGATGCATGCATATTCTCTTGATCTTTTCTCAATTTATATTTGCTCGTAAAACTCAACATGTGAGTTGATTACTTGATTAATTCTTTATGATTAAAAGCAGTTGTGATCATGCAACAAGTTCAAAACAGCAAGAAAGTTCGATTATGACCAGATTTAGTTTAAGTAATTATACCAATTACTAGTCATGGCAAAAACTACAAAAAGTATAACACAAGTAATGTAGTAAGAACTTTCAGCATGTAAAAGGAATCACAAAGTCAAATATGTATGAAATACTATGCTCATATTATTTTTATTTTAGATTCACACATAGACTTCCCAAGTTTCAAAACTCCATCTCAATTTAAGCCATGAGGATGCATAACCCCTATTTCACTATGAATGAAACAAAAACGAGTGAAATCCAAAGATTTTGTAAAAATGTCAGCCAATTGTTGTTCAGTATCTACATGGTGAAGCACAATGTTTCCTTTTTCAACATTATCACGGAAAAAGTGATACCTGATGTCAATGTGCTTTGTTCAAATATTGCACGGGGTTTTTAGCAATGCAAATAGCACTAGTGTTATCACAAAACAATAGAACACTATCTAGATCAACCCCATAGCCCTTAAGAGTTTGAACAATCCAAAGAATTTGTGAGCAAGCGCTAGCAGCAGCTACATATTCAGATTCGACTATGGATTGTGCAACTCAGCTTTGTTTTCTAGAGGACCAAGCAACAAGTGAATTACCAAGAAAATGGCATGCACATGAAATACTTTTCCTATCAATCCTACAACCCCCAAAATCAGCATCCGAAAAAGCTTTCAAAGTAACGGTTGAGGAAGAAGGAAGAAAAATGTCAAATTCATGAGTTTCATGTAAGTACTTGAGAATTCTTTTGACGGCTTGACGATGTGAAGTATGTGGAGAAGCCTGAAACTGTGCACAGAGGCATACACTGAATTGTATGTCCGGTCTTGATGTCGTGAGGTACAAAAGTGATCCAATCATACTTCTATATTCTTTTTGATCGACCGGGTCACCATCTTCATCAAGTTCAAGCATCGTTGTTGTACCCATTGGTGTCCGAAGAGGCTTGCTTTTATCCATGTTGAAGCGCTTAAGAAGGTCTCTTGTATACTTTGTTTGATGCACAAAGGTTCTCTTTTTAGTTTGCTTGATTTGCAGCCCCAAAAAGTATGCGAGTTCTCCCATCATACTCATCTCAAATTCTGAACTCATCGTAGCTGAAAACTTGGACACAAGATCATGAGAAGCACAACCAAATATAATATCATTCACATACACTTGAACGAATAATGAGTCATTGCCATGCTTAAGCACAAAAAGAGTTTTATCAACCTTGCCCATGGTAAACCCCTTTTTAAGTAAGAATGTTTTTAACCTATCATACCATGCTCTAGGGGCTTGTTTGAGACCGTACAAGTCTTTGGACAGTTTGTAAACATGTAGGAAAATCTGGATTTTCAAAACTCGGTGGTTGCTTGACATAAACCTCCTCATCTATGTAGCCATTAAGAAAAGCACTTTTAACATCCATTTGATACAACTTGAAACCTTTAGATGCAGCAAAAGCTAACAAAATTCTTATGGCCTCTAATCTTGCAACAGGAGCAAAAGTTTCATTAAAATCTAGATCTTCAACTTGTGTGAAACCTTGAGCAACCAACCTAGCCTTATTCCTAACAACAACCCCATCCTCACTTTGTTTATTTTAAAACACCCATTTAGTTCCAATTAAAGTGTGACCTTGAGGGGGAGGTACAAGTTTCCAAACATTACTTCTTTCAAAATTTTCTAACTCTTCTTACATGACAATAATCCAAGATTCATTAGTGAGTGCATGTGATATATCTTTGGGTTCAAAAGAAGCAACAAAAGCAGAATGATCAAGAGAGTTTGGATCACAAAACCTGGACCATGTGACTCGTCCGTGCAAGCTTCCAATAATTTGTTGTAGATGATGACTTTTGAGAACCTGGAGGGAACTGGACACTTCACAAGCTTCTTCTTCTTCATGTTCATCACAAATTGATGATCTTGTGACTTCAGGACGATCTGGACCAGCAATGGTGGTCGTTGGTGCTGGTTATGAATCAAAATCAGGAGTTGGAACAATGTCATTAGCTATTGAATTTTCGGGCAGCGGCACCTCTTCTTCCTCATCTTCAACGAAAATACTCCCCCCTGTGGATATGGATCCGGACCTGCAATATTTGAGCTAGTACCTGGGCTAGCTTCATCAAAAGAAACCTTAAAGGTCTCCACAATTTTGTTAGTGTCAAGTAAAAGCACACGGTAGCCACTAGTATGAGATGGATAACCAAGAAACATGACATCAATAGATCTAGCTTCAAATTTATCAAGATTACCATGTTTTTTAACAAATAATTTGCAACCAAAGACCCTAAAGTGTGTGACACTAGGCCTATGTCCAAACGAAGTTCATATGGTGTTTTACCTAGCATAGCACGCAAGAACATGATTTGAGACATAACAAGCGGTTGCAATTGCATCAGCCCAAAATTTCCTAGGAATTTGGTATTCATCAAGTATAGTCCTAGCCATCCCAACTAAGCTTTTGTTCTTTGTTTATACAACACCGTTTTGTTGAGGTACATATGGTGAAGAAAATTGATAATCTATTCCATTTTCAGCACAAAAGTGTTCAAATGATTGCTTTTTAAATTCAGTTCCATTATCACTTGTAATTGCTTTTAAAGATCCTGGGTGATCAATTGATAATCTAAGAAATAAAGTTCTAAAGTGACTAAAAGCTTCCTTCTTAGATGTCATAGAATAAACCCAAGAGTATCTTGAATAATCATTAGCAATCACAAGAATATACCATTTACCTCCAAAGGATTGAACACGTGAAGGTCCTACGGGGTCAAGGTGCAAAAGTTGACCCGGTTCAGTTGTCATGGTCATTGTGATAGGAGCATGTGAACCTCCAACCATCTTAGCATGTCTACAAGAAGAGCACACAATTTCTTTGTCTCCTTTAAGCTTAGGCAGCCCACATATGCGATCAAGAGCACTAACACGCGTGAGATGATCAAAGCCTACGTGACCAAGTCTACGATGCCAAAAATATAAGTCTTTTGAATCATTAGCAACTAGACACCTATTCTTAGAAGAAGACATAACAAAATTAGCTTTAAAAAACTCTTCCAAACTGAGACATGTTAAAAATAAGCTCACTATTTGAACCTACAACTTTGCAGCAATTTTTATTGAAAATAATTTCCAGATTTTCATCTAGCAGTTGTGAAACAGAAAGCAAGTTGTATTTCAAATTTTTGACAAGTGCCACATCCTTCAAAGTGTAGTGATCATTTACTCTAACTGAACCCTTAGCAATTATAGGAGTTGAAGAATTATCAGCAAAAGTAACATTCTCTACACGTGACACAAAAGAGAGGGAGGAAAACCATTCTTTGTTACCGGTCATGTGGCGTGAGCAACTTGAATCCACAATCCAAATGTTCTCCTTCCTCAAGCGTGTAACCTACATAGAAGCACAATACGTCGATGACT
This sequence comes from Tuctoria greenei, assembly GCA_036927565.1. NCBI lineage: Eukaryota > Viridiplantae > Streptophyta > Magnoliopsida > Poales > Poaceae > Tuctoria > Tuctoria greenei. The sequence goes on from JAYESD010000006.1 coordinate 200,205,390, forward strand.
CAATACTAGGGTTAGTCAAAAGGCATTTAGGAATCTAGTACTGAGTCACATGACGTCCAGCAGGAATAACAAGCGAAAGCTGAGATAAAACAGCGGGTTTATGAGCCAAAGCTTGAGGATTTTTGTACCCAACTACTGACCTACGAGGTGTTACATGTGTAGCACCAAAAACAGTAGGTTTGAGATCAAACTTTTCATGTTTTTGACTCATCACAGCAGGTTGCATGTTCCTATCATTCGCTTTAGCATGTGCAACAAATTTTGTATGAAAGTTATGAGATCTAGCAGTCATTATTTCCTTTTTTGTTATTTAGCTAGTCTATAACTAAAATCTATGACATGACCATCTCTACCATAGTAGGTACAATGAAATTTAACTTTGTGTTCATGTTTAGATGAGCAAGCAACATTTTTATTTGAAACCGAATGAGACAACACTCTTGCAGATTTGAAAACCACTACTTTTTTGTTTAGGAACTGTTTATATCAAACCACATCTAATGACTTTGAAATTTTAGGCGGATGTGCCTTAGCATGAGAATGAGAATAAAAACCTAAATCAGATTTATCATTGCAAGATTTAAAGGAATTCAGCAGCAAGTTTAGGTTTCTATTTGCATTACAAAACCGATCTAATGTCCTATGCATGTCATCAAGTTTATTTGACAGATCAAGGCAATTTTCACATGATTTTTTTCCTTTTAATTTGCAATTGGAACAATATTTAACTTTATGAGAACGTAAAGCATTGTTCAATATAGAAATTTCATTCGTAGCATCTTGTAGTTTCTTATCAAGATCATCACAGGTAGTACAATACAAATCAATTGTAGAACAGCAAGCATCTTTCAAGTTCTTTTCATTAAGTGCAGCAAGCTTTTTGTTTTTTTCAATTTCAAGTTCAAGTTTATCAAGTGTGGAGGTGTGTGCAGTTCTTAGAGAGGACAATTGTTCATATATTAAATCACATGAGGAACAAGAATCATCACTAGGAATCAAAGATTTCAAACGATTAATTTCAGATTCTAGTGACTCAATTTTAACAACATTGTCCCTAAGCTTTATGTCCTTTTTCTTAACTATAACAGTGGCATGAGAAATAGCATCACACATTTCTTCACAAGTAAGACATACCTCTTCATTGTGACTATTGTGTTCTGCCTCTTCCATACTTTATCTTGACTTACCCGCCATGAAACACAAGTTTTCCAAATCATCTTCATCTTCGTCACTTCCGATGACCACATCGCTCGAGCCAAGTTCTTGAAGTGTGGAGATAAAACTATTCACCAATTGGGGTCCTGTAAAACCCTTCTTTTTCTTGTTGTTGTTTTGCAGAGGAGTGCTTCGTCCTTATTTGATTTTCATCACGGGAAGTAGCATGTGAAAGGTTAGGGCAATCCGTGCGAAAATGTCTTGTCTTACCACATTCAAAGCATCGTTGAGGTCCGACACTTCCTCTCCTTCTAGTTCTCACATTTTGCAATGCTTTTGAGAACCGAGTAGAGATGAGTGCAAGTTCCTCCTCTGGAAACTCTTCAATCTGTTCAAGGGTTATAGAGGACAACAAAGCAAGTGTTCTACATGATGAAGATTGGCCGGAGCTAGGCATGTCACGTTAAGAAACAAATGCAAAAGACTTGTTGGGGTTCTTATGTGAGATTATGTCAATTTCATGAGTTTTCAATTTAGAATATAGAACATCTAAAGTAAGTGTACTCATGACAGTAGATTCACGAATATATGTGACTTTCATCTCCCAAATTGACATGTCTAATGTACTTAGTAATTGCCTAGCATTTTCACCATCTGAAAAATTAACATTGATGCTACGCAAGTTGCTGAGAATTTTACTAAAACCAGCAAAGAGATCGTCGATGGACTCACCTGGTTGCATCTCAAAGTGCATGTACTCCTTTTTGAACATGTCTTGCCTTACCTCCTTGATCGTGTTGGATCCTTCGTGGTAGTCTCAGAGTGCTTTCCACACATCGTATGCAGATTAGAGGTGAGCAACACGATCGAAGTCGCTTTGAGTTAATCCTTGTATGATCAAGTTGTGAGCGTTGTTGTTATTGTCGACATCTCTCATGTTTGTAGTCATGACTTGATCGTTTGACAATACATCGTAAGTCTTGTACACCTTTACCCATATTGTGAAGCCATGTGCCTGGATGAAAGCTTCCATATGTGTCTTCCAAACCTGAAAATCAATACCACTAAAGACGCAAGGTTTTGCAGAGTATTTCTCCATGATGATTAGTCAAAAACACGTGCAAATTACAAAGATTAGATCATCGTGGATCTGATGCCAATTGTAGGATCGAAGAGCACGTGAAAAGCTACCAGAGGGGCTGAATGGTAGATTAAAACTTTTTAGCGGAAGCAACAAAAACCCCTCGGTAGAAAATTAATATGTTAAGAAATCGTGTGTGCGACTAATCTAAATGTGATCAACTGTGAAAAAACATGTATAGATTGTGGAGAATCAAGTCACGAAGACACGACAACAAGAATCACAAAAAATCGTCGAGAAAAACTCAAGTTACGATTGAAAGATTGAACGAAGTTCAATCTATTCTACCTGAGGAAAACTAGATCTGCAACACTGCAATGAAACTCGTGTAGATCCAAAACCACAAATCCAATGACTGTGAAATTTTCACATGATAGATAATCAAGTTTTGAATACAACACAAAAAGAATCCAGCCAATTGGATCTGTAAAACTTGAGTTATGATAAAACCACCTAATCAAGGTAGTGCCGTGCAGAAACTCGACGAGAAAGACTTGACGAAAACAAGTCAGACGAACAAGGCACAAAATTTCCTTTAAACTGTAAATTTTATTGATCAATCCACAAGAGGAACTGCCCCAAAGTCATGTACCATGAGCTCTGGCCTCCCTTGCTTATATAACCAGCCCTTAGGCCAACCCAAGTCTAACTAGGACTCAAATCCTACTCATACTCAACTGAAACTTTCCATAACTGCTCAAGACTCTTCCATACGCGGATAGAAGTAATCTTAAGACTTCCAAACACCTTAGGAACGTATCCCACATTCCAAAAACAACCCAACTTTGTGACCCACACAAAATCAACCTAGATCCCTACCTAGATCAACCTAGCCTTTCCACTTGATGATTGTTTTACTTCCACCTAGCCTTCCTTTGAAAAATATAAATGACACCCTTTGGGAATACTCTTAAAAGGGGAAATGCTACATCGATAGTTTCAATGCACTTGCGGGTGTTCATATAAGATTTAAACCCTACCGACAAGCATTTCTAGCACCACTGCTAGGGATGAATTATTAGTAGTGCGTAGGAAATATCAACAGGAGCCCTCCTCAGTGGGAGCTAGAGCCTGATGCTGGGGGCGTGTGGCAACTCCGGAGCCCTCCTCGGTGGGCGCAAGGGCCTGATGCCGGAGGCACGTGGCATCTTTGAAGCCCTCCTCGATGGGAGCAAGGGCCCGGAGATGGAGGACGCGTGGCAGCTCCGGAGCCCTCCTCGGTGGGAGCAAGGGTTCAAAGCCGGAGGACGCGTGGCAGCTCTGGAGCCCTCCTCGGTGAGAGCAAGAGCCTGAAGCTGTAGGACGCGAGGCAGCCCCGGAGTCTGCCTCAGCGGGGAGGTCGGGTCCGGAGCTTCTTCTTGTATATGGGGTACCCAGTCTTGAGGGTACCGACAGTGGCCCCAGTCCCACCTCGGGAGAGGTGACGATCTTGCAGGTGGCGCCTACCATAGACGTGTAGAACATCGACGACGGGCTCCCTGTATGACCTGCACACATGGTAGACAAAAAGTAATTTCGCTCGCTGGCACCACTTCCCTGTTCTTTAGTTTCGTTATGGCTTACGGTCCTTAGCTAAGATATGGGGCATGGGTAATTCGATGCGACGACATTCAGGGTATGGTCGATGCCTTGCTCAGGGCATGAGCCGTGTGGCCCCCTGCACTCAGCTGTTAGCACAGGAGGCAAGATGCGCAGGCTTAGGGTACGGAACCATGCTAAGCAAGTTGCACACCCTGGACCTCCAACTCGGCGTTAGCCTTTCAGAAGTGAGAACCATTCGGCACCATGGACCCTAAGCAAGAAAACAATCATCGGTCCCCAAATAATTGCAGTACCTCATGCGGGCCCGCCTTTAGCAGGATAGCACAACTCCAACTAGGGATGAGACAGGAGAAATGTAACCGGGCATATGGCGGATGATATGCGAAAATACACAAAAAAATTACAGCATAATGTAAGTAATTTTGCTCATCGGTCACTCCCTTCCTGCTCTTTAGTTTTGCTACATCTTACTATCCTAAGCTGAGGAGCGGGGCTTGGGTAATTCAGTGCATTAGCATTCGGGGCCAGGTTGCTGCCTTACTCGGGGTGTGAGCCGTTCGGCCCCCAGTACTTAACCGTAGCGCTGGGAGGCAGGGTGTGCATGCTTAGGGTATGGAACCAGGCTAAGCGAGCTACACACCCTGGACCTCCGGCTTGGTGTAGGCCTTTCGTGGGGGAGACAGTCTGGCGACACAGGACCCCAAACAAGGGGGCACCGAGAGACCCCAGACACGTTGCAGGTACCTCAAGGAGGCCTGCCTGCAGCAGGATTGCGTAACTCCACTAGGCGCAAGACAGGAAGAGAGTGATTGAGCATATGACAGAGAATATGAGTGAACAAGCATGATGTAATGATCATTTAATTAATGCATAATTAAATGAATATAAACAGAGCATAGGGCAAGACAATGGTTCTTCTAACTTGGTAATCATAGGAGGAGGCAGACTTTACAAGAAGGCAACGACCTGCTCCGGATGACAAGAGAGGCAAAGTGTACAGGCTTAGGGTATGGAACCAGGCTAAGCAGACTGACACTCTGGACCGGACCCCCCCGGATCTTAGTTGCTTCGAGCGCTACTCCTTGACGCTATGATACTCTTTTCAGAAAAAAAAATTGTCCTAGCGCTGTGCTAAGGGTGAAGCTTACCCAAGTGGCGCTGGGGAGGTAAAATGTACACGCTTAGGGTGCAAACCAGACTAAGCAGGTTGCACACTCTGGACCTCCCACCATGCCAAGAGTAAAACTTACAGCGGTAACACCAAGGAAGCAAAGTGTACACGCTTAGGGTGCAGGACCAGGCTAAACATGTTGTACACTCTGGACCTCTCACAGCATCATGGTTAGACCATACTGTAACGCCTCGGTGACGTCGTTGTCTCCGTGGTGGCGGGAAATCGCTTGACGTCCTGCCCATGAGACCCCTTAGAGGCCCCCTAGTAGGTGTGGCTAACTAGTTGGGCACGTCTACCACTTAGTCACAGGATGTTATCAACATGCCCTCCGCAGAGCGCGGGAGCTGGATGCTCCGGCGGCGTCCACCATCAACGCTTAAGAAACATCAGCGGCGGGCTCCCTGGGAGGTGCCAGAGCTGGATGCTCTAGTGTTTCCCATCATCAATGACAAGAACATCGATGGTGGGCCCCTTGGGTGGTGTCAGAGCAGGATGCTCCAACGGAGCCTACCATCAACGGTAAGAAATGTCGACGGCGGGCCCCCTGGGAGCTGCCGGAGCTGGATGCTCTGGCGTCGCTCATCATCAACGAGAACAACATCGACGGCGGGCCCCCTCGGTGGTGTCAGAATTGGATGCTCCGGCGGTGCCCACCATCAACGCTAAGAAACGTTGACGGCGGGCCTCCTGGAGGCATCGAAGCTAGGTGCTTCATTGGCGATGGAGACGCAACTTCCTGAGAGAAAAAGCCCCTACCTGGCACACCAAATGTCGAAGTGTTAATATGACACTTCCCTCGGATCTGCTAAGGAGCAGCCCGCAGAGGTTCTTTGATCAGCGGGGCTTAGTCCTCTATCGAGTGATCGCGTGTATGAGAGTGTGAGACTGTGGTTTTTACGTGGTTCAGGCCGCAAGAGTGTAACACCCTACTCCACGGTGAGATTGTATTGTTGGTGTGTGTATGTGTGAATGCGTAGATTGGGGATCAGAGAAGATCCTTTATAACGGTGGTGGTCCAGTCCTTTTACAAACAAGGTTGGACACTTTACAAGTGGGGTTTGGGGCCCTACAGGTGGCCCTAGGGCAATCTTACCCTAAAGATCTAAGGCTTCTCGCATAAGCTTCCTCTGACCATGGCTTGAAGACCCACCGTCTTGCCGCCTCAGTCGCCAGTTGCCTATGCACAGTTGTTGATGATGGTAGGAGATGTCTTGTCCGTCTTGTTTCCATAAGCTACCCACTTGGCAGTGTGGGATAGCCCTATGGCGCCTTCACTGTGATGTGACTGGACGCAGCGGTACCTGACAAGGGCGTGTGTCGCACCTGTGCGCCTGAGGAAGGGGTGTGTCTTCTATGCGCGACTGGACAGGACGCACCTCCCTTTACTCTTCAGGGCCCACAGCTTATTGCAGATCGTGGGACACACTCCACCTCCGGAGTCCTCCTCGGTGGGAGTAAGGGACTGATGCTGGAGGCGCGTGGCAACTCCGGAGCCCTCCTCGGTGGGAGCGAGGGTTCGATGCCAGAGTCACGTGGCAGCTCCAGAGCCCTTCTCGGTGGGAGCAAGGGCCCGAAGATGGAGGACGTGTGGCAGCTCCGGAGCCTTCCTCAGTGGGTACAAGAGTCCGGAGCCAGAGGACGCGTGGAAACGCCGGAGCCCTCTTCGGTGGGAGCACAAGCCCAGAGTCGTAGGACGTGAAGCAGCCCCAGAGTCTGCCTCAGCGGAGAGGCCGAGTCCGGAGCTTCTTATTATATGTGGGGTACCCGGTCTTGAGGGTACTGACAAAAATAATAACAGTTAATAGTCCTAGTATCTCACAAGTTCACAATATACAAATATGCCATCAACAACCTTTATCGAGATACTGAAAGTGCGTCTAGGCTAAATCTCCGTAGATTTTGATGATGAATGACAACACTTAAGGGACTAATGAGCATTGTAAGTGAAAGTACAGTTGATTGAAAGTGGAACAAAATTGGAAACACTCAAAAGGAAAAAGAACCAAAAGGCTCGAAAAACTCGAAGAGTAGAATATAGGGTTTAAAATTCATTGTATCGATTTTAGACTTGTGGTAGAGAGTTTTCAATAAGTCAAGTGTTTGAGAATCACCTAAGAGCTCATAGTCCGTTTAGGTTTAGTTGGAGATACGAGTCAAGGTAGGCTAGACTAGTCTGACCACATCGAACGGATCCGATGTTAGGCGGATCAAGAGTTTTTGTGTGAGTTGGACTTATCCATTTGGGAACGGACTAGTTTGTGGTGAGTGGTCTGAGACTTTCTGGGTCTAAGCCCTGAGGGGGGGGCAGGACTAGTCCGCCTTGCAGACTTGTCTGTTTCTGCACGAACCAAGATCTACTATGTGAGATCAGACTAGTCCATTGTGGGTCAAACTAGTCCATTTGTAGTTTGAGTTGGTTGCGGTGACTAAGTTCTGGTAGGTCGGAATAGTCTATCATGTGGGGCTGGACTAGTCCGCCTGGCCAGACTTGTTCGTTCTCACCCGGAAAAGCAGATTCTAAGTGAGATTGGACTAGTCCATTGTTGGACGGACAATTCTGTAGTCTTGTGACATTTTGAATTCAAAAGGTGGTGGGGACTGTTGTGGTTGGTCAAAAGTGACATAAGTGGTCCCCTTTGCCAGGCTAGTCCGTGGTTTGAGGCTATACTAGTCCGCAATTTTTCTACTAGCAACGGCTAAGTGTCGAGACCCCTATAAACAGGGATCTCCAACTTTCTTTTGCCCACTCTCAAACCCTAGCGCCGCCATAGCCTTCCAAAGCCTCCCTCTTCACATCTTTGAGCCCTATGAGCGAATCTTGAGGGTTTGTGGGATTTGGGAGAGAAGAGAGAAGGAGTTGATCATGCTTTGAGCTCTTGGTTGATTCTCTCAATTTGAGTTGTTGATTTGAGTCATTTTGAGTTGTGATTCGACCTCTTTTTGAGTTGTGTGTTTGTGGGAGGCTTAGATTATGAGTTGCCCCAAGAATCATTGTATTCACTCTATGATTTAGTGGAAGAACAAGTTGGCATTTGTGTTAGCTTGGTGTGGGTAGAATTGAAAGAGATCCGGTCTTTCGTGGACTCCTCAACGGGGACGTAGGCTTCCACGTGAAGCTGAACCTCGGGATAAATCTGTGTGTCTCTTGCTTCATTTCACCTTCCTTCTTTGTTAGATCACTTTTAGGGTTCTTACCGTTCTTCGCTTGGATCTTGCGATCCACCTAGCTAAACTTGTTTCCACTACTTGCAATTATATACTAGATTGCTAGGTTGTCTATCTTCATTTTGCATTAAGTGAATCACTGAAAAACACTTAAAAATCACTGCTTTCGTGTGTTTACTTAACCTGTCCGGACTAGTCCGCTCCAAGGCCGGACAAGTCTGCCCCTGTTGTTATTTCACCCTTCGATGATGGAACTCGATTCAACACAAAACATGTGGTCAAAATGGCTTCCCCCCACCATGAGTTGGATAAACCTGAACTGTCCAACATGACATTAACCAAGTCCGTTAGTGTTCGGTTTTTCCGCTCAGCCACCCCATTAGATTGGGATGAGTAGGGAGCCATTTTCTCATGGATAATTTCATGGTCCGCACAATGTTCACCGAAATCATTAGAAAGATACTCTCCTCCTCTATCGGACCTAACACGTTTGGTTTTTCTTTCTAGTTGGTTTTCTACCTCAGCCTTATAGATTTTAAAACGATCTAGTGTCTCATATTTTATTTTAATAAGATAGAGTTGACAATATCTTGTAGCATCATCAATAAAACATATAAAATATTTTCCCCTACTCTAGTCAAAATTCTATTCATTTCAAAAAAATATGAGTGAATAAGATCTAGTGGTGATAAACTCCTCTTCCACACTTATAAAAGGTTTACGTTGTTGTTTAGCTTGCACACACGCATGACACTTAGATCTTTTTTCAACAAGAATTTTTGGAATCAAATTAAGTTTGAACAATCTAATGATGCGATTATAATTGATGTGATAAAGCTCAGAGTGCCAAACAATAGTCTCTCTTCTATTGCATTCAGAACTAGAATAAGCAGCTGAGTTCACAAGATTATTAGAATATTTAACAACTGAAAGGCGGAACAGACCTCCACTATCATAGCCTTTTGTGATAAATAAACCAAACTTCAACACGGTAATTTTGTTTGACTCAAACACTAACTTATAGCCATCAAGACACAATAGAGGACCACTAATCAGATTTCTATTTATTCCAGGGACGTGCTGCACATTCTTCAAAGAGAGAGTCTTTCTGGAGGTCAACTTCAGATCGAATCTTCCAATTCCATGTACATCAGTCCTATACCCATTGTCCATCAAGACGGAGCACCTGTCAGTAGCCTGGTAAGAAGAAAATAAATTATAATCAGAATAAACATGCACATTAGCTCCTGTGTCTAACCACCGATCCGTGGAATGACATTGCTAGAAGAACTTCTAGAACATACCCTGATCCAGATGCTCTTCAAGCCTCGCTAATAGTGATATTCACAGATTTTTGATCAACACCTTTCTTGCCTTTTCTATTGCGGCATTTCCTGACTATGTCACCAAGCTCGCCACACACAAAGAAAGTCAGGTCTTCTTTCTTCTTCTTTTTAAAGCTAGTATTTTTTTGGTCTTTCTTTTTCAGTTCTTGTTCTTATTGTCACCACCAGATTTACCTTCAACAACATTGGCATTAGAGTGAGTTCCTTCTTGCGGAACAGAACAAGGCACATTCTTAGATTTTGCCTTTTCCTCAACATCAAGAGTTGAGACCAGACTTTCAACAATCATAACCTCTTTCTTTGTGATGCCCGGTTCCGAAAAATGAACCAAGCTAACGCATATGTGTGCCCAGGATGTTCAACACACATACACGAGTGATTCAAAAAAGAGTATACAGAAAATTACCACAAAACAAGATTAATTATCAAATTTTATTACACAAACCATATTATCCTCGAATACAAGCTCTAATGAATATTAATGACAAGTTCAACTAATGCAGCGGAAATACTCTAATTAAGCAAACTAAGCAAAAGGGATAGTGCAGCTCCATGCAACACCACAGACAAAGTTGATGGTAGACACGGCCTAGAACTCTGCATTATCGCCATTAAACTCACAATCCTGACCTGCAACTGTTGGGGGGGGGGGGGGTTGCAAAAGTGAGTACATGTCGTACTCAGCAAGTGTGGAAAGTATGACATGTGGCTGATTCAAATGACGACAATAATAATGGCTAAGTGCTTAAAAGTACAGTAAAACCATTTGGAAAAGCAATGTATCATATTTATGTGAAATAAACCCATCATAAACCATGTAACCATAATAATACCAATCCATAATTCACCATTACCAATAACCATAATCAATGTCATAAACCATAATTCCATCCCATAACCATAACCATAATCATAATATCAACCATAACCATTACCAAACCATAACCATCCCAAATCCCAATTTCCCTCTAATCATGTAGGTCATCCAGGCGCTCATAACCGGGAGCACGGCTATCATGATAGTTTTAACACTCTGCAGAGTTTGTACCACTTTACCCACATGTTTGTGATTTCATCACCTGTCGGTGACTAAAGAACCTCCCTTATGCCAATTACACTTCCTTTGGTGTATAGCCAAGAGATCACAAAATAGCCTTTACAAAGGGATTACTAGCCTATTTAGACCCCACTGACGTTTCATCGGTGGCGATGTCTCCAACTGAGCACATCTTCAACCAAGGGCCCCCTCTTGAGCCATTCGGATCCCAGGGTAGTCCCACCAATGATCAACAAACCCAATCCGACTACCCCTTCCACGAGCATCCTTAATGGTCCAAATAGCACTGGCAAAGCCCTAATTAATCAGCTACGCCGCACCCATACTTGGCCTCGCGGTGGCACTGTAGTCCGGCCTATTCTCGCATGAACCGGTCCTTAGATCTAAAGCAAGTAAACCACCATAACATCCAACCCATCTACATACCAGGCTTGCTTAGATCACCCATTACCATATCGTATCAACCAGTTCACATTAACTAGAATATCAATAATGCATAATTAAATGTGTAGTGTTGTTTTCCCATCCCAATTAATTAAGCGATGCAAAAGGTAAAAAGCCCTTCCTGACTCTCTACCATAAATTTCAGGCGACAAGGGTGGTTTAACAAGTCTAGTAAACTTCCTACCATAGGATTCCCATCAAATTAACACAAGCATGCAGTTTGCAAACAAAACATTTATTTTAAAAACAGGATCAATATTCTTCAAGGACACTTGCCTTGCTCCGGCGGATAGGGTTGCTCAAGCGCTTCGAAGTCTTGGTTCTCGAAATCCTCGTACACGACCTCTTGAGCACTTCCCTCTACTCGCGATCACACACACAAGAAAATACATACAATTCAATATGATGCACACAAATTAATCAACATGCAATGATATGCATGCATGCAAAGATCAATTATTGATTAACTACGGTTGTTTATTAATTAGATGCAACTAGTTCATACGTGTTCATATGAGTTTACGGGGGTTTTAGTGAGAATTAATGCGGCTGAAAATAAAAAGACGATGCAACTAAAATCAATTTACGTCTATTAGATCTAATACGTCGCTAAAATTCGCATCGGAAAAACGAACCCTACCGTAGATGTGACGGCTTCGAAGATCGCGAGGGTGAAGGCGACGCGTAGACGAAGCGGATAGTGCAAGGGTCCTCCGGCGGCACGACGACGGCGACGACGATCTCCGGCGGATGACAGCGCCCTCCTCTTTTTCCTCCTCTTCCTCCCCTTTTCCCTTTTCCTCCCCTGGCGGCGCAGCCCTCTGGTCCTTTTTTTTCTCTTGCTGGCGGCTAGGGTTTTTTGGTTCTCTGGCGTCGGGAAATATGAGGGCATCGGTCCCTTTCTATAGGTGGCGGCCACGGCACTAGGGCCGGCGCTGGAGCGGTCAACGCGGGGCAGGGCGCGCGGTGTGGGGTCGCGCTGGGAGCGAGGCCGGTCGGCGGCTCGGGCGGGAGCGGGCAGGCACGCTGGGCGTGGGGCGGGGTCGGCCGATGGGTGGGTCAAGCGGAGTGCGGGCGGCTCGGGTGGGAGCGGGGTCGCGCCAGGCGCGCGGAGCCGGCCGGGGCAACGCGCGGTCAACGCGGGACGCGGGAGCGCGGCGCATGCGACGGGGTGGGGTGCGGTGCGGCGCCGGGGTTGCACGGCGCGCGCGGGAGGGGCGCAGGACCGGGCGGCGCGCGGGCAGGCGCGCTGGCTAGGCCGTTTGGCCTGGCCGGCGGTCCCTTTTTTTTCTTTTTTTTTTCTTTTTTTCTTTTTTTATAAATATATTATTATTTATTTATTCTTTATATTATTTTTTATATATTTTCTTTTTCTTTACATATATAAATATTATCATTAAATATGTATTATTATCTATATTTTTATTTATTTTATTTTTATATGTTATTATTATTTTTATACTTATTCCCTATTATGAGTTTTACGCTATTATTTTCCTTTTCTTCTTTTGCTACTGATATTTGTATATGTATATTTTATGTTTTATTATTTTTCTTTTATTCTATTAATATTTAATGCATGAACATGTATGCAATGCATGATGCGAAAATTGAGGGTGTTACAAACCTACCCCTTAAAATGAATCTCGCCCTCGAGATTCGACAGCGTGGAGAAAAGATGCAGGGATTCTGCCTTCAGGTCTTCCTCACATTCCCACGTAGCTTCGGCTTCTGTATGGTGTTTCCATTGCACTTTGCACCAACCGATCCTCTTATTTCTCGTGACCCTTTCCTTCACGTCCAGGATCTTGATAGGTTGCTCGACAAAAGACAAATCCTCCTGAAGTTCTAACTCGTCCATCGACACTTGTTCTTCCGACACCCTGAGACACTTCTTGAGTTGAGACACGTGAAACACGTCATGTACATCGGAGAGATACGCCAACAGCTCAAGTCGATAAGCTACCTCTCCTCGCTTGTCCAGAATCTTAAATGGCCCGATATAGCGAGGTGCCAGTTTTCCTTTGACGTTAAACCATCGCTGACCTCGGATAGGTGACACTTTGAGATATACAAGATCTCCAACTTCGAAAGTCAGACTCCTTCGCCTATTATCCTCATAACCCTTCTGTCGAGACTGGGTAGCCCTTAGGTTTTCCCGTATTATTTGAACTTGTCTTTCAGCGTCTTGTAACACATCTGGACCAAATACTTGATTATCTTCTGTCTCATTCCAGAACAAAGGTGTCCTACACTTCCTTCCGTATAGTGCTTTATAGGATGACATTTTCAAGCTGGCTTGGTAACTATTGTTGTATGAAAATTCTGCATATGACAAGCTCTTATCTCAACTTTTCGCATGCTTTAAAGCACAAGCTCTTAACATGTCCTCTAAATTTTGATTGGTCCTCTCGGTTTGTCCATCTGTTTGAGGGTGATATGCTGAGCTGAAATTTAACCTTGTACCCATAGCTTCATGCAGTTTCTGCCAAAACCTAGAGGTGAACTGGGAACCTCGACCCGAGACTATTTTCTTTGGAACTCCATGTCGACACACAATATGCTCAATATACAGTTCTGCTAGCTTCGCGGTGGTATATGTGGTCTTGACAGGAATGAAGTGAGCTGATTTTGTCAACCGATCCACAATTACCCATATTGAATCATAGCCGAACTGGGTACGTGGTAAGCCAACTATAAAGTCCATACCAATATCTTCCCACTTCCACTCCAGAATCTTTAATGGTTGCAATAATCCAGTTGGACTTTGGTGTTCTGTTTTAACTCGTTGGCACACGTCACACAATGCAACATATTCGGCTATGTCCTTTTTCATGCTGGCCCACCAATAGCATGTCTTCAAGTCTTTGTACATCTTGGTACAACCAGGATGAATTGAGTACGGCGAGTCATGTGCCTCCTTTAATATTGTCTCCCGAATATGTTTTACATTAGGCACAACGATTCTATTTCCGAGCCATAAGGTACCATATTCGTCTTCATCAAATCTAAATTCTCTCCCTTCTTTGGTCCTTTCCTTGATTTCCTTGATCTCCTCAACCGTGGTCTGTGCTTCTCGAATTTCTTGCTCCAAGGTCGGATTTAACTCCATAATTTCTATCTCATTTACAAACCCGAGGTTCAACCGTTCGAGCTCCTTACATAACTCGGATGGTAATTCTCGAACTGTGAGTTGATTACTTACTCCTTTCTGGCTCAAGGCATCGGCCACTACATTGGCCTTTCCTGGATGATAGTTGATCCCCACATCATAGTCCTTGATGAGCTCCAACCATCTTTGTTGCCTCAAATTCAGATCTGTTTGTGTGAAAATATACTTAAGACTCTTGTGATCCATATAAATTTCACACCTATGTCCAAGAATATAGTGTCTCCAAATCTTCAATGCATGTACCACAGCTGCAAGTTCTAAATCATGTGTTGGGTAGTTCTGCTCATGTTTCTTCAATTGTCTTGATGCATATGCAACCACTTGTCCTTCTTGCATGAGACACATCCAAGTCCTTGCCTTGATGCGTCGCAATAAATATCAAAACTCTTGCTCACATATGGCAGTACCAAAATTGGGGATGTTGTTAACCTTTTCTTCAACTCAAAACTGTTTTGACAAGCTTGAGTCCATCGGAAAGCCTTTCCCTTCATTAGCAATTCCGTCATTGGCTTAGCTATCTTGGAGAAGTCCCTGATGAATCGACGGTAATATCCAGCCATTCCAAGAAAACTCCTTATTTATTTTACGTTTTGTGGTGGTTCCCACTTCAACATGTCCCTCACTTTACCGGGGTCAACCGATACTCCTCCTCTTGAGATGATATGACCCAAAAATAGCACCTCTTTCAACCAAAACTGACACTTGTTGAACTTGGCATACAATTGATGCTCCCTCAATTTCTGCAACGTGAGCCTCAAGTGGTCCTTATGTTCCTTCTCATCCTTTGAGTAGATCATAATATCATCAATGAACACCACGACAAACTTATCCAAGTACTCCATGAAGACCTTATTCATGAGGTACATAAAGTAGGCAAGCGCATTTGTCAATCCAAAAGACACCACAGTGTACTCATAAGATCCATACCGTGTCCTAAAAGCTGTCTTGGGTATGTCCGATGGTCTAATCTTCATTTGAAAGTTTCCTGACCTCAAATCAATCTTAGAGAAGATACAAGCACCCTTCATCTGATCAAACAAGTCTTCTATGCGTGGCAAGGTGTACTTATTCTTGATTGTCACCTCGTTGAGAGCTCGGTAATCCACACACATCCTTTGCGTTCCATCCTTCTTGTCCACAAATAGAACGGGTGCTCCCCAAGGTGAAGAGCTCGGGCGAATAAAACCCTTCTCTAATTGCTCTTGAATTTGCTTCTTGAGCTCCGCTAATTCCATAGGAGACATCCTATACGGCCTCTTAGCTATAGGTGCAGTTCCAGGTATTAAATCAATAACAAACTCAATGTCTCGATCAGGTGGCATACCTGGCAACTCGTCCGGAAAAACATCCAAAAATTCACACACCACCGGAATCTCCTCAATTGCAGCATCGTCCATATGATTCAGCTCCAATTGCTTCGGTGCGGTTTTAGATGCTTCAAATTCTACTGTGATCCCTTCCTCATTAGTCAACTTCACCGTCTTGGTGGCACACTCAATAACTCCATTGTGCTTCCTTAACCAGTCCATACCAAGTATAATGTCCAATCCTTGAGAATCCAAAACAATGAGGTTGGCGGAGAAGTCTACTCCCCTTATTCTAAGGCTTACTTTTGAACATACTATATTTATCCTCATCTCTCCTCCAGGAGACTTAACCAATAGAGTAAACTTCATATGAGAGATAGGCAAACTATACTTGGTAACATACTTCGATGCAATGAATGAATGCGATGCTCCAGAATCAAATAACATAGTCGCGGAGTTGGAGTTGGCGAGAAACATACCAATGACCACGTCATCCGCTTGTTGAGCATCCTCCATAGAGACATGGTTCACATTGCCACGAGCAAAATTCTGCTGTCCCCGGCTTCCTTGTGGTTGTCCTCCGTTAGGTCTTGGGTTTTGCCTCGGTGCATTGGTTCCTTGATCAAGGCCTAACTTAGGACATTGGTGCGCAAAGCGTCCAGCTTCTCCACAAGTATAGCACTTCTTAACTCCACCAGAATTATTGGGACGAGCTTGGTTTTGAACATTTGCACCAGAGAAATTAGCACGAGGTGCATAAGGCATTGGAGGACTAGGTTCTTGCATCACAGGGCGTTGCTGCACAAACTGAGCTGGGCGCGGTGCAAATCTAGGGTGTTGAGCAGGCTCAGAAGAGCTGAAGTAAGGCGCATTGGGCGGCGCAAAGCGAGGGCGCACGTTACTTCCTTGTTGCTGTCCTTGATATGGAGCCTTTCTCTTGTTGTCTTGTTCCATCTCACGAATCTTGTTCTCAACCAGAATTGCTTTGTCCACAAGTTTCTGGAAGTTGGCATAGTCACAATTGAGCAATTGCACTTGGATCTCATTGTTGAGGCCTCTCATGAACAAATATTGCTTCCGGTTATCCCGGCTTACATCTTCAGGCGCGTACCTTGAGAGTTTAGTGAATTTATTGAGATATTCACTCACGCTTGATCTTCCTTGCCTTAAGTTATCGAATTCTTGTCTCTTAAAGATCATAGCACCTTCCGGCACATAATGAGAACGGAAGTTCTCCTTGAATTCCGCCCAAGTGATCCTCTCTTGATTCTCATGAGCATTGCAATAGGAATCACACCAATCTGCAGCTGCTCCAACGAGTTGATGAGAAGCAAATAACCTTCTCTCGGTCACTGCATTGGACAATAGCAAGTTTCTTCTCCACGGACTTGAGCCAATCATTAGCATCCATAGGGTCAGCAGCTTAAGCAAAGGTTCGCGGCCTAGTCCTCATAAACTCTCCCAATCGATTATGAGGAGGTAGGGGTGGCGGTGGAGGCATGTGGGGCTGATTGTTAATGTTATTGCCAGCCTGCAGTTGTCCTATAGTTTGTATCATGGTCTGCATGAGCTGGTTTTGCATGGCCAGTAGCTGCTCAATATTGATAGCTCCATGAGCATGTCCTTGTCCAGTATTGTTCTGAGGTACTCCATGGTTCTCCTCCTCACCATTGACATCCCTCTGATTGTGAGTCCTCACCATCTGAAGGAGAGCAATAGGTAAGAATTAAGAAACGTCCCCAACTAAATGCATCAAGGGATATGAAACTAAACAACTAGCTACACTAGCCTAGGTGGACATGGCAATGCTAAAGCATCCCAAATCCTCTATTAAACACACAAGCAAACAATATATATATAGCAAATAGCACACCAACCGAAACACACATCGATTCCTAAGTGCTCCTATGTGCTCTAAGTGTCCATTCTATCTAGGCTGCGTCCTACGGTCAACCTCGCTCTGATACCAATCTGTGATGCTCGGTTCCGAAAAATGAACCAAGCTACGCATATGTGTGCCCAGGATGTTCAATACACATACACGAGTGATTCACAAAAGAGTATACAGAAAATTACCACATAACAAGATTAATCATCAAATTTTATTACACAAATCATATTATCCTCGAATACAAGCTCTAATGAATATTAATGACAAGTTCAACTAATGCAGCGGAAATACTCTAATTAAGCAAACTAAGCAAAAGGGATAGCGCAGCTCCATGCAACACCACAGGCAAAGTTGACGGTAGACACGGCCTAGAACTCCGCATTATCGCCATTAAACTCACAATCCTGACATGCAACTGTTGGAGGGGGGATTGCAAGAGTGAGTACATGTCGTACTCAGCAAGTGTGGAAAGTATGACATGTGGCTGATTCAAATGACGACAATAATAATGGCTAAGTGCTTAAAAGTACAGTAAAACCATTTGGAAAAGCAATGTATCATATTTATGTGAAGTAAACCCATCATAAACCATGTAACCATAATAATAACAGTCCATAATTCACCATTACCAATAACCATAATCAATGTCATAAACCATAATTCCATCTCATAACCATAACCATAATCATAATATCAACCATAACCATTACCAAACCATAACCATCCCAAATCCCAGTTTCCCTCTAATCATGTAGGTCATCCAGGCGCTCATAACCGGGAGCACGGCTATCATGATAGTTTTAACACTCTGCAGAGTTTGTACTACTTTACCCACGTGTTTGTGATTTCATCACCCGTCGACGACTAAAGAACCTCACTTATGTCAATTACAATTCCTTTGGTGTATAGCCAAGAAATCATAAAATAGCTTTTATAAAGGGATTACTAGCCTATTTAGACACCACTGAGGTTTCACCGGTGGCGATGTCTCCAACTGAGTACATCTTCAACCAAGGGCCACCTCTTGAGCCATTCGGATCCCAGGGTAGTCCCACCAATGATCAACAAACCCAATCTGACTACCCCTTCCCCGAGCATCCTTAATGGTCCAAATAGCACCGGCAAAGCCCTAATTAATCAGCTACGCCGCATCCATTCTTGGCCTCATGGTGGCACTGTAGTCCTGGCTATTCTCGCATGAACCGGTCCTTAGATCTAAAGCAAGTAAACCACCATAACATCCAACCCATCCACATACCAGGCTTGCTTAGATCACCCATTACCATACCGTATCGACCAGTTCACATTAACTAGAATATCAATAATGCATAATTAAATGTGTAGTGTTGTTTTCCCATCCCAATTAATTAAGCGATGCAAAAGGTAAAAAGCCCTTCTCGACTCTCTACCATAAATTTCAGGCGACAAGGGTGGTTTAACAAGTCTAGTAAACTTCCTACCATAGGATTTCCATCAAATTGACACAAGCATGCAGTTTGCAAACAAAACATTTATTTTAAAAACAGGATCAATATGCTTCAAGGACACTTGCCTTGCTCCGGCGGATAGGGTTGCTCAAGCGCTTCGAAGTCTTGGTTCTCGAAATCCTCGTACACGACCTCTTGAGCACTTCCCTCTACTCGCGATCACACATACAAGAAAATACATACAATTCAATATGATGTACACAAATTAATCAACATGCAATGATATGCATGCATGCAAAGATCAATTATTGATTAACTACGGTTGTTTATTAATTAGATGCAACTAGTTCATACGTGTTCATATGAGTTTACAGGGGTCTTAGCGAGAATTAATGCGGATGAAAATAAAAAGACGATGCAACTAAAATCAATTTACGTCTATTAGATCTAATACGTCGCTAAAATTCGCATCGGAAAAACGAACCCTACCGTAGATGTGACGGCTTCGAAGATCGCGAGGGTGAAGGCGACGCATAGACGAAGCGGATAGCGCAAGGGTCCTCGGCGGCACGACGACGGCGACGATCTCCGGCGGATGACAACGCCCTCCTCTTTTTCCTCCTCTTCCTCCCTTTTTCCCTTTTCCTCCCCTGGCGACGCAGCCCTCTGGTCCTTTTTTTTCTCTTGCTGGCGGCTAGGGTTTTCTGGTTCTCTGGCGTCGGGAAAATACGAGGGCATCGGTCCCTTTTTATAGGTGGCGGCCACGGCACTAGGGCCGGCGCTGGAGCGGTCAACGCGGGGCAGGGCGCGCGGTGTGGGGTCGCGCTAGGAGCGAGGCCGGTCGGGCGGCTCGGGCGGGAGCGGGCAGGCGCGCTGGGCGTGGGGCGCGGTCGGCCGATGGGTGGGTCAGGCGGAGCGCGGGCGGCTCGGGCTCTCCCGCACTGACAGCCGCACCAAGACCAGGGAGCTCTACGGAAGGCGGCACGCGGCATGGGTGGAGGCGGCGCGTCACCGCGGCTGGAGGAGCACGGGCACTACATTCTCGTTGCCAAAGTACGGGCGAGGCCAGCGGCGCCTCCATCCCGCCGGAGGACGTGCGGCTGCCAGCCCAGCCTTCCACCTCCCCTCTTCAAAGAGGGCGCGCGTGGCACCAGATGGTCGAGGGAGCAGGAGGCGAGTCGGAGGTGTCGCGTGGGACGGTGAGGTGTGAGTGGAGGAAGACAAAGACTAGCGATGTCTCGCCCCTCCTCCCATCTGCATTTTGCGGATCTGAAGAGAGGGTTTGCAAAATAAAAATCCGGGATGACTATTCTGTTGAAAGGTGGAAAAAGGATTGAGAGTAGGCATTCAAGAGAAGAAAATTCATTCGCCTCCTCTCTTGGAGACAGTCTAAGCGGCGATCTTTTGGAGAATTCTGCCGACCTGCTGGACCGGACGGGCAACTTGGCACGAGCAGAGTTCTTGGTCCAGTTTGATGGGCCGATGACCCGGACGAAACAAGAAGGCGTGGGCTCCCAACTGGCAACAACTTCCTCTCCCTTCACCAGCACAATTGCGAGATCTCGACTTTGATGACGTTTCGCCGGGCCTAAGGCATTCATTTATAAGCGGTATTGTCTTAAAAATTATTATGAGCAGTAATCTCATAAAGATAAAGCCATGTTTGGCAGACTGAATGAAGCTTCGACGATACCCATTGTTCCAGAATATTTGGAATGGCAATGGACTCGAGGCCGCAACGATCTTTGCTTCAATGACGGCGATGAGTTCGGTCAGTTGTATACCAGCAACTGAACAGCTGGACTTCACTCCTGGACTAGGTTAGTGGAGCTATCAATCTCTATACGTGTCATCGTCGTGTTTCTGGGTTTGGACGCGGACCATCGAAATAATCTATCAAACTTTCCAATTCCACGGCGAAATCAAAGAAGTTGGCTGTCGCCAACTTGCCATCCACCCCATCGCTTCGATCCAATTCCGAGCGCGCTGCTACTTTCGCGCACGTTCTTCGACCTAGGGCAACAGCACCCCCGAAGCCCAGCTTCTGCTTCAAACTGCGCGATCGAACACACCGATCGGGATCTCTGCTGCCGAGTTGACTTTCGAATCAGCTGTCACGAGTTGTTGATACAGCGCTGATATTACCGAGTTACCTGGAAACGGATGGATCTGATGCTGCTGTCTGGCTGGCACCACGGAAGATTGGAATAAGACACTTTACTGACACCGGAAAGGTCTACTACGTAATTACTGAATCTCACGGACAGATTCAACTCTGAGTCACACTACTTAAATGGCATCGAAATCTACGCACGGAGTACAGGCCAAATTATATGTGTACAGTGATCATCGAGAACACAAACACACGAGTCGAGAGAAAAATATAAGAGCAAGTATAATGGAGTAGCCGGTTGCACACTGTAACTCAATGCCATGTCACTTTAGAGTCAACAGTTTAGCCTTCTTATATAATAGACTAGCTATTAGATTGACTGGAGAGTTATTAGAATAAATGTCATGTTTTTCCCACTCCCAATCGCATGCAGGCACGTCGGTACAGTCACCTCGTAAGTACTGCTGCGTTGGCTACTATTCTGGCGCCTGCAGTTCTCTCTCTTCTTAACTCCCTCATCCACGTAAGTAATATTCTGACATGGATTCTTTTGAACCAGCTGACTAGGCTCTATTATACCTGCTCTAAGAAACGCCGGAAGAGAAGAACTGCAGCACGACGCACCCAGATCCAACCATCCGGGCAACCGACACCACAGGGGCAGGCGAGTAAATTCTTAAATCATACGGGCATTTCATTTATTTTGAGCATTGAAAAGTACATTTTTTCCTCAGCAAGAAAAAGAAAATGTTTTTTTTTTCTCTCACCTAAGTCGACCTAACTCCGTTCTCTTTTTTGTTACGCCGCACTCCGAACTCCACCAACCGTGGTTCCCACGGCGGTCCCACTGTCAGTGACAACCTGGATCCGCATAGCAGCTTCCGGGTGGCTCCCGCTTCCCTCGTCGTACCGCGCGCACTCAACGAGTCGTGCACCTCGCCACGCGACCCGCCGCTTTAAACCAGCGAAGGCCCTTCATTTCGCGTAAATTACACCCGCGCTCAGAATTGTTTACCCCTCACCAACCAATTTCCCGTCTCCTGTTGGCGTCGCTCGCTCGGATCCGAGCGGCGGATGCTGTAGAGAAATGGCGGAGGCCGCCGTGTCCACGGGTGGGCTCGCCATGGCGGCCTCCACCTCCGCCACGCCCGGCCAGGTGAGCCCTAGACCGTTACCGGATCCATTCCTGCGTGCGCTGGCGCGGGCATTGCTGCTCCGTCCCGTGCGGCTCTGTTTGGGGATTCGCGGAGTTCCGAGTCGATTGGTGCGGGTTTCGTGTGGGGGTTCGGTGGGCAAGAGGATTGGGACGGGCGCATGCGAGTTCATGCGCAACCGGGCCGCTGTGTCCCGTGCTGGGATTTGGGCTCACGCGATCGAGGAGAAGCACTGGAGATGCGGTGCATGTAGAGTCTCTGGCGGGGGGATCGGCATCGTACGGTGCTGTTTTGACGCAGCTGTTGTCTAATCTGAGGAATGGTAAGGTAACCAGTGTAATATTGTTGGCTGCGCGGGCTCCTTTGGTGCGTGCTACTGTTCATGCAAGTGGTAGGTTTTAGGACATGGTTGCATTCTGATCCACACGAGTTAAGAGAATGCAGTCTGCGGATCTATGGTTAGTTACTTAGTTGTCCCTGTTGTGGATCATGGGCGGTGCCGCGGTGTTGCCACGCTTGTCTGGTTATTGTTGTCTTCGAATAAGTGGCACCAAATAATACGGTAATGTTTTGGTGATTACTCGAAGCACAATTGCTGGAGTAAATTCAGGTTTAGGGTTTTAGGGTTGCAGAATCTGAAAATTGCTTCCATTTGTAGTTTGCGGATCTGAAGATCTTGGACTGTTAGGCAGCTGAAATTTTTGCAGTATGACTATATGATACACATTATTTTGCACGTCCATCTCTTTTTCTAAGTGAACTTGCTTTGCACTCCTTATTGCAGGTTTCAGCTATTATTGGCTTTCTTTGGGTTTTCGCAGCTTGGGCGCATGCTGAGGTTCTCTTTTATAGAAAGAATGCTGCTTCTCGTAAAGCGTAAGTTCATGTTACTTTGACCTTCAGAATCCGTGATCTGTGTCTTCAAATATGCTAAATGCTACATGGTATCTTTTCTTTCTGATTTTGTCCATAAAACAAAAAAGGAGAAGAATCATAGCTCAATATGTCCTACTCATGTGTTGCTTGCATTCTTTTCTGTATCTTGAACTGTGTGCTGCACGCATTTCTTTAAATGAGACTACAATATAGTAGCATCACCATAACCTTCTAGAAGGATTCTTAATTTCTTATTGGAGTTTTTATTTTCATTTTTGTCAGTAGACAATCGGATATCAATTTAGTAGTAATGGATAACAGCTCAATCAAAGGAGAAGATCAAACAATGCTATTGGAGGAGGGTGGCCAAACAATGGTTGCAAAGTCAGTTTATGCTTCCTCCACATCACAAATGTTAAGGTTGTTTAAGTTTTCAACTTCTATAAGTAAATGAGCTAAGATACAAGGATTCAAAGGGAATGAGCCACATCCACTGACAAATAAATTCTGTTGGGTTTGACAGACTTTTCTGTATGGACCATACACTTCTTCTGGAAAATCGTTTGACACTGAGAGCTATGTAAGATACAGCTACATCCTTAAATCATTCAAGTTTCTGCAGCCACACTTTTCTTTCGACTGAGTTGCTATGTTTTTTTTCCAGATCTGAGTTTGGAGGATATCTAGTTTACTTTTACATTTGTGATCGTACAAACATACTTGGAGAGTCTGCTAAGGTAATATTGTACTTATATTTACGGCAACAACTAATATGCAATCTGAGTTTTTGTGCAATCATGCAATCATCCATCCTCATCCATTAGATGTTCATCTTATGGTGGTTATCTTTTTTCACATAACTCCCTCTTTGTGAGAACACCAAGTGGAAGAGGTTAAATGAAAAAATACAACCACCCTAAGATGAACATCTAATGGATGAGGATGGATGATTGCATGATTGCACAAAAAGTCAGATTGCATAGTAGATGTTGCCTATATTTACTAGAATCGTGTGCCTGGCTGCCTGCACTTCAAAGTACTGGTTGCCACGTTACATTATATGTATGAGCTTATGTTTGCTTATGTAATTTTCTAGATTTTAGTCTTAACAGATGCTTTAATTTTGCATCTAATGATTTTTTTCATTTACTTCTTGTTCTAGTTTTAAGGACATTAATAATCGACATATTTATTTATTAGAACATTCCAACTTTGCTTGTTTAGATTGAAGCAAAATAGCTTGTCTACCCTGCACAGATACGGGTACGTGTATAGGTATCCGGCTGATAGTGATATACCCTATTCCCAGAAGACCCAATACATTGACACATTTTACTATTTTTTCCAAATATCAGTAATTTGAGATAGCCGCCATCACTCCCTCTGTCGCCGCACGAGCCCCCACCACCACGCCAGTGCCGACGTGCCGTGCAGCTGCCATCACCGTTGCCTACTGGGCCTGACCGTATCCCTTAGTAGGCTAAACTGGGCCAATTTGTATGAGCCCAAGTATCCAATTTTTCCATTTATTTTAATTTGGATACTTGCTGGATACATATCCAAGGTGTATCTGACGTGTATCCCTATCGGATATGTATCCAGGTATCTGATACACCCCACCTTGAGGTATCCGTGTTCCATAGTAGCTTACACTGCAGTGAAGATGCATGCATCATGGTCATTTTTTGTTATTTAATTTTTTAACAAGTTCTTTGGGTACACTATATTTCTGCAGAATTACAGCCGCGATCTGTTCCTTTTCCTCTACTTTCTTCTTATTATCGTATCAGCTATGACTTCCTTCAAGTCCCATCAAGACAAGTCCTCATTTACTGGAAAATCTATATTGTATCTGAATAGGCATCAAACGGAAGAATGGAAGGGTTGGATGCAGGTATTTTTCATGCTCTTATCTTATTTAGGTCACATTCTTGTTTACTCAAAAGCATAGTAGGGTGAGTAGACTCATTGCTAGTTATAGTAGCTACAATTTGATGCATTAGCAGATTATGAAAAGACAATGCTACATGTATGCAATCATATACACCTATCAATCTATCATCATCTTGAAGAGTTAACATGTATACTCTCATCTTGTTCATGGTGGTTCATTGTTGTTTGTGACCTTTATGTGATGTAAATTAGTTGATCTCATTGTGAACATCCTTTTATGGTCAGTGGGATATGGGGTTTCAACATCTGCCCTAACACCAACACCATGTGCCATCTGGCATGGCTAACTAACCACATACAACCGACGAGTTGTAGAAAAGTTATTTTGTCTACAAAATCCTTCTTTTGGGCTGTGAGGTTCAGAGTTTCAATCTCTGCCATATGCTAACAGCAGTTTTCATCATTATTTCGTCTAATTTCAGGTGTTGTTCTTGATGTACCACTACTTCAATGCTAAAGAGATCTACAATGCCATTCGTGTATTCATTGCTGCTTATGTATGGATGACTGGATTTGGCAACTTCTCTTATTATTATGTGCGGAAGGATTTCAGTCTTGCACGATTTGCTCAGGTGTGTTTTTAGGTTCCACCATTCTTGCTTTTTTATCTTGAATTTTCCTGACATGGTTGGAGCTTCAACAGATGATGTGGCGCCTCAATTTCTTTGTGATATTCTGCTGCATTGTCCTAAATAATGACTACACCCTCTATTATATTTGTCCAATGCACACCCTTTTCACTCTCATGGTTTATGGTGCTCTTGGAATTCTAAATAAATATAATGAGGTTAGATCAGTGATGGCCATGAAATTTGTTGCTTGCTTCTTGGTGGTTATCCTGGTATGGGAAGTCCCAGGTGTCTTTGACATGGTCTGGGGCCCATTCACATTTATTTTAGGTAAACTTCTTCCAAGATATTTTTCTGTTATGGATTTTCTATGCATTTTTTGTGCAAAAGATAACAAGTGTTATTTGCACTGCATACAGGCTATACAGATCCTTCTAAACCAGACCTCCCTCGGTTGCATGAGTGGCAATTTCGATCTGGACTGGATCGTTACATATGGATTGTGGGGATGATATATGCTTATTACCATCCAACTGTATGTCTCCTATAACCTACTTTTTATAGTTGTATATTGATCCATTTCTTATAGGTTTGAGAAGATCATTCTCAGAATGACTAAAAAGAGGAGGGAATTTATGTTTGATGTAAATTAAAATTATTGCTATCCTAGGTTGAGAAGTGGATGGAGAAGCTTGAAGAAACTGAAACACGAACAAAACTATATATTAAGGCGTCAATTGTTACAATTTCCATAACGGTAATCCTCATACAACTGCACCCAATCATTAAATAAATACCTAACTTCTTATAAGTCGTGCTGTGTGCTCATCACAGGCTGGTTATTTGTGGTACGAATACATTTATAAGCTGGATAAGATTACCTACAACAAGTACCATCCCTATACATCCTGGATTCCAATTACGTATGTACCTCTCTTTTCCTTTTTTTTATTGTTTGAATCTGTCAATGTGCGAAATCTGATTTTTCCCCATGCTTGTTTTATTCAAAGTGTCTACATCTGCCTACGCAACTTCACTCAAGAGTTCAGAAGTTGCTCTCTCACACTCTTCGCGTAAGTGTTTGTTTGTTCTGATGCATGGTACATCTGTTGTTAGGCATCTTGCTAGTTTTTGGTAATGTGACTCAATATTTGTTCATTTACTTTTTATAGCTGGCTCGGGAAGGTTACACTGGAGACCTACATATCTCAGTTCCATATCTGGCTCAGGTAACCATCTTCTGTTTCTCTTGTTTGTACTTTGCCCACTACAAAACAAAATTTCCTTCAGAATTTTGGTATTTGAAAATGCTTCATTTCATTGACAACTCCTGCAGGTCAAAGGTGCCCAATGGCCAGCCCAAATGGCTTTTGTCAATTATCCCAAATTACCCAATGCTTAACTTTATGCTCACTACTGCCATATATGTTGCGGTATGTATATCTTTTCTATGCAAGACATTAAAGTTGACAACCAGATAAACTTGCTGACGTTGTCCTGTATTCCTACAGGTCTCCTACAGGCTCTTTGAGTTGACTAATACGTTGAAGATTGCATTTGTACCTAGTCGTGACAACAAACGCCTTGCATACAATTTTATAGCAGGAATTGCTATCTCAGTTGCACTATACTTTGTATCATTTGTTGTAGTTGGCATAGCAGGATACTAGGAAATATAGATTTGCAGTTTGTTCTTGTTTGCATTCTAGTATAGTGGCAAAGCCAGCTCAATTGTGAGCAATTTAACAGGTGACGCCCCAGAAAGCTGCTCTCTTTCGCTCAGAGTAAGATGTCACCTGGGTTCCATGGTCAAAGGTAATCAGGCTGGGCAAGAATAGACCTTGAAGAGTGTAACATTTGGTGAACCATCCCCCAAGAGGGAATACGATAAAAATAGATATTCCTCTATAACCGTTATATGCATACCTGGTGAGCAGGGCCGGTTGTGGAAATCAGATTTTGTTTCCTATTTTAGTTTCAATCTTGGAAGACGGTGTAATGATAGGAAATTTTGTCGTGGGCTGATTCCATTTTTGATGTATAAGCCATAATATTGATGAAGTTTGGTAACCATGTGGTACTTTGAGCTTACGTGGGTGATATAAAATAGACAAGCTATATTTGGACTTGAGGCCAGGTAGCGTCAAAGAAAAGTCACGTTACCAAGTGCCACCGTTGTATGCTCATTATGGAAACCTCACACTGATAATCCAAATGCAAAATGGTGTACACGCGAGTAGCCTTTACACAAAAACAGAAATATACTCCCTCTGCTCATGAAAGGTTGGCAGGTTGTCACTTATTAGTTTAAAAATAAACTAATAAGTGGCAAAACCTTTCGTAGACGGAAGGACTACATATTTTGATATTCTTTTGCCTCTGCGTATCATCAAACCATCCATCCATATGTACTCATCTCTAAATATATGACGTTTTGAGAATTAAAATTAGTTCTCAGGGAGTAGTGGCCAAATTCATCGCATGCATTTATACTCAACGCTACTTCACAGTTGTACCTACCGGATCAGGGTGCTTACAAGCACGGCAATGCATAGACTTAATCTGTTAACATGATATCAGCTAGATTTCATTGTCGAACCAGTGAAAATGATTAGACAAACAAAACTGTCAGATCCTTCAGAAATGAGACCCATAAAGACTATCTGTGTCACATCCTAAATTTTCTAAAAGGAAGAAAATAAATTTATAACCAAAGGCTGTAACACAGTAGCACCAGAAACATTTCACAAATCTTCTATATAATGCTCACAATGCTGATCAAATATGATGTGATGTGGATGACAACATATGCTACTGCCTATATCGGCAATGTGTACCAGTGACGCCCTCAGTCCGGTAGAGGTTACATCTGCAGCGCCGTTATGAGAACACGCTTCGCCTCGTCAAGCAGAAAAAGCATCGACTTGAGCTTCTATTTGCGGCTTTCCCTCTCCCGCTTGTTATACAGCCTCTCGAGAACACGCTTCGCCTCGCATGATGGGAAATTGCTCAGGTCATAGTAGTGTGGAGCTATATCAATCAACCTACATAGGGCACAAATAAAAGAAGTTAAGATATCCTTCAAATGCAATCCTAAACAAGTGACCAGATTTGTGCACATAACTTACCATTCCCCGCGGATATCAGTGACTGTGCGGATGAAATTCCTGGTGGTCAGGACATATTCATTGTAGATGACCCACTCAGGTTTATGGTCCATACAGTTCGAGGGGTGAAGATGGACAACCTGGTGATAAGAGCGGAGTTAAAGACTGCAATACAGCACCCTGAGCAAAGAAGCTACGATGAAAGCAACAATAGAACATCAAAACTACAGACCTGGTTATCTTTCACAGTCAGGTAATGTCCAGTCCGCTCAAGGTGAGCAACCTGCATGAAATAACCTGCAAGCATTGCCTTTCTGATATTGACATAGTACTCACGACTATTGAAGTCTGTGCTGCACATCTTGAGGTTGAATCTAGTCATGATGCGAACAAGCTGCTGTCTAACATTGTCTGCAGACTTAAGTGCTCTGGCATTGATGAAGTTCTCATAACACCACTGGGGATCTTCATCTGCAATGTCAGTAAAGAGATTGTTAGGCAGCGGAAAATTTAGACATATTTCAATAGGGTACGATGCAAGTGGTTTGACCCAGGATCCCCTCCACCACGATGTGATTTCACTTAATGCTTAATGGATCAAAAGAACTAGGATGGATCTGTGAGTCACTGATCCACAATTGCATCCCAAGTTGAATGAAGTTTATGGACTTACTATTTTGCTTGTAGGCGTGGTATACATTCAGAAGAGTCAGATGGTCCCCATCAATGTGGGCAAATCGAGCCTTCGCCTCATCAGCAGCCTTTTGAGCCTCCCTGGGCCGCAGGAAGCAATTGGGTACTAGAGAAAGAATATGGTAATAACAGACGAAGTCCACGGTGGTCAGATGATACCATTTGCTTGACAGAATAACTCAACAAACAGCAACTATCTGCATCAGCCTAAACTGTATGATCATTTCGACCAATAGCTCAAGAAGCTAGGTGAATGACAGTTGCTGATGACAGCCCATAAAAAGAGATGCACAAAAAAAAAATTCTTAAGCGTGCATGCAGCAGTCAGCATGCAAGATTACACAAGAACATATTGATTTACTTGCACAAACAAATGATGCAACCAAATGGTGCAGGTGCCACATAAACAGGACAATTCATGTACAGAAGCAAATTGTTTCACTGAAGAATAAAGTGACATACCTGAAAGCATAGCAGATATGGATAGAATCTCATTTGAACAGTTGTACTTCGGACTAATGACAAGCATCTTCGACATCTGTGGATCCAAGGGCAACTCACTCATCACCTCACCTAACTGTGTCAGGTTACCTTCATCATCAAGTGCCCCCAAGTAATTCAAAACTTCCAACGCTCTCATTAGAGTTTCCGGTGCTGGAGGGTCCATAAAGTCAAAGTGCACTAAATCATCAATTCCAAGCTTCTTCAAGGTAAGAACCGTGTTTGCCAGGTTGGATCGAAGAATTTCCGGGTAAGTTTGCGGTTGTAAATCTTCGTTAAAACTCTTCTCTGTGTATAACCTGAAGCACTTCCCAGGTCGAGTTCTTCCGGCACGACCAGCTCTCTGATGGGCACTTGCCCTAGAAATTGGTGATACCAGGAGGGATTCCACCCTTATCCTTGGATTGTAAACTTTCTGTTTGGAAAACCCTGGATCTATCACATAAACTATACCATCTATGGTTAAGGATGTCTCTGCAATGTTTGTGGACACAACAATTTTCCTTCCAGGAGGACATCCTTCTTTCACCGAGGGTGGAGCAGGTTCAAAAATCTTCTGCTGCATTGCCGGAGGCAGCGTAGAATATAAAGGGACAACTTTAACTGGACCAACTTGATCTCCCATGTTATTAACTTCCTTGTTAATTTTCCGACAGGCATCCTCAATCTCCTCTTCTCCGGTAAGGAATACAAGAATATCACCAGCGGGCTCACACATGTGTATTTGCACAACTGTCCTGATAGCAGCCTCTAAATAGTCCCTTTCTGGTTCTTGAGTATAGAAGATCTCAACTGGATGGAGTCTCCCAGGTACCTTCATCAATGGTGCACCACTGAAATAACCCTGAAATTTCTCCGCTTCAAGGGTAGCACTCATAACAACAAGCTTCAAGTCTGGTCTATTCTTTAGAACCTCCTTCAGAAGCCCAAACAGGACGTCTGTTGCCAATGTTCTCTCATGAGCCTCATCAAGAACAATCACCTTGTACTTCTCTAAAAGTGGGTCTGCCATTGCTTCTCTCAGAAGCATACCATCTGTCAAATATCTGATAGGAAGCAATAGTGTTCAACACAACATGATTAGATCAGAATACCTAAAAAAGAAAGAAACATACACTCCATATCAATCTGCCAAAAGGAAAATGCACCTAGTCATGTGCTTTAATCAAACTTAAGAACCCAAAGGCTTACTTGAGAACAGTTTTGTGGCTGCTGCAGTCCTCGAAACGGATACTGTAACCCACTTCCTCCCCAATAGTAACATCCATCTCCTCTGCAACACGCCTGGAGACTGACATTGCTGCAACCCTCCGTGGCTGTGTGCAGGCCACCATGGGACGGTTACCCAAGCCTTCAGCCTCGAGTACAAATTGGGGGATCTGTTTCGCATATAAGGCAGATCAATCCTCAGACTAATGGAGCAAGAATGACAGCCAAATATCACAATAACATCCTCAATGCTACTAATACGCAACAGTGCAACTAAGACGACAAACAAGCATGCCCTCGCCTTCAGTTCCGGTATGCAAAGAAATTGACCAATTTATCATAGTAAACGTGGTTAGACTACACAACTGTTTCGTAGCCTTAACAAGAAACATCAATTAAGAATATCGGATGCGGCTTGTATACTCCTGTTAGTGCTTCTATGTGTACTCCCGCTGATGTGTCATAATCTTATTTGTTGTGAAGATATAGTAGTTAAAGTGAGCATTAATAAAAAGACGACACATCGGCGGGGCGCACTGGGGAGTATGGAACGGAAGTATACAAGCCGCATCCAAAAATATCTAGTATCCCAGTAACCTAATCAGCGTATATGCGAAGCCGTAAGTCATACCTGAGTGGTCTTTCCACTTCCAGTTTCGCCGACGAGGATGAGAGTCTGGCTGTCGCGGAGGGCGCGGAGGAACTCGTCCTTTTGCTGCCAAACAGGAAGCGTGCGGCGCTTCTCAAGGATCTCGTGGTACCGCGCCGAATAAGGCCGCCCGTTCCACCGGTTGATGGACGGGATGGCCGCCCCCGCCACGGCGCCGTTGGTGGCGGCGCGGCCGAGCTTGGCGGAGACGGAGCTACCGTCGACCACATCGAAGAGGCTCACCTTTCGCTTCCGTTCCGTCCCCATGGCGACGGAGGCGGCGGCGAGAACGACTGTCCTGCTGTCGCGCGTTGCCGGAAAGGAGGCGGGAAGGCTGGGGGGCGGGGAGAGAAAGCGAAACCCTAGCTCTGTTCATAAAGATCGGTCCGATTTATATTTGGGAATTGGGCAGTGTGGTCGTCTAGAGAGGGAAGCAATTTTGTATGCATAGGTGTGGATGCATGCCACCTCGCCCTATCGACGCTCGGATCTGCGTATTAAGAGTATAGGTGGCAAATGGATCGGGCCAGGCTAATCGAGCACGAGCGTGGTCGAGCTCTGTCGGTGGTTTTGATCCGGCAGATCTCCCGACACTAATAGAGTGTTAGAGGAGTTTGAGTTCGGTATGAGCGCGCGGAGATTCAAGAAGGTGAGATGTCGAATGACACAAGAGACACCAAGATTTACGTGGTTCGGACCGCCTGAGCGTAATATCCTACTCCACGGAGTGTGTTGATGTTGTATTAGATGTATATCTAGAGCGTCTGTCTAGTATGTGTTCGAGTGTGTAGGGCGTGTCCAGAGTCTAGAGCGTGTGTCCCTATGTATCGTCGGCTTGTCCTTTTATAGTACAAGGGCAGACCGTTACAAGTTAGCCTGGCCCGACAGGTGGCCCCGGCGGTTACTGATATTGATACACATTCAACACGTTTAATTACCCTTAATGATCGAGTTATGGGCTTTGATAGCACCGTTTCTGGTAATTAAGGTCGTCCGATCGTGTGTTATTAATATAGTATTAATGACACTTGATCAGGTCTTGAAGTCTTTGATTCCTCTTTAAAGATCCAGAGCCGTTGTGGAGTCTTCCGGAGGTTAGAGGCTGAAGATCCGATGGTTGGACACGTGGCAGCATCGGAGCACACTGTGGAGAACAGAAGGCTCCGGTGTTACCCGACACGTGTCAGCACCGGAGCTTCCCTCGGTCTGGGGTTAGGTCCGGGGGCGCCATTTCGGTACATAGCCCGGAGCTTCCCCCTTGTGGGCGGTAGCTCCGGTTTGATAGTACACGTGGCGACCCTGGGACTAACCATGTTGGAGAAGCGGGTCCGGACATGTCTGACATGTGGACCTCCGAAGGTCTTCAAATCAAGTAGATGACTTTTCCTTGCGATATTTGCAATCCTAAGGGGTATATGATACCCAGGGTATCGACAGTGGCCCCTTGGGCCCACCTCTGGGGAAGACTCCTTGGTTGAAGTCATTCCGCCGGAGGTGGGTCCATCCTTCGACTTTTGATCTGAGTCTTCAAAGGTCTTCGGATGTGCCGTTGGCGATGCTTTGGAGTTAAATCCTCGCCGCGTGGCGTATCTCTTGTGCGGCAGGTGAGATCTTTGGCGTGCGGATCTCACGCAATTGAAGGTCGCCGGTTCCCGATACGAAAATCGTATCGGTTCCGCGCGCCTTGTCAGGTTGCCGCCTTCGGGCTTCCCGCCTCATGATGACAACCTTCGCCTGGGTAAGAACCTCGACTTGATCATCGGGGTGGTCCCGGGCCCTCTTGTCATCGGCTGGGTGGAATTTTTGAGTAGTATCTTCGACTTCCTTGCGGTTTCCATCCAAGCATCGCAAGGGCTTACTTAAGAAGGAAAGCGCGCACCGTCTGGGGTTCTTTACGCCTCTCATCTGATCTTGCGCTCAAACTCCCAACTTGTGCTTGCTCTTCCTCTCCTGCCTTGCTGTGCTGCGATGGAGTTGGGTCTCCGCGAGAGCCGTTTGAAGACCGACGGTGACCTGAAGAAGGTCCGGGCCCTCATGGGATGGTCCTCAGACTTCTTCAACCGCTCGGTCCGCGCCGGGGGAGAGCTCCCGTTTGAGAAGGAGCACGCCGGCGAAATGGTGTACTTCTCCTCGTACGCCATGGTGGGGTTGATCCCACCTTTTTTCTCCTTTTTCTTGATGCTGCTAGACTTCTATGGTCTGCAGTTGTACCACCTTGGCCCCCACTCCATTCTTCTTGTGTCTATCTTCGTCCACTTCTGTGAGATGTGGGTGGGCATCCCCCCTGCATTGAACTCTTCCGGACCTTCTTCACCGTCCATACCACCGGTAGGAGCAATGAGTACCTTTGCTTCTACTACTTCGTGAAGCGCAAGAAGTGCCCATTCAAGTACCTCCGGTCGTTTCCCTTTGGGAAATGGGATGATTGGAAGAAGGACTGGATAGTCATCCGGGTGGAGGAGCACGAGAGGCTGGAGCTGCCCGAAAGCCTCCCCAACATCGACACGACAATCTGGAGTGAAGCTCCGGTGCTGGCGGAAGCCTTCAACCCTGCTCTAACCAGGATCCGCCAATGCGTGGAGGGAGGATTGACTCCTCAGGCGGTGTTTAGTAACTTCCTGGTCAACAGGTGGGCACCGCTGAAGAGGAGAGAAAAACTCGCTTGGGCCCTCAACAGTGTGATGGACGACGACCGGGTCGAGACCGGGCTGAAGTCCAACATGGCGGGGACAACCTTGGAGTTTCATCTCAAGAAGTTCCAGCACGGCATCGACATCGCGGGTGACGACTTGACTCCGCCATCAACTTTTCTCCCTCTAAACGTGGAAGTAGAGTTCAGTAGGGAGCTTCAGCGGAAGATGCCCGTGCTTGACGACCTTGGTGTCGTCGAGAGAAGATCGACCTCCAGGTGGTGATCCCTGGAGCTTCCGAAGGTGGCTCCAACCCTGCCCCGAAGCCAAGGGTCGAGGTCGTCGGCAAGGGCAAGGAGCCGGCGGACGAACCCTTGAGCCGGAAGAGGAAGCTGCAGCATGCCGACGGAAGGTCCGTCAGGCCTGCCACCTCTGCATCGGCTCCTTCTCCTCAGAGGGGGAGGTCTTCTACGACCGCGACGACTATACCCGCAGCGGCGTTGTCGACTGTTGGAGCCGGCAGATCTCCCTACACTGCTAAAGTGATTGGGGAGTTTGAAGTTCGGTGTGGGCGCGCAGAGATTCAAGAAGGTGAATTGGAGTTTGACACAGGAGACACGGGAATTTACGTGGTTCGGGCCGCCTGAGCGTAATACCCTACTCCACGGGTGTGTTGGTGTTGTATTAGCAGTAAGAGCTTGTCACGAGTGTATGGAGTGCATGAGCTCCTTCGTGAACTGTCCCCAGTGTATCGTCGGCCTGTCCTTTTATAGTACAAGGGCAGGCCGTTACAATTCAGCCTGGCCCGACATGTGGCCCCGACGGTTACTAGTATTGACACACGCTTAATTGCCTTTAATGATCCTGTAACGGGCTTTGATAGCACCGTTACGGGTGTTATAATCGTCCATTTAAGTGTCATTAATATGGCATTAATGACACTTAATCGGCTCTTGAAATCCTTGGCTCTCCTTTGAAGATCCGGAGCCGTTACAAGGTCTTCCGGAGGTTAGAAGCTGAAAGGTCCGACGATTTGACACGTGTCAGCTCCGGAGCTTGCTGTGGGAAGCAGGTAGCTCCGGGGCTATCAGACACGTGTCAGGTCTGGAGCTTCTCTCGGTCTGGGGTTAAGTCCGGAGGTGCCGTTTCGGTACGTGGCCCGGAGCTTCCCCCTTGTGGGAGGTAGCTCCAGTTTGGTTGTACACGTGGCGACCTAGGGATTAACCATGTTGGAGAAGCGGGTCCGGTCATGTCTGACAAGTGGGCCTCCGAGGGTCTTCAAACCAAGGAGATGGCTTTCTCTTGAGATCTTTGTAACCTCAAGGGGTGTACGGTTTTTAGGGTACCGACAGTGGCCCCCTGGACCTACCTCCGAGGAAGATCACTGGGGTGAAGTCATTCCGTCGGAGGTGGGTCCATCCTTGCGACTCTTGAACTGAGTCTTCAAGGGTCTTCGGAGGTGCCATTGGCAGGGATTTACAGTTAGATCCCGCCGCGTGGCGCACCTCAGGCGGCAGATGAGATCTTTGACGTGCGGATCTCACACAATTGAAGGTCGCCAGTTCCCGATACGAAAACTGTATCGGTTCCGCGCGCCCTGTCAGGCCGCCGCCTTTGGGTTTCCCGCCGAGTGATGACAACCGTTCGCCTGGGTAAGAGCCTCGACTTGATCTTCGGGGTGGTCCCGGGCCCTCTTGTCATCGGCTGGGTTGAATTCTTGAATGGTATCTTCGACTTCCCCGCGGTTTCCATCCAAGCGTTGCGAGGGCTTACTTAAGAAGGAAAGCGTGCACCGTCGGGATTTCTTTACGCCTCTCATCTGATCTTGCGCTCAAACTCCCAACTCGTGCTTAGCTCTTCTTCTCTTGCCTAGCTGTGCTGCGATGGAGTTGAGTTTGCGCGAGAGTCGCTTGAAGACCGACAGCGATTTGAAGAAGGTCCGGGCCCTCATGGGGTGGTCCTCGGACTTCTTCAACCGTTTGGTCCGTGCTGGCGGAGAGCTCCCCTTCGAGAAGGAGCGCACCGGCGAAATGGTGTACTTTTCTTCGTACGCCATGGTGGGGTTGATCCCACCTTTTTCTTCCTTCTTCTTGATGCTGCTAGACTTCTATGGTCTGCAGCTATACCACCTTGGCCCTCACTCCATTCTCCTCATGTCCATCTTTGTCCACTTCTGTGAGATGTGGGTGGGCATCCCCCCTGCATCGAGCTCTTCCGGACCTTCTTCACCGTCCACACCACCGGCCGGAGCAATGAGTACCTTGGCTTCTACTACTTTGTGAAGCGCAAGAAGTGCCCATTCAAGTACCTCTGGTCGTTCCCTTCCGGGAAATGGGATGACTGGAAGAAAGATTGGATAGTCGTCAGGGTGGAGGAGCACGAAAGATTGGAGCTGCCCGACGGTCTGCCTGACATCGACACGACGATCTGGAGCGCGGTTCCGGTGCTGGCGGAAGCTTTCAACCCCGCCTTGACCAGGATTCGCCAATGCGTGGAGGGAGGATTGACTCCTCAGGCGGTATTCTGCAATTTCCTGGCCAACAGGTGGGCACCGCTGAAGAGGAGGGAGAAGCTCGCTTGGGCCCTCAACAGCGTGATGGACGAGGACCGGGTTGAGACCGGGTTGAAGTCCAACATGGTGGGGAAGACTTTGGAGTTCCACCTCAAGAAATTCCAGCACGGCATCGACGTCGACGGTGATGACTTGACTCCGCCGTCAGCCTTTCTCCCTCTGAACGTGGAAGTGGAGTTCAGCAGGGAGCTCTGGCGGACGATGCCCGCACTTGACGACCTTGGTGTCGTCGAGAGAAGATCAACCACCCGGGTGGCGATCCCCGGAATGCCCAAAGATGGCTCCGTCCCTGCCCCACAGCCGAGGGTCGAGGTCGTCGGCAAGGGCAAGGAGCTGGCGGATGAGCCGGAGAGCCGGAAGAGGAAGCTGCGACATGCCGACGGAAGGTCCGTCAGGCCCGCTACTTCCGCCTCGGTCCCTTCTCCCCAGGGGGGAAGATCTTCTACCACCGTGGCGGTTGTCCCCGTAGTGGGGTCCTTCCGGAACGATACCGTTCCTGCAGTGGGATCCTCCCGGAGCGCGTCTGTCCCCGTGGTGGAACCCTCCTGGGGTGCTAGCTCCGGGCGCACGACTCCGGCACCTGGGACGGTGGGAGCCTCCAGGTCCAGGGGTTCCTCCCGATCGAGGAGAGCCTCGACCCGGGAAACGCCCGTGGCTGCGACAAGTTCCGGGGGGCCTTCTGGAGCTTCTACGCCGACCGTGGCCAGCCCAGAACGTCCAGGAAAAAGGTTCCGCGCAAGATGGTGCGGAAGCCTTCCAAGGTAATTTTTAATCTTTACCTTGGTTAACTATTTAATTGTAGCAACTGTTTGTTAATTTGCTTCGTTCATCATCTGCAGCGTCCCCAAGAAGGGGAGTGAAGCTTCACCCTCAGCCACAGTGTCCGAGGCCGTGGGAGCAGCTCCTACTCCTGTCCCGGTGCCGCCCCAGGTGGTGGCTGAGGCCGCGACAGCTCCGGCGCCGACTGTCGTGGTCATGGACCTCGACTCGTCCCCAGAAGTTCTCGTGGTAGCGCTGGACCACAGGATTGAAGACACGCCAGCGGCACCTGTCTCGGAGGTCGAAGCTCCAGGTCCTGGTGCTGCAGTGATGGAAGCTCCGGCTGTTGAGCCGGAGGAAGTAGTAGTCCCGGCCTCAGAGCCGGAAAGTGTTGAAGCCCCGGCGGTGGAGCCGGAGGTGACTGAAGCCCCGGCATGTGAGACGGTAGTCGAGGTAGTTCCGGCAGTTGAGTCGGCTACCTCCGAAACACCAACCGCTAAGCCGGTTATTGTTGGAGCGCCGGTCATAGAGCCGGTGGTTGAAGAGGCGATGGAGCTCGAGCCTCCCTCGGAAGAGGTGTCCCGGCCGGAGCCAGTAGCAGCTCCTGCTCCGTAAGCGATGACGTCAGAGGTACCTGCAGCAGAGCCGGAGTGCCCAAACGAAGTCACTGGCCCCCTGCCCGATGAGGTGAACGAAGACTTGGCAGCGGGGCCTTCTTCGATGGTGACTGAGGCCATCCCGGAGGACGGCCCTAGTGCCTTGGAAGCTCAGGGTTCTGCTCTCGTAGAGTGGGACCCAATTTTTGTATGTGAAGACCCGCTGGAACCAGCGGAGGAGACCCCAGCAGGTCCGGAGCCCATCCCGCTGTCGATGTCTATCGACAACGCCTGCTCCAGTCTGCGTCAAGTCCAACTGGCTTTCTTCCACGACAGCAAGGCTCTTGAAGAGAAGCGCCAAACCCTTAGGCGGTGGCGTAACCGACTCCACTTTGAGACCAAGCTGGCGCAGTCGAGACTAGCGGATGACAAGGAGTGGATCAAGCGAGAGAAGATCCACCTGGAGTACTGGGGCAAGCTGCTGGATGAAAGGGAGAGCATGACTCATGCCCTCGATGCTCAATCCCGGGAGATCTACGATCAGGCCAAAGCTGCCAATAACGCTGCTGATGTTCGGCATGAACAGCTTGAGGCCATTAACACCGCACTCATCAAGCGCCGAGAGGCACTTGAAAAGAGGGAGAGACGGCTCGAGGATGAAGAGCAGAAACTCCTGGAGCTACGGGATGATGTCCTGAGGAGGGAAGAGGAGCTTGCCGAGAAGATAGCTCTGGCGGACAAGGGCCTCGAGGAGCGCACTAAGAAGTTGGAAGAGCGCTGCCAAGAGGAGGAGGAGAAGACCTGGGTACGAGGGCAGGAACTCTATGAATACGAGTGTGCCCTTGTTGCCCGCGAGAAAAAAGTGGAGGCTAGGGAGAGGGACCTGGTTGATCGCCGGAACAAGATTCACCTCCGGGAGGAGGAGCTCGGAAGACTCGAGAGGCGGGTTGCTGCAAAGATTCAGCAAAACGCCAAAGAAGTTGAGCGCCTCGCCCGCGTGAATTCCGAACTGACGACGGCCAGGAAATCCCTGGAAGAGATTAAGAGCTTGAGGACGGCGGACTCCCTACAGATTTGGGAGTTCCTGGGCAAGGCCAACGACGCGCTGACGCCGATGGGTTTCAGCCCCGTGCGCCCGGATGATCCGGAGCTAGAGCCGGACCTTGCGCTGCAGGCGTTGAGCGCAGCAGGTAGCAAGCTCTCCAAGGTGGGCGATGTCATCGCGGACCAACTGGAGGTTGAGGGGCAATCCCTGGCGAGGAACATCACAGAGTATGTGCTGACGTGCTACACTAGCCGGAACTCCCAATTTCCTCTGGACCCGGTGCTTGAAGGCCCCGTCGAAGGAGAAGGCGAAGCTACCCGAGCCAGCGTATCGGAGGTCGCCCAGAAGGTCGCCGAGTTCTTCCATAGGGTCTAGGACCATCTCTTTAGCTCTCACTTGTATTTTCTCTTCTTCTTCCTCAATTTTGTAATCCCTTGTCTTCAGATGTAATCTCCTGTCTCCAGATGAATGAAATCCCCAAATTTTTGAGAATTTCACTTTTTGTCTTCAACACTTTTATCTTCACTTGGCCCCCTGGTAGATGTACACAACTTGATTATGAACATGTACCAAAAGGATATTGTGCTTTGTTGAAGACTCATTTGCTCCGAACTTGTAGAATCTTAGGTCCGAAGTCTTCGATAGTGAAGGCCCACTGAGGTTGTCGGAGCTCAGAAGCTCCAGCATTGTCCATCGCTGGAGCTTGATAGCTCCGGCGATAGCCTCTATCAACACGTAGAGCGTCGATAGTTAGTCCTCCGGGGTGTCGGAGCTGAGTAGCTCCAGCAGTGACCTTTGCCAACACTTGGTTTGTTGGCAGCAGACTCCATTTACGGGGTCTTCTCGCCATCTTATATTCAGCGTCGACGGCTGGCCCCCTTGGGGGAGTCGGAGCTTAGTTAGCTCCGGCTTTTCTCCATCAACTTTGAGTTTATTTTTCCTGCACACTTAAGTCAAGAAAAATAGTAAAATTCGTTCCTTGTCTATAATTTCGTCGCGGCTTACGATTCTCAAGAAAACTTTAAGTTGAACGCGATTTTAAATACAACCGGATGCGTTGCCTTTTCTCTTAAATTCAACTGTTCATGGACCCGCCTTACTTCGGCCTGCCGGGGTGTAGGTAGAGTGGCGTACTTAGGGTGCTTGACCAGGCTAAGTCGATAGCTCACTCCGGCCCTAGATTGGCTTGGCGGCTTTCGGGCGAGTTGGCCATGAGCGATATTTGAATCCAAAAGAACTGACAATACAACTCGAATCGTATATAAACCGGTCGAACTAAAATTTCTTAAGAATTGCACGTCTTAGTTATAGACAAAAAAGATAAAAATAAAAATGTTGAGCCTGTACAAAATAAATGCACGTGGAGTCTATTTCACATGAAGATGTCTTTCATTATA
Source organism: Tuctoria greenei (assembly GCA_036927565.1). Classification (NCBI taxonomy): domain Eukaryota; kingdom Viridiplantae; phylum Streptophyta; class Magnoliopsida; order Poales; family Poaceae; genus Tuctoria; species Tuctoria greenei. The sequence continues at coordinate 200,246,034 of JAYESD010000006.1, forward strand.
GGTTCGGGGTACAGGGGAAACAAGTACACTCTTAGGGTACGAAACCAGGCTAAGTGTGTTTGGTTTGTCGTTTGACCCAGGGTAGTTAGCCACACTTTTAGTCCGGAGACTGTGACAAGTGCTGCATGAACTTTGCGGACCTTCCGAGAAAGGTCCGGCTGTTCTCCCGGAGGAACTACCCGACTCTGTACAATGACTCTATAACATACACCCCAAGTTACTCAAGACTCACCTCCGTGGTATTAAGTGTAGAACTTACGGAGGTGCTCGATGTTCCAAGGATTCGGGAGAGGTGTCCCATCCTCGGTAGCCAAGCGAACGTTTCCGGGACGGGATACTTTGATCACTCAGAAGGGCCCCTCCCAGCAGGGGGAGAGTTTGTTTAACCCTTCTCTGGATAGTATTCTCCGTAGCACTAGATCGCCTTCCTCGAGTTGTCGGTTGTGTACATGCCGCTGGTGATAACGCCGTAGAGCTTGGCGATATCGGGCATTCCGAACAACTGCTTGGCACCTTCCCTCCTCGAGGAGGTCTAGGTCTTCACGCCGGAGCTGGTCCTGCGCGGCTTCGTCGAAGGTCCGGACCCGAAGTGAACCCAAGGTGATTTCCGGAGGAAGGATTGCTTCAGCTCCGTACACCAGAAAGAAGGGTGTTTCTCCGGTTGACCGGTTTGGAGAAGTCCTGTTAGCCCATAGAGTGGGCGAAAGCTCTTCGATCCAGTTGGCTCCGTGTTTCTTCAAGTGCTCATAGGTGCGTGTTTTGAGTCCCTTAAGGATTTCTGCATTTGCTCTCTCGGCTTGGCCATTGCTGGCTGGGTGAGCTACGGAGGCGTAGCAAACTTGTATGCCGAGGTCTTCGCAATATCCTTGGAATGCAAAGCTTGTGAATTGAGTCCCATTATCAGTGATGATTTTGTTTGGGACTCCAAATCCGCTCACAATGGATTGCAGAAAGTTGATAGCAGATTGCTTGTTGATTGTCACAACTGGAGTCGCTTCCGGCCACTTGGTGAACTTGTCAATGGCGACGTACAGGAACTTGTAACCTCCGACGGCTCTTGGGAAGGGTCCCAAGATATCCATCCCCCACACAGCGAAGGGCCATGTAGGAGGTATCATTTGTAAGGGCTGATCCGGTGTATGAATTTGCTTTGCATGAAATTGGCATGCTTCGCATTTCTTCACCAGCTCAGTGGCATCCTGGAGCGCTGTAGGCCAGTAGAAGCCATGCCGAAAGGCTTTTCCGACCAGCGTGCGGGAAGACGCGTGGTTCCCACACTCGCCTCCATGGATTTCTGCGAGAAGTTCGCAGCCTTCTTCCTTTGTGATGCACCGCATTAGGATGCCGTTGGAACCGCGCCGGTAGAGATCCCCTTCTACCAACGTGTATCTTTTAGCCAATCTGACTACCTGGTCAGCAGATACATCATCGTCAGGAAGGATGTTGTCTTTCAAGTAGTTCCGGATCTCCGAGATCCATGCATCGGAACTGACTTGAGCATTTGAGTCTTGCGTGCTGGGTTGCTCGGAGCTTCCGGTAGCACCTACGACCCTTGATGGCTGCCATGGTAACAGGGCCATTGGGACCGTCAGCTTCGGGATGCTGATCTCGCCCCCTTCGCTCAGTTCTGCAGGCTGAGCTGTGGGTTTCGACAATCTCCGGACAAAAGTTCCGTCAGGAGCCGGAGCTCCGGTTGACGCTTTCGTCGAGAGTTCGTCGGCTTCAGCGTTGTGGGCACGCTGAACATGGTGGAGGTCTAGGACTTCAAAGTCCTTCTGAAGCCTCTGGACTTCTAGGAGGTAAGCAGCTAGCTGGAGATTGTTGCAGGAGCATTCACCCTTCACCTGCTTGATGATGAGCTGTGAATCTCCTTTGACCAGCAGTTGCTTGACACCGTATGATAGTGCCACCTTTAGACCGTAGATGAGTGCTTCATACTCCGCCATGTTGTTGGTTGCCTTGAAGTCAAGGTGTACCATGTATTTCACCTTCTCCCCAGTCGGTGCAAGGAGAAGGATTCCAGCTCTGGCCCCCTGCTTCTGCATGGAGCCATCGAAGTAGAGGGTCCAGTGAGGCTCGGTGAAGGTTGGAGCTTGATGCTCCGTCTTCTGTTCACTGGGGCCCCCAGGGTTTGATGGAGAGGGAGTCCATTCTGCCACAAAATCTGCCAACGCTTGACTCTTGACTGCTTGTCTTGAAATAAATTCAAGATCAAATTCAGCCAATTCCGCTGCCCACTTTGCAATATTCCCAGTTGAATTGGGATTATGCAGGATTGCTCGAAGTGGATAGGAGGTCACCACCGAGACTTTGTGAGCTTGGAAGTAATGTCGAAGCTTCCTGGAGGCGATAAGAACTGCATAGAGCAGCTTATGCACCTCTAGGTATCGAGTCTTGGCATCATGTAATACTTCACTGATGAAGTATACCGGGCGTTGAATGGTCTGGACCCTCCCAGAGGGGTCCGGAGCTTCCTCTTCATTGATCCGGACCCTCTCGGAGGGGTCCAGATTCTCTTCGGGGACCTCCGGGTTCTGGCTGGAAGAACCCGGAGCTTCTTCAGAAATGACCTGGACCCTCCCGGAGGGGTCTAGGTCTTCTGAAGTGACTTCTTGCGGGTTCGAATCTGGGAGCTGGGACCCAGACTTGCTTTCAGGAACCTCCGGACCCTCCCGAAGGGGTCTGGATTCCTGAGTGTGGGGTAGTTCCGGTCTCTCCGCAACCAGAACCATACTGACGACTTCGTCAGTAGCTGAAATGTAAAGCAACAAAAGCTCACCAGGGTTCGGAGCTACCAGAATTGGTAGGGTGGTGAGGAACTATTTCAGCTCCTGGAATGCCTTCTCTGCTTCTTCGGACCATTGGAATGGTCCGGACTTCCTCAATAACTTGAAGAAGGGAAGTGCCCGTTCCGCCAGTCTTGATATGAACCGGCTGAGGGCTGCTAGACACCCAGTTAACTTTTGGACGTCTTTGATGCGCGTTGGTGGCCGCATGTCTTCAATGGCTTTTATCTTCGCCGGATTAGCTTCTATGCCCCGGTGACTTACCAGGAAACCAAGAAGTTTTCCGGAGCTAACCCCAAACACGCACTTGTTCGGGTTTAGCTTTGTGCGGGTGGCCCGCAGTTTGTCGAAGACAGCCTGCAAGGTGTCTAGGAGTGACTCCTTGTTCTTGACCTTGACCACGATGTCATTGACGTACACTTCCACTATGTCTTTGATGAGTTCTTCAAAAGTTTTGTACATAGCTCGTACAAAAGTTGAAGCTGCATTCTTGAGACCAAATGGCATGGCTGTGTAACAGTACAATCCATCTACTGTGATGAATGAAGTATGCTCTTCATCCTTCCTAGACATCCTGATTTGATGATACCCAGAATATGCGTCTAGGAAACACAGTAATTCACACCCGGAGGTGGAATCCACTATCTGATCTATTCTAGGTAGTGGGAATGGATCTTTTGGACATGCCTTATTTAGTGTGGTGTAGTCGATGCACATCTGAAGCTTCCCGCCGGCCTTGGGCACAACGACTGGGTTCGCCAGCCATTTTGGATGGAAGACTTCTCGGATGAATCCGGCTTCGAGTAGCTTCTTTACTTCTTGTCGGATGAAGTTCTGCCGCTCTACGGATTGCTTCCGAGGCTTCTGATGCACAGGCCGGGCATCGGGGTAGATCTTCAGATTGTGCTCAATCACTTCCCTGGAGATCCCAGGCATTTGTGACGGTTGCCAAGCAAACACGTCAACGTTAGCCCGGAGGAAAGTGATGAGCGCGAGTTCCTATTTGTCGTTCAACCCTCCCGATATACGGGTGGTTTGAGCGGCATCGGAACCAATTTGGACGACTTTGACGGGAATGTCGGTGTCGCCGCTTGGCTGCACACGGGGTGCAGAGGTCGAGCCTCGTTGACGAATGCTCGGGGGGTTCGGAGCTTTCTCCTGTCTGGAGTCCTCTTCTTGCGCCGTGGTGAGTGCGTGAAGTTCCTCCAGAGCAGTTACTCCGGCGGTGTGATCTCTGCGGATCTGGAGAACGCCTACTGGTGTTGGCATCTTCAACACCAGGTATCCATAATGAGCAGCTGCCATGAATTTGTACAGGGCAGGTCTACCCAAGATGGCATTGAATGGTAAGTTGATCTGAGCGACGTCGAAGACCAACTTCTCGGTGCGATACTTCTCCCGGGTCTCAAAAGTAACAGGGAGAGTAATAGCTTCGAGTGGGGTAATGGCCCCCGGACCTACTCCGGAGAAAGGTCGAGAGGGCTGGAGATCCGAAGGTCTGAGCTGAAGCTTAGTGAAAGCTTCGAAGCTGATGAGGTTAAGCCCCGAACCTCCGTCTACCATGACATGGTGGAGCTGGATGTTGTTGATGGTAGGAGATACCATCAAAGGTAACTGTCCTGCTCCAACCATGCTCCTCGGGCAATTTGAAGCATCAAAAGTGACGGAGGTGTCCATCCACTTTCGATGAGGTTCCGGCCGGACTGTAGGGGCTACAGCGGCCATATCTTGCCGCATAGTCTTGATGACGCGACGAGAGGTGATATCCCATGACCCACCGAAAATGGTGTTCATGGTCTTCCGACGCTCGTTGTCAGAGACGTCAGAATCATCATCGACGGAGGTGTAGACGGCCTTCAGGACCTTTTTGGGATCCTGGAACCCTAACTCCTCTTCAGCCGGAGCTTCGTCGACCTTCTGTTTTCCTTCCCTCTGTCGGAAAGGAGATCCTTCCCGGCGCTTGTTGTAGCGCTCGGCAAGGTTTTGGACCTCCCGGCAGCCTTCCAAACCGTGGCTGCCCGTTTTGTGAATGGGAAACCACACTTTGGGTTTGCCACCGTCTTCAGAGGACGGTCGAGGTCGCTTCTCGGGGCGTGGCCCCCGACCACCCGGAGCTGCAGCAGCTGCAATGTTGGATGTGCCGGCCGACGGCTTCTTCTTGCCATTGGTCTTCTTTTTCTTCTTGCCACTCCCGGAGGTAGCGGCTTCTTCTTTGGAGGATTTCTTGTGATCCTCCGAGGCTGGTTTGGAGTGCATTTCACGGCCCTCCGCAGCTCTGGCACATTTGTCTGCCAGGCTGAAGAGTTCCGTGACGCTGGTGATCTCCTTGATCGCCAGCTTCTCCAACATCTTCTTATCCCGTACGCCCTGTCTGAATGCCACGATGACAGAAGCGCTTGAGATAGAAGGGATAGTGTTTTGTACCTGAGAGAACCTCTGGATGAAGGACCGCAAAGATTCTCCCCCTTTTTGCACGACCGCAAAAAGGTCCAGTTCAGTGCCTGGTCGGGTGTATGAACTCCCGAAGTTGGCAGTGAACTGACGGCACAGCTCCTCCCAACTGTTGATAGAGTTGGGTGGAAGGCTCATAAACCAGGACCTGGCGGTCCCAGTTAAGGCCACTGGAAAGTAATTGGCCATCACGGCCTCGTTTCCTCCAGCTGCCAAGATTGCATTGGAGTATATCTGAAGGAATTCGGCGGGGTTAACAGTCCCGTCGAATTTTTCTGGCAGGTGAGGCCGGAACTTCTGTGGCCATCTAACCATGCGCAGGTGCATGGCTAGGGATGAACAGCCTCCTCCTACTCCTTCAAGAGTAGAAAGGTCCTGAGCTTCCCGTCTTTCACGGGCACGCTCAATATGGACACGACCATCCTGCTGGCGGTATCGGCGATCAAGCTCCGCCCGGAGGTCATGAGTCGAAAGCCTGGATACCGTGTGAGTGCATCGAGCCCCAGAGGGCAATGATGTCACTTGCTGAGATGCAACACGTCTCCTACTATTGGAGGCGTGTGGACCAAGTCTTCCAGACAAAGTCCATCGCTCAGACAGGACTCGTCCCGAAGGAGGAGGTCCCTGGTTGTTGAGGCGTTCGGCCGCTACTGCGACCAAATGCTCCACATCGGCCCTCCATTGCTCCAGTGCATCCCGAGATGCATCCGGAGGTGGCGGGCGCTGTAGAAGAGCACGCGCTGCATGGAGCGCATGTTCCGGGTTGTCATGACTCGCCGACGCGGTAAGCGACGCCGGCGCACCATCATGTTGCCCAGCACGATTTGCTGGAGAAGATGGTGGTGGTGGGAGTGTGGCTCCTGCTGGTGCTGAGGCTCCTGCTGGTGGTTGCTTGTTGGAGGGATTGCCCCCAACAGCCTGAGCAGCAGGTTGGCCATTGGATGATCCAGCAGCAGAGTTCACCATTCTCGAAATCTCAGGCGCCCCTACCTGGTGCGCCAACTGTCGACTGTTGGAGCCGGCAGATCTCCCTACACTGCTAAAGTGATTGGGGAGTTTGAAGTTCGGTGTGGGCGCGCGGAGATTCAAGAAGGTGAATTGGAGTTTGACACAGGAGACACGGGAATTTACGTGGTTCGGGCCGCCTGAGCGTAATACCCTACTCCACGGGTGTGTTGGTGTTGTATTAGCAGTAAGAGCTTGTCACGAGTGTATGGAGTGCATGAGCTCCTTCGTGAACCGTCCCCAGTGTATCGTCGGCCTGTCCTTTTATAGTACAAGGGCAGGCCGTTACAATTCAGCCTGGCTCGACATGTGGCCCCGGCGGTTACTAGTATTGACACACGCTTAATTGCCTTTAATGATCCTGTAACGGGCTTTGATAGCACCGTTACGGGTGTTATAATCGTCTGTTTAAGTGTCATTAATATGGCATTAATGACACTTAATCGGGTCTTGAAATCCTTGGCTCTCCTTTGAAGATCCGGATCCGTTACAAGGTCTTCCGGAGGTTAGAAGCTGAAAGGTCCGATGATTTGACACGTGTCAGCTCTGGAGCTTGCTGTGGGAAGCAGGTAGCTCCGGGGCTATCAGACACGTGTCAGGTCCGGAGCTTCTCTCGGTTTGGGGTTAAGTCCGGAGGTGCCGTTTCGGTACGTGCCCCGGAGCTTCCCCCTTGTGGGAGGTAGCTCCGGTTTGGTTGTACACGTGGCGACCTAGGGATTAACCATGTTGGAGAAGCGGGTCCGGTCATGTCTAACAAGTGGGCCTCCGAGGGTCTTCAAACCAAGGAGATGGCTTTCTCTTGAGATCTTTGTAACCTCAAGGGGTGTACGGTTTTTAGGGTACCCACAGGCGTCCTCTCGGGGTGCTAGCTCCGGGCATGCGACCCCAGCACCAGGGCCGGTCGAGGCCTCTAGGTCCGGAGGTTCTTCCCGATCAAGGGGGACCTCGACTAGGGAAATGCCCGTGGCTGCAACAAGTTTCGGGGGGCCTTCCGGAGCTTCCACGCTGGCAGCGGCTATGACCAGCCCAGAACGCCCGGGAAAGAGGTTCCGCACAAGCTGGTGCGGAAGCCTCCCGAGGTAATTTTTAATTTTTACCTCAGACAGTTGTTTGTTGTAGTAATTGTTTTTTAAGTTTCTTCATCCATCATCTGCAGCGTTCCCAAGAAGAGGAGTGAGGCTCCACCCTCAGCCACAGCAGTTGAAGGTGTGAGGGCGAAAGCTTCTGCTCCTGTCCCGGTGCCGCCCCAAGTGGTGGCTGAAGCTGCGACAGCTCCGGCGCCAGCTGTCATGGTCATGGACCTCGACTCATCCCCAGAGACTCCCGTGGCAGCGTCGGACCGCGGGAGAGAAGATGCGCCAGCGGCACCTGCTCCGGAGGTTGAAGCTCCGGGTCCTGGTGCAGAGATGATGGAAGCTCCGGCCGTTGAGCCGGAGGAAGCAGTAATTTCGGCCCCAGAGCTGGAAATTATCGAAGCCCCGGCGGTTGAGCCGGAGGTAGTTGAAGTCCCGGCGTGCGCGCCGAATGTTGAGGAAGTCCCGGCGGTTGGACCGGCTACCTCTGAAGCACCGGCCGCAGAGCCGATTGTTGTTGAAGCTCCAGCCGCAGGGCCGGTTGATGTTGAAGACTTTCCGGCTCCCGAGCCGGTTGTTGCAAAAGCGTCGGCGCTCGAGCCCCCAGTAGAGGAGGTGCCCAGGCCGGAGCCAGAAGTAACCCCTGCTCTGGGGATGACGACGTCGGAGGTTCCCGCGGCTGAGCTGGAGTGCCCGGAAGAGGTTGCTGGCCCCTGCCTGAGGGGGCAGATGAAGACCTGGCGGCGGAGCCTTCGGAACCACCTCCGGAGGTCGGAACTTCATCAGCTGGACCCTCCTCGATGGTGACTGAGGCCATCCCGGAGGACGGCCCTAGTGCCATGGAGACCCAGGGGACCACTCTTGTGGAGTGGGACCCAATTTTTGTATCTGAAAACCCGCTGGAACCAGCGGAGGAGACCTCAACAGGTCCGGAACCTATCCCGTTGTCATTGTCTATTGACAACGCCTGTTCCAGTTTGTGTCAAGTTCAACTGGCCTTCTTCCACGACAGCAAGACTCTTGAAGAGGAGCGCCAAACTCTTAGGCGGTGGCGTAACCGGCTCTACTTCGAGACCAAGCTGGCGCAGTCGAGGCTAGCAGATGACAAAGAGTGGATCAAGCGGGAGAAGGTCCGCCTGGAATACTGGGGCAAATTATTGGATGACAGGGAGAGTATGACTCGCGCCCTCGACGCTCAATCCCGGGAGATTTATGAGCAGACCAAAGCAGCTAACAGTGCAGCCGATGAACGCCAAGAAAGGCTTGAGGCCATTAACACTACTCTCATCAAGCGCCGGGAGGCACTTGAGGAGAGGGAGAAACGGCTCGAAGATGAAGAGCAGAAACTCCTAGAGCTGCGGGATGACGTCCTGAGGAGGGAGGAGGAGCTCACTGAAAAGGTGGCTCTGGCCGACAAGGGCCTCGAAGAGCGCACCAAGAAATTGGAAGAGCGCTGCATTCAGGAGGAGGAGAAGGCCTGGGTGCGAGGGCAGGAACTCTACGAGCAAGAGTGTGCCCTTGCAGTCAGGGAGAAGAAAGTGAGGGGCAGGGAGAAGGACCTGGTTGACCGCCGGAACAAGATCCACCTCCGGGAGGAGGAGCTCAGAAAACTCGAGAAGCGAGTTGCTGAGAAGATTCAGCAAAACGCCAAAGAAGTTGAGTGCCTCGCTCGTGAGAATTCTGAACTGGTGGCGGCCAGAAGATCCTTGGAAGAATTGAAGGGCTTGAGGACTGCGGAATCCCTACAGATTTGGGAGTTCCTCGGCAAGGCCAACGATGCGCTGACACCGATGGGCTTCAGTCTCGTGCGCCCGGATGATCCAGAGCCGGAGCCAGACCTGGCGTTGCAGGTGTTGAGCTCGGCAGGTAGCAAACTCTTCAAGGTGGGCGACGTCATCATGGACCAATTGGAGGTTGGGGGACAATCCTTGGTGAAGAACGTCGCAGAGTATGTGCTGACGTGCTACACCAGTCAGAATCCCCAATTTCCTCTGGACCCGGTGCTTGAAGGTCCCGTTGAAGGAGAAGGTGAAGCTGCCCGAGCCAACGTGTCGGAGGTTGCCCAGAAGGTCACCCAATTCTTCCATAGGGTCTAGGACCAGCTCTGTAGTTCCCACTTGTATTCTCTCTTCTTCTTCCTCAATTTTGTAATCCCTTGTCTCCAGATGAATGAAATCCCCAAGTTTTTGTGAATTTCACTTTTTGTCTTCAACACTTTTGTCTTCACTTGGCCCCCTGGTAGATGTACACAATTTGATTGTGAACATGTACCAAGAGGATATTGTGTTTCGTTGAAGACTCATTTGCTTCGAACTTGTAGAGTGTAGGTCCGAAGTCTTCGATAGTGAAGGCCCCCTGAGGTCGAATTGACTACCGTTAGAGCTTAGTAGCTCCGGCAATAGTCCTTATCAACGAGTAGAGCATCGATAGTTAGCCCTCCGGGGTGTCGGAGCTTAGTAGCTCCGGCAGTGACCTTTGCCAACGCGTAGCTTGTCGGCAGCAGACTCCACTTGTGGGGTCTTCTCACCATCTTTTATTTTACGTTGACGGCTGGCCCCCCTAGCTTTACCGGAGCTTGGTTGCTCCGGTGAAGTTTGTTTTCAATGTTTAACATCGATTACAAGTCACCTAAGGGGAGTCGGAGCTTTGTTAGCTCCGACTTTTCTCCATCAATGTGAATTCTTTATTTTTCCTGCACACTGAAGCCAAGAAAAACAGTAAAATTTGCTCCTTGCCTATAACTTCGCCGCGGCTTTACGATTCTCAAGAAAATTTTAGGTCAAACGCGATTCTGAATACAACCGAATGCGTTGTCTTTTCTTCCAGATCCAATTGTACTTGGACCCGCCTTACATCGGCCTGCCGGGTTGTAGGTAGAGTGGCGTACTTAGGGTGCTTGACCAGGCTAAGTCGATAGCACACTCCGGCCCTAGGTTGGCTTGGTGGCATTCAGGCGAGTGGGCCACGAACAATATTTGAATCCAAAATAATCGACAATACAACTCGAATTGTATATGAACCGGTCGAATTAAAATTTCTTAAGAATTGCACTCGAATTGTATATGAACCGGTCGAACTAAAATTTCTTAAGAATTGCACGTCCTTGTTATAGACAAGAAAGAGAAAAATAAAAAAGAATGTTGAGCCTGTACAAGATAAATGCACGTGGAGTCTGTTTCACATGAAGATGTCTTTCATTATAGGTCCGGGGTACAGGGGAAACAAGTACACTCTTAGGGTATGGAACCAGGCTAAGCGTGTTTAATTTCTCGTTTGACCCAGGGTAGCTAGCCACACTTTTAGTCCTGAGACTGTGACAAGTGTTGCATGAACTTTGCGGACCTTCCTGGAAAGGTCCGGCTGTTCTCCCGGAGGAACTACCTGACTCTGTACAATGACTCTATAACATACACCTCAAGTTACTACAGACTCACCTTCGTGATATTAAGTGTAGAACTTACGGAGGTGCTCAATGTTCCAAGGATTTGGAAGAGGTGTCCCATCCTCGGTGGCCAAGCGAACGCTTCTGGGACGAGATACTTTAATCACTCGGAAGGGTCCTTCCCAACTGGGGGAGAGTTTGTTTAACCCTTCTCTAGATTGTATTCTCTGTAGCACCAGATCGCCTTCCTCGAGCTGTCGGTTGTGTACGTGCCGCTGATGATAGCGCCGAAGGGCTTGGCGGTATCGGGCATTCCGAACAGCTGCTTGGCACCTTCCCTCCTCAAGGAGGTCTAGGTCTTCACGCCGGAGCTGGTCCTGCGTGGCTTCGTCGAAGGTCCGGACCCGGAGTGACCCCAAGGTGATTTCCGGAGGAAGGATTGCTTCAGCTCCATACACCAGGAAGAAGGGTGTCTCTCCAGTTGACCGGTTTGGAGATGTCCTGTTGGCCCATAAAGTGGGCGGAAGCTCTTCAATCCAGTTGGCTCCATGTTTTTTCAAATGCTCATAGGTGCGCGTTTTGAGTCCTTTAAGGATTTCAGCATTTGCTCTCTCGGCTTGGCCATTGCTTGCTGGGTGAGCTACGGAGGCGTAGCAAACTTGAATGCCGAGGTCTTCACAATATCCTTGAAATGCAGAGCTTGTGAATTGGGTCCCATTATCAGTGATGATTTTGTTTGGGACTCCAAATCTGCATACAATGGAGTGCAAAAAGTTGATAGCTGATTGCTTGTTGATTGTCACAACTGGGGTTGCTTCCGGCCACTTGGTGAACTTGTCAATGGCAACGTACAGGAACTTGTAACCTCCGACGGCTCTTGGGAAAGGTCCCAAGATGTCCACCCCCCACACAGCGAAGGGCCATGTAGGAGGTATCATTTGTAGGGACTGAGCCGGTGTGTGAATTTGCTTTGCATGAAATTGACATGATTCACATTTTTTCACCAGCTCAGTTGCATCCTGGAGTGTTGTAGGCCAGTAGAAGCCATGCCGAAAGGCTTTACCAACCAGCATGCGGGAAGATGCGTGGTTCCCACACTCACCTCCATGGATTTATGCGAGGAGCTCGCAGCCTTCTTCCCTTGTGATGCACCGCATTAGGATGTCATTGGCACCACACCAGTAGGGATCTCCTTCTACCAACGTGTAGCTTTTAGCCAATCTGACTACTCGGTCAGCGGATACATCATCGTCGGGAAGGATGTTGTCTTTCAAGTAGTTCCGGATCTCCGAGATCCATGCATCGGAACTAACTTGAGCATTTGAGTCTTGCGTGCTGGGTTGCTCGGAGCTTCCGGCAGCACCTACGACCCTTGATGGCTGCCATGGTAACAGGGCCATCGGGACCGTCAGCTTCGGGATGCTGATCTCGCCCCCTTCGCTCAGTTCGGCAGGCTGAGCTGTGGGTTTTGACAACCTCCGGACAAAAGTTCCGTCAGGAGCCGGAGCTCCGGTTGACGCTTTCGTCGAGAGTTCGTCGGCTTCAGCGTTGTGGGCACGCTGGACATGGTGGAGATCTAGGACTTCGAAGTCCTTCTGAAGCCTCTAGACTTCAAGGAGGTAAGCAGCTAGCTGGATATTGTTGCAGGAGCATTCACCCTTCACTTGCTTAATGATGAGCTATGAATATCCCTTAACCAGCAGTTGCTTGACACTGTATGACAGTGCCACCTTTAGTCCATAAATGAGTGCTTCATATTCTGCCATATTGTTGGTCGCCTTGAAGTCAAGGTGGACCATGTATTTTACCCTCTCTCCGGTTGGTGCGAGGAGAAGGATTCCAGCTCCGGCCCCCTGCTTTTGCATGGAGCCGTCGAAGTAGAGGGTCCAGTGAGGCTTGGTGAAGATCGGAGCCTTGTGTTCCGGCTTCTGCTCGCTGGGGCCCCCAGGGTTTGATGGAGAGGAAGTCCATTCCGCCATGAAGTCTGCCAATGCTTGACTCTTGATTGCTTGCCTTGAAATGAATTCGAGATCGAATTCGACCAATTCTGCTGCCCACTTTGCAATATTCCCAGTTGAGTTGGGATTATGCAAGATTGCTCGAAGTGGGTAAGAGGTTACCACTGAGATTTTGTGAGCTTGGAAGTAATGACGAAGCTTCCTGGAGGCAATAAGAACTGCATAGAGCAGCTTATGCACCTCTAGGTATCGAGTCTTGGCATCATGTAGTACTTCGCTGATGAAGTACACTGGGCGCTGAATGGTCCAGACCCTCCCGGAGGGGCCCGAAGCTTCCTCTTCATTGACCCGGATCCTCCCGGAGGGATCCGGATTTTCTTCGGGGACCTCCGGGTCCTGGCTGGAGGAATACGGAGCTTCTTCAGAAGCGACCTGGACCCTCCCGGAGGGGTCTGGGTCTTCCGAAGTGACTTCTTGTGGATTCAAGTCTGGGAGCTGGGACCCAGACTCGATTTCAGGAACCTCCGGACCCTCCTGAAGGGGTCTGGACTCCTGAGTGTGTGATGGTTCTGGTCTCTCCGCAACCAAGACCATACTGACGACTTCGTCAGTGGCTGAAATGTAAAGCAGCAAAGGCTCACCAGGGTTCGGAGCTACCAGAATAGGTAGGGTGGTGAGGAACTATTTTAGCTCCTGGAATGCCTTTTCTGCTTCTTCAGACCATTGGAATGGTCCGGACTTCCTCAATAACTTGAAGAAGGGGAGTGCCCGTTCCGCCAGTCTTGAAATGAACCAGCTGAGGGCTGCTAGACATCCAGTTACCTTTTGGACATCTTTGATGCGGGCTGGTGGCCGCATGTCTTCAATGGCTTTGATCTTCGCCGGATTAGCTTCTATACCCCGGTGACTTACCAGGAAACCAAGAAGTTTTCCGGAGCTAACCCCGAAGACACACTTGTCTAGGTTTAGCTTTGTGCGGGTGACCCGCAGCTTATCAAAGACAGCCTGCAAGGTGTCAAGGAGTGACTCCTTGTTCTTGACCTTGACCACGATTTCATCGACGTACACTTCCACTATGTCTCTAATGAGTTCTTCAAAGGTTTTGTACATAGCTCGTACAAAGGTTGAAGCTGCATTTTTGAGACCAAATGGCATGGCTGTATAACAGTACAATCCATCTACTGTGATGAAAGAGGTATGCTCTTCATCTTCCCTAGACATTCTGATTTGATGATACCCAGAATATGCGTCTAGGAAACACAGTAATTCACACCCGGAGGTGGAATCCACTATCTGATCTATTCTAGGTAGTGGGAATGGATCTTTTGGACATGCCTTATTTAGTGTTGTGTAGTCGATACACATCCGAAGCTTCCCGCCGGCCTTGGGCACAACGACTGGGTTTGCCAGCCATTTTGGATGGAAGACTTCTCAGATGAATCCAGCTTTGAGCAACTTCTTCACTTCTTGTCGGATGAAGTTCTGTCGCTCTATGGATTGCTTCTGAGGCTTCTGATGCACAGGTCGGGCGTCGGGGTAGATCTTCAGATTGTGCTCAATCACTTCCCTGGGGATCCCAGGCATTTGTGACGGTTGCCAGGCAAACGCGTCGACATTAGCCCGGAGGAAAGTGATGAGCGCGAGTTCCTATTTGTCGTTCAATTCCCCCGATATACGGGTGGTCTGAGCGGCATCGGAACCAATTTGGATGACTTTGACGGGAATGTCGGTGTCGCCGCTCGGCTGCACACGAGGTGCAGAAGTCGAGCCTCGCTGACGAATGCTCGGGGGTTTTGGAGCTTGCTCCTGCCTGGAGTCCTCCTCTTGCGCCGTGGTAAGTGCATGGAGTTCCTCCAGAGTAGTTACTCCGGCAGTACGATCTCCGCGGATCCGGAGAACGCCTACTGGTGTTGGCATCTTTAACACCAGGTAACCATAATGAGCAGCTGCCATGAATTTGTACAAGGCAGGCCTACCCAAGATGGCATTGAAGGGTAAGTTGATCTGAGCAATGTCAAAGACCAACTTCTCGGTGCGATACTTCTCTCGGGTCCTGAAGGTAATGGAGAGGGTAATAGCTCCGAGTGGGGTAATGGCCCCCGGACCTACTCCGGAGAAAGGTCGGGAGGGGTAGAGATCCGAAGGTCGGAGCTGAAGCTTGGTAAAAGCTTCGAAGCTTATGAGATTGAGCCCCGATCCTCCGTCTATCATAACATGGTGGAGCTGGATGTTGTTGATGGTAGGAGATACCATCAAAGGTAGCTGATCTGCTCCAACCATGCTTCGAGGGCAGTCCGAAGCATCAAAAGTGATGGTTGTGTCCGACGCATAGTCTTGATGACGCAGCGGGAGGTAATGTCCCATGATCCACCAAAAATGGTGTTCATGGTCTTCCGACGTTTATTGTTAGAGACATCGGAATCGTCATCGATGGAGGTGTAGACGGCCTTCAAGACCTTTTTGGGATCCTGAAAACCTAACTCCTCTTCAGCTGGAGCTTCTTCAACTTTTTGTTTTCCTTCCCTCTGTCGGAAAGGAGCTTCTTCCCGGCGCTTGTTGTAGCGCTCGGCAAGGTTTTGGACCTCCCGGCAGTCTTCCAAACTGTGGCTGTCCGTTTTGTGAATTGGGCACCACACCTTGGGTTTGCCACCGTCTTCAGAAGACGGTCGAGGTCGCTTCTCGGGGCGTGGCCCCCGGCCACCCGGAGCTGCAGCAGCTGCAGCATTGGATGCACCGGCCGACGGCTTCTTCTTGCCGTTGGTCTTTTTCTTCTTCTTGCCGTTCCCGGAGGTAGCGGCTTCTTCTTTGGAGGATTTCTTGTGATCCTCCAGAGTTGGTTTGGAGTGCATTTCACGGCCCTCCGCAGCTCTGGCACATTTGTCAGCCAAGCTGAAGAGTTCTGTGACACTGGTAATCTCCTCGATTGCCAGTTTCTCCAGCATCTTCTTATCCCGCACTCCCTGTCTAAATGTCACGATGACAGAGGCGCTAGAGATAGAAGGGATAGTGTTTCGTACCTAAGAGAATCTCTGGATGAATGATCGCAGGGATTCTCCTCCTTTTTGCACAACTGCAAAAAGGTCCAGTTCGGTGCCTGGTCGGGTGTAAGAACTCCCGAAGTTGGCGGTGAACTGCCGGTAGAACTCCTCCCAACTGCTGATGGAGGTGGGTGGAAGGCTCATAAACCAGGACCTGGCGTTCCCAATTAAAGCCACTGGGAAATAATTGGCCATTACGACCTCATTTCCTCCAGCTGTCAAGATAGCAATGGAGTAAATCTGAAGAAATTCGATAGGATTAACAGTCCCGTCAAACTTCTCCGGCAGGTGAGGCTGAAACTTCTGTGGCCACCTGACCATACGCAAATGCATGGCCAGGGATGAACAGTCTCCTCCTACTCCTTCAAGAGCAGGAATGTCTTGAGCTTCTCGTCTTTCACGAGCACGCTCAATATGGACTCGGTCGTCTTGTTGGCGATATCGGCGATCAAGCTCCGCCCGGAGGTCATGAGTTGAAAGCCTTGATACCGTGTGAGTGCATCGTGCCCCGGAGGGCAACGACGTCACCTGCTGTGATGAAGCATGTCTCCTGTTGTTGGAAACGTGTGGACCAAGTCTGCCAGACAAGGTCCGCCGCTGGGATGGGGCCCGTCCTGAAGGAGGAAGACCCTGATTGCTGATGTGGTCGGCTGCTGCTGCAACCAAGTGTTCTACGTCGGTCCTCCACTGCTCCATTGCATCCCGGGATGCATCCGGAGGTGGTGGGCGCTGAAGAAGAGCACGTGCTGCATGAAGCGCGTGTTTCAGGTTGTTGAGATTTGCCGACGCAGTGATTGACGACGGTGCACCATCGCGTTGTCTAGCTTGATTTGCTGGTGGAGGCGGTGGTGGTGGGAGTATGACCCCTGCTGGAGCCGTGGTTCCTGCTGGTGGCTGCATATTGGAGGGGTTACCCCCAAAAGCTTGAACAGCGGGTTGACCATTGGATGATCCAGCGGCTGAGTTCACCATTCTTGAAATCTCAGGCGCCCCCTACCTGGCGCGCCAACTGTTGGTGGTTTTGATCCGGCAGATCTCCCGACGCTACTAGAGTGTTAGAGGAGTTTGAGGTTCGGTATGGGCGCGCGAAGATTCAAGAAGGTGAGATGTCGAATGACACAAGGGACACCAAGATTTACGTGGTTCGGGCCGCCTGAGCGTAATACCCTACTCCACGGAGTGTGTTGATGTTGTATTGGATGTATATCTAGAGCGTCTGTCTAGTATGTGTTCGAGTGTGTAGGGCGTGTCCAGAGTCTAGAGTGTGTGTCCCTATGTATCGCCAGCCTGTCCTTTTATAGTACAAGGGCATGCCGTTACAAGTTAGCCTGGCCCGACAGGTGGCCCCGGCGGTTACTGATATTGATACACATTCAACATGTTTAATTACCCTTAATGACTGAGTTATGGGCTTTGACAGCACCATTTCTGGTAATTAAGGTCGTCCGATCGTGTGTCATTAATATAGTATTAATGACACTTGATCAGGTCTTGAAGTCCTTGATTCCCCTTTGAAGATCCGGAGCCGTTGTGGAGTCTTTCGGAGGTTAGAGGCTGAAGATCCGAAGGTTGGACATGTGGCAACATCGGAGCACACTGTGGAGAACAGAAGGCTCCGGTGTTACCCGACACGTGTCAGCACCGGAGCTTCCCTCAGTCTGGGGTTGGGTCCGGGGGTGCCATTTCGGTACATAGCCCGGAGCTTCCCCCTTGTGGGCGGTAGCTCCGGTTTGATAGTACACGTGGCGACCCTAGGACTAACCATGTTGGAGAAGCGGGTCCGGACATGTCTGACATGTGGGCCTCCGAAGGTCTTCAAATCAAGTAGATGACTTTCCCTTGAGATATTTGCAATCCTAAGGGGTATATGGTACCCAGGGTATCGACAAGCTCGTGCCTGAAAAGAGGCGATCCGACACGGCTCGAACTTTAAACGTATCGTGTTGGGCTGGTTCAAGAGGTCATTTCGCTGATCTAGGCACAGCACGGCCCCCGACTTTTTAGGTTGGATCGGGTCCGGCCCATATCGTGTCAATCGTGTCGGTTCAGCCCAGACATGACGACTCTAGCGTATCTTCAATTGATTAATTTTTCACTTCAATCATCAGAATCAAGTCAAAAAATTGAAAATTTCAAATGTAACAGAAAAACTGAAACAAACAACAGATTACAAACTAAGATAGATCACTTTGATTTATAAAGAGTTGTTAAAATTCAAATTACAAGTGGGGTTGCCTCATTAAAAACCTTTAGGTAAAATCTCTTAAGGAGAATAAAACTCTAGAGGGAAAAAGGGTACAACCCACAACTCTTTTGGTGATCTACACTACACACAACAGTTTTATCAAATATCCAATTCAACATACATAATTTACAGAATCAGTCACAGTTTTCAAGTATCTAATACAAGTATAAATTGTTCATAATGTCCTCCAGCTCTTGGTTCACCAGGTTGTGTTGTTGCCTCGCATCCCCAACACTCAAAGGCAAGTCTAGTTTAACAATCATCTTAATTAGTTGACTTCTAGCAACTTGAGCATCATATTAAAAATGTCTAACACCATCTATAGGACAATGCAGCTGAGACTGAGATGATGATGAGGCAGTCATAGCCTTCTTCTTACACCTCTCTAAATGCATAATCAAGTGTCCAATACCAATTGCACTTTTAGCATCTAACTGAGTTTTACAATAGTTGCATCTAGCAGCATACCTCACGTTCTTGCCATGCAGATACAATTTCTTCATATCTTGCCAAACATCAAACATCAGATGTGCACATGCCAACCCTAAGATAGAGGCATAATATACATAAGAGATGCAAATTACGCTAAGATAGAGGCATAATATACATCAAAGAAGCAAATTACACTAAGACAGATGCATAAGAAAAACAAATTACACTAAGACAGAGGCATAATACACATAAGAGAAGCAAATTACACTAAAACAGAGGCATCATATGCATAAGAAAAGCAAATTACACTAAGACAGAGGCATAATACACATAAGAGAAGCAAATTACACTAAGACAGAGGCATCATATGCATAAGAGAAGCAAATTACACCAAGAGAGAGGCAATAGAACATAAGAGAAACAAATTGCACTAAGACAAAGGCATCATATGCATAAGAGAAGCAAATTACACAAAGACAGAGGTAGCAGAACATCACCTTTGTCTTTTGTTGGCGTTGCACGATGCATCAGGGATACCATCGAACACTGCATCAACATCCACTGTCGGTGTGGCCGAGGCGTCATCGTTGCCTCCAACTTCGAGGTCATCTCCATGCAGCCCCTGCAGTAACAGATCTGCAGTGATGGAGGTGTCCAAATCCAACGGATTATACGACGACGAGCGTTCTGCAGCCATCACGGTCAAGCCGCCAAGGGGAGGGGCGAAGAGCCTTCAACCGATCCGGCGTAGGAGGAAAGGAGAGGCCGGAACAGGAGGCCCAATCTGCCTAGTGGCTACCGGCACCACAAGGGCCTACGACCGCCCCGGCGAGAGGAGACCGGAAGGGGAGTCCCGAGCCATCGGCACGGAGTGTAGATCCGGTGAGGGAAGGCGCGGATCTGGCGAGAAAAGGCGCATATCCAGCGAGGGAAGGCACAGATCCAGCGACGGAAGGCGCGGAGATCAGCGAGGTCTGCAAGGAGACCGTCAAACTGGACAGAGGTGACGCTGATCCGGCGAGGTGAGGCGCGGATCGGGTCGATGTGAGCAGTGGAGCGGTGGAGCGGCGAGGGGAGGCGCGACAGCATCGCCCAGAGCAGAGGAGTCGAGGTGCTGTTGCGGCGCGGAGGGCGAATGAGGTGAGGATTCGATTAGGTTTAGGGTGCGGAGCAGGGGGTCGACGCTCGGTCGAGGACGACTTATATAGTCGGAGCGGGCTTCAACGTGCCGGGTCGGGTCGTGCTTCACACGGTCAGGCTAACCGTGCCGGCCACCGAGCTCGCCGGGCCAGGCCTTATTCGGGCTATGCCGGGCTAGCCCAACGGGCTGCCAGTTGAGCCCACACTACTACAAAAAGTATTTTCCCAGCCGTTACAAAATTTTTTTACAGGCGGTTCGTAAAAAAAATCCGTCTGTACTGTAAAATATTTTAAAATCGTCTGCAATATGTGAATATCACAGGCGGTTCGTAACTGAAAACCGTCTGAAAATTAATATATATTATCACAGGCGGTTGATGGTACAAACCGTCTGTGATAATATATATTATTACATGCGGTTTTTAAAAGCTATCGCTTGTGAAAATACAATCCTCTATCCGCCCTTCCAGTTCTCCACCAATCAAAACTCTTTACTCACATATGCTCTTCTATTAATAATCTGTCTACCTCCCCACCAGCACTTCTTCCATCAGAGCCGTGCCCACTTGACTTGTGCTATCTTGTCTCTTGTCACATCACACCACTTGCAGCTGCAGCCTGCCCACTTGCTCTAACACAGTGACCTGCTCTCTCCTCTCCAAGCCAGCAAAGCCCAAGCAACCATGGAGCTCTCACATGGCGTCGGTGATTCTTATGCTTCTCATCCACTCCACGTTCTCCTTCCGCTACATCCGCGCTTCTCTTCTCAGGTATGTCACTTCACGTCGCCGTTTTTCTTCCCAACATGCAGCTCGCTGCTTTTCTGCTCCAGATCTCTCTACTTGTTGATGTAGTTGATTTGTACGTTGTTGCAGGTCTGTTAGCAGCAAGGAGCCGGAGAAGACGACCGCGAAGACGGAAGCCACGACCACGGTCGCGTCCGCAACCATGACATTGAGGGCCACAGTTTCGGTGGCCAGATCCTTCCAGCGTCCACGCTGGTTGGAGCATCGCGGACGGGGCGTTCAACTCTCCGTAGACTCCCGCGGGATCGGTCTGCACGCGGCGGCGGAGATAGATGACACCGACTATGGAGGGTTGGGACTGGTCGATGACTAGGTTTTTTTGCAATGATTCCTGCTATGTAATTTCTGATGTGTATTTAAGCAAGTGATGCACATTTGCAATGTAATTTTGCCTAAATCTTATCGATTTAAGTACTTTTAGACTTTCAGATTTGCAGATCTAACTATTTTAGAAAGGGACTAATTCATTTAATTCATTGCCTCCTAATTTTGGCCACCAAAAAATGTACAAAATCCGTTGGCTGTAATGTCCGCCCTACAATTTTCGAGAGTGTAAAAGCCGTCTGTTGTAATATATTATCATAGACGGTTGGTTGTAAAAAATCGCCTGTGATAATATATTTTCACAAGTGGTTGGTGGTAAAAAACCGTCTGTGATAATATATTTTCACAGGCGGTCGTTGGTGGTAAAAAACCGCCTGTGATAATACATTTTCACAGGCGGTTTTTGTAACCGTCTGTGATAATAGGCTATTTTTACAGGCTCTTGCTTACAGGCGGTTTTCAAATCAGCCTGTAGTAATATGTTTAGGACCGACTGTAGAAATACTTTTTCTAGAAGTGCCAGACACGACCCAGGTCGGGCTTCAGGCTAGCCTGGGCCTCGGCCCGGTGCCTCCCGTGTCGGGTCGTGTTCGGGCCGAGCCAAATCGCTGAGCTTTGTGCCGGCCCATCTGGTGCGGCCCGTTTAGCCACCTATAATTTAGGTTTTGTTTGGTTTGAAGCCAAAACTTGCCATATTTTGCCACGCCTAAGTTTAATCAAGTTTGACCAACTTAGTAATTGTTTGGTTCGTAGCCACAGTTGTGGCAAGATTTTTTGCCATCTAAGTGGGTTTCACATGTCAAGGACTCAAAAAAGTGTGGCAAGATTTTCTTAG
This sequence comes from Tuctoria greenei, assembly GCA_036927565.1. Classification (NCBI taxonomy): domain Eukaryota; kingdom Viridiplantae; phylum Streptophyta; class Magnoliopsida; order Poales; family Poaceae; genus Tuctoria; species Tuctoria greenei. The sequence continues at coordinate 200,267,509 of JAYESD010000006.1, forward strand.
ACTTACCAAGTTGTAGCTGAAAATTTGAGCACCTAACCTTAGTCAAGATAGGCAAAAAGAATTGGCAAATTGTGACAATCTTAATTTATAAACCAAACAGCCCCTAAGTCCGGCTTGCTCCGTCTAGACTCCGCGAGATCAAGTTCGGCAGCAGCTGCTTGACGGTGTCGTAGAAGACGCGGCGCATATCCTGCGTCAGCGCGGCCCTGGCTTTGGTACTGGAGGCCGACGAACGTTGTCGCCACCATATGTCACGCGTTGTCACCATTGTCCAGCCACGATGGTATTGTGGAACTATCGGGCATGTACGGTCCGGGCTACGGCCGCGACCTCATTCTTGTGGACGTGAAATGCATGAGATCTAGGTTGTTTGACGAGGCTTGGAGCGAGTACCTGAACAACGAAGCATGCATGTTGAGTTTAACTATGCACCAGCCACAGATTGAATGCGAGCTTGTGAGATGTGACGTGTTTTTCAATTGGTGTATGGGAGGAACCAGATGTCGATCGTGCCGAGCCGAGGCGAAGCAAGCCGGACTTGATTTTACATAGTTGGGCGTCGATCGGGCAAGGGCGAGGTGCCACACGCGTGTCGATCGGGCAGATGGTCCACCTGACGTGCATCTGGGTATGCACGCCCACGCCTATTATGCATAGAATTTTTTCCGAAGCGGTCAGGAGGTATTAAATGTTTTGTCACCATTAAGAATGATCGTTCTTTAAATATTAATATTACATACGTTTTTATATATTTATTATTGGAGAGGGAAAATATTAATCTTATGTCATTTTGAGCTATTGGATCAAGGATGGACCTACAAGATATGTCGGACGAGCCAGCATAAGACCCATCAAGCCTATCTTTCGAACGGCCACAATACAACGAGACAAGGACGACAAGCAGGTTCCGGAGTAGGCCACAACGACTAAAGAGGCAGAAAACAATGTATGGGAGCAACGCCAGCGACGAACAGCCGTGAGATCCAAATACGCTTGCGGGCCTGCAATACAATCCAACAGCCTAGCTATATCCACAAGGTCACGATAGGATCAGCTACACTCACAATTAAGGCCGACGATCCATATACGACCAGAGACATCCACCTTTACCCATCAGAGTGAGGCAATCATCAACCTATGCAGCAGTCAGGTACGCACGCCGCTCGTTGTCTCGGCGTGACACCAGACGACGTCAAAGAAACGTATAGGGGTGAATAGGCAATAATTGAAAAGCTAGACTTAATTAAAATTTGTCCTGTCAATGCAAGTTAGACTAGGGGTGGACATTCTTTTAACCGACAAAATTCGGTTCGGCTTTTCGGTTTTTTCTAAATTTGGGTTTTGAAAAATGGAAACCGAAATACCACTACAAAAAGAAAAACCGGTCAGTCAGTTAACCGCTAATTTCGGTTCAGTTTGCGGTTAATCGGATAAAAAACCGGAATCAACGTTAGCCCTCAGTCTCGTTCTCAATCTGGCAGGGGCCGAGGCACCCGACGGCGCGGTGGCCGTCGGGGATGGCTGCGAGACGCGGAGGCGCGACGGGTCGGTTGGGCTCGCCAGGCAGGGACGCGGGGCTCCCAGGCCGACGCGGCGGGGCGGGCGACACTGTGGCCGTCGGACGAGGCTCCCAGGCCGACGCGGCGAGGCGAGCGGCGCCGTGGCCGTCGAACGAGGCTCTCTGGCGGGGCAGCGCTGTGATCCTTGGGCGGAGGAGCCGTCGGGCGACGAGCCATGGACGGCGGGCGGTTGGGCGTGGGGCGCGAGCTGCGCGCGACTTGGGCGACGGGGCGGTGGGCGTGGGGTGGCGGGATGGCGGCGGCGGCTGAGGGGGTAGGCATATGAGCTGTTAGGGTTATTATCGGGCCGGATTGGGCTAGTTATTGAACAGACTGATTGACTATTGGGCTGATTGGGTATTAGTTCTTAATCCGATTAACCGAAGAAAAAAAACTGAAAACCGAAAAAAATCGGTTTTCAGAGAATGCCAACCGAAATATGATCCAGTTTTATCGGTTCGGTTACTTCGGTTCCGGTTACCGGTTATTTCGGTTTCAGTTTTCGGTTACTGGTTTTTTTGCCCACCCCTAAGTCAGACTTGTCTGACTTAGAATCGGACTTGTCTGACTAAAGTCGGACAATTCTGATCCTGATCAGATAAGTCCGACAGAATTCACAGGGCAGTGATAAAAATGGAATTTTTACGCAACCTAGTGAATGGAAATGCATCCTAGTAGTTCTAGTAGATGATGGAAATAAGATTAAGTGCTAGAAACGAAGTAAACCTAGATGATCACTAGAAAGTAAGGACTTTGCGGAAATGTAAATAGAGACAATGAATGTAAGGATTTTCTCCCGAGGTTTGGTTCCACGAAGAAATATACGTCCCCGTTGAGGAACTCACAAAGGGTCGGGCCTAACAGCCCTATCCTTGCCAAGACGCCTTAAAGGTCAAGTCTTGGATCTTCCACTATCAGAAAGATTACAAACTTTTTCGGATCAAGAAATCACACAAGAAAACTTTGGGACAACACTTAACTGTCTAGGGGAGAACCCCAAGAGTAACAAACACGCGATCATGAAGAAACTCAGCGAATCAAACGTTGCTCAACCCCCTATGGACTTCTCTTGCCAATTCTCACAATCTCTCCTTCATAGTTCCCAAAAATCTTCGGATTTTGGGCTCAAGAGGGTGAAGAACAAGAGAGGAGGGATTCTTGAGGGCTTGAGACAGCTTTGAGAGTTTTTGTAGGGTTAGACTTTGATTGGGGACGAAATCCCCATCAACTTATACTCAAAAAGTGTTTTTAACCATTAGTTGACAACCCACGTCGGACAAGTCCAACCCAAGCTCGGACAAGTCCGACAGACTGGCAACGAAATCTGTACAGCTAATCACTCGAATTTGAATCTACGCGCAAAAGCCGCGACGGACAAGTCCGACTACTAGCAGACAAGTCCGACACATAAGGAGAGGTTTTTCAACTCAGACTTCTCCGAGGCACTGAGCCAAAGAAGTCCACCTCAGACATGTTCGACCCACTTCGGACATGTCTGAAATCAAACAGAAACTTCTTGGACTTGTTTGAACCACATAGCGAACAACTTCGGGTTTCAGACACTTAGAAGATTTTTCTAAGTCAAGTACCTCGGACATGTCTGACCCACCTCGTACATGTCTGAGAACGACCACAGAAGTTTCGGACATGTACGAAATACAGTTCGGACATATCTAAATTCCACCAGAGGAATTTTAGACTTATCCGACCCAAGGTTTCGGACAAGTCTGACTCTAGACAGAAGGTTTTGGACATGTCTGATCCAAGGCATCGGACAAGTCCGACTCTGACAAAGTTTGTTTTTTCAAAACCTACCCAAGAGGTTGAGCTCCCATTTGACTTACTAAGTTTCCATGCGTCGTGTCCCTCTTAATAGTACGGATTTTCCTATGACTCAAGGAGAAATAGAAAACCTATTTCTACTCCACTTTTCGCGCATTTTCACCTTTTTCGTGATATCACTCCGTACTACATTTTCTGCAAGAACTCAACCAAACTCATTTGCTCTTTAATTGTTTGTCATTAATCAACCAAAAATCACAAGGGACCTAGATGCACTTTCAATCTCCTCTTTTTTGGTGATTGATAACAACCAATTAAAGCTTCCAACAATTTTATAAAAATTTGATTTTGAGTATTAAGAATCTATGAGATTTCAATTAAAACAGGATTAAATGAGCTCATATACTCTTAATACTCGTGGGGTGCCTACGTGCATTTTGTGTGAAGAGCATTGTGATGCATTGCAAGTGAATAAATATTGATGACTTGAAATAAACTAAGCATTCAAAACATGAGTGAAACATAAGCATCACAATCATTAAGCATTACTAGGTAAAGAGTTTACATACATAAACCACAAAATGAGTACAAGTCCATGTCCATAACTAAACTACTTCTCTCCCTTTATCATCAAGGCGCCCAAAAGGAGAAAAGCTAAAAAGGAGCCCTAGTATCTAATCGTCGACACTCTCTTCGGAGCTTCCACTCTCCCGCCCCTCTTCATACTCGATTTCTTCATCACCATCAATAGCACCAGCTGTCGCGGGGGCACTAGAGGAACCACCAATCCCCGAGAAGAATGCAAGCTCAGACTCTGACAACTCAGGAAACTTCGGAGGTATTTCGTCTTCGCTCTCATCTGACATAGGGGCAGGAGGAAGCTGGAGGTGCTCTCTGATGGTTGTGATGTCTCTCTTTTGCCTTTTCTTTATCTTTTAAACTGAAATATGAGTGGAGCAGCACATAGAGAACATCGCCTTGAGAACCTTCAAGAGCCCTGAAGAGTAAGAAGGCTGCTATGGACAGGAGGAGGAGGAGGAGGAGGAGGAGGAGGAGACTAAGATGAGCACCTACTGGGTGAGCTAGGCTGAGACGGTGCCGAAGGAGCTCTCACAGGACGATGAAGCTTCGAAGGCTTCTAAGGCATTAGAGGCCTATGCACCACTTCCTTCATAAATTTATTACCAGAGACAATCTCAATAAGCTTCATGATGTAGGGAGCATAACAGCAAGACCTGGCAGGAGTCTTTGAAGTAATGTAAATCTCCTCATAGATGTAGTCAAATGCATTAATCTTCTTTTGGCGGGCAAGAAGTTTAATCACATTGCGGCTGTTGTGGTTGATCCGATTGACATCGCCATCTTTAGGTGCTATCGTCTTTCGGATGAGACGATTGAGCACAACATGAAAAGGACGTAGCCTGTGGATGTGAGGAGGTTGAGCGGGGTATACTTTTGAGTAAAAATCCAACATCTCCTCAGTAGCCACAAGAGGCTCCTCATGGATCTTCAATGGATGCCTCAAACAACGTCTCATGCCCAAGATGTTGGCAAAATTTTCATAGCTCACAGAGTACTTCTCACCATTGGTCATCCAAGTGAAAACATGTTTGTCTGTCCAATAAAATATGGTGGCATAGAACTAAAGAATCACTTTACATTCCATGGGTATTCACTACAGGAATCCTGACGATTTGCGACGGCCGGGGCCGTCGCAAATAAGCCAGATGCCGTCGCAAATAAGCTATTTGCGACGGCTTTCGGCCGTCGCAAATATGGCGTCGCAAATAAGCTTATTTGCGACAGCCACCGTCGCAAATAAACTTATTTGCGACAGCTAGGAGAGGCCGTCGCAAGTTGTTGCTGCGGGCTGGTGGGCCCCGCGAACTTATTTGCGACGGCATAGCCGTCGCAAATAAGTTCAGAGGGCAGGGCCCACGTGTCCTCCTCCGGGACCCACGACTCTATTTGCGACGGCCAGGCCGTCGCAATTAATGCTTATTTGCGACGGCCTGGCCGTCGCAAATAACTGTGGTTTAATTGCGACGGCTTGTACTCTTATTTGCGACGGTACTGTATAAAAAGCCGTCGCAAATAAGGTTTTTTATTTTTTTTTAAAAACAGAAAACACTAACCGGCTCGATGGCCAGATTCACAACAAACACAATATACACAATATACACAATATATACACAGCATACACAAAGATCATCACAATCACAAACTAAAATTCTGATACATCTCACATCGTCATCAACAAAGTAAATAAAAGGGCTCACTCGCCCATCTAACCTCCGAAGCCACCTCCAAAGTCGAAGTCATCGTCGTCGCGCCTCAATCCAGGCGGCGGTAGCGAAGGCGACGACGTTTGTGCAGCCGTCGCGGATCCCTGCAATTAATAAAACTTAGAGTTAGAATATAAATGCATCAACATATCTCTCCCTCCCTCTCCCTCTATCTTCATCTAGATCACCCTCTCTTCCTCTCTCTTTTCATTTCTCTCTTTGTCTCTCACTCTATCTTTCTTGCTCACTCTATCTCTCTATTGCTATCCTTTTCCCTCTATCTTCCTCCCTCTATCTCCATCTACATCTCCCTCCCTCTATCTTCCCCTGTCTCTATCTCCATCTACATCTTACTCTCTCTTCATTCCCATCCTACTCTATCTATCTTTCACTCTTTCTTCTGTCTCCCTTTCTTCTATCTCTTTCTTTCTTCTATCTCAATCATTTTCTTCTATCTAACTATCTCTCTCTTTCATCTATCTCAATCTTATTACGCTGGAGAAGAAGGATTACATAGAGACTTACCTGACCCGCTGAAGAAGGATCGCCTGGGAGGACCGGTGGTAGTACCGGTAGCTGGATTCCCAGACCCTACGCCCGAGCGATGGCCTGTCATTGCAAACATTAAATGCTACCTATTAGTAAGTCATTTAAGCTGAATTAATGAGAATTTTAATTTTTAGATTGTTACCTCCATTGCTTCCCGCATCTGCGCCAACGCTGCTGCCTGGGTTTGGATCGTGGCCTCCATCGCCCTCCTTTCCTCCTCATGTCGCCTTTCATTTTCTTCTACAGTTTCTCGGAGGGACTGCATCTCAATGTCCCTCTGTGACACGGGGCGACCTCCCGTACCCGAAGCCTGCGTGGAGCTGCCTCTCGCAGGTCTACCCGCCCTCGAGTCGACAACTCCGTCGAATATGGCGAGCCTATAAAAAAGAGAGTCGGTAATATGAAATTAAAATATCTTGAATACTTTGAATTGAAAACGATAAAATGACTTGCAAGGCGGGGCGCGACGGGCCGATGGCGAGGGTGCGGCGGGGCCGGGGGCGCAGGGGCGGCGGGGGGCCAGGGGCGGTGGGCGCGCTGGGGGCGGCGGTGTCGGGGCGCGGCGGCGGTGGGGAATTGTAAATGAAGAGTCGGGGCCGGAGGGTCCCGATATTAGACTTAGTTTGCGACGGCCTATTATATGGCATCGTTCCCATACATACACACACTCAAGTTCTTTCGCCGTATGCATAAAACTGCACTAGCAAATGCCCTTTTTATTACATCTTCTATAATTAAGTGATTCAATCCTTAAATAAACTATACAAGCTATTCTAAGCTACTATAGCTAATTGCTACTACCTCTTAACAAAATTGCTAGCTACATCTGAAAAAAAACCCCTAAAACAGGGGGGAGTAGCACTGACCTCAAGGTCGGGGGCGCGGCGGTCCAGGCCGGCGGCGGCGACGCCGGTGGCGCGGCGGGTCGGAGGCGGAGGCAGGCGGGCCGGAGGCGGAGGCAGGTGACACCGGTGGGGGCCCAGGGCGGCGGGCGCAGAGGCGGGCGCGGAGGAGGGGCCGAGGGCGGCGGCCGCGGAGGCGGGCGCGGAGGCGGGGCCGAGGGCGGCGGGCCGGCGGCGGAGCCGGGGGCGCGGCAGCGGGGGCGCGACAGGGTGGCGGGGGCGTGGCGGCGGGGGCGCGGCGGCGGTGGCGGGGGCGCGGCGGCGGGGTGTTATGAGGAAAATGAAGAGTCGGGGTGGAGCGTCCCGATATAAGCCCTAATTTGTGACGGCCGGATTAATTGCGACGGCCTCGACTTACGGCCGTCGCAATTAAATCCTATTTGCGACGGCCGTTTGACCGGCCGTCGCAAATAAGAGTTTATTTGCGACGGCTCCGTTATTTGCGACGGCCAGTCTGAAAGCCGTCGCAAATAACCTCTTATTCGCGACGGCCATCTTATTTGTGACGGCCAGAGGCGGGCCGTCGTAATTTAAGCTATTTGCGACGGCTGGCCGTCGCAAATAAAATCAGCCGTCGCAAATGATCGCTTTTCCTGTAGTGATTGTAGCCCCATGATGTCCTTTACACCATGAAATTCATAGACGTCCTTGACTTCAATAAATAACAAATCTTTCTTCTTTTGGACTGTCTCTCAGTCGACCCACTGCATGTCAGTCACTGGATTTTGCTTAGTCGTAAGCACTGATCGATAGTAGTCCATGTGAAAATAGATCCAAAACCGAGGGTCTCTCCCAACCTTAGGCATCTCATAGCACATAACATCCCTCTGAGTCTGTGTCTCTGGGAGGTTCCTTCTATAATTGACCAAGTCTGCCACACGACGAGGGTCGCCTTCTGGTGCGTGGACTACCAAGGGTCCAATCTCAACATCCTCTAGAGCAGCTTGAGGACCACCATTGGATACTCCTGAGACAACAATGGCTCCCTGAGCAGAGCTGGTGTGGCGGGCTGTGACACCCGGTTCCGAAAATGAACCAAGTGAACGCATATGTGTGCCCAGGATGTTCAACACACATACACGAGTGCATCACAAAAGAATATACAAAAAATTACCACAGAACAAAATTAATTAACCAAATTTTATTACACAAACCATATTATCCTCGAATACAAGCTCTAATGAATATTAATGACAAGTTCAACTAATGCAGTGGAACTAAACTAAATAAGCAAACTAAACAACATGGCAGCATAAGCGATAGGGTATAGCGCAGCTCCAATCAACACCACAAGCAAGTTGACGGTAGACACGGCCTAGAACTCCGCATTATCGCCATTAAACTCCCAATCCTGACCTGCAACTGTTTGGGGGGATTACAAGAGTGAGTACATGTCGTACTCAGCAAGTGTGGAAAGTATGACATGTGGCTGATTCAAATGACGAATATAATAATGGTTGAGTGCTGAAAAGTACATTAAAACATTTGAAAAGCAATATATTACATGTATGTGAAATAAACCCATCATAAGCCATAATTGATAACGTAGCACCAATCCATATTCCATATCCATCATCATATATCAATATCCATATTCAATACCAGAATTCAATTCATAACCATCCATTACCATAATACCAACCATAACCATTCCAAATACCATCCCAATACCGAGTTCCCTCTAATCATGGAACTTGTCCAGGTGCTCATAACCGGGAGCACGACTACCATGATAGTTTTATTAGACTCTACAGAGTTTGTACCACTTTACCCACGTGTTTGTGATTTCATCACCTTTTGGTGACTAAGAACCTCCCTTATGTCCATGACCCGTCAGTCACATTACACACTTCCGTTGGTGTGTGGCTAAGAGATCACAAAATAGCCTTTACAAAGGGATTACTAGCCTATTCAGACCCCACTGAGGTTTCACCGGTGGCGATGTCTCCCACAGAGCACATCTTCAACCAAGGGTCCCCTCTTGAGCCATTCGGATCCTAGGGTAGTCCCACCAATCATCAACAAACCCAATCCGACTACCCCTTCCCTGAGCATCCACAATGGTCCAAACAGCACTAGCAAAGCCCTAATTAATCAGCTACGCCGCACCCATACTTGGCCTCGTGGTGGCACTGTAGTCGTGGCTTATTCTCGCATGAACCGGTCCTTAGATCTAAAGCAAGCAAACCACCATATCATCCAAACCATCCACATACCAGGCTTGCTTAGATCACACATTACCATATCATATTAACCAGATCATGTTAACCATAATCTCATCCATGCATAATTAAATTGAGTGGTATAGTTGTTTTCCCATCCCAATTGATTAAGCGAAGCAAAAAGATAAAAAGCCCTTCACGACTCTCTATCATAATTCCAGGTGACAATGATGGTCAAACAAAGCTAGTAAACTTCCTATCATAGGGTTCCCATCAAATTGACACAAGCATACAGTTTGCAAACAAAACATTTATTTTAAAACAGGATCAATATGCTTCAAGGACACTTGCCTTGCTCTTGTGGTTGATTAGGGTCAAAGCCTTCAAACTCTTAGCGCTGTAGATCCTCCGCGACACCCTCTAGCGCAAATCCGTCTAATCAGCACCGTAAACATACAAGACAAGAAACACAATCAAAGAGTGCACAAATATTACTCAATATGACATGACATGCATGATTAATGCAAATGCAAGGTAGAACTTGTTAATAGATTGCTTTCACAGATCACTAGCTAGTTCTAATAGCTTTTAACAAGTTTATATAGGTTTGGAGTTGATTGGGTCAAATTTTAGAATTAATTCAACCCAATTTAACCAGGAAGATCAGACTAGTCTGCTAGGGACTGGACAAGTCTGCACTCTACGAGATCAGCAGATTAGGGTTTTCTAGATCGACGTGAATTCAAAGGTTAGGGGTCAAATTCACGTAAGAAAAAGAGAATAGAAGGTATACCAGGTGTTTAGAACTCTAATGAATCAAGAAACATGGAGGTAACACTTGGATCTTGATGATCTAGGGTTGATGATAAACTTGGAGATGAATTGGTGACGAAGAACGAAAGCCTGGTGGAGATCTTGATCCTCTTTCGTTTCCTTCTCCTCTTCTTCTTGCTTGGGATCTTCTCCTCCCTCCTTGATGGTGGCTCCTCACGAACTAGGGTTTGGGTGGGGTGGAAAAGTGGCAAATAGATGTGAAGCAAAGGGGTGGGGTTGTTTATATAGAGGTGGAGGCTAGGGTTAGATGGATTTCGAGTTTGAGATGAGTAGAAGCCGGTTTAGAGTCCCACATGGGCTCTAAAAGAGTTAGGCACGACATCCCTAGGCCCACTTAACGTGAAACCCAAGAAACAAGTCGTAAAACAAAAGATCAACTCGGAGTCGCGAAATATCGGACAAGTCCGAACAGGACCGGACTAGTCCGAAAATGTCCAGAGAGAAAATCGGACAAGTCTGGCCTAAAATCGGACAAGTCCGACTTTAGTCAGAGAGGAAATCATACAAGTCCGCTGGAACACCGGACTAGTCTTAGCAATTTTTCAAGGACTCTTGGAATATCGGACTAGTCCGCACAAAATACGACAAGTCCGAAGGTTTCCAGAGGCAAAATCGGACTAGCCCGCAGCAAAAATGGACAAGTCCATTTTTAGTCAGAGAGAAATCGGACTAGTTCTCAGTAAAATCGGACTAGTCCGCACTTTCCTGCATTTTAAGTGCGGTTTTGTTCCAAATCAATTTTAAACTCGTTCCTCTTGTTGTGGGTTAATGTTAAACATGTATATGAGTGTATGCAAGACATGATGCATGAAAATGAGGGTGTTACAAACCTACCCCCCTTAAAATGAATCTCGCCCTCGAGATTCGACGCGGAAGAGAAGAGATAGGGAAATTCCCTCTTGAGATCATCCTCCAATTCCCACATTGCTTCTTTTTCTGTGTGGTGCTTTCATTGAACTTTACACCATCTAATAACCTTGTTCCTTGTGACTCTCTCCTTGGTTTCCAAGATCTTGACCGGTTGCTCGACATAAGTCAAATCTTCCTCTAGTTCCAATTCTTCCATTGGCACTTGTTCTTCCGGTACTCTTAAGCACTTCTTGAGCTGGGAAACATGAAAGACATAATGTACGTCTGAAAGATGAGTTGGCATCTCCATCTTATATGCCACTTCTCCTCTTTTGTCCAAAATCTTGAATGGCCCAATGTAGCGAGGTGCTAGATTGCCTCTTCTGTTAAACCTCTTATGACCTCTCATTGGTGACACCTTAAGGTAAACGTAGTCTCCTTTTTCAAAGGCTAATTTCTTTCTATTTTCTGCATAGCCCTTTTGTCTTGATTGGGCAGCCCTCAAGTTCTCATGAATTATTTGAACTTGCTTTTCGGCTTCTTGCAACACATCCGGACCAAATACTTGAGTTTCTCCTGCCTCATTCCAGAATAAAGGTGTCCTGCACTTCCTTCCATAAAGCGCTTCATATGGTGACATTTTCAAGCTTGCTTGGTAGCTATTGTTGTATGAAAATTCCGCGTATGGCAAGCTTTTGTCCCAACCTTTCCCATGCTTTAAATCACAAGCTCTTATCATGTCCTCTAAAATCTGGTTGGTCCTCTCGGTTTGTCCATCCGTTTGAGGGTGATATGCCGAACTGAAATTCAGCCTTGTTCCCAATGCTTCATGCAATTTCTGCCAATATCTGGAGGTAAATTGAGAACCTCTATGCGAGACTATCTTCTTCGGTACTCCATGTTGACACACAATATGATCCATGTATATTTCAGCCAATTGTGCAGCTGTATATTTGGTCTTCACAGGGACAAAATGAGCTGACATGGTTAAACGATCCACGATTACCAAAATTGAGTGATACCCGGACTGGGTACGCGGTAAACCAACTATGAAGTCCATACTGATTTCTTCCCACTTCCATTTAGGAATCTTTAATGGTTGCAATAATCCAGCTGGCCTTTGATGTCCCGCCTTGACTCGTTGACACACATCACACAATGCCACATATTCAGCTATGTCCTTTTTCATGCTATCCCACCAATAGCAAGTCTTCAAGTCTTTGTACATTTTCGTGCAACCGGGGTGAATCGAGTATGGCGAGTCATGTGCCTCCTTTAGTATTGTCTCCCGAATATGCTTCACATTGGGCACGACAATCCTTTTTCCAAGCCATAAGGTACCATGTTCATCTTCATCAAATCTGAATTCTCTCCCTTCCTCGGTCCTTTCCTTGATTTCCTTGATCTCCTCATCCGTGGTTTGTGCTTCTCGAATTTCTTGCTCCAAGGTTGGATTTAACTCCATTATTCCCATCTCATTCACGAATCCAAGATTCAACCGTTCAAACTCCCTGCATAACTCGGATGGCAATTCTCGAACCGTGAGTTGATGACTTACTCCTTTCCTACTCAATGCATCGGCCACAACATTAGCCTTTCCTGGATGATAATTGATTCCCAAGTCACAATCCTTGATGAGCTCCAACCATCTCTGTTGCCTCAAATTCAGATCCATTTGTGTGAAAATATACTTTAAACTCTTATGATCCGTATAAATTTCACACATATGTCCAAGAATATAGTGCCTCCAAATCTTCAATGCATGTACCACGGCTGCGAGTTCCAAATCATGCGTTGGGTAATTCTTCTCATGTTTCTTCAATTGTCTTGATGCATAGGCTACTACTTTACCTTCTTGCATAAGCACACATCCAAGTCCTTGTCTTGATGTGTCGCAATATATGTCGAAACTCTTGCTTACATCCGGCAGTACCAAAACTGGAGCTGTTGTTAACCTCTTCTTCAACTCCTCAAAACTGTTTTGACAAGCCTGAGTCCATTGGAAAGCCTTTCCCTTCATTAGCATCTCCGTCATTGGCTTGGCTATCTTGGAAAAGTCCTTGATGAATCAACGGTAATATCCAGCCATTCCAAGAAAACTCCTTATTTCCTTTACATTTTGTGGTGGTTCCCACTTCAACACGTCTCTCACTTTTCCAGGGTCAACCGATACTCCTCCTCCTGAAATTATATGACCCAAAAATGACACCTCTTTCAACCAAAACTGACACTTGTTGAACTTGGCATACAATTGATGCTCCCTCAATTTCTGCAATGTAAGCCTCAAGTGTTCCTCATGTTCCTTCTCATCCTTCGAGTAGATCATAATGTCATCAATAAACACCACAACGAATCTATCCAAGTACTCCATGAAGGCCTTATTCATGAGGTACATAAAGTAGGCAGGTGCATTGGTCAATCCAAAGGACATCACGGTGTACTCATAAGATCCATACCACGTCCTAAAAGCTGTCTTGGGTATGTCCGATGGTCTAATCTTCATTTGAAAGTATCCCGACCTCAAATCAATCTTAGAGAAGACACAAGCACCCTTCATCTGATCAAACAATTCTTCTATGCGTGGAAAGGTGTAATTGTTCTTGATTGTTACCTCGTTGAGAGCTCGGAAATCTACGCACATCATTTGGGTTCCATCCTTCTTGTCCACAAACAGCACGGGCGCTCCCCAAGGTGAAGAACTAGGGTGAGTAAAACCCTTCTCTAGTTGCTCTTGAATTTGCTTCTTGAGCTCCACTAATTCCATAGGAGGCATCCTATACGACATCTTAGCTATAGGCGCAATTCCATGTATTAAATCAATAACAAACTCAATGTCTCGATCAGGTGGCATACCTGGCAAGTCGTCCAGAAAAACATCCAAAAATTCACACACCACGGGAATCTCCTCAGTTGCGGTACCATCCATGTGATTCAGCTCCAATTGCTTCGGTGTGGTTTTAGATGCTTCAAATTCTACAATGATCCCTTCTTCATTGGTCAAATTCACCGTCTTCATGGCACAATCAATAACTCCATTGTGCTTCCTCAACCAGTCCATACCAAGTATAATGTCCAATCCTTGAGAATCCAAAACAATGAGGTTGGCAGAGAAGTCTACCCCCTTATTCTAAGGCTTACTTTTGGACATACTATATTTGTCCTCATCTCTCCTCTAGGAAACTTAACCAATAGAGTAAACTTCATATGAGAGATAGGCAAACTATACTTGGCAACATACTTCGATACAATGAATGAATGCGATGCTCCAGAATCAAATAACATAGTCGCGGGGTTGGAGTTTGCGAGAAACATACCAATGACCACGTCATCCGCTTGTTGAGCATCCTCCGTAGAGACATGGTTCACGTTGCCACGAGCAAAATTCTGCTGTCCACGATTCCCTTGTGACTGTCCTCCATTGGGTCTTGGGTTTTGCCTCGACGCATTGCTTCCTTGACCAAGGCCTGACTTAGGACATTGATGCGCAAAGTGTCCAGCTTCTCCACAAGTATAACACTTCTTAACTCCACCAGAATTATTAGGGCGAGCTTGGTTCTGAACATTTGCACCAGGAAAATTAGCACGAGGCGCATAAGGCATTGGAGGCCTAGGTGCTTGCATAACAGTGCCCTGCTGCACAAATTGAGTTGGGCGCGGTGCATAACGCGGGCGTTGCATAGGAGTAGAGGAGCTGTAATATGGCGCATTAGGAGGCGCAAAGTGAGGGAGCACATTACTCCCTTGTTGTTGTCCTTGATATGGTGCCTTCCTCTTATTGTCTTGCTCCATCTCACAGATCTTGTTCTCAATCACAATTGCTTTGTCCACAAGCTTCTGAAAATTGGCATATTCACAGTTAAGTAGTTGCACTTGGATTTCATCGTTCAAGCCCCTCATGAACAAGTATTCTCTCCGGCTGTCCCGACTAATATCCTGAGGCGCGTACCTTGAGAGTTGAGTGAATTTATTGAGATATTCACTCACGTTTGATTTTCCTTGCCTTAAGTTCTCAAATTCTTGCCTCTTCAAAATCATAACTCCTTCTGGCACATAATGAGAACGAAATCTCTCTTTGAATTCGGCCCAAGTAATTCTCTCTTGGTTCTCATGAGCATTGCATAAAGAATCCCACCAATCCGCAGCTGCTCTAACTAGTTGAGAGAAGCGAAAAGCAGCTTCTCCCGGTCACTGCATTGGACAATAGCAAATTTCTTCTCCATAGACTTGAGCCAATCATCCGCATCCATAGGGTCAGCAGCTTGAGCAAAGGTTGGCGGCCTAGTCCTCATAAACTCTTCCAACCGGTTATGAGGAGGCGGGGGTGGCGGTGGAGGCATGTGGGGCTGATTGTTGATGTTGTCAGCCTGCAACTGTCTCATAGTTTGTATCATGGTCTACATGAGCTGGTTTTGCATAGCCAATAGCTGCTCAATGTTGATAGCTCCCTGAGTAGATCCTTGTCCAATGTTGTTCTGAGGCACTCCATTGTTCTCCTCCTCATCATTGCCATCCCTCTGGTTGCGAGTCCTCACCATCTGGAGAAAAGCAATAGGTAAGAATTAGAAAATGTCCCCAACTATATGCATCAAGGGATACAAAACTAAACAATTGGCTACACTAGCCTAGGTGGACATGGCAATGCTAAAGCACCCCAAAATCCTCTATTAAGCACACAAGCAACCAATTTATATAGCAACAGCACACCAAGCAAAAACACATCCATTCCTTAGTGCTCCTATGTGCTCTAAAGTGTCCATTCTATCTAGGTTGTGTCCTACGGTCAACCTGTGGCTCTGATACCAATCTGTGACACCCGGCTCCGAAAATGAACCAAATGAACGCATATGTGTGCCCAGTATGTTCAACACACATACACGAGTGCATCACAAAAGAGTATATAGAAAATTACCACAGAACAAGATTAATTAACCAAATTTTATTACACAAACCATATTATCCTCGAATACAAGCTCTAATGAATATTAATGACAAGTTCAACTAATGCAGCAAAAATAAACTAAATAAGCAAACTAAACAGCTAGGCAACATAAGCAATAGGGTATAGCGCAACTCTAATCAACACCACAGACAAGTTGACGGTAGACACGACCTAGAACTCCACATTATCGCCATTAAACTCTCAATCCTGACCTGCAACTGTTGGGGGGTGGGGGGTTGCAAGAGTGAGTACATGTCGTACTCAGCAAGTGCGGAAAGTATGACATGTGGCTGATTGAAATGACGAATATAATAATGGTTGAGTGTTGAAAAGTACATTAAAACATTTGAAAAGCAATATATTACATGTATGTGAAATAAACCCATCATAAGCCATAATTGATAACATAGTACCAATCCATATTCCATATCCATCATCATATACCAATATCCATATTCAATACCAGAATTCGATTCATAACCATCCATAACCATAATACCAACCATAACCATCCCAAATACCATCCCAATACCGAGTTCCCTCTAATTATGGAAGTTGTCCAGGTGCTCATAACTGGGAGCACGGCTATCATGATAGTTTTATTAGACTCTGCAGAGTTTGTACAACTTTACCCACATGTTTGTGATTTCATCACCTTTCAGTGACTAAGAACCTCCCTTATGCCCATGACCCGTCGGTCACATTACACACTCCCGTTTGTATGTGGCCAAGAGATCACAAAATAGCCTTTACAAAGGGATTACTATCCTATTCAGACCCCACTGAGGTTTCACCGGTGGCGATGTCTCCCACAGAGCACATCTTCAACCAAGGGCCCCATCTTGAGGCATTCAGATCCCAGGGTAGTCCCACCAATCATCAACAAACCCAATTCGACTACCCCTTCCTCGAGCATCCACAATGGTCCAAACAGCACTAGCAAAACCCTAATTAATCAGCTAGGCCGCACCCATACTTGGCCTCGCGGTGGCACTGTAGTCCTGGCTTATTCTCGCATGAAGCGGTCCTTAGATCTAAAGCAAGCAAACCATCATATCATCCAACCCATCCACATACCAGACTTGCTTAGATCACCCATTACCATATCATATTAACCAGTTCACGTTAACCATAATCTCATCCATGTATAATTAAATTGAGTGGTATAGTTGTTTTCCCAATTAAGTGAAGCAAAAAGGTAAAAAGCCCTTCCCGACTCTCTATCATAATTCCAGGTGACAAGGGTGGTCAAACAAAGCTAGTAAACTTCCTATCATAGGGTTCCCATCAAATTTACACAAGCATGCAGTTTGCAAACAAAACATTTATTTTAAAACAGGATCAATATGCTTCAAGGACACTTGTCTTGCTCTTGCAGTTGATTAGGGTCAAAGCCTTCAAACTCTTGGTGTTGTAGATCCTCCGCGGCACTCTCTAGTGCAAATCCGTCTAATCCGCACAATAAACATACAAGACAAGAAACACAATCAAAGAGTGCACAAATATTACTCAATATGACATGACATGCATGATTAATGCAAATGCAAGGTAGAACTTGTTAATAGATTGCTTTCACAGATCACTAGCTAGTTCTAATAGCTTTTAACAAGTTTATACAGATTTGGAGTTGATTAGGTCAAATTTTAGAATTAATCCAACCCAATTTAACCAGGAAGATCAGACTAGTCCGCTAGGGACCGGACAAGTCCGCACTCTGCGAGATCAGTAGATTAGGGTTTTCTAGGTCGACGTGAATTTGAAGGTTAGGGGTCGAATTCACGTAATAAAAAGAGAATAGAAGGTATACCAGGTGTTTAGAACTCTAACGAATCAAGAAACTTGGAGGTAACACTTGGATCTTGATGATCTAGGGTTGATGATGAACTTGGAGATGAATTGTTGACGAAGAACGAAAGCTTGGTGGAGATCTTGATCCTCTTTCGTTTCCTCCTCCTCTTCTTCTTGCTTGAGATCTTCTCCTCCCTCCTTGATGGTGGCTCCTCACGAACTAGGGTTTGGGTGGGGTGGAAAAGTGGCAAATAGATGTGAAGCAAAGGGGTGGGGTTGTTTATATAGAGGTGGAGGCTAGGGTTAGATGAATTTCGAGTTTGAGATGAGTAGAGGCCGGTTTAGAGTTCCACATGGGCTCTAAAAGAGTTAGGCACGACATCCCTAGGCCCACTTAACGTGAAACCCAAGAAACAAGTCATAAAACAAAAGATCAACTCGAAGTCGCGAAATATCGGACAAGTCCGAACAGGACCGGACTAGTCCGAAAATGTCCAGAGAGAAAATTGGACAAGTCTGGCCTAAAATCGGACAAGTCTGACTTTTGTCAGAGAGGAAATCAGACAAGTCCGCTTGAACACCGAACTAGTCCGGAAAACTCCAGGGACTTAGCAATTTTTCAAGGATTCTTGGAATATCGGACTAGTCCGCACAAAATCGGACAAGTCCGAAGGTTTCCAGAGGCAAAATCGGACTATTCCGCAGCAAAAACGGACAAGTCCATTTTTAGTTAGAAGAAATCAGACTAGTCCTCAGTAAAATCGGACTAGTTCGCACTTTCCTGCATTTTAAGTGCGGTTTTGTTCCAAAGCAATTTTAAACTCGTTCCTCTTGTTGTTGGTTAATGTTAAACATGTATATGAGTGTATGCAAGGCATGATGCGTGAAAATGAGGGTGTTACACGGGTTGTCTGCTTGACCCTTTTTGGGGCTTGAGTGGATGCTTCACTGCTTGTGGGTTGCTTTCCTCTCTTTGCACCTTGGTTGTCACGAGCCATGGATAGAGATAGACATAAAGGATAGGTAAGAGACAAAGCAAGAAGGATAGAATGATTTATTGATAGTTTGTATAGAAGTTAAGAGGTTAATGCTATACAGGATTGAACTTGTCTGACCGGAAAGTCAGACATATCTGACAAACTGAGTCGGACTTATCCGAAGCAGATGTCAGACATGTCCGACCTGTACAATTTTAATCCTAACTTCTATCTAAACTATACAAATCAATTTTTTCTACCAACAAGATTCTACCAGAAGTTGTTAATCATGCTAGTGAACAAATTCTTTAACAAGAAAACAACAACTTGCCGGAAGATTCGAAAGAAATGAGGTAAGAATGGAGAAGATACCTTGAAATAGATGGGAGAAGGTCGAAAAAGTTAAAAATCTTCAAGCCTTGGATGGATCTACCTCACTCACTCGTCGCAAGAGGCTCAAAATCGAAGGGGATCTTGAGAGAAATGGAGAGGAACTTGATTTGGAATGGATGAAGTGAAGAGAGAGAGAGAGAGAGAGGGAGAAGAGCCGTCGGCCTCTTTCGTAGGGCCTCGGACATCCCACATCGGACTTGTCCAACGTAGAAGTTGGACTTGTCCGACAGTCTCCTGAAAACCCTAACTGACCCACGTCAGACTTGTCCTACTCAGTTGTAGGACATGTCTGACTTGAGAGTCAGACTTGTCTGACTCCCCCTGAATAGTTGCAGTGTGCAACTAGAGTTTTGAGGAGGGGTCAGATAATTTGGACATTATGGACAAGTTTTCATAAAATATTTTTGCAAATATGGTCAGTAAGCAATCAACATCCAAACTATGACCATAATTCACAAAATTCAATAATTTCAAATAGTTTTGTAGAAAATCGAGGGGGAAGAGTTATCGCAAGCATGCATGAATTTTGAAGCAAATACAAGTAACAATCATATGTGCAAGACTCAAGTCACATTTCGAGAATCTAAGATATTAAGTTCACTCCTTAGTTCACAAAATCTTTTCTCATCTAAGGGCTTGGTGAAGATATCGACCAATTGTTTTTCGGTTCTCACATCGGATATCACTATGTCTCCTTTGATGGAGTGATCTCTCAAGAAGTGATGGCGGATATCAATGTGCTTGGTCTTTGAATCCTCAACTGGATTGTGGGCTATTTTTATGGCACTCTCATTGTCACATAGGAGAAGTATATGGCACAAGTTTATACCATAGTCCCTAAGAGTTTGCCGCATCCAGAGAAGTTGTGCACAGTAACTTCCGGCTGCGACATACTCCACTTCGGCTGTGGATAGGGCAATGGAGTTTTGTTTCCTTGAGGACCGGGACACTAGGAACCTCTCTAAAAATTGGCAAGTTCTAGAGGTACTCTTCCTATAGACTTTGCACCCCGCATAATCTGCATCGGAATATCCAATGAGATTAAACTTAAAGCCCTTGGGGTACCAAGTCCTAGGCTTGGTGTGTGAACCAAATATCTAAAAATTCTCTTTACGGCAGTCAAATGACACACCTTGGGAGCAACTTGAAATCGAGCACACATACAAACACTTAACATTATATCGGACCTAGATGCACATAAGTAAAGAAATGAACCTATCATGGAGCGATATACCTTTTGGTCCACACTTGGACCATCTTCATTAAGGTCAAGGTGCCCATTGGTTCCCATTGGAGTCTTGATGGGCTTGGCTTTGTTCAATGCAAATTTCTTGAGAATATCTTATGTGTAGTTCGTTTGATTAATGAACGTGCCTTTCTTAAGTTGCTTCACTTGAAATCCTAGGAATAACTTCAACTCCCCCATCATCGACATCTCAAACCTTTCGGTCATAATCTTAGAGAACTCATCATAAAAAGTTTTGTTAGTAGAACCAAATATAATGTCATCGACATATATTTGGCAAACAAACAAATCATAATTGAAATGCTTAGTGAATAGAGTGTAGTCGGCCTTCCCAATTTTGAAGCCAATTTGAGTTAGGAAGTCTCTAAGGCACTCATACCAAGCCCTAAGGGCTTGTTTGATGCCATAGAGAGCCTTACGCAATTTGTAGACATGGTTGGGGAAGTCTTGATCTTCAAAGACCGGAGGTTGCTTCACATGCACCTCTTCTTTGATTGGACCATTGAGAAATGCACTCTTGACATCCATTTGATATAACTTAAAATCATGATGAGTAGCAAATGCAAGTAATATGCGAATTGATTCAAGCCTAGCTACAGGAGCAAAGGTTTTATCGAAACCCAAACTTTTGACTTGTGAGTACCTCTTGGCCACAAGTCGTGCTTTGTTCCTTGTCACCACCTCGTGCTCATCTTGTTTGTTGCGGAACACCCATTTGGTGCCCACAACATTGGCGTTTGGCCTCTTCACGATCTCCCATACTTGATTTCTTTCAAAGTTGTTGAGCTCCTCTTGCATGGCCACCACCCAATCCAGATCTCGTAGTGCTTCTTCAACCTTGTGAGGTTCCAAGGAAGAAATAAAAGAGTAATGTTCACAAAAATTTGCAACACGAGATCGAGTAGTTACCCCCTTAGAGATATCTTCAAGGATGTTGTCGACAGGATGGTACCGTTGAACGCTTTGATGTACTCTTGGGTGTGGTGCTTGAGGTCTTGTATCTTCATCTTCATCTTCCTCATTATCTTCGTCCCCCCTTGATCGTTGCCTCCATTTTGATCTTGTTGAGGTGCAACTTGAGGGTCTTGAACTTGATCATTTGAGGAAGAGCTTGCTTGATGTGTGGGATGGCCACTTGAGTCTTGAGGTTCTTCTTGTGGTCGAATATCTCCAAGTGCCATCCTTCCCATCACCACTTGTGGAGCTTCTTCTTGATCTAGCACATGATGATCAACTTGCTCCACTTGGGAGCCATTAGTCTCATCAAACACTACGTCACGTGCTACTTCAACAATTCTGGAGGATTTGTTGAAAACACGATAGGCGTAAATGTTTGAGTCATAACCAAGTAAGAAACCCTCACGGACTTTGAAGCGAACTTCGAAGTCCTAGGCTTCTTGTTGAGAATATAGCATTTTCTCCCAAAAACACGAAAATAGGAAATGTTGGATTTGTTACCGGTTAGTCATAGGACATCTTCTTCAATATGCGATGAAGGTACAACTGGTTTATGGCATGGCAAGCGGTGTTGACCGCTTCCACCCAAAACTGGGCTGACGTCTTGTACTCATCAAGCATGGTTCCTGATATCTCAATGGGGGTCCTATTTTTCCTCTCAGCCACCCTATTTTGTTGAGAGGAGTAGCGAGCCGAGAACTCATGCTTGATGCCTTCTCCATCCAAAAAACTCTTCAACTTGAGTGTTATTGAATTCGGCCATTGTCACTCCTTATGGTCTTGATCCTCAAAGAGAACTCATTTTGAGCTCTCTTCAAGTATTTCTTGAGGAAACCTTGAGTCTCGCTCTTATCATGCAAAAAGAACACCCAAGTGAAACGTGAAAAATCATCGACAATGAAAAGACCATATTTGTTACCGCCAATGCTTATGTAGGCAATTGGTCCAAGTAGGACCATGTGTAGAAGCTCCAATGGTCTTGTTGTCGTCATGATGTTCTTGGATGGATGATGATCTCCACCTTGCTTTCCGGCTTGGCAAGCGCTGCATGGCTATCCTTTTCAAACACAACATTATTCAAACCACGGATGTGCTCGCCCTTAAGAAGTTTTTTCAAGTTTCTCATCCCAACATGGGCTAGTCTTCTATGCCAAAACCATCCCATGTTGGTTTTTGCTATTAAGCATGTGTCAAGTTCGGCTTTATTCGCAGAAAAATCCACAAGATAAAGCTTTTCCTTGAGCACACCCTTAAAGGTAATTGAGTCATTACTCCTTCTTGTGACGGTCACACCCTAGTTAGTGAAAAGACAATTATAACGTTTGTCACATAATTGTGCTATGGACAAAAGATTATTATCGAGTGAATCAACATGCAAAGCATTTTAAAGAGTATGATTAGGGGATATAGCAATTTTACTGGTGCCAAGGATTTTCCCTTGGCTATTGTCCCCAAAGTAGATTCCTTCACTTGGATCTTCGTTTTCCTCATACTCCACAAACATCATCCCCTCTTCGATCATATGGTTTGTGCATCCACTATCAAGAACCCGCTTGGTTCCACCAGAGGAGTATGCCTACAAAATAGAGTTAAGCATTGACTTTAGATACCCAAGCGGTGTTGGGCCCTTTGATGTTAGTCAAGAGGCACTTGGGCACCCACACACAAGATTTTGGACTCTTGCGGTGTGTCCCAACATACCTAGCATAAGTCTTTCCAAACTTGTTCCTTAACAATACATATGAAGCATCAAAATCATGAAACAAATGATGAAGTTCATTTTTAGGCATATCATGTGAATTAGCAATGTTCTTTCCCTTGTTGTTGTTGTGGTAAGAACCTTCCTTGAAAAAACTAATCAGGTATTTACCATTCTTGGGAGTCTTAGCATTTTGCTTCCTCTCTCTAGAATAGCCAATACCATCTTTGACAAGAGAAGCCTTGTGTTGGTGTATGCACTACGTGCAGATACCATCTTATCCTTGTCAAAGATGCTACCTTTTGGTGCTTGCTTGTTTTGTGCCACCTTAAGCTCATCTTTTAGTTTTAGGATCAAGTTAGAGCACTTGCAAGCTTGAGGTGTTTGGGATTTGATATTTGTGGAAGGTGATCTTTTAGAGGAAGAAGGTGCATTGACCTTGAGAGACTCCACTTGTGTTTCAATGATCTTGTCAACTTTTATCAAGCTAACAATTTCATCCTTTATCATAATTGTAGTGTTCTCAAGGTTTGAGCAAGTTTCCTTCCTCAAAGTGAGTTCACGCTCAAGTGCATTGCTTATTTCTCTTTCAAGCTCATAGAGCTGCTCAAACTCTTGACATCTCTCCTTTTGTTGTATGAGCATGTCCACTTGACAGTTTATGAGCTTCCTTCTCAAATATCTCATCCGACAACATCTTCAACCTTTTCAATGTACTCTTACTCATGTCCTTTAGCATGTATTCATTTTCACTAGCACTATCAAAGTTATCATGCGAAGAAATTGAAGAAGATGGTTTAGATTTAACCTTCTTTCTTCCCTCCTTGGTCATGAGGCAAGTTGGCCTTGAGCTCTCCAAGTTGGTGAAGAGCTTGTTCTCCATAGTTGATTTCTTCATAACATTTGTTGTTGTCTTCTCTTTTTCATCGGAGGAGGAGTATTCATTTGAGTCTCACTCCTTCTCAAGGTGGGCTTGTCCCAATTGCTTCTTCTTCTTGAAGTACTTCTTCTCTTGAGACTTGTCCTCTTTCTTCTTCTTGTTTTCTTCATGTGGGCAATCCACAATAAAGTTGGCATACTATCCACAATTGTAGCAAGCCTATTTGATATTGTATTGGGCTTGTCTTTGCTCTTGCCTTCACGATGGTAGCTCCCCCTCCTCCTTCTCATCATCCCCTTGAAATTTTTGATGAAGAGTGCCTCATCCTCATTGGTGTTAGGGCTCTCTTCATCACTCTCTTCTTGTTCTTGGGATCTTGATGTCGTTGCCTTGAATGCAACATCTTCCTTCTTGGAGGAGGAAAGCTTTTGAAGGTCGTTGTAGAACATGGCCTCTTGCACCTGAATGTGGCCTAGAGGGGGGGGGGGTGAATAGGCCTTTTTGAAATTTGTCAGAACCTGCAACACTTAACAACCAGTTCAAAACCAGAGATATCGGACTAGTCCGGTAAAGTGCGGACTAGTCCGGTGTGTACCAACTAGGTTGATTAAGTTTGATCGATTAATTTGATTCTACGATGTATGCAGCAGAAATATACAGTTAATTGAAGTGTTGCAAGATGATGTACTAGGATATATCACAATTCAATCTTATACTTAATGATTCAATGTAAAGTAACAATATTGATTCAAATCCTAGATTGTTGTGATGAATAAGAACGATGAACACGAAACAAGAACACAAGTGATTTATCCCGTGGTTCGGCTCCCACAGAGGCAACCTACATCCACGTTGAGGAGTCCACAAAAGGACCGGGTCTTCTCCAACCCTACCCTCGTCGGATCGCCACGAAGGCCAATCCTCTTCCACTTATCACAAAGGGGTGAATAACTGAATTCAAAGGGGCCTTCTCACATGTTGAGGGCTCCCCTAGATTACAACACGAAGTACCACCAAGAACACACTCAAAAGATTACAATGAAATCACAGGAGTGTGTTAGAGAATCAAACCAAGAGCTCAATGAGTGTTGAACGTGTCTCTCCAATGATTTAGAGTGTATCCTCAAGAGATTGATCTTTGCTGCACTTAATTTTGTGGAGAGATGTGTTTTTGAGGCTCTTGGGAGGTGTGACGGCGCTAGGGTTCGAGAGAGGTTAAAGTTGGGCCGTGCACCTCTATTTATATGGGGTTTCTAAAAGTGACCGTTAGGGTTTAGAAAGATCGGACTAGTCCGTGGTGGACACCAGACTAGTCCGGTGTGCTGTGTGTAGCAAACCGTAAGTGTCCCGAAATATCGGACTAGTCCGGCTAGGAGCGGACTTGTCCGAATTCACTTCTGGAAATCTTCGGACTATTCCGATGGACATCGGACTTGTCCGGACAAGTGAAACCCTAAGTGGTTATGAGGACAAATCCGCACTTGGAGGACTTGTCCGATTTAGGTCAGAGGGTTTTTCGGACTAGTCCGTGCTAATATCGGACTTGTCCGATTGACATCAGAAAGATATCGGACTAGTCCGGTGTGTGATCGGACTTGTCCAATTTTGTGTGACTTGTGAAGTGTTTTGAGGACTAGTCCGCACCGGGGAGGACTAGTTCAATTCTAGTCAGAGAGATATCGGACTAGTCCGATGGATATCGGACTTGTCCGATCTTGTGCAGAGGGGATATTGGACTAGTCTGGTGACATTCGGACTAGTCTGTTCCTGTATAACTTTGTGCAATGTGTGTGTTTAATTCTGATTGAGCTCTTGGGGTGTGTTTCCTTAACACACTCCATACACAATGATCTAGTATTCTTCTTCTTTGAGCTCATTTCCACTTTGCTCCTCATTCTCCCTTCTTTTTGGCACTTTGCTTATTTTGCCATTAAAACCTGTGCTCATCTCAACAAAGAGGTTAGGATCTCATTTGCTTGTCATAAATCATCCAAAATCCACAAGGGATTCCTAGATGCACTTTCAATCTCCCCCTTTTTGGTGATTGATGACAACTAATTGAGATTTCACAAAATATGATAAAAATTGAGATTTTCATAAAGTATGCACATATGATTCTAAAATACATCAAGCAATGAAAACATAATCCATATGTGCATTCTTTATGGTGGGATGCATGACTAAGTACATTGAAACAACGAGAATGACATAATTGACATTAATCGACCAAAACCAAGCATATATGTCATTCTAGGAGCAAAAACACATATTTCAACAATTACTTCTCAAAAGATCATAACATTGCATCACAGAACCATAATCATCATAAGAACATAGTAAAAGCTTTACAACCCACAAAATTGTCAAAAAGCATAAAAGAGAGCTCTCTCCTCGCATCCTACAGCTAAGACTAAGACTCCCCCTCAATCTCTCCCCCTTTGGCATCAAGACACCAAAAAGAAGGAGAGGAAGGACCTAAAGTCTTCACTCCTCGCTGTCGGTCCTTTCATCGTCTTCATTGTCGTCTTCGGGCTGATGAGGAGGAGGAGGAGGAGGTGCGGAGCCACTCGAGCCCCCAATGCCAAAGTAGGCAAGCTCGGAGGGGGTCAAGGGCCCGAGCTCGGTGAAGTCTGAATCGGAATCATCGGAGATCACGGGTGATCCAATGGGCTCAATGTCTAACTTCTGGCAAATTTGCTTCACATTGGCCTTCACATACTTCATGTGTTCCTTTCTTCTCATGTTAAGCTTATGGGCCTTCACTTCGGCCTTTTTGCAGGAAGCAAATATTGCAGCCAAATACTTGAAGATCCCACTTGCAGATCCCCTTTGAGGGGCTGCCCTACTGGCAGGGGCAGCTCTTGCATCTTCACTTCCTGCCGGAGCCTCAGGACTGGAGGCCGGCGAAGGAGCAACCTAGACATTTGCTTGTTGAGGCTTTTGAGGCCTCAATGGTGTGTGCTCCACATCCTTGACAAACTCGATCCCTGTGACTTTCTCAATCATGAACATGAGATAAGGGGCATAGCCACATGATCGGTTGGGAGTACTAGAGATGTTGACCATATCGTTCCAGATATAGTCAATCACGTCAAATTTTCGCTCCTTGCTTATGACCTTCATCAAGGTCCGGAGGTAGCCCTGCATACTCCCTGTGCCTCCATCTTTGGGAGCAATTGTCTTCCTCAAGACTCTATTCAGGACCACAAAGAAGGGCTTCATGTTCTTTGTGGAGGGAGGGTTGAACTTTGAGTTTGGCTCATAAAGGAATTTCATCCTTTCCTTCTCGATGACACCAATATTGTGGATGATCACATTGTCATTGCTTGAGGTGTCAAGATGCAACATCATTACAAATTCCTCATATGTGATAGTGTACTTGGATCCATGAGTCATCCAAGTCACCCTTTCTTCTTCATCGCTTGCAAAGTGACAAGTGGTATAGAACTGGGCCACCACTTCATCATTCCAGTTGTACTTGAAGGCAAAGAGGTCCTTCAAGCCATGTCTTTCAGCTGCCGCAACAGCGCACCACCGGTGTCTTCATCTGTAGGTATACAACCCTGTAATAGTCAGCATGAAAATTGCTCCAGAATCTTCCATCTGCAGCTTGCTTTGGATGACTATAGCAATCCACACCGCGGAACTTGGCTGCTGAGTCACTGCCCTTTCCATTAAACTTCTCTTCAGTGGGGTCCCGAACCCCTTCCCTCGGAGCATGTAGCTTCAACGGGCCAACTGGTCCCGTTGCTATTCCTTTGCCCTTGCCCTTGGCTAGGCGGGCACTTGCCAAGCTAGGGCCACCACCGGTGGTAGCCCTAGAAGCTGGCGCCTTGGAGGCCGGCTTCTTCTCTAGCACTTTCCTGCGAGCCTGTGGAGGAGACGGAGCTAGCTCAGAAGGACGCTCTTGGCGTTTCTTGCCAAGGCTCATCGAGGGTCGAGGTGCCACCTCATGGTCCATCTCGGCCTCAAAGTCGAAAATCTCATCATTCGTGCTCGACATGTCCTGAGAATGAGTTGAGAAAGACATGAATGATAATGGATGATACAAGGCATGGGTGAGAAAGAATAACAAGGAATTGCATTGAGGAATTGACAGGTTAGGTTTTGAGTTCAGAAAAATCGGACTTGTCCGGTGTACAGGCACGGACTAGTCCGGGGGACCGGACTTGTCTGTGCATGGACCGGACTAGTCTGGTATTCATCCTCAAAAACCTAAGCAACTGGACAAATATTGATTCCTAATGCACAGCTAGCTTAGCATAAATGTAATACATCAAGGAGGCATGTATATAGTGAAGGATGCTAGGCTATTCGATCAACAATGAAGAAACTTGAGATTTCTAGGGTTTGGGTGAAAATTACCAAAGAAATCGATTGTTTCTCGAAGAAGGAGGTGTTGAAGTCCGGACTTGTCCGAGAACTTCAATCTTCAAGCAAGGAAGCTTGATTTCCACCCAAATGCGAAGCTTTTTGGTGGAGGGGATGCAAAATCGCCTTGGGAGTTCGAGCGCGAAGAGAGAGAATGCATGAGGCAAGAGTGGAGGTGAAGAAATTAGGGTTTGGCGGCGGCTAGGGTTATGGACACAAGAAATCGGACAAGTCCAGAGATGATCGGACTAGTCCGAACTTTTCCAGAGGCTATATCGGACTAGTCCGTGGTCTACCGGACTAGTCCGGCCTAACCGACACACTGTGAACTAGTCTGCATGGGCGGACTAGTCCGGGTAACCACGGACTAGTCCGTGGTCACCAGGGAAGAAAATTTAGCCCATTCATATATATTTGAAGGTACATATTTTGAAAATGGGAGGGCAAATCAAATCAAATAATCTTGATGAATATGATCAGTAAGCATACAACAATCAAGCAATGATCATAATTCACCAAGATCTAGTAATTGACATAGTTTTCTGGAGAAAATTGAGAGAGATGATTTTCACAATCCAACCAACATATTTTGAAGAATTCATACAGGTATGCAACATTTCAAGCCACACTCGGAGCATCAAGGATATTTAGTTCATTTCGGTGTTCACAAAAATGCTTTTCATCAAGTGGCTTGTTGAATATGTCGGCCAATTGCTTTTGGGTGTTGACATGGGAAATGGCTATATCTCCTTTCATGGAGTGGTCTCTCAAGAAGTGATGCATTATGTCTATGTGTTTGGTTCTAGAGTGCTCAACGGGATTATGGGCAATTTTAATGGCACTCTCATTGTCACAAAGGAGTGAAATACAATTCATATTGTAACCGTAATCCCTTAGAGTTTGTCGCATCCATAAAGTTGTGCACAACAACTCCCGGCTGCAACATACTCCGCTTCGACCGTGGATAAGGCAATGGAATTTTGTTTCTTGGAGGACCAAGAAACTAGGGATCTACCTAGGAATTGGCATGTGCCGGAGGTACTCTTTCTATCTACCTTGCATCCGGAATAATTTGCATCTGAGTAGCCAATGAGGTTGAATTTGGAGCCTTTTGGATACCAAAGACCAAGGTTGGGTGTATGAACTAAATATCTCAAGATCCTTTTTATGGCTGTCAAGTGACACTCCTTAGGATTGGCTTGAAATCTTGCACACAAACATACACTCAACATAATGCCTGGCCTAGATGCACATAAATAGAGTAGATATCCAATCATGGAGCGATATAACTTTTGGTCGACGCTAGGTCCATCTTCATTGAGATCCAAGTGGCCATTTGTTGCCATGGGAGTCTTTATAGGCTCCGCCTTGTCCATTCCAAACTTCTTGGTATGTCTTGCGTGTACTTGGTTTGGCTTATGAATGTCCCTTCCTTTTGTTGCCGCACTTGGAATCCCAGGAAGTACTTTAGTTCTCCCATCATTGACATTTCAAACCTAGCTATCATGATTTTACTAAATTCCTCACAAAAAGATTGATTAGTTGACCCAAAGATTATATCATCAACATAGATTTGACAAATAAAAAGATCATTGTCAAATTTCTTTGTAAATAATGTATAATCTACTTTGCCAATCTTAAAACCATTTTCAATTAAGAAATCTCTAAGACACTCATACCAAGCTCTAGGAGCTTGTTTGAGGTCGTAGAGAGCCTTACGCAATTTAAATACATGGTCGGAGAATTCTTCATCTTCAAAACCGGGGGGTTGCTCCACATACACCTCCTACTTGATCGGTCCGTTGAGGAAGGCGATTTTCACATCCATTTGATAGAGCTTGAAATCATGGTGAGTAGCATATGCAAGTAATATTCTAATAGATTCAAGTCTAGCTACGGGAGCAAATGTTTCATCGAAATCCAAACCTTCGACTTGTGAATACCCTTTGGCCACAAGTCGTGCCTTGTTCCTTGTTACCAACCCGTGTTCATCTTGTTTGTTGTGGAAGACCCACTTGGTGCCGACAATGTTCGCATTGGGTCTTGCCACGAGTTCCCACACCTCGTTCCGCTTGAAGTTGTTCAAGTGTTCTTGCATTGCCACCACCTAGTCCGGATCATTCAATGCATCCTCAACCCTGCGCGGTTCCAAAAAGGATACAAACGAATAGTGCTCACAAAAGTTAGCTATGTGAGATCTAGTGGTTACTCCCTTTTGGATGTCACCGATGATATTATCGATTGGGTGATCCCTTTGGACACATTGATGTACTCTTGGGTGTGGCACTTGAGGTGTTGTATTTTCATGATCATCTTCTTCTCCCCCTGAATGGTTGTCCTCATTGATTTGTTGATCATCTTCGTATTCTTGTGGTTGATCTTGTGTGGAAGCTCCCCCTTGATCGTTGACCTCCTCTTGTGTTTCATCTTCCTCATGCACGTGTAGAGGTGACTCTTGTGGTCAAACTTCACCTAAGGCCATTCTTTTCAATGCTTGACAAGGAGCTTCTTCTTTACCTAGTACACATGGATCAACTTGCTCCTTTTGGGAGCCATTAGTCTCATCGAACACTACGTCATGTGCTACGTCAACAAGTCTGGAGGTCTTGTTGAACACACGATAGACGTAAGTGTTCGAATCATAACTAAGCAAGAAACCTTCATCGGACTTCGAAGAGAACTTTGAGGTCATAGGCTTCTTGTTTAAAATGTAGCATGGAGAACCGAAAACTCGAAAATATGAAATATTAGGCTTGTTACCAGTAAGTAGCTCATAGGATGTATTCTTGAGTAGTCAATGAAGATAAAGTCGATTTATGGCGTGGCAAGCGGTGTTAATTGCTTCCGCCCAAAATCGATCCGAGGTCTTGTACTCATCGAGCATTGTTCTTGCCATCTCTATGAGTGTTCGGTTCTTTCTTTCGGCAACTCAGTACGGAGCTGAAAACTCGTGCTTTATGCCTTCTTCATCTAGGTACTCCACCACTTGTGTGTTCTTGAACTCCGCGCTGTTGTCGCTTCGAATGTTCTTGACTGTCAATGAGAATTCATTTTGATCTCGCTTGAGGAACTTTTTGATTATTCGTTGTGTTTCTGACTTATCATGCAAAAATAAAACCCAAGTGAAGCGAGAAAAATCATCAACAACTACTAAACCATATTTGTTACCGCCGATGCTTATGTAGGCAATTGGACCAAATAAGTCCATGTGAAGTAGCTCGAGCGGTCTTGTTGTAGTCATGACGTTCTTGGTGGGGTGAGGTGCTCCAACTTGCTTCCCAGCTTGGCACGCGCTACAAGGCCAGTCTTTCTCAAAAACAACATCCTTCAAACCTCGGATGTGATCGCCCTTCAGGAGTTTTTGAAGGTTCCTCATACCAACATGCGCTAGCCGTCTATGCCACAGCCAACCCATGTTGGTCTTTGCAATCAAGCATGTGTCAAGTTTAGCTTTATCCTTGTTGAAGTGAACAAGATAAAGTTTTCCCTTTAACATACCCTTGAATGCAATGGAACCATCACTCCTCCTAGAGACGGTCACACCCTCGTTAGTGAACAAGTAATTATAACCCTTGTCGCATAAATCAGATATGGACAACAGGTTATAATCTAAGGAATCAACATGTAATACATGAGAAAGTGTGTGCTTAGATGATACTGAGCACCTTCCCTTGACTATTATCTCCAAAATAGATGCCCTCATTTGGATCCCCATTCTCTTCATATTCAACGAACATTCTTCTTTCTCCGGTCATATGGTTGGTGCAGCCACTGTCTAACACTCATTTAGATCCACCGGAGGAATAGGCCTGCAAAAACAATTTATGCCTTGGTTTTAGGTACCCAAGCTTGCTTGGGTCCTCGGAGGTTAGTCACAAGAGATTTGGGCACCCACACATGAGACTTGGTGTTCTCATGGCATGGCCCAACATAATGAGCATAAACCTTTCCAAAATTATTTCTCATTAGGACATACGAGGCATCGAAAGTTCTAAACAATAATTGTTGTTGTTTATGTACAGGACTAGTCTGGGAGGTCGGACTTGTCCAGTGGACCGAACTTGTCCGGACCCCGACCAGACTAGTCCGGTGTTCATGTGTGATTAATGTTTTAATATTTGACTTTCCAGTTTGAGAGGCTATTCCCTTTACAAAGGTAATCGTCTCCTTGTTATTCTTATGGCTTCTAGCATGTTGCTTTTCACCATAAGGGTAACCAATGCCATATTTGACATTTGGAGGTCTTTTGACCAAGTATGCACTACGTGCATATTTGATCTTCTCCTTGTCAAACATGCCCCTTTCGGCAGGATGCTTATCTTTTGTAGAGGTTGACTTGTCTTTCAAACTGGTGTCAAGTTTATTACATGTACAAGTATAAGCAACCTCAGTTTTAGTGGGTTGAGAAGGTGAACTTGAAGAGGATGAAGGTTCATCTTGCTTGAGTGACTCAACTTGCACTTCAAGGATCTTGTTAACCTTGATCAGGTCAGCAAGTTGGTCCTTGATTGCATCATTTGAGTCGGTTAACTCCAAGCAAGTTTCCTTGCTTGAAGCTAACTCAAGCTCTAGTGATTTGCTTCGTTCCTTTTCAAGTTCTAGAAGCTTGTCAAGTTTGACATATTCCTCCTTTTGGGAGATGATCATGCCCTCTTGACGATGTATCAACCTCTCCTTCTCAACAAGTTGATCAAATAAAAATTTCATTTTTGTGGCAGTTTTCCTATCTAGTCCAACAAGCATATCCTCATGATCACTATTGATTTCATCATCACTAGAATAGGAATGCACGGAAGGGGGTTTGATGGTTACCTTGCGTTTACCTTCCTTTGCCATAAGGCAAGTGCCATCTCACTTCCATGCGCCGAGTTTAGGGAAGAGAGTAGACTTCTTGGGTGTCTTCTCGATGGCTATGCTAGCCATCTTTTCTTCTTCGAATGATGAGGACTCATCATTTGAGTCCCAGTCTTTCCCTATGTGCTCTTGTTCGGCTTGTTTCTTCTTCTTGAAGAATTTCTTGGGTTGAGGCTTGGCTTCTTTGGTCTTCTTCTTGTTTTCTTCATATGGGCAATCAACTATAAAGTGGCTATACTCACCACAATTATAGCATGCCCACCTCAACTTTGACTTTATTCTTTCCTTGTACTTCCCTTCGCTTGATTTAGTGCCTTGTCTTTTCTTCATTATTCTCTTGAATTTATTCATGAACAATATCATGTTATCTTCATCTAATTCACTGCTCTCATCATCATTGTCTTCTTCTAGCTGAGCTTCTCGAGCTTCTTTAGATAGGGGCTTGAGGGTGGACTTCAAAGCAACCCATTTCTTCTTTGCCGAGGTGAGGTCGGCAATTTCCTTGACATGCTTTGCTTGTTTTTCCATCATCTCAAAATTAATGATTTTTCCAAGTAATTCATCCGGAGTCATTTTCTTGTATCCGGGGCTTTCTCTAATCATTGAGCATAGGGTGACGTTGCGAGGCATGAAAGCTCTAAGGATGAGCTTCACCACCTCGTGGTCATTCCACTTCTTGCTTTCATATGATTGAACCTTGTTGATGAGCGTCTTTAACCGGTTGTACATATCTTGAGGTGACTCGTCTTCTTCAATTGCGAATCTTCCTAATTCACCTTCGATAATTTCAATCTTTGCTTCACGCACATGTCGGTCACCTTCATGTGCAGTTTGCAGTGTGTCCCATATCTCCTTAGCAATTTCGAGTCCATCCACCTTGGTGAACTCGTCCCGACTGAGCGAAGAGGTAATTACTGCCATGGCTTGAGCATTTCGGTGAATTGCCTGCTCTTGGCTTGGTGTGAGCTATTCGTCATCGTCCGAAATATCTATTCCTGTGCACACAATATGCCATAGACTTGGATTGAGAGAGATTAGATGCATTTTCATATTTTGCCTCCACATTGAGTAATCACTTCCATCAAAATGTGGGGCTTTTCCAAGTGGGATAGACAAATAATGATTATTGTTAGAATATAGACGATCATAGTTGAAAGGATATCGGGAGTAGTCGGTGTGACTACTCCCCTTCTTCTTTTCTTCAATCTTCACTTTCCCTTTGGAAAGTGTCTTCTTTCTTAGGAGCGCCTTTAGTTCTAGCGTCTCCTCATCGTCGTCCTCGAAGTCTTGAATGGCTTCGAGGAGATTCTCCACCTTTTGGTTCTTGTCATCATCAACCTTTTCTTGGTTGTTGCTCTTGTGGATGTCCTTAATGTCCGACATGATCTTCTTCGAGCGATTAGTCTCTTTCTTGAAGAACCTGCTTTGATACCAATTGAATGTGGCCTAGAGGGGGGGGGTGAATAGGCCTTTTTGAAATTTGTCGAAACCTGCAACACTTAACAACCAGTTCAAAACCAGAGATATTGGACTAGTCCGGTAAAGTGCGGACTAGTCCGGTGTCTACCGACTAGGTGATTAAGTTTGATCGATTAATTTGATTCTACGATGTATGCAGCGGAAATATACAGTTAATTGAAGTGTTGCAAGATGATGTACTAGGATATATCACAATTCAATCTTATACTTAATGATTCAATGTAAAGTAACAATATTGATTCAAACCCTAGATTGTTGTGATGAATAAGAACGATGAACACAAAACAAGAACACAAGTGATTTATCCCATGGTTCGGCTCCCACAGAGGCAACCTACATCCACGTTGAGGAGTCCACAAAAGGATCGGGTCTTCTCCAACCCTACCCTCGTCAAATCGCCACGAAGGCCAATCCTCTTCCACTTATCACAAAGGGGTGAATAACCGAATTCAAAGGGGCCTTCTCACACGTTGAGGGCTCCCCTAGATTACAACACGAAATACCGCCAAGAACACACTCAAAAGATTACAATGAAATCACATGAGTGTGTTAGAGAATCAAACCAAGAGCTCAATGAGTGTTGAACGTGTCTCTCCAATGATTTAGAGTGTATCCTAAAGGGATTGATCTTTGTTGCACTTAATTTCGTGTAGAGATGTGTTTTTGAGGCTCTTGGGAGGTGTAATGGCACTAGGGTTCGAGAGAGGTTAAAGTTGGGCCGTGCACCTCTATTTATATGAGGTTTCTAAAAGTGACCGTTAGGGTTTAGAAAGATCGGACTAGTCCGTGGTGGACACCGTACTAGTCCGGTGTGCTGTGTGTAGCAAACCCTAAGTGTCCTGAAATATCGGACTAGTCCGGCTAGGAGCGGGCTTGTCTGATTTCGCTTCTGGAAATCTTTGGACTATTCCAATGGACATCGTACTTGTCCGGACAAGTGAAACCCTAAGTGGTTATGAGGACAAGTCCACACTTGTAGGACTTGTTCGATTTATGTCAGAGCGTTTTTCAGACTAGTCCGTGCTAATATCGGACTTCTCCGATTGACATCAGAAAGATATCGGACTAGTCCGGTGTGTGACCGGACTTGTCCGATTTTGTGTGACTTGTGAAGTGTTTTGAGGACTAGTCCGCACTAGGGAGGACTAGTCCGATTCTAGTCAGAGAGAGACTAGTTCGGTGACTTTCGGACTAGTCCGGTCCTGTATAACTTTGTGCAATGTGTGTGTTTAATTGTGGTTGAGCTCTTGGGGTGTGTTTCCTTAACACACTCCATACACAATGATCTACTATTCTTCTTCTTTGAGCTCATTTCCACTTTGCTCCTCATTCTCCTTTCTTTTTGGCACTTTGCTTATTTTGCTATTAAAACCTGTGCTCATCGCAACAAAGAGGTTAGGATCTCATTTGCTTGTCATAAATCATCCAAAACCCACAAGGGATTCCTAGATGCACTTTTAGCACCATCATCTCATAGTTGATGATTCTTCCTATCACTTCTTCGGGAGTCATCTTGTGGAATCTCGCACTTTCACGAATCAATAGGAAAAGAGTGACATTTCGAGGCATGAATGCCTGAATCATCCTCTTCACAACTTCGTGGTCCGTCCATCGGGCGCTTCCATAAGAGCGACTCTTGTTGATAAGGATCTTGAGGTGGTTGTACATGTCTTGGGGGGTTTCACCATCCATGATTGTGAACCTCCCAAGTTCTCCTTCGATCATCTCAATCTTGGCCTCCCTTATCACATTGTTGCCCTCATGCGCCATCTTAAGGGTGTCCCAAATGTCCTTGGCCACCTCCAACCCTTCAATTCGGTTGAACTCCTCACGGTTCAAGGAGGAGGTGATCACTCCGGCCGCTTGAGCATTGCGGGAGTAGTATGGCTTGCTCCAAGGTCACATCCTCCCCATTCTCTAGGAAGATGAACATCTGTCAAAACAATTTGCCACAAGCTAGAGTTTAAGGAAGTGAGGTGCATCTTCATGTTATGCTTCCACATAGTATAATCATTTCCATCAAATTGAGGAGGTTTCCCAATAGGAATAAATAAATAGTGATTGCTAGTAGTTAAGCGCTCATAGTTGTAAGGATATCGGGAGTAGTCTCGTGAACTACTCCCATTGTTGTTGTTGATTGGATCGATCGCCTTGGTCTCCTTCTTGGGAAGATCTAGCTTCTCACGAAGTTGCGCCTTGAGTAGACGCACTTCCTCGTCGTCATTGGGATCATCTTGAAGCACATTGACGTTCTTCGTCTTGTTGTCGTCGACGATCACTGGAACCTCATTATCACCCCTTTCAGCCATCTCCTCTTCGAGTTGTTAGACTCTTGGTGGAGTGACTTGCTCTGATACCAATTTAAAGTAGCCTAGAGGGGGGTGAATAGGCAATAATAAAAAAATCTAGACTCAATTAAAATATGTCCTGTCAATGCAAGTCGAACTTGTCTGACTTAGAATCGGACTTGTCTAACTAAAGTCAGACAAGTCTGATCCTGATCGGATAAGTCCGACAAAATTCATAGGGCAACGATAAAAATGGAGTTTTTACGCAACCTAGTGAATGGAATGTGTCGGTGCCTGGTGAACCAGGTATCCCTGGGTACAGGGATAAATGAACACTGGGCCCACCGCCCACGGGGGCGAGGCCTTACATGGGCCCAAAGGGCTACGTGGCAAGTGGTACAGTAGCATCTCCCATCGAGGGAAAGTCCAGTGCCTCCACGCCGACCGCATCCCTGGGCCCACCAACTTGCCGGGGGATGATCCGGCGAGGCCGCTAGGACGGCGGCTCCAGACATCCCCTCCTGGGAAGAGGGTCCGATACTGCGACAATCCCATCAGCTCCGAACCAAACCTCCTGGACCCGGACGTCCCACTGAGGGTCCGACGCTCCTAGTTCCCAGCAACTCCGGACCCAAACTCCCGGACCTGGGCGTCCCGCTGAGGGAAGATCCGGGAGGTGCCACGTGTCAGGCGGCACCGATCCTGAGCTTTCCCACGTAGGGATTAGAGAAGGGAGGCTGCTCGGGACACCAAAGCTAGGACGCGCATGTTCCCTAGGTAAGCGGGAGCTCGCACTCATAAGTCAAGTGGACTGTGGCCGGTCTTGTCATAACTGGTCAGAGCCAAAGTACTACGTACGGCGGACCAATGAGAAGCCCCGACAGGACAGACAAGACATCATCGACCATGATAAGGGGGCTATTCGTAGCCCTGCAGCAGGGTATGGACAGGCGGTACATTGAAGCCGTTGTCAGGGGATAACATTTGCTCCCAGATCTTAGGGAGGATTCGGTATACCCGTGGCCACCTCTCGAGCCTCGGGCCCCACTTGTAAGCTGCTCGACCTTAGACTATAAAAGGATCGATCGACCACCGACTTAGACAACGCCGCTCGGACTGAGAGACAGACTCAAGCAATACAACATACAAACCACCGTGGAGTAGGGTATTACGCTCAAGCGGCCCGAACCACGTAAAACCCCTGTGTTCATGGTTCATTGTGCTTGATCTTGTTAGGACTAGCCCCTCGAATACGCTTCGAACCTCCGCGGACTACTACCGAGTAGGTCCAGGGGAGGTGTCAGTTTAGACACCTCGACATTTAGCGTGCCAGGTAGGGGGCTTTCTCCTGCAAGAATCTTCACCAGCAGTATGGTGAACACTCGTTCCAATGCCAGTTCCTCCAGGCCACAACCCCGTCAGCAGGTGGCACGTGAGGACCAAGCCGCATCTCACCCCAGAGACGGGTCCTGCTCCAGGGCGGGAAATCTGGGCCATCGCGTCGCCAAACAGCCACCCTATCGACTGCACGTCAGCACAATGGGGCACGGCGGACCCCTGCAGCGACAGCCGTCATGGCAACACCGGCGGCAAGCCCAGAGAACGCGCTTCTAGCTGCACGGGAGTTGCTCCGCAATGCACCAACTGCAGGGGCTCCTCAGGGGGCAACCTAGTAGTGGGTAAACGACGTCGACCATCTAGTCATCGCCACGCTCCAGGCGACTCCTCAGGGCGGAAGGCGAGTGGCAACAACATTTGTTTCATTGTCACGCATGCCTACTATCGACCGGCGGACCGCTGACAGCTGTTCAACTAGGATTTCGTCGGCGGACCTGCGGACGAGGTTGCAGCGTCGCCGCAAAGCCGGTGAGGACTGTCAGGTCGTCATCGAGCAACGACGGGAGCGACGTCGCTACCTCGAAGCTGATTACAGCCTGTCGGGTGCTGGGGCCCAGGTGCACGATGCTCGTCTACTGCGTCAAGCGTACGCGACGCCTCCCGAGTAGCACTAGGCGTACATGACGCCTCCCCCGCACCAAGCGTATGCTGCTCCTCCTCCACCGCAAGCATATGGAGTGCCCCCGCTGCACCAAGCGCCGGCTGCAATACCTTAGCATCTGACATACGCGACGCAGCCAGCTCATTATGGCCACGCTGCGCCAAACTTGCCACCCGCGAGCACAGGTGGTGGTTGCGCAGCCTGGTGAAGGGTGGTTTGGCCCTACAAGTTCCGGCCACACATGCCGGAGAAGTATGATGGGAGCGTCAACCCGAGTGAGTTCCTACAGATCTACTCCACCTCAATTCTGGCCGCTAGAGGTGACGAGGTCATCATGGCCAACTACTTACCCGTGGTTCTGGCCGGCCCGACCTGGTCATGGCTCATGAACCTACCCCCGGGATCCATTACCTTCTGGGAGGAGCTGTGCCGGCAGTTCGTAGCAAACTTTGGAAGTTCGTACGAGCGTCCTGACACGGAGCTCGACCTTCACACTGTTAGACAACGATCAGGAGAACTGATGCGAGCCTTCATCCAGTGATTCTCCCGGGTACAGAATACCACCCTCCACATCTCGAATGCATCTGTCATAGTTGCGTTTAGACAAGGTGTGAGGGACAAGAAGATGCTCGAGAAGCTTGCCACGCATGACGTGCGCGATGTCTCCGAGTTGTTTTCCCTAGCGGACAGATGTGCCAAGGCTGCAGAGGGGTGTAACTAGCATGCCCGAGCCTCCTCGGAAAGCGGGGAGCCTGTTCATTCTGAAGCGGAGGCTGTTGTCAGAGGAGGGGGCAAGAGGAAGAACGGGGGTCGCGACAGGAGTAAGCCGGGGCCCGGAGTTCCCATGGTGGCAGCTGCGGCACCTGGCAGAGCCCGGAGCTCGCGTCAGGATAAGCGCCCGTCCCCCGAAAGGGATGATGCTGACTTCAGATGCTCGGAGCGCTGTACCAATGGTCACAGTGCGAGCGAGTGCCAGGAAGTCAAGAAACTCGCAGAGCGTTTCCGTGAGCAACAGCAGAAGCAGCGGAGTCAAGAGAGCGAGCCCCCCCCCCCCCCCCCCCCCCGCCAGAGGGAGGGTAAGCAGAAGGTTGACCCTACGGAAGAGAAGGACGACAATATGGGGTACCAGGAGCCCCATAGAGCAGTGAAAGCAGTGTTCACGGACGCTGACTCGGACACTAGCAGTGATCAGGAGCGCCGAAAACTCCTCTACGTCATCTACGGGGGCGCCTCGGACCTCGTGTCTCAAAACGCAGTAAAAGTCCTGCGACGCACCGTGGCGGCAGTGGCTCCAGTACCAAGCCCGGCTCCCCAAAGCAAGTGGATGAACACGGCTATCAGCTTTGATGCTTCATACTGCCTGAAGAACATGGCAGGAGCTGGGGTGCTTCCGCTGCTCGTGGCCCCAACCATCACCAACGTGAAGCTCCACTACATGCTGATCGATGGCGGGGCCGACCTCAACCTCATCTCCACTGCAGCTTTCCGGAAGCTGCAGATACCCATGTCCCGACTCGCGCCTTCGAGCCTGTTCTCAGGCGTGGGCCCGAGAGGATTGTGCCCAGTGGAAGTATCCACCTCCTGGTTACCTTTGGTACCCCGGAGAACTACCGCACAGAGAATATCTTATTCGATGTGGCGGATGTTGAGCTCCCCTTCAATGCCATCATCGAAAGGCCGGCGCTCTACCAGTTCATGGTCGTAGCCCACTACGGCTATCTGGTCCTGAAGATGCCAACGCCTTCCGGAGTTCTCAGGGTCCGGGGGGATCGCACCGTAGCGGTATCAGCCTTGGAGCAGCTCCAAGCACTCGCTGCGGGTCGAACCCCGAACCTGGACGATGCAAGGGAGGGCCAGCCAAGTCAGGGGGCGCCTCAACGAACCCCCATCGCAGCCCCGCGCGTGCTGCCTGCCGAAGACGACGTCCTAGTGAAAGTCGTCAGGATCGGCTCTAAGGCTGCCTAGATGACCTGCATAGCGGGTAACCTGGACAGCAAATAGGAATCCACACTTGTCACCTTCCTCCGGGACAATATCGATGTGTTCGCCTGGCAACCATCGCAGATGCCCGGGATCCCCAGGGAGGTGATTGAGCACCATTTGAAGATCTACCCTGATGCCTGCCCGATACAACAGAAGCCCCGAAAGCAGTCCGTTGAGCGTCAGAACTTCATTCGGGAGGAGATCAAGAAGTTGCTCGACGCCGGCTTCATCCGGGAAGTTCACCACCCTTGGTGGTTGGCCAATCCTATTGTCGTCCCCAAGGCTGGCGGGAAACTTCGAATGTGCATCGACTACACCAACCTAAACAAGGCATGTCCGAAAGATCCTTTCCCACTCCCCAGGATAGATCAAATTGTAGACTCTACGTCAGGTTGTGATCTGCTGTGTTTCCTCGACGCGTATTCTGGTTTCCATCAAATACCTATGTCTCGAGATGATGAGGAACACACTGCTTTTGTAACAGTAGATGGCATGTATTGTTATGTCTCCATTCCTTACGGTCTTGAGAATGCACTCCCTACCTTTGTACGTGCAATGCATAAAACATTTGGGGACCTCATTAGAGACCTGGTTGAGGTGTATGTTAATGACATCATGGTCAAAATCAAAGACCATGTTCTTCCTAGACAGCTTAGCACAAGTCTTCAGCAGGTTGTGCCTTACGCGCACGATGTTGAACCCCGAAAAGTGTGTCTTCGGGGTCTCTTCTGGGAAGTTGCTGGGATTTCTGGTTTCCCACCGGGGGATCGAATCCAATCCAGAGAAGATCAAGGCAATAGAACTGATGCGGCCCCAGGCGCGTATCAAGGATGTACAGAAGCTTGCCGGTTGCCTCGCGGCCCTTAGCCGCTTCATCTCGTGGTTGGCAGAATGAGCACTTCCCTTCTTCAATATTCTGCGCAAGGCCGGTCCCTTTGCTTGGACGAAAGAAGCGGAAGCAGCATTCCAGGAGCTCAAGAGGCACCTGACGTCCCTCCCGGTTATGGTGGCGCCGGAGCCCGGAGAGCCCCTGCTGCTGTATGTTGCTGCAACAGCTGAAGTGGTCAGTATGGTCTTAGTCGTAGAGCCGTCCGAACCGCAACAGAAACATACACAAGGAGGAGCCAGCAACGCAAACGCCGAGCCTCCAGTCCCAGACCAAGTCATGCACCTCTCTCAGGTGGGCTCCGGGAGCCAGGAAGTCACCAACCCCCAGCCCCGGGATGTGATGCGGGCCCCAAGAGCCAGGAACCCCCGGACCTGTATCCAATGCAGGAACTACCGGACCTCTCGGACAGAGTACGGACCACTCAGAGGCCGGTTTACTACATCAACGAAGTCCTCCATGAAGTAAAGACAAGATACCAGGAGATACATAAGTTGCTGTACGCTGTGTTGATAGCATCGAGGAAGCTCCGACACTACTTTCAGGGACATAATGTCTCAATGATCACCTCCTTCCCACTGAGAACGGTCATCCATAGCCCTAATGCCACCGGCAATGTTGCCAAATGGGTAGTCGAGCTAGCAGAGTTCAAAATCAAGTTCCTTCCTCGGCATGCGATCAAAAGCTAGACCCTGGCAGACTTCCTGGCTAAGTGTACTCCGTCGCCCGGCAACCCTGAAAGCCCAGTCAGTGGATATACACTATCCAGGGCACCGACTCTCACTAAAACCCCGTGGATACTTTACTTCGATGGTTCTGCCCGGAGGCAGGGGGCTGGGGCTGGCGTAGTGCTCATAGCCCCGACGGAGGAGTAGTTCAGATATATGGTGCGTCTTGGCTTCAAAGCCACCAAAAACATGGTAGAGTATGAGGCCCTTATCTACAGGCTGAAGATAGCACTGACCCTCAACGTCCGCCAGCTCCTTGCCAAGGGTGATTCCCAGCTAGTTGTCAAGCAGGTCAAAGGAGAGTGCAGTTGCAATGACCCCCAGCTGGCAGCATACCTCCTGCACGTCAGGAAGCTGGAAAAAGATTCCGAGGTCCTGCATCTATGCCATGTACCCCGAGCTGACAACTCAGTCGCATACGACCTGTCAACAAAGGTTTCTACAGAGGCACCAGTGCCTGTAGGGGTCTTTGCAAGGACGTTATCGTGACCAACCGCCCGAGTTGCTGAATTGGGTGAAGGGGGTGAAGTTAGCACCTCGAAGCTAACAACCCCGGTGGCGCTACAGCCATGGTGCCCTCCAAGGTTTCCATGCGCCTCCAGTAGCTCCGAGCAGCTGGGCGCCCAAGAAGCAGGAGATCAAGGAGGTCCCAATGCATGGATCTCGGAGGTCCGGGACTACTTGAAAGACAACTACCTTCCTGAAGAACATGCCCTGGCAGAACGGATCATGCAGATGGATAAAAGGTACACACTGGTAGAGGGGGATCTCTA
The DNA here is from genome assembly GCA_036927565.1 of Tuctoria greenei. Lineage (NCBI taxonomy): Eukaryota > Viridiplantae > Streptophyta > Magnoliopsida > Poales > Poaceae > Tuctoria > Tuctoria greenei. Next base: position 200,310,671 of record JAYESD010000006.1, read on the forward strand.
CCGGTGTGGCGCCAACGACATCCTACTGCGATGCATTACCTGGGAGGAAGGTTGCAACTTGCTCGCAGAAATCCATGGAGGTGAGTGCGGGAACCACACATTGGCCCGTACGCTGGTCGGCAAAGCCTTTCCGCATGGCTTCTACTGGCCCACAACACTCCAGGATGCCGCTGACATGGTTAAGAGATGCAAGACGTGCCAGTTCCATGCCAAGCAGATCAACACTCCAGCTCAAGCGCTGCAGATGATCCCTCCCTCGTGGCCATTCGCCGTGTGGGGACTGGACATCCTGGGACCTTTCCCGAGAGCTGTCGGAGGATTCCGGCACCTCTACATAGCCATAGATAAGTTCACCAAATGGCCAGAAGCCACCCCAGTCATCACCATTAACAAGCAGTCCGCAGTGAACTTCATCAAGTCGATTGTTTGCAGGTTTGGAGTCCCGAACAGAATCATCACCGATAACAGGACCCAATTCACGAGTGCGACATTTCAAGAATATTGCGAGGACCTTGGGATCCAAGTTTGTTATGCCTCTATCGCCCATCCCAAGAGCAATGGGTAGGTAGAGAGAGCGAACGCCAAAATTCTCAAGGGCCTCCGGACTCGTACATACTCAAGCCTCGAGAAGCATGGTGCGAACGGGGTGGATGAGCTACCATACGCGCTGTGGGCTAGCCGAACATCAACAAGCAGGGCTACGGGAGAAACGCCCTACTTCCAGGTGTACGGGGTGGAGGCCGTCCTTCCCCCAGAGATCACCATGGGCTCCCCCTGTGTTCGGATGTACGACAAAGCCGCGCAGGACCGGTTCCGGCGCGAAGATATCGACCTCGTCGACGAGGGACGCGTACGAGCTACCCTCCGGAACGCACGGTATAGGCAAGCGCTCCGACGCTACCACCAGCAGACTGTGCGCAGTAGGTAGCTCAAGGTGAATGACCTGGTTCTGCGTGAAAGTTTCCTAGAGGGGGGGTGAATAGGCTAAACAACCTGAAATGACTTAATAAAACGAGATTAGAACTCAGGGGGTGGACTAGTCCAGTCCAGGGGCGGACTAGTCCGGTCCTCCTACAGGAAAAAGCCTAAAAAGGGTTTCTAACAAGTTTTAGTCCAATTCTCGTGATGCAAGGTTTGCTAGAATGACTTAGTGAGCCTTAACAAGTTATATGACAAGTATGAAACTAAGGATCACGATGAAACAAGAGTGATGAACAAAACTGATAAAGTTAACCCTAGAAGCAATGAGCAATGAGTGGAAGTAAAGAAAACAAGGGACACAAGGATTTTATCCCGAGGTTCGATCCCACGAAGGAACCTACGTCCCCGTTGAGGAGTCCACGAAGGGCCGGGTTCAACAACCCTTCCCTCACCAAGTTTACCACACGGGCCTAACTTGGTTCTTCCACTATCACAAAGAGTGAATACAAGATTCATTGGGGCTTCTCACAATCTGAGGCTCCCACCACAAATACAATCACAAATTACAAATATTAACTCAAGCCACAGATCACAAAGATTCACAAAGTGCAAGAGATAAAACCGAGAGCCAAAGAGCGGTGTTCTTCCTCTTCTTCACCTCACTAAACCCTAATCCACACAAGAATTAGTTTTAGAGGGAATGTAGGCAAGAAGGAGGCTTTTGGAGGCTCAAGGTTGTTGTGGCGGCGCTAGGGTTTCAACTTGCTCAAAAGGTTCTGGTTCAAATGAACCCAAGGGTCCTCTATTTATAGAGGTCCCAAGCCCATACTGCTGACTTCAGCAGATGGGCGGACTAGTCCGGCCTACAGCCCGGACTAGTCCGGCCTAGGGGACCACTGACGTCCCTGACAACTATCGCACTATGCAGCAATCGTCACACTACCCGCCAAACTTCAAATTCAAACGGTCACTTCAACAACGGACTAGTCCGGCCCTCATCGGACTAGTCTGATCTCACACAGAACCTTTTGTTCTGTGTGAAAACAGACTAGTCTGAAGACCACGGACTAGTATGGCCCCCAGGGCGAACTAGTCCGGCCATCCCAGACTTAGTCTCTGAAGCACCAACTCCTCTCAAACCCGAACTAGTCCGGCCCCCAGGGCAGACTAGTCCGATCTCAGTCAGGACCTCTTGGTCCAGACCAAAATGGACAAGTCCATGGTTTTGGGACTTAGACCCCAAAACCCACTCCACGACTACCCGGACTAGTCCATCCCGCTACGGACTAGTCCGAACTCAGTCAGACCCTTCTGGTCCGGCTGAAAATGGACTTGGCCGGCAAGGGGCGGACTAGTCCGGCCCTACTGCTAGACTTCTTCCAACTCTTTTCTCTCAATGGGTTTGACCTCTAAACCGCTTTGAGCTCCCAACTTGATCTCAATGCACTTTACACACACATCCTCACACGTATTTGGCTAGTCCAAACTCGACACACTAGAAACCCTAGTTTCTCCTTTTTGAGTTGACATCGCCGTTTTCATCCTTTTCCTTTTTGATGGATTGTGCTTCCACTTAAGTCCACACCTGTGCTTAAGATCACTGAGCTCATTAGTCACTTAATTGTCGTCATCAATCATCCAAAACCCACGGAGATCCTAGATGCACTTTCAATCTCCCCCTTTTTGGTGATTGATGACAACACATTAAGTCTTCATACAAAAGAGTATAAATTTGTGGTTTTCATAACGTGCGGGTGTATGAGTGACTCCCCCTCAATGAATGCATCATAAAAGAGAGATTGAGGAAGTCCTTCATACATACACACGTTATGGTGGGGTGCCTACGTGTTGTGCTCAACAATTTGTGACAAGACATAATAAGTATGAATGTGATCAAAAGATAGACATTCAAAGCATCATATTGATATTGAACATTCAAACCATAGTCTTGCACAAATTTAAACATCCGACATGACATAAATATTACAATAAGGAGTGCAACATGTCCAAGGATCCAAAATAAAGGGATACAACTAATTACCCACAACTAATTACCCTCCTTTCTAACTCTCCCCCGTCTAACTCCCATCTAACTCTCCCCCTTTGGCATCAAGACACCAAAAAGGAAAAGAAGAGGGGGAACTCGAACCCTTAACCACTCAGATGTCGCTGTCTACACTATCATCGGCCCCAACATCGGAGTCGCTCTCCGTGGCCTCCGGGTCCTCGTGATCTTCGTCGTCATTGTCGGAGGCACGAGCCGAAGGAGCTGCCTGGGAAGAGCTCCCGTCCTCTTGAAGCTGGGCGAGATCGTCGGGGGTGAAGTCGGGGAATGGTGTGATCTCCCCCTCGCTCGCCTCCAGAGAGGACATAGGAACCTCCAGCTTGTCACACACCGCCTTGAGGTACTTCTCTTGGAGCTTGTGTGCCCTCTGGTTCCTAATCTCCTGCTTCTGGCAGGAAGTGAAGATAGCCTTGAAACACTTAAAGAAGGTGCTCGTGGACTGAGGTGGAGGCGGGGAAGATGGTGCCACAGGCCGAGAAGCTGGCATCACCGAGGAGGAGGGAGGTTCTGCATTCTTCCGGCGTGGAGGAGGCGGGACAGCAGGGGTGTCTGAGGATGGAGCGGGCGATGAGTCACATCCTTGACGAAGGTCACGCCCGACACCTTCTCAATGAGATACACGATGTAGGGGGCATACCCGCAAGCACGGTTGGGGGTATGCGAGATGTTGAAAATGTAGTCGAAGATGTAGTCGACGAGATTGAACTTCTCCTCCCCATCAATGAGAAGTAGCAGGTGCCTCAGGTTGCCTTGTATCACCCCTGCGTCACCATCCTTTGGTGATATGGTCCGCCTCAGAATCCTGTTGAGAATGTTGTAGAAAGGCTTGATGTTGCGAGCAAGTCCTGGCTCATAGGACACATGGCTCAGGTACATGTAGTCCAACTGATCTCTGTCAACGGCCTTGAGGTTATATATGATGATCTCATGGTCCAAATGAGCCTCAAGACCTAGAATCTTTGCAAACTCCTCAAATGTGACTGAGAGCTGCTCGCCATGCGTCATCCATATGATCCTTCTATCACCAGAGGTGGTGAAGTAGACGGTGGAATAAAACTGCAGGATGACTTTGACATTCTAGTCATACTTGAATCCCATGATGTTCTTGAGCACATGGCGCTCAGCTGCTTCAATGACCGCATCAAAAGCAGAATGTTGCTTCTTGGCCATGTACTCCCAGTCTACCCACTGTGCTTCAATCACAAGCTTCTTCATGCTCTGGTATACGAGACGGTAATAATCACAATGAAATTCACACCAAAACCGAGGGTCGGCGGTGCTCCTTTCATACTTGTACACTTTGTCCGTCCTGAGCCTTCTTGCTTTCTCGGCTCCCTTTCCATGGAAAACATTTGCAGCCATTTCACGCTGCCTGTTGGGATTCCTCTCGGGAGTGTGCACCTCCAGGGGCCAATCGGTTTGGCCTTCCCTTTCTCCTTGATAGAGATGCCCTTGACCTTCGCAACCGGGACCTTTACTGTGTGCTTCTTCTTCTTGGGCTCCACGGGAGCCGGAGCCTTGCCCTTCTTCGGATCTCGCTCGATCCGGCATTCAGCAATTTCTCCTTGGGCTGGCTCCTTGCCCTTCTCCTTCTCTCCAAGGGTCACAAGTCTCTTCCGCTTGGAGACTTGTGCAGCAGCGGCCTGAGAGTTATGAGCCTCGGTGCTCCTCTCTCTTCTTCTTTCGGAGTTCCTTGAGGGACTCCTCAATGGCCCGAGCCATTGCTTCATCTTCGTTGTAGGCCAAGCTTGCAGCCCTTTCTTGTTGCTTCTTGGCTGCTATAGCTTTCTCATGCTACTCGAGATACTTCTCGACAGCCTCAACTTTGGCTCTTGCTCGTTCTTTGGCGAGGCGAAGTTGCTCCGCCTCCCACTCGGGGTTAGTGGGGGGAGAAGCGGAACGACGAGGAACGGCCTTTTCAGCTAAAAAGAATAGAAGCCATAAGATAGTAGGTCAAGGAGTTGGAATAATGCGAAAGAAATCTCGAGAAACGACCAAAGTTGGAGTTTGACCTATGTACACCGACCGGACTTGTCCGCCCCAGGGGCGGACTAGTCTGCCTGGCACCGGACTAGTCCGGTTTACACAGGTTAAACCCTAACTCTAATGATTTTTCGAGAAATTTTGGAATCAACTCGCAATATTCCTAGGCTATGATCACAAGGTCACTAGAAGTAACTTTAATGAAGAGGCATCTATCAAAAACTCAATGAATCAAGAATGAGGCAAGTTTTTGAAAAGTGGGGGATACCTCTTCAAATCTTGAGAAATCGACGGAATCAGCGATGGATCGCATCGCGAGTGATTGGGGAAAGCTTCCCACACCTCCGGGGCTTCCAATGCATGGATTGGAAACGATTTTTGGTGGTTGGAATCGAAAATCACCAAAAGAGGGTGGTTTCGCGCGCGTGGGAGAGAGAGAAAGCCAAAAGAAGAAGTGGAGGGGTCGGCTGCTTCCTGAGGGTTTAAGTCCCTAGAGGCCAGACTAGTCCGGTTAAGGGCCCGGACTAGTCCGGACAGTGGACCAACCCCGGACCAGTCCAGATCCGGACTTGTCCGGCCAGAGGGCAGACTAGTCCGGTACAGGGAGGCTGAAAACATATATATTTGAGTTTTAGCCACTATAGATGATCCTTTTGGACATATTGCCACACCAAAACTTTATGAATATGGTCAGTAAGCATTCAACATTCAAATTATGACCATAAATCACAAAGTCACTAGTTTTTCAAATATTTTGAAGAAAATCGAGATAGAGATGAAATTTTCAACCACATGCATTCTTTTGAATAAGGCAAAAGGTAAACATTCAGATGTGCATGTTTCAAGCCACATTTCGAGAATCTAAGATATTGAGCTCACTCCTAAGCTCACAAAATCGCTTCTCATCTGGGGGCTTGGTGAATATGTCGGCTAGTTGGTTCTTGGTTCTCACATGGGAAATTACTATATCCCCCTTTAAGGAGTGATCTCTCAAGAAATGGTGTCTAATATCTATGTGTTTGGTCCTTGAATGCTCAACTGGATTATGGGCTATTTTGATGGCGCTCTCATTGTCACATAGGAGAGGAATATGGCACAAGTTTATACCATAATCCCTTAGAGTTTGTCTCATCCAAAGAAGTTGTGCACAACAACTTCCGGCTGCAACATACTCCGCTTCGGCTGTGGAGAGAGCAATGGAATTTTGTTTCTTAGAGGACCAAGACAATAATGATCTACCAAAAAATTGGCATGTCCTGGATGTGCTTATTCTATCAACTTTGCACCCCGCATAATCCGCATCGGAATAGCCAATGAGGTTAAACTTGGATCCTTTGGGGTACCAAAGTCCTAGGCTAGGTGTGTGAACTAAATATCTAAGAATTCTCTTCACGGCGGTCATGTGACACACCTTAGGTGCAGCATGAAAACGTGCACACATACACACACTAAGCATAATATCTGGTCTAGATGCACAAAGATATAACAAGGATCCAATCATGGAACGATATACCTTTTGGTCCACATTTGGACCGTCTTCGTTTAGGTCTAAGTGTCCATTTGTTGCCATTGGAGTCTTGATGGGTTTGGCCTTGTCCATGTCAAACTTCTTTAATATGTCTTGAGTGTATTTTGTTTGACTTATGAATGTGCCTTCTTTGAGTTGCTTGACTTGAAAACCTAAAAAGAACTTCATCTCCCCCATCATGGACATCTCAAATCTCTCTGTCATTATCTTAGAAAACTCATCACAAAACACTTTGTTAGTAGAACCAAATATAATGTCATCGACATATATTTGGAACACAAAGAGATCATCATTAAAATGCTTTGTAAAGAGAGTGTACTCAGCCTTTCCTATCTTAAAACCATTTTGAACTAGAAAGTCTCTAAGACACTCATACCAAGCTCTAGGAGCTTGTTTGAGGCCATAGAGAGCCTTACGCAATTTGAAGACATGGTTTGGGAATTCTTGGTCTTCTAAGCCCGGTGGTTGTTCCACATAGACTTCCTCCTTGATTGAGCCATTTAGGAACGCACTCTTGACATACATTTGGTAGAGCTTAAAATCCTGGTGAGTAGCAAAAGCAAGTAATATACGAATTGATTCTAGCCTAGCTACGAGAGCAAAGGTTTCATCAAAATTCAAACCTTCGACTTTTGAGTACCCCTTGGCCACAAGTCGTGCCTTGTTCCTTGTTACAACACCATGTTCATCTTGCTTGTTGCGGAACACCCACTTGGTGCCCACAACATTTGCTTGTGGACGCTTGACAAGCTCCCAAACTTTGTTCCTTTCAAAGTTGTTAAGCTCCTCTTGCATGGCCACCACCCAATCCGGGTCTCTCAAGGCATCTTCAACCTTATGGGGCTCCAAAGAAGAAACAAAAGAGTAATGTTCACAAAAATTTGCAACGCGAGAACGAGTGGTTACCCCTTTAGTGATATCTCCTAGTATGTTATCAACGGGGTGATCCCGTTGAACACTTTGATGCACATGAGGATGTGGAGGTTGAACTCTTGAGTCATCATCATCTTCTTCTTCTTCTTGATCTCCCCCTTGATGAATGCCTCCCCCTTGACTTTCGTCTTCTTGATCGTTTTGAGGTGCCACTTGTTCATCTTCAACTTGATCGCGTGGGGAGTGGCTTGCATCATCTTGTTGTTGGTCACTTGAGCATTGAGGTTGTTCTTGTGGTCGAACATCTCCAAGTGCCATTCTCCTAAGAGCTTCTTGTGGAGAGTCTTCTTGATCTAGTACACTTTGATCAACTTGCTCCACTTGGGAGCCATTAGTTTCATCAAACACCACGTCGCGTGCTATTTCAACAATACCAGAGGTTTTGTTGAAGACACGATAGGCGTGGGTGTTTGAGTCATAACCGAGCAAGAAACCTTCATCGGACTTTGAAGCAAACTTTGAAGTCCTAGGCTTCTTGTTGAGAATATAGCACTTGCTCCCAAAAACACAAAAGTAAGAGACATTGGGTTTCTTACCAACTAGAAGCTCATAGGGAGTCTTCTTGAGGAGGCGGTGGAGGTATAATCGGTTGACGGCATGGCAAGCGGTGTTAACCGCCTCCGCCCAAAACCGATCCGATGTCTTGTACTCATCAAGCATTGTCCTTGACATCTCGATGAGTGTCCTATTCTTCTGTTCCGCCACCCCATTTTGTTGAGGGGAGTATGGAGCTGAAAATTCATGCTTGATGCTCTCCTCATCCAAGAATTCTTCCACTTGAGTGTTCTTGAATTCGGAGCCGTTGTCACTTCTTATAGCTTTGATTCTTGAGGCGAACTCATTTTGAGCTCTCCTCAAGAACCTCTTGAGGACACCGTGAGTTTAACCCTTATCATGCAAGAAGAACACCCAAGTGAAACGAGAAAAATCGTCAACAATAACAAGACCATATTTGTTACCGCCAATGCTAATGTAGGTTATTGGGACGAAAAGGTCCATATGTAGCAGCTCCAACGGTCTTGTTATCGTCATGATGTTCTTTGAGGGGTGTTGAGCTTCCACTTGCTTCCCAGCTTGGCAAGCACTACATGGCCTATCCTTTTCAAAGACAACATTCTTCAAACCATGAATGTGCTCGCCCTTAAGAAGCTTTTGTAAATTCCTCATCCCAACATGAGCTAGTCGTCTATGCCAAAGCCATCCCATGTTGGTTTTCGCCATTAAGCATGTGTCAAGTTGAGCTTTATCCGAGGCAAAATCCACAAGATAAAGCTTTCCCTTGAGCACACCCTTAAAGGCGATTGAGTTATCACTTCTTCTAAGGACACTCACACCCTCATTAGTGAAAACACAATTATACCCCTTGTCACATAGTTGTGGTATGGACAACAGGTTATATACAAGAGAATCAATATGTAAAACACTAGAGAGAGTATGTTGGGGAGAAATGATAATTTTACCGGAGCCCAAAATTTTCCCTTGGCTATTGTCCCCAAAGAGGATTCCTTCATTTGGATCATCATGTTCCTCATACTCCTCGAACATCTTCCTCTCTCCGGTCATGTGGTTTGTGCACCCACTATCGAGCACCCATTTGGATTCACCAGAGGAGTGTGCCTACAAAACAAGATTATGCCTTCCTTTTAGGTACCCAAGCGGAGTTGGGTCCTTTGACGTTAGTAGTGAGGCATTTGGGCACCCACACGCAAGGCTTGGGGCTCTTGCGGAGTGGCCCGACATATCTAGCATATACTTTGCCATTCTTATTCCTCATCAAAACATATGATGCATCAAAATAATGAAATAGAGGATGCGGTTCAGATTTAGGCAAGTAGTTGCTAGTTGAAGTGTTCTTCTCAATTTTAGTTGGTGATGAGCTTCCTTTGACAAAGACAATCAAGTCTTTGCCATACTTGGAGGTTTTGGCATTTTGCTTTCCACCCCTAGTATAACCAAGACCATCCTTGACATTGAGAGGTCTTGTGTTGGTGTATGCACTCCGTGCATATGCCACCTTCTCTTTGTCAAAGATGCCACCCTTAGGTGCTTGCTTGCATTGAGTCAACTTAAGCTCATCCTTTAATTTAAGAATCAAGTTAGAACATTTGCAAGTTGATATTGCTTTGGATGCAACTTTTGAGGAGGATGAGCTTTTGGAGGAAGAGGCTACATTAGTCAAGGGACTCAACTTGAGTCTCAAGGATCTTGTTAACTTTTGCCAAGTTGCCAAGTTCGTCCTTGAGCTCAATGGTTGTCTACTCAAGACTTGAGCATGTTTTCTTGCTTAGAGCAAGTTCATGCTCCAACGCCTTGCTCTTCTCTCTCTCAAGCTCAAGGAGCTCAATGAGCTCTTTACATCTTTCCTTTTCTTGGATAAGCAAGTCGTCTTGCCTATCTATGAGCTCCTCCTTCTAAAAAATCTCATCAGAAAGCAATTTCATTCTTCGCAATGTGCTCTTACTTATATCATTAAACATGTGTTCATTTTCGCTAGCACTATCAAAATCATCATGAGAGGATATGGATGAGGATGAGTTAGAATTAACCTTTCTCCTTCCTTGTTTTGCCATGAGGCAAGTTGGCTCGTGGTCGTAGAGATTGGGGAAGAGCTTGCTTCCCTTGGAGCTCCTCCGATGGCTATGGTTGCCATCTTCTCCTCATCTTCGGACGAGGAGGACTCATCGTTAGAGTCCCACTCCTCGCCTATGTGAGCATGACCGGAGGGCCTCTTCTTCTTGTAGAACTTCTTCTCTTGTGGCTTGCCCTCCTTCTTCTTCTTGTCATCTTCATGTGGGCAATCTACAATGAAGTGCCCGTACTCGCCACAATTGTAGCAAGCACTCTTGCTTTTGGGCCTTGCCTTTTCCTTGCCTTTACTCTCATGCTTGTAACCTCCTTTTATTCTCCTCATCATCCTCTTAAAGTTGTTGATGAAGAAGGCCTCTTCCTCATCGGTGTCAAGGCTCTCCTCATCATCTTTGTCTTGCTCTTTTGAGGAGGTTGTTGCTTTGAGTGCAATATTCTTCATCTTCGAGGCGGTGAACCTTTGGAGGTCATTGTAAAAGAGCACCTCCTTCTCCATGATCTCGTGGTTGATGATCCTTCCAAGGACCTCCTCTGGGGTCATTTTGGCAAACCCCGGGCTTTCTCGGATCATGGAGCAAAGAGAGACGTTTCTAGGCATGAATGCCCGAATCATCCTCTTCACCACCTCGTGGTCCGTCCACTTGGTACAGCCATAATATCTACTCTTTTTGATGAGTATCTTTAGGCGGTTGTACATCTCTTGGGGATATTCACCATCCATAATGGCAAACCTCCCGAGCTCTCCTTCTATGAGCTCAATCTTAGCTTCTTTCACGACTCGGTTGCCATCATGAGCCGTCTTGAGAGTGTCCCAAATGTCCTTGGCCACCTCAAGCCCATCCACTCGGTTGAACTCATCTCTTGAGAGAGATGAGATGATCACTCCAGCCGCTTGAGCATTGCGGTGAAGGAGCACGGCTTGCTCTGGAGTGATATCTTCTTTATTCTTAGGGATGTGCACCTCGGTCAACACAATTTTTGCCATAGTGAGGGGTTGAGTGACACAAGGTGGATCTTCATGTTGTGCTTCCACATCCCATAGTCGGTTCCATTGAATTGGGGAGACTTCCCCAATGGGATGGAAAGATAGTGGTTGTTGGAGACAAGGCGTTCATAGTTGTAGCCTTGTTGGTTGTAGTTCATTGTGCCACTCGATGTGGAGGTTGAGGTGTCAACCTTGGGAATCTTCAACTTCTCTCGAAGTTTCGCCTTGAGCTGGCGAATCTCTTCGTCATCCGTTGACTTGTCTTGATAGAAGAGGATCTCTTCTGGGGTTGCTTGGACCTCACTGGTTGAGAGTTCTTTGTACCCCACTCCGGCCATCTTCTCTCCGAGTTGTTAAACTCTTTTGGGAGAGTTCTCCTCTGATACCAATTGAAAGTTGCCTAGAGGGGGGTGAATAGGCTAAACGACCTGAAATGACTTAATAAAACAAGATTAGAACTCAGGGGGCGGACTAGTCCGGTCCAGGGGCGGACTAGTTCGGTCCTCCTACAGGGAAAAGCCTAAAAAGGGGTTCTAACAATTTTTAGTCCAATTCTCGTGATGCAAGGTTTGTTAGAATGACTTAGTGAGCCTTTACAAGTTATATGAAAAGTATGAAAAACTAAGGATCACGATGAAACAAGAGTGATGAACAAAACCGATAAAGTTAACCCTAGAAGCAATGAGCAATGAGTGAAAGTAAAGAACACAAGGGACACAAGGATTTTATCCCGAGGTTCGATCCCAGGAAGGAACCTACGTCCCCGTTGAGGAGTCCACGAAGGACCGGGTTTAACAACCCTTCCCTCACCAAGTTTACCACACGGGCCTAACTTGGTTCTTCCACTATCACAAAGAGTGAATACAAGATTCGTTGGGGCTTCTCACAATCAGAGGCTCCCACCACAAATACAATCACAAATCACAAATATTGACTCAAGCCACATATCACAAAGATTCACAAAGTGCAAGAGATCAAACCGAGAGCCAAAGAGTGGTGTTCTTCCTCTTCTTCACCTCACTAAACTCTAATCCACACAAGAATTAGTTTTAGGGGGAATGTAGGCAAGAAGGAGGCTTTTGTAGGCTCAAGGTTGTTGTGGCGGCGCTAGGGTTTCAACTTGCTCAAAAGGTTCTGGTTCAAATGAACCCAGGGGTCCTCTATTTATAGAGGTCCCAAGCCCATACTGCTGACTTCAGCAGATGGGCGGACTAGTCCGGCCTACAGCCCGGACTAGTCCGTCCTAGGGGACCACTGACGTCCCTGACAACTGTCGCACTGCGCGGCAATCATCACACTACCCGCCAAACTTCAAATTCAAACGATCACTTCAACAACGGACTAGTCCGGCCCTCACCGGACTAGTCCGATCTCACACATAACCTTTTGTTTCGTGTGAAAACGGACTAGTCTGAAGACCATGGACTAGTCCGGCCTTCCCAGACTTAGTCTTTAAAGCACCGACTCCTCTCAAACCCGGACTAGTCAGGCCCCCAGGGCGGACTAGTCCGATCTCAGTCAGGACCTCTTGGTCCGGACCAAAACGGACAAGTCCGTAGTTTTGGGACTTAGACCCCAAAACCCACTCCACGACTACCCGGACTAGTCCGTCCCGCTACGGACTAGTCTGAACTCAGTCAGACCCTTCTGGTTCGGCTGAAAACAGACTCGGCTGACAAGGGGCGGACTAGTCCGGCCACCTGCACGGACTAGTCCCGCCCTACTGCCAGACTTCTTCCAACTCTTTTCTCTCAATGGGTTTGACTTCTAAACTGTTTTGAGCTCCCAACTTGATCTCAATGCACTTTACACACACATCCTCACACGTATTTGGCTAGTCCAAACTCGACACACTAGAAACCCTAGTTTCTCCTTTTCGAGTTGACATTGTCGTTTTCATCCTTTTCCTTTTTGAGGGATTGTGCTTCCACTTAAGTCCACACCTGTGCTTAAGATCACTGAGCTCATTAGTCACTTAATTGTCGTCATCAATCATCCAAAACCCACGATGATCCTAGATGCACTTTCAGCGATGTCTGCTTTTTCGCGAAGGGAAAAACAAACTCTCCCCCAAGTGGGAGGGTCCTTCCGGGTCACAGAGGTTTGTCGCCCAGGATGTGTCTACCCAGCTACGGAGGATGGACAGCCGGTACCCAACCCATGGAACATCGAACACCTCTGTAAGTTCTATCCATAACCAAGGGTCATTCCTCATGTAAAGTTTGTTCTTCCCTATGAGAGGTTATAATGAAAAAGTTGTTTGCCCTACCCTGGAATGCCTTGTTCATTTGAAATTATCTTTATTTCTTATGAATGATGTCACACATTTGCCATTAGCTCTTCACCTAGCATGGGTGTGGTCAATATTTCTTGCGTCTCTACAATAGTGGGAGCGTTGCAGTCCATTTGCCGGCGGGACACTTTGGGTACTTACTCAAGTCCCCCACAATGGCAATGGAATGTGAGACAAGCGACACTAATAGAGCATAGGCAAGAGATTGACTCGAGAGCGGAATTACCTTTTGTCTGTCATATGCGCAGGTCCCTAAGGTACAACCCCTAAGCTCCTGAGTGGAATTATAGGAGGTTTGGTGTCGACATCCTACCGAGATCGTGGGTGTTGTAGGAGCTCTCAAAGCCCGACAACCCCAGGGGGCCAGGCGGTGTGTGGCGTCTCCTACGAAGGTCGTGGGCATTGCCGGAGCTCCTAAGCTCCGACAAGCCCAGGGGGCCCGGCGGTGGCATCCCCCGTGGAGATCACGAATGTGCCGGAGCTCCTAAGCTCCGATCTCCCACGAAGGTCATGGGCGTTGCCGGAGCTCCTAAGCTCCGATAAGCCCAGGGGGCCCGGTGGTGGCATCTCCCATGGAGATCACGAATGTGTCGGAGCTCCTAAGCTCTGACAGCCCTAGGGGGTCGGTGTTCCCGAAGCAAGTGCTAGTTCCTTTTGGTACAAGCACATAACCAGAGTTGCGTACATACACCAAGAAACAGGACTCAGAAATATCAGAACCAAAGACCAAGAGGACTCCATTCATTAAAAGATTTTCTTACAAAGTTGGAGACATACAAGGAGGAGCAAGAGAAGAAAGGCCTAGGTCCTATGGATAGCTGAGGCGAAGGCTTCGGCGGCCTCATGAATGCTCTCTCAGACAGTGTCCAGCTCTGCCGCGATGGGCCCCTCGACTGCTGGACTTAGGGGGAAGTGCCGGTCCCGGCTCCGGTAGCACGCCAGCATGTATTCGACGACAGTCTTGGTCAGGGACCTCCCCTCCGTCTCCAGCTGTTCGGCAACGATGTCGACCACCGCGTCGAGCTTGCTGCCAACGGAGCCAAGAGCTGCCAGAGCGTTGTGTAGCTCCGACACCGGGCCGGCCGGACGTACAGGGCTGAGGCCAAACTGTGCTAGTGCTCCATCTGCCCGTCCCAGGAAGTCCCACACTCGCTGGGACTCGACCGCTCTCGAGCCCTAAAACTCTTCTAGAGCTCTCCTAGTGGCCGCCAACTCCGCACCCTCCTTCGCGAGGCACTCGACCTCCTTGTTGTGCTTATGGATGCTCTTGGCAAGCTGCCGCTCGCGATCAGTAAGCTCAGACTCCTTGACAGAGATGCGGTTTCGGCGCTCCACCAAGTCCTCCTCCCGACCCCAGACAGTGGCTTCCCTGGCAAAGACGTTGGTCTCCCGCTCATTGAGGCTTTGCCCCCGCTTCCAGAGCCTGTCTGCTTCAAGCTTACACCACCCGTCAAACTGTTCGCGACGGTCCGCCAAGCTCTGCTCGCCCGCCGACAACTTCCGGGAGAGCTCCTCTTCTCTCCGAGTCAGGTCCTCCAGCTCCTCGGCGAGCTTGGACTCACCCAAGTCGAGCTCCTGCTGGCGCTTCTGGAGGGTCTCATGCCAAGTGGTTAGACCACTTTGGCGCTGGTCCTCAGCTCTGTGGCATTCCACAGCTTCCTCATAAATCTTCTGGGCCTTCTAGTCGATAGCCTCGAGGGTAGCCTCCCTCGTGTTGAGAAGCCCGCTTTGCTCGGCCAGCCGGGATTCCTCACCCTTGACCCATTCTTCATGCTGACGGAGCCCCCTACGCTCCTCGCCCAGAGCCTTGAGGTTTTGCTCGAAAGACGCGACAACTTGTTGAAAGCTGGAGCGAGCATTGTCAATGGCGAGCTCCAGAGGAATGGGCGCTGGACCGGATAGGGGCACTCCGGCCCCCGTCTCCACAAGTTGTCCACCGTCATCCGGGAGGGGCTACCTTGTGAAGGCGGCAGCACTTGCGGGCTCAAGACACCTGGGGCCTCTGCCGGACCCTTCGGTGCAACTGCAAACGCTTCTGGCTCTACCCCCGACGCCTGAAAAGCGAGGCATGTGCCCGAAGCCTCCGCGGTTGGAAGCACATCCACGGGCACGCTAGATGCCGCTGTCTGAGGCACTAGGGTGGGAGCCGATACTTCAACCACCGCCGGGACAGCCTCCCCAATTGCTGCAGCAGTAGATAGGGGGGTCGACTCTTTTACCGCCCCCGGCTCGCCAGCCGGAACCCCCTCAGCGCCTTACAAGGGGGTCGGCCCCTTGGCTACGTCCGGCTGAGACACCGGGACCCCCTCGAGAGATGGCACAGGAGCTGACTCCTCGGTAGCACTCGGCACCAAGGGCGGGGATACCGACGACTCCTGGTCCGACTGGAGCTCCGAAATCCCCTCGGAGGATGGCGCGGGAACCAACTCCTCTGTGGCCCCCCGGCACCAAGACCAGGGCTTCCGCCGACTCTTGAGCAGGGCTGACGTTTAGCACCTCCACCTCTATCGGGGCCTCGGGGGCCACTAGCTTCGCCGCTGGAGCTTCGGTCGCCCCCACATCAACAGCTGGAGCCTCCGGATCGGCCGCAGTCGCGCTTGGGGTTGGAACTGCCCTTGTCTCGACCGGGGCCTCCGCTGTCGCCTGGGCATGTGCATGAGTAGGGGCTGAAGCGCCTACCTGCTCGACCCCCTGTGACGTCGGGGGTACGACGGCTGTCTCACCATCCTTGGAAGCGCTGCACAACCAAGAGAGAAACGTTTAAAGGGAGACCTTGACCTGAAGAAGGACCGAAGCGGGGAGTTTGGTTGCTTACCTTGGGAAGCCCCAAGTGCCACGGAGACGGAGCCTTTTTGGGGCAGGGCCGGAGCCGGTGCCTGAAGGACCCGACGTGGTCGGAGCCTCAGGCCTCTCAGGAGCTTGGGCCGGAGCCGGAGCTGGGACCTCCCTGGCCGGAGTAGCCTCTATTTGAAGGGAACCTTCGGAGCTTGGTCTCTTACTTGGAACCATGGCGGGAAGTGGCCCCCTAGAGCCGGCGCCCGCAGGAGGCCTCAGAGCCGGATGGGGTAGCTCGCCGGAGGTACCGACGTGACTTCCGTCACCCCGCACCAGTTTCCTCTTGCTGGTGGAAGGTTCCACCAAGGCCTCGCCCTTGCTGGAGCTTGCGACTCCGCCCCCTTGGCCAAAGGGAACTGGGGCTGAACCTCTGGAGGTCCCCGGGGCGCTGGTTGCCGGAGGAGCCCTCCTAGCCGCGACCCCTATGTCATCCAGCCTTGGCATCAGTTTCTGGAGCTCCCGGCAGAAATCAGGAACCATGTTCAGAGGTGGAAAGGATGTTGGAGGCACCAGAGACTCAAGTGAGATACTGGGCTTGCTCTGGAACTTCTTTAGCAAGTCCTTCAGTCATTTGTCTTTTACCTAGGTGTCCGCATCCCGCGGTGTGAATGTCCACCCCATCCGTTCCCTAAACTTCAGTGGCGCCCACCTGTTCCTTAGGAAGTTCCCAAAGACCATCTGGGGGGTCACTCCGCCATCTACACAGCCTTCGATCCTGGCCACAACGGGCTTGTACGCCGACGGAAGCTCTGGGACCTCGTTCTAGAGGTCCATGTCCACGTTCGGAAGGCACTCAGGCAGCTCCAGCTTCTCGTGCCAGTCCACGGTGATGATCACCCACTCCTTCTTCCACTCATCCCATTTACCGGAGGAAAAGGTGTCCAAGTACTTGAAAGGGGTCCGCTTCCGCTTCACGAAGTAGTACATCCCGATCAACTCGTTCACCTTCCCGGTAGTCTGTAGAGTGAAGACATTTCGGAAGAGCTCCAGACTGGGCCGTACCCCCACCCACATCTCGCAGAAGTGGACGAAGATAGAGACTAGCAGGATGGAGTGGGGCCCGAGGAAGTGTAGCTGGATGCCGTAGAACTCCAGCAAGGTCATCAAGAAGGATGAGAAGGGGGGAAGCAGGCTGACCATGGCGTACCCCTGGAAGAAGACCATGTCGCCGATATTCTTCTTCTCGAAAGGGAGTTCGTCAGTGCGGATCCTGCCGTCGAAGGACTCATGGGACCATCCCATGTAGGC
Organism: Tuctoria greenei; assembly: GCA_036927565.1. Taxonomy (NCBI): domain Eukaryota; kingdom Viridiplantae; phylum Streptophyta; class Magnoliopsida; order Poales; family Poaceae; genus Tuctoria; species Tuctoria greenei. Next base: position 200,328,048 of record JAYESD010000006.1, read on the forward strand.
CCGAAACTTTTTTAGCCCCTTCTCGGTCTTGATCTTGCTGGCGGGGAGACCCAACTCCATGGCGACAAGACGGAGGTCAGAAAGGTTGGATGAGCAGAGAGCTAGGGTTCGAAGCTGAAGGATGCGAGAAGGCAGCAATGGATCAAAGTGTGGGTGCAAATGGAGGTGTGAAGAGTATGTGACATGTGCTAGTCTCTTCCTTAAGTACGGGTCCGTGGTGTTGGGAAGGAAACCGCTGGCACCAAGATATTGGGGCTACCCGCCTTATGACTGCAGGACCAAGAGACTGAACCGGCGGGAAGGCCAAGTGGCCGCCTCAAGGTAGCTGTTTTCATAGGTGAGAATTCAAAACTCTAGCACGAAGACTTAATGGGCGCATAGAACTGAAACAAATTTCGTATCGGGAACCGGCGCCAGTCAGTGGAGCAATATCTGTGAACAAAGATTTTGTCCGCCGCATTGAAGGGAAGTCCTTAAAGCCGCGACACGAAGATTCATAATGGCCCCACCACGGGTATAACTACCTCTCCAAGGAAGTTCCTCCCCGAGATGGGCCCGAGGGCCACTGTTGGTGCCTGGCAAACTGGGTATCCCTGGGTACAGGGATAAATGAACGCTGGGCCCACCGCCCACGGGGGCGAGGCCTGACATGGGCCCAGAGGGCTACGTGGCAAGTGGTACAGTAGCATCTCCCATCGAGGGAAAGTCCAGTGCCTCCACGCCGACCCCAGCCCTGGGCCCACCACCTTGCCGGGGGATGATCCGGCGAGGCCGCTAGGACGGCGGCTCCGGACCTCCCCTCTGGGAAGAGGGTCCGATACTGCGACAATCCCGGCAGCTCCAGACCCAACCTCCTGGACCTAGACGTCCCACTGAGGGTCTGATGCTGCTAGTTCCCGGCAGCTCCGAACCCAACCTCCCGGACCTGGGCGTCCCGCTGAGGGAAGATCCGGGAGGTGCCACGTGTCAGGCGGCACCGAGCCTGAGCTTTCCCACAGAAGGCTCAGAGAAGGGAGGCTGCTCGGGACGCCAAAGCTAGGATTCAAATTCGTAGCCCTGCAGCAGGGTATGGACAGGCGGCACATTGAAGTTGTTGTCAGGGGATAACATTTACTCCCAGATCTTAGGGAGGATTCGGTACGGGGTCACTTGTTGAGCCTCGGGCCCCACTTGTAAGCTGCTTGACCTTAGACTATAAAAGGATCGAGCGGCCACCGACTTAGACAACGCCGCTCAGACTGAGAGACAGACTCAAGCAATACAACATACAAACCACCATGGAGTAGGGTATTACGCTCAGGCGGCCCGAACCACGTAAAACCCATGTGTTCATCGTTCACTGTGCTTGATCTTGTTAGGACTAGCCCCTTGAATACACTTCGAACCTCCGCGGACTACTACCGAGTAGGTCCGGGGGAGGTGTCAGTTTAGACACCTTGACAGAATGCGTCCTAGAAGTTCTAGTAGATGATGGAAATAAGATTAAGTTCTAAAAATGAAGTAAACCTAGATGATCACTAGAAAGTAAGCACTTTGCGGAAATGTAAATAGAGACAATGAACACACGAATTTTCTCCTGAGGTTCGGTTCCACGAGGAAACCTACATCCTCGTTGAGGAACCCACAAATGGTCGGGCCTAACAGCCCTATCCTCGTCAAGACGACTCAAAGGTCAAGTCTTGGATCTTCCACTATCACAAAGATTACAAACTTCCCCGGATCAAGAAATCACGCAAGAAATCTTCGGGGCGATGCCTAACTATCTAGGGGAGAACCCCAAGAGTAACAAACACGCGATCATGAAGAAACTCAGCGAATCAAACGTTGCTCAACCCCCTATGTACTTCTCTTACCAATTCTCACAATCTCTCCTTCACACTTGACAAAAATCTTCGGATTTGGGCTCAAGAGGGTGAAGAACAAGAGAGGAGGGTTTCTTGAGGGCTTGAGGCTGCTCTGAGAGTTTTTGCAGGGCTAGGCTTTGATTGGGGACGAAATGTCCATCAACTTATACTCAAAAGTGTTTTTAGCCATTAGCTGACAGCCCACATCGGACAAGTCTGACCCAAGTTCGGACAAGTCCGACAGACTAGCAACGGAATCTGTACGGCTAATCACTCAAATTTGAATCTGCGTGCAAAAGATGCGCCGAACAAGTCAGACTACCATCGAACAAGTCCGACACACAAGGAGAGGTTTTTCAACTCAGACATCCGAGGCACTGAGCCAAAGAAGTCCACCTCGAACATGTCCGACCCACTTCGGACATGTCTGAAATCGAACAGAGACTTCTCTTGGGTCCAAAAGCATGCTGGGCTCCCCAATAACCGTGCCACATCAGCTCTCATCTCACGATTCCCATTCAATTTTGAAACCAAGACATTGTCTCTGCCTGAAAAACGGCATCCTAATAAACCTCCTGCATGCGCTCTCGCCGCCGGCGAGGCCCTGCCCTGCCGATGCCTCCCACCTGAAATCGAAGGCCAAACCTCATTTTCATGATCAGAAGACCTAGTATCCTCTCCATCAAACGATGCATGAAGACTAGACACCATCGCTGGCGCCGACCTTCGTCTAGCCCGAGAGGATGTCTGAATGTCCTCGCACCATGCCGGTAAACTCCAATGAGTACGGACTTCTACTGCTGAATTCGACGAGTCCGAATGTTCCTCTTCATCTGTAGAGCGATCGCCATTGATATTCCTGATTCTGAGAGCCTCGTTGCCATGCTTGCATTGTCACTGCTGAATTCCAGACGATGCAGTCACGAACAAGGATCTTGCAAGCTCCTCCTCCTCTCGAATATGCGTTTATTCCGCATTAATCTTTGTCGTGAGTGTCGTCGGGGCCAAAGTTAACCTTCTTATCCTCAGTTTGTCCTTTCTCCTCATGTGCTGTTTGTGCACAACAAAGACCGAACGGGACCAAGTGAAAAGAAGAAACAGCGTCAACGAACCTGAGCGACGCCGGCAGCTACATTGCCATTCACGTAGCTGCCGACGTACCCATGAGTTGGATCACCGCTTCTTTAGATGCTCCACCGCGCGTCAGCAGCCGGCAGTCGCGTCCTTCACCCCTGCTAGCTGTCGCTTCTTGCAAACAGATAGACTTCAAAATTAGTACTGCAGTTCAGAAAAAAAAATCAGCAACTTATTCCTCTATTAACTCGCACGTACGCTTTACATGACACACCACGCTCCCTCTCTAGTACGTTTTTTAGATAATTGCTTTTAGTAGGCATGATTTTCCTCGTGCGATTTGTTCGTCCCACTGCGTGATTGTGGTGGATTAATTAGCTGTTCTAATGTAGCTAGATGCTTGCGTCAGTAATAATTAGGGTGCTTTGTGATTTTTATTTAGGTGTCGCCTGTGCGGCGTTAGGCTATTGTAGCTGAGTATGAGGGAGATTAACAAATACTCTAGTTGGCTTTGGGAGCGGAGATAACAAATACTAAAGGAGGCCTCGTGTTGCACGCTTCCGTTCGTTTTTGTATTGTAAAAAGTGACGTGCCAACGCCGCGTGCCGCCGCGACGAGCCAAACGGCTCCTCCCGTGCCGCACTCCACTCGTATCGCGTTTGCGTTCCTGCCATAATCAGCCGTTCAGCCGCATCATCGTTTCTTCTCCGGACAAGCTTCTTCTGTCGCGTAGGCCCAATTTTTTCTTCCGTTCGGCCCAATCTCTTCTCCCCTGCGAACTGGTTTGTTTCCCCATGCTGGCCGGAGTAGGTTTCTTACGCGCGGGCCGAAAGTGAATTTTTCCGTTGGACCAAAAGTGGAGTCTTGGTGCAGCGGTAAAGCTGCTGCCTTGTGACTATGAGGTCACGGGTTCGAGTCTTGAAAACAGTCTCTTACAGAAATGTAGGAAAAAGCTGCGTACAAAAGACTCAAATGGGTCGGACTCTTCTTCGGACTCTGCACAAGTGGGAGCTACATGCACCAGGCTGCCCTACCAAAAGTGAATTTTTCGTTGCTGCATATTCTTTTACAAGGCCCGAGAGTGCAATTCTTCATTTGAGTATGAAGTGGTCAAAATGTTGGATCACTAAAATGGAATCCTCAAAAGAAAACTAAAACAGAAAATGTTGAACCACTATAGTCGTTGTGACGTTGTCAAAGAATGGTTGGTAACTTGGTGAAGCATCTTCAAGAGTCCCATAAAGTTAGCTCATAAAACTTTTTCTCTTCTCTAACAGTTCCCCATAAAGTGGATCTAAAAACAGTTCTAATTAGGCACAATAACATTTAGAGGTAATACAATGTTACTTCTCAAAGAAGGATTAGGACTTCTAATTTTTCCTCTATTTATAGCTACAAATATAAAAGATCTACAGGCAACTAAAATATTAATATAGATGCTTTATAGTCTTGTTACAAACGTTTTACACTAATGGTTAAATTTAGAGGATGTTTTTTTTCGTCTTTTAGGGTTGGTCAAAATAATTACTACTTTGTTTACTGGTTTGCAAATGCATAACGAATCGGGAAACGCACGTAAAACCTCTGAGTGGCTATTTAACTATGTCAAAACTTCTTCCCATCGTTGCGCTGATCGCTGCCGTGGTAAGACTCTAAAATAATACTCAAGCGATTTTTAATACTCCCTTTATCCTACAATAGATGTCGTTTCAAACAAAAGAAACAACTAAAAAAACTACCGATGGCTGTCTTAATTAACACATCTATTGAAGAAAGGAGAGAGTATCTGCTTAGCAGCCCTGCTAAGTGGCTCGTTGCACCCCAGCAAAACGGACACGGATCCTCTGACTTAGTGCAGTCCGTGACTTGGTCACTGACATGTGGTTCCGGACCCACAAGTCGGTGACTGAAGATTAAGTCAGGGGATCCTGATCCCAGCAAAACATAGCATAATGTTTTTCTGTGGCAGTAGACACCCCCCTCGCTACCTTCAAGCGTGCAGTAAGATCACATCTAGCCGTCCGCCAAATCCTACGGTTGAAGACTGCAGCTCCATCTTTGCCAGCGCTGCTGCTGTTGCTTGCTGCTAGCATGAACGTGGAGATCGACTCCCAATCCCACCGCAACGTCGAGGTTCAAACTCGAGCTTATGATGAAGGTTGGAGTGGTACATGTACCCGCCGTCGCCCCTCGCTTCCGCGGTTATTGGATGCCACACCGGCACCGTGCGAGCGTCGTCTGCAGCACCTTGCGCCCGTCATCCCGAGCAGGAACCGCTCGTTGGACACGGTGATGCACCGGCCGTAGCAGCTCCACCGTCCATCGCCCGTTGGGGGAGGCGCCGTTCCTGTCCTACGTGACTTGCAGCTTGTCGTCCGCGTAAAAGAACTTGCCGTGGTGGCTCTTGAGCCTCACAGCCTTCGCTTGCGCGAGCAGGTCCATTCACCGCTCCGGGAGGGACCTCTTTCCTTTCAACAGACGGGGAGGAGGTTGGTTGTTGGGTGGCCGCTCCCCGCTGGCGAGGAGGAACCTCTACAACTGCTGGTCGAGGTCGTCCGCTTTCCCGCCCAGCTCAAGATCGTCCGCTTTACCGCCGCTGTTCGCTGCTTTGGCCGTAGAGGACAAGGTCTCCGACGCCAGCAAGACGAGGATACTAGGATGCTGCAGTTTTTAACCGTTGGATTGGGTGGACGGCCAAATGTGATTACTGCACGCGTGAAGGTAGGGAGAGGTAAGTCCGAGGATCCCGATCCCCCCTCCCGAACAGTAACTTGAGAAGTCATGTCTCAACCCAGACAACCTTCGCAATTGAGAAAAGACCAACACAAATTCAGAAGAGTTGTTACTGAAAAAAAAAAGATGACTAACTTCAGAAGGGTTATTTCGTATTGTTCTCGAAACCCACATCACAACTTTGTAGGGGCATTATATCATAACACTGCAGAAGAAGCCATTACTGATAAAAGAATCAAGCATTATTTTCCCCTGCAGTTTCTACTCAGTTCATATGCTGCATTTTGCACATATGGAAAATCTTTTAAAAGAGTACCACATACATTAGGGTGCCAGTAGCAGGTAACGATTTTAAGGCCAGAGTACATTTCACTCCTCTCCAGAATTTGTCAATTATTTTTCTTGTACCGGCATCATAAAAAATTGTGGAGAATATTATTGGGTACAAGTGTGCAAGCTTACTTGATCTTAAACCCAGATTCCAGGTCAACCCACTGGTCAATATTTTTGGCCAAATCCTCTGCTAGTCCCGTATACGAATGTGGTGTTAGCTTTGAAAGTTTCGATCGCACCTCCTCAGGTACATCGAGACCATCAATGAATTTTTGCATGCTGTCCTTGGTGACAGCTTGGCCTCTAGTCAGCTCCTTCAGCTTCTCGTAGGGCTCAGGTATTCCATACCTTCGCATCACCTACAAAAAATAAAAACAGTCATTCAATATGCAGATGCTCGCTCTTACGAACAGGTGGCAAAATAATGCATACACGATAGCACGTTAAGAACTAAAAGCATATTAAGATCCATCCAATGCTCATGGAGTCAGTATAAATACTCCAACTAAGAATATGATTAGCCATAGTGGCAGCAATCAGAACTGAATGTAAAGGAGAATGAGCAGGATAAGCCTTACAGTCTGTATTGGCTCCGCAAGGACCTCCCATGTTTGCTCCAGGTCCTCAGCTAAACGTGATTCATTCACCTATATAGATAACCAATGCAGCGTAAAATCAATTTCTAGAACATAATTGTTTAAAATAGCATGTAAATTTAAGAAAGCTATCTCAGGTCCCAATGCTTAAGAAATGTGAGCAGTAAACAAAGCATTAGGTCCCAACTGTTTTTTCTTTTTTTCAGTCCAAAACATATTAAATGCTAGTTTTGAGGTGGGTATTCTGCTTGACCATTAAGTATTAAGCATCACCGCACAAAAAAAAAATCAACTATTTGGCAAATTGTAAGTCTCTGATAACCACACTTGAAACTATCCATACAAGAACAATATTCAAGGATCAACCAAACCAAATATGAGAAGATAGAAGGTAAGTTATTGCTTATTGGACACCAACCTGGACCTTGCTGATTCCTCGGATCGTAGCTTTGTAAGCCAATAGCGAATGCCCTAGTCCAACACCCAAGTTTCTCAAAACAGTTGAGTCTGTCAGATCACGCTGCCAATGAATAACATGGTGGCTTGTCGGTACTCAGGACATATATTAATGGGATGAGACTTGCACAGTCATCAGCAATACAACTACCATATTTATTATATCACCACATATTGGGAAAAAATTGAATATAATTGGCAATATTACCTGCAACCGGGAAATTGGCAGCTTCATGCTTATAGAAGATAACGTAGCATTTGCCAAACATAAATTGCCATCGCTGTTTTCAAAATCAATAGGATTGATTTTATGAGGCATGGTGGAGGAACCAACTTCACCAGCCTTTGCTATCTGAAATAGAATTGAGGAGGATGTTTCAAATTAAAATGGTAGATAGCAAATGACGCCATATTTTGCCTTGCAGTGATGAATGATACCCTCTTAAAACAGCCAATTGATTAGAGTTGATTAGAGTTACCTGCTTGAAATAGCCTACTGATATATAGGACCACATGTCCCTATCAAAATCAGTTAATACACTGTTGAACTGGGTAAACAGATTGAAGAGCTTTGATATGTAATCATGAGGCTCGATCTGTGGAAGATATAACAATGTATCAGCCTATCAGGCCAAAGGATGTTGATGGTTACAATAACCTTATATAGTATAACATATGATGGGGAAGCTTCCCTCGTTGTGCAAGAACATTTAAAAGCAGAGGGAAAAGAAACAAACGAATGACATAAAAAATATAGATTACCTGAGTAACATACGGATTAAAATGCAAACCCAAGGATATGACAAACTCTTCTGCCACCTTAGGCCAGTCAACTTCGGGATATGCAACCACATGAGCATTGTAATTTCCAACAGCGCCAGCAAATTTCCCTAGTATCTTCACCTCTGAAAAGCTCTTCCCTATATCAGATAACCTGGCTGCAAAGTTTGCCATCTCTTTTCCCACGGTTGTTGGTGATGCTGGCTACATCCAGGAATTGAAATTTTAAAACAATTTTAGATAAAATTCAAGAGTGGGTCTTACTGACAAGTGCATGACATTTACACACGGGCAGATGAGCAATCCAACAGTGTTGGCTCTTACATCAAATTATCACATAGGGCTTAAACTAATTCGTTAGAAGACATTTTCACATGGAAAATTGTTTTTGCCCCAGTTCCCCGTATAACCGAAAAATAGACTTATCTGACAAACAATCATTTCAATTTCCTGGTGTATGTTGGTTGTTGGCAAAAAATGCTGTATTACTCCGTCTATGTTGCTCTGGGAATAACAAAGTGATTTGCAAAATCATATGGTTCCAGTCTTTTTATTATAAATTTCTCAAATTATCATTACTCGCAATTACTTACTGCAGCAAGGCCATGCGAAACTTATCAAACAGTGAGCTCCAGCATATAGCTCTCTGTACCATATTATCTTACAAGAAGGCCACTGAGAATTGTTTATGATGTTGTAAAAATCAGGTTGGAATGAACTTGACACAAACTCGCAAAAAGATATCACGATGTTGGTCACATACTCACATAACACTATGGACTTACAATCATGGCAAGGAACATATGTACAAGCATATGTTCCCTGCCATGATTTTAGCTTAAGGTATAGTGAAGTGACTTTCGTACCTGCCCATGAGTCCGAGCCAACATAGCATGGTGTGAGTTTTGAGTTGCCAAGGAACATATTGCTTTGCATATGTCAACCATGGCAGGGAACATAATTGTATTGACCCCCTCTTTAAGAGCCAATGCATGTGAAAGATTGTTGATATCTTCAGAGGTACATCCAAAATGGAAGAACTCCAATACCTGGGGAAATTAAGAATGGCAATCAACTTACAGGCTAGCCACGAGAAATGCAGGCATAAATAAATCTTTCCAACCTGGAGGTTGGCATACCTTCACAATCTCTGGATTAGAGCTGCATTTCTGCTTCAGGAAGTACTCAACAGCTTTCACATCATGGTTCGTTATTTTCTCGATTTTCTTTACTTCTTTGGCATCATCAATGCAAAAATTCTGGATAATCGCTTCCAGGAAGAGCTGTGCATCCTCACTGAATGGTGGCACCTCGGTGATCTCAGGAATTTGTGAGAGTTTCAGCAGCCACTTGACCTGCAGGACAGAAGCCACTTCAGAAAAGCAAAATTGAATTTGTTCACTCAGTTCTCCATTCTTGAATCAAGAAACAATTGTACGCTACAAGCAGCCAAGCAGGACGATGCCCATACTGAGACTGAGACAGATACCTCGATGAGGACACGGTATCTGATGAGGCCGAATTCGCTGAAGAAAGGCGTCAGGTCCTTGATAAGACGCTCGTACCGGCCGTCCAGTGGCGAGAGCGCCATTAGGCAGAACGTGTCCTTGTCCGGCAAGCCGCTGAGCTCCTTCAGCGAGCTCTCAGTCCATTCCAGGGGAACAGACATCTAATCATCAGGACGACATGGCGTGCTTAGAAGTGATAAACGATTATTACAATTGAAGTAAAGTTGGGATATTACGAGAGGGTGTCCCTCGCACCTCTGTGTATGCTCCTGCGGTGGCAGAGGACGAGCACCGGAAGCGCTGCGTCGGTCGGGCGCAGGTACCTCGGAAGCCGGCCGCTCTCGGGGCGGCCGTCGCGCGGGGAGGGGCGGCGGCAGCCGTTGGCTTGAGCGATGGCGGCGCCGACATGTTTCGAGAGGCACGGCGGATGTCGCAAGCTGTTAAACCCTAGAGGCGGGGAAAGAATTGTGGTGGTGTGGCTGCGGCGGCGGAAATGGGTGGGGGTGGGGTTTTAGGCAAAATTGCTCCTGTAGCAGCATCTTTATCTGGATTCTGAGAGGCTTTGTAAAGATAACATTAATACGATGCATAATCTATTACTTTAAAATAACTTCATTTTTTGTTTTTCTCTATCTAATACTGCTTCCACGGATTTAGTAGCAACGGTTCAAATGGATCTTATCATTTGTAATTGTTAACTTATCCTCTTACAAGAACAAGATTTTTTGGAAAGCGGATGCAGGGAAGTAGGAGTGCATCTGATGAGCCACACGTGATCAGACTCACCGATCTCAAGACGTGCTAGTTGTGCAGCCCTTCCGATCGACTTCTTCGGCTCCACAACGTTTCTCTCGACTCGATCTTTTCCTTGCGCGTGGCTCCAATCCCTTTGCGACGGCTCCGGCTCACGTGAGCGCGTCTCTACTTTTGTTGCTGACTCTCTGGCTGCATGCGACGATGCCACCACTGCATTCCTGATCGCCACTGCCTTCCTACCACTCCGAGTCTGAGGCTCATCAACTTCCCCATGTGCCGAACCTCACAGCTAACCGCCATGAGCGTCGAACCCTCTGCACCCAACATAGCGGCTTGAGCTTCATAGGAGCCGACTTTTTATCAATCTCGTGGGCGACTGCGCGTGGAGGACATCGGAGCTGAGAAGCGATCGGGACTACAAGTGGCCAATGGGTCGTGTCGTGCCGGGCTCGGGTCTTAAAAGACTCGGCCCGGCACGGCTCGGAAAAAAATCGAGCCGTGTCAGGCCGGCCCGCGGGCCAGAGGTCCAGGCCCCAACATGATCCAAATTCATTTTAAGCGTGTCAGGTTGTGCCGGGCCGGTCTAGCCTGTGATCCGTTTTAGTTAAAAATATACTAAAAATAGCGGAAAAATCATCATTCGAACCTAAACGGGTCGTGCCGGCAAGCCCGACGGGTCAAAAGTCAAGGCCTGAGTCCGATTTTTTCGGGCCGTGCTTTTTTGCAGACTTTCATGCCGGTCCATATGGCCACCTATAGTCAGGACGAAGTGGAGGCGAGTGCGAGCGATCTACAAAACCTAGTCGAACATCAGCTTTGACATCAGAGCTGGAGGTGTGATCGAGCCGATGCGGAGCCGCGTGCGAGCAACTGAACCGAACAGGATTTGAGATCGGTGATTTTATCGAGCATGCCAATGTGTCGCCGATGGGCGACGGGATGCACCATCACATTTGTGGCTGGGTGCAGAGAATTTCCTTCGATTGTTACATGTATTCTGTCCTTTCTTCTCGTCCACCATCTCCACCTGACCATACTCACGAGTGGGAGCAGATCTGGTATCCCCATGGCAAAAAGGAGAGAAAATGGAATGGTATCATGGATGACAACTGCTACAACATCACATAAGACCGATCCCATCAGGTCCGGTAAACCATCCATGACCGTGCCTTAGTCAAATCCTAGATGGATTTTAATCTGCAGCAACATCCGCTATCTCGTCGTGGACGACCCCGAAGTGAACACTACTCCGGGAGTGGAGGCGGACAAAACCCCGTTCGAGACGAGGTTCAAGGTGACAGACTGTTTGCTCGCGTGCGTCAATGGAAGGCTCCGGAATAGAGCGAAGGTGCTGGAGGGGTGGACCCGCGGCGGTGGCAGTGGAAGGCTATGGAAATAAATCAGTGGAGCGTTGGCGCGAAAGAGCGAACACAAGCAGCCCGACGAGCAGCGAGCGAGCTCTCCATTGGCGCCGCTGACCTCACATTCGATCTTGCTGTCAACGGCCTCGAACTGCAGCTACATCACCAGGAAGGAACGTGCGAGGGAGACCTTGAGCTCGATGACACGTGCCTCGTACTCGTTCAGCATGGCACACACGACATGCAGCGGAGAGGGCAGTTCGGGCACGCCACCGGACCTGGTGAGAGAGAGAGAGAGAGCAAAGGTGCGACAGGGAATAGAGGAAATAAGAGTGGAGAAGCCGAGAAGGTCCTCGGAACACGGGAGAAAAAGAAAAGGAAAAAAATAAAAGAGAAGAAGGAAAGGGAAGAAAGGAGGAAAAGGAAAAGAAGAGAAGGAAAGAGGAGGAGAAATAGAATGAAAAACAAAAAAATGGAAGAAAGGAGGAAATAAAAGGAAAAAGGAAAGAGTAGAGGATAAAAGGAAAAATGAATTGAAAAGAATAGGATGCATTTTAATTAATGTAATATGATTGAAATAGAAATAGTTATATGATTTAGTAAAAAATAAATATAATAGTATGATATAATAAAAATTGGTGGTAGTTGATATAGAAAATTGTTGATGGTTCCTACGCACTACTAACAATTCATTTCTAGTAGTGGTGCCAGAAATGCTTGTTAATAGATTTTAGATTACACATGTAAATTGCAAGTGCACGGAATCTATCGATGTAACATTTTTCCTCTAAGAATATTCTCAAAGGGTGTCATTTATATTCTCCCAAAAGAAGGCTAGATGGAAGCAAGACAATCATCAAATGGAAACGCTAGGTTGGTCTAGGTAGGGTTCTAGCAAGGATGGATAAATGATATTTGGAGTAGTGTGACACACACAAGAGCATTCTATGCTAAGGAAGGTAAATGAGGTAAAGAGGGACTAGGCTAAGAATTAGGTAGATACTCTTACTATGCTTCTAATGTACATATACATAGCCTAAGTTAATCACTAATGATCCTATTAATTATAAATTCTGATGTTAAGTGGATTAACACATTGGGCACGGATTTACCCCTAGCAATACTAGGAAACTTCCCGCCAAGAGCATGTGGCATAGCCAAACATGGATGATTACAAAAGACATATAGGGATGTCACCACCTACTGTCTACCTCTTCAATCTGTGGGTCTACGAGATATTCAATGTTACTTATCTATCCTAGCACCATGCGAGCATATTAAGTAATTGTCTTAGAAGACTAGGCACGACCCATACTAAGACAATAAACTAAATCATCGTTGAACCAATGTTAATTCATAGCATAAGTGATTCATATCAATATAATCATGTCATAGCTAATTAGACTATAGTGGACGTTTGTAGTGTTTATGATGATATAATGAGAATGATGTAGTATAATCATACATACTACTCTTACCACCTACATAGAATCCACAATCAAACAAGAAACACTTCATCCAAGTATATGAACAATAGAAGAATAAAAATATCATTTTTACTAAGGGCAAAGTCACAAATACAAATAGGAATATAAGAGTCATACCTTTCCCAACTAGGAATTGGGAAGAGACTCCTTCTACTCCTCTCCTACTCAGACTATGGACTAGAGACTCTCCTCTCTACAGCCTATACTCCTCTAAACCTATGGAGAGTAGTGGATACAATAGATGAATACTCAATGGTGTGTGTTGAAGTGAGGGGTGAGAGGTCCTATTTATAGCTTGAAGAAGGGTCGGTTCCCGCCACCAAAAGCGCGCAAATCAGTATTCATCATGATTAGGGCACCACAAGGAGTCAACACGTGGAAGCTGATAGAGTTTGGCGCCAGGAAGGGTTCAACCGAACCCCCTAGTTGACTGAACAGAAAGTTGGATCATTTCCTGTGTGCTTCTTCGGGGTGACTTCCAGGTGGGTCCCTTTGACTGATATTGGTTCTACACCGTTGGATGGCCTCAGATACTTCTATTTGTGGGCCGTTTGATCCATGTGGTGCCATATGTCGTTGCTTGATTGGTTGGAATGATATTTTATAGGATACATCCTCTTGTTTCACTTCAATTCTGCATAAAATACCTGCATGCACTAATTTCTCCAAGGACAAGTGGAAATAGGTTAAATAGAAATGTGATGTGTGCAAGAAATAATATTTCATTCACATAATTGAGTTATATTAATGGGTGAAATTGGTATATAACAGCCGTCAATAAACTCCCCCAAGATTTTCCTTTGCTCCCCGAGCAAAGTCAAGACTTTATGTTGATGATCAGGAGTTGCTTCTATGTTCTATTTTTCAAAAGTACCATGTGCACAACAAAATACTCTACCTAGTATTGCAAAAATTGACATGGTACTTCACCCATCTCAAGTCATTATGGCACTTATGCCATCTCCTATGCATGGGTGGTTGAAAGATAGAACAGAAAATGGAGCACACATACCCTATAAATCAAGTTCCACCCAAATTTCGGAGAGTTCAATTTAGATTTTAAGTACCTCAATTTGATTATCTTAGTCTCTCCTTTTTATGTAGTGGAAATATATCCTCACTAAGGCATTTGCCTAAATTCATCCTACCCCTACATAAGGCTTGTATGTGGAGCTTGGTAGGGAATATTGTAGTTATATTTGCAACACATAATATTGCTATATCAAAAGAGCAAGCCTTAGGAGAAATCAATTCAAAACAATTTGATTCAAGACTTGTGCATGTGTGATGGAATGAAGTGGATGTGGATATTCGAGATGACTTCTTTTGAGTGGACTCTCTTATTTTGTAGGGAGGAAACATGGATACTTTTTTTTCTCGTGCTTATGATGTAAGCATGCATTTTCTTTTTATTTTTATAGCCATGTCTTCTACTCTCTTTTTATGCAATAAATTTTAGAGAGAATACTAGGCATGAATGGCATGGAGTTTCTCTTTTTATTGTGGAATGGCGGTATGATGGAATTTTGCTTACTTCTAGCGTAGAAGTATATCATGTGCAAGTGAATTCTTGAATTCAAAGAGTAATGAATGAAATCTCACATAGGTCTATACTAGTTTGACAAAGCTCAATGTGAAGGCAAATAGCATATGCATAAGGTCTATCAATATAATGTATCATATGCTTTGGTAGGTATTTCCAATCAAATGAGAGTAACTTATATCTTTTTAGAATTTCTTCGGAAATCTAAGTTCCACTTTCAAACTAGGAATAGCAGCTCTATCACTATATCATACCTCACAATAACTTAGAATGAAATAAGATTTTGCTACCCACAATTTCCAAATCAAGGCAAAAGCAATTTTAGCCAATGAGATCAATATGTTGGAGAGTAGTAAGTTGTAAACTAGGAACTTAGAAAAAATTAAAACAGAGCAACTATTCATCATTTCATATATGTGAATGTCAAGTCATTCTTACCGCACATTATTTATTTTATTTGAAAACAAATATATCCTACTTATTTTTTATATGCAAGGTGGATGATGGTTGAATGGAAAATAAATATGCAAAGGAGTTGATACAATTTACCTCAAGTGGGGGTCCTCTCCCAAGCTTGTTCTTCACTCACCTCCATGATGAGAGTTGAACCCTTGATGACGGAAGTATGCTGCGAGATCGGCTTGTTGTTGTTGTAGCGTGGAGTTGAAGTGGGTGAATTGAACATCCATATGTTGTTGTAAGTCTTGGGTATCTTAGACATGCCCTTGGATAGTGTTGTAAATGTTACCTGTTCTCACTTCAAGCTCTTCCATACGTCTAGTGAGATCCGTCATTCCTTGGCTATAGTCATGATGACTTCTAGCCGAAGAGGAACGACATCTTCTCATGACGTTGGAGGCAAGCTGCTAGAGCTTGAAGTGGATAGGGGTGGCTCCCATGTGGCACCTGGCCATCCATGCCAAGACAGGCCTCGATCTCATACGATGGAGGTTGAGTCCATCCGGGTGCATCACCCGTTGGGTTCTCTTCCTCTTTGTGCTCATGGACTGCGGAGGTTGTTGGAGGCATGACCGCTCTCATTGCACGACTTCTTGTTATCCTGCTAGAGGTATTACTCATTTGTGCTTCCTCGATGGGAAGAATGTCAATGATTAATCTCCAGCATTTGTACACATGATAATCTGGGTTAGGTAACCACATTTTATTGACAAAACTAGGATAATAAAATAACAAAGATCCATCTTGATCATGCTTAAGGGTATGTCCTTGCACTAAATAATCTTTATTAATTAATTCTATTTCATTTTCAATATACTCAAATGAGGAATATTCTAGTGCTCCTACCCTAGTAGTAATACGAGTAATCAATGAAGTGCATTCAATTTGCCATGTTCTTGGCATGTAATTTAACTATTGTGTTATCATGGCAATAATTGGAGCAACTTTTATCTTTTTAATCATGACAAATAAAATTTCTAGCTCATCATCATGCACTACCTTTACGTCTCCTCTAGGGAACATAGTCATAGCCACCCATCTATGCATGAAGCGTAAAGTAGGATTGTGTAAGTGGCTATTACTAGGTGCACTACATCTGACCTCACAAGTTAAATCTTGCCAAAAACTATGTTTGTTAAACTTAGGCAAAACGTCTAAATCTAGCAAACAACGTCCATGGAAGTCTAGGACTTACCTTAATTCTTTCCATAGGATGTTGTATTCTTTTTGAAATAATCTAAAAGTAATACCAGCAAATCTTATTTTGAGTGTGTAAAGGAATTGCATGTAGAGAAGGCGTGAACCTTTCTCCTCTATGTGAGCAAAATTTTCTCATCCTAATGCATGCCAAATGGAAAAAAATTCGGAATCCATACCTATTTTGGAGATCAAATCCGGATCATAAGCTTTCGTATGAGAAAACTCACGATCTTGGAGGAGCTTGTGTGCTTGATCTTCAACTTCACTTTGTATGTCGAGGTCGTCGTCGTGAAGAAGTTGATGAGAGTTGCTTCTCTCACCCATGGGAGTGTCTTCACCTACACTCCTCCTCCGTGAACTTTAGTGTAGCAACGGAAGAGGGGCGTGCACTTGAGTCTCCAGCATGGCTTGAGCTTGCAGCCTCCTTCCTCTTCCCAAACAACCTCTTCATCCCTTTCATGGCCACAACAAACAAGAACACAACAAGGCAAAAACTTGAAAGAGGTGATGTTAGCAAAAGCAAAACCCCCAATGAATTTTCCCTTGAAGAACTTGAGAGCAAACTGCAAATGCAAACAAAAGCAAATCTTTTTGAGTTGGATTTTGAGCAAGAGCACTTCAATGAAGGGCAAGAAAAACAATGTGAGCAAGAGTGACTTTGGAGAGGTATGAAATGAGGTGAACTGTGAGGAGAAGTGCTCCTCACGGCCACCAATTATAGTGTGCACTCCTCAACAGTCACTAGGGTACCAAATGTAGCCGTTGGAAGAGAGAGGGAGAGAGAGAGAGAGAGAGAGCGAAAATGGCTCTTTCTCCTAGTTGGCCGAACAGGGGGATCGACCACACTAACAAGTGGCCCCCCTGTTCTCCCTTTTGTCGGGTGGATCCCCAACTGCTATGGAATTAGCAGTTGGTGAATTACCACTTTTGCAATTCAAAAAAATTGTTTTACGAATAAAAACTCCTTTTTCAAAACCCAACAATTTTCTTTTTGTGAAAAATAAAGAAATAAAAATGATAGTTGAGAATAGAAGATTCTCAACTTGCTAAGAGAAACCAAACATTCAGTGGGGAAAAATCAAACTAAATGGGGAAAGCTAAATAAAGAGAAAAGAAAAACAAAGAAAAGGTTAACTACCAATTTAACCTATTGGCTAGGGCTCACCACTATCTGATGAGATGGACATTCCTTCTTATTCATTTCTTAACATTCGAGCCCGGAGAGATGGGCTCAGACGGTTTGTCTTGGTTCTTCCGCCATACCTTCTTTGGCGGCTTGGTGGACTTGGGCCTTTGGGGAGGCCCGAACTTTTCTGTCTTCTTGGGGTGTCGGCGTGGACGATAAGATGGGTTCTCTGCATAGATCGAATTCCTCATGAATGCAATGAGCGGGTCCACCTTTGGAGGTGTGATTTTGACCTCTTGAATGTTCTTACATTGGGCTCATACTTGATACGGATCATGGAGCATTGCTCCAACTTTGGGCGAAAGTAAAACTTCTCCTCTTTGCCATTGATATGGAAGTGGATTTCTCTAGCTCCCACATCTATGCAAGCCTTCGCGGTGCTAATGAATGGTCGCTCAAGAATGAGTGGCGTATCCTTCTCGACCTCCATATCGAGCACCACAAAATCCACGGGTATGAAGCAATTTCAGATTTTCACGAGAACATCTTTGGCGATACCCGCTAGATAACAGACTGAAGAATCAGCCAGTTAGAGCTTCATTGGTGTTGGAGTAAACTCCGTGAAGTTCAGCCAGTCGAAAACCACCTTGGGCATCACACTCACACTTGCTCCAAGGTCACAAAGGGCATTATTAAAGTGGTGAGCCCCAATCGAGCATGATATTGTAGGACATCTGGGGTCCTTCTGTCAGTTGCCTTCTGGTAGAGAAATCATGTTGACACTCTCCAAGGAAGAAAACAATCTCTCTCACTCAAGCATCTTACTACGCTCTTACAAGTGCTCTTACCGACACAACAGGTGGTGTGGACGGTGTGAAAGCATCTAGGCCCCCATGAGGTATGGTTTCGGTGATTAATGACAACCGTTGGATTTTACTAATGAATTTGTGGATGCAAGGTCTCCCATATCACTCATTACAATGAAATCTATATGAATATGAATATCATCTACTGATCACTGGATACAATTGGAGACCTCTAAACAATCATTTTATGAGATCAATCAATGTTATGAAGATTAGAAGTAAAAGCTCATGTCAAAATTATTCAACCATAATTGACAACACTCAATGCTTAATAATCATCAGAAGAATATTTCCATCCAATGTCTAAGAGGTCAATCGAGTAAATTACAAAAGAATCACTCGAAGCAAATAAAATCAACTCACCGGATCCACTGATGTTTTCAGAAAACAACACATCGGTCGAGTTGGTTCAGCAGAAGAAGAAGACCTCAGAACTAAGTACTCACCGGATCATCCGATGATAAAGGGCATGTTACATCGGTCCATCAATACAGTAAGCAATATCTCTGGACCAAGTGTAACACTGGATCATTCGATGTACAACTATAAACACATCGGTCAATCACTCCAGTAAGCATCAAGTATGAACCAATTCTAAAGGAAGTGCCACCAAATCATCCGATGAGAAGACAAGTGTAACATCGGTCTAACAACGGTCATATCTGACACAGTGACATCAGCTAATTTGGATTCGACCGATGACAACTGAAGGGGGGACATCGGATCATCTGGTGTTCGCAGAACAGTGATGTCAGCCTACTTTTCTAACGGCTATTTCGTGGAGGCTGACTATTTATACCCCTTCAACCAGTCTATTCAAAAAGTCTTGACTACCAGACCTACTCTACACATTCTCAAGTATTCAAGACATTGAGCTACCACTTCCACATCATCTACACCACTTACACACCAAGAGATAGGCTAGAACTAGCTAGAGATAGTGCTTGTGTGCTTCCATTCTTGGTGATTGGAATCTCTATTGTAGTGAGAGCTGTAAGGGAGTGTCCCTTGGTGATTGTAATTGAGAGAGACTTCCGGAGCTTGCCAAGACGGTTGTGGAAGCCCGGAGGATCCAAGTTGTACAAGGCTTGAGCTCCACCTTGCCGAGGTTGGCAAACGGAGAAGAATAGTGAAGATCCCTAGTCTCAGTGACTTGGGTGTGGCTATACCCTTCGGTGGGTGCCACAACGTGGACGTAGGAAGATCTTGACGATCTTGCCGAACCACGGGATAAATCTTCGTGTCTCCTCGAGAGTTTGCGTTCTCTTACTCTCACTTTACACTTATGCATTTCATATACCGCAAAGTTACTAGTCACTTGAATGCATAGGTTGTTTGCGTAGGGAATTGGGCTTTTAGTAATTAAGTGGTATTGCTTTAATTTTTGAAAAGAAGCCCAATTCACCCCCCCTCTTGGGCATTCGATCCTTACAATTGGTATCGGAACAAGGTTGCTCATTGGATCATTCTAGCTTCACCGCTAGAGAGCTAAAATGGCCAAGATTGGGGGTTCGGTTCCTATCTTCGAGGGCAAGAACTTTGCCTATTGGAAAGCACGCATGCGCGCTTATCTAGAGGCTATTGCTCCCGAGGTATGGGAAGCGACCCATGCGAGGTTTGGTGAGCAAAATTATATTGGTGATCAAATCAAGCGGGATGCAAAAGCTAGGAATGCAACCAATGAATGTATTAGTCAAGATGTATTTGCTAGGATTGCTAGCAAAGAGAAAGCTTGTGAAATTTGGGCATGCTTGATAGAAATTCATGAGGGTTCTTCTCGTGTCAAAGAACTAAAATATCATATGATTAAAACCAAATATGATGAGTTCAAAATGCTACCTCATGAAAATGTCAATGAAATGTTTTCTCGCTTAAATATGCTTATTGAAGAAATTAATGCTCTTGATATTGCTTCTCTTGGCAAGAGACTCATCAACCGCAAGATTCTTATGCTCCTCCCTAAGCCAAAGTACAACATCATCAACTTCATGATTCAAAAGGAATCCCTTGATCACATTGAAGTTTCGGAACTTATTGGAGAAATTCACGCTCATGAGATGAGTGTACTTGGGATGATGGAGCAATCATCTTCAAAGACAATTGCTCTAAAGGCCTCCACCAAGAAAACAAGTCTCAAGAAAAAGAAAGTGGTTGAGCCTAGCTCAAGTGAAGAAGAGCAAGCATCAAGTGAAGATGACGATGATGAGCTTGCATTGATGATGAGAAAGTTCTCTCGCTTGAACTCCAAGATTGCCAAGAAGGGATACACCTTTGATCCCAAGAAGAAAGCTTTTCTACCAAGGAGATATGACCACAAGACTTGCTACAATTGTGGTGATCAAGGCCACATCTCCTATGATTGTCCAAAACCGGACAAAAGAAGAGAGAACCACAAGAGCAAGCATCACAAGCTTGAAGATTGTGAAGATGATGAAGAAGAGGTCAAACCCAAACCAAGATCATTTGGGAAGAAGAAACATGACAAGGGCAAGAAATCAAAACTCTTCCCAAAGAAAATAAAATGACCACAAAAGGTGTTCATGTGTGAGGCAAATGAATGGATCACCGACGAAGAATCAAGTGATGAAGAGAGTGAAGAGGAAGAAGAAAGTTTGGCCGACCTTTCCATTGCCAACAATGATGACTCATCTCCTCATCCACCACCCATGTGCCTCATGGCTAAAGGTAACACCAAGGTATGTGATGACTCCAGCGATGATGAGCTTTCCCCCGAGGATTTAACTTCACTAATAAATGAATATCACACTATCATTAAGAGGGAAAAGAGTAAGGTTAAGGCTCTTGAAGAAACTCGTGCTAAGCTTGAGAGCGCTAACCTCGATTTTCTTGACAAGTATGAAAGCATACTTAAAGAGCATGACACGCTCAAATCCCATGTCAAGCAAGTTGAGGAGGAAAAGGCTCAAATTAAGCTAGATCATCATGAGCTTGACTTAGCCCACCAAGCACTCTTGGGAAAGCACAATGAGTTAATCCAAGAGCATCAAATCCTTAACCTTGCTTATGAAGCGCTTGATCAAGAAGTGAAAAACGTAAAGAAACAAACTCTTAATGATAAGGTATCCATTACTTCTCATGTAACTAATGTCTTGCACAAGTCTTTGCCTTTGAAAGAGAACACTAGGGAGAAGGACTTGTTGGAAGAAATTGAGAGTCTCCGCACTAGTGTGGCAAGACTATCAAAAGGAGAAGTCAAGCACAAGGAAATCCTCTTCCAACAAGCAAAGGCCTTCAACAAGAGAGGATTTGGATCCTTCCCGGTGCCTAACAAAGGAAAGGTGCCCTCACCGGAGCTTAGAATAAGCTTCATCAAGGAAGTTGGTTCCTATTGCCAACATTGTGAGATCACCGGTCACCATACAAGGGAGTGTCCTCTTCCCAACCGACCTTCTCCAAAATTGCCTACTAACTACAAGTCTACTTTCATTGATCATTATTATCTCTTGAGTAAAGTAGATGGCAAAGTGAAGGCAAGGTTCATTGGCAAAGACATAAAGGGCATGAAGGGGAAGCTCCCCAAGCAAGTTTGGGTCCCAAAAACACTTGTATCACACATACAAGGACCTAAGTTGGCTTGGGTGTCTAAAGTTAAAAATTGAATTCATGTGTGTAGGTGAACTACAAAGCCGGAGGAGAGCATTGGGTACTCGATAGCGGGTGCACTCAATATATGACCGACAATGATGGTATGTTCACCACCATAGAAAATCCCGACAATCATGAACAAGTCACCTTTGGTGATAACTCTAAGGGCAAGGTAATTGGGTTAGCAAAAATGATGTTGTTGTGAGTATTGAAACAAGCCAAGAACTAATCTTCAAAGGATTTCGACATGGACATCTCTACCTAGTAGACTTCTCCAACAAGGATGCTAGCTTGACCACTTGTCTTTTCACTAAGACAAGTTTGGGTTGGCTATGGCATCGACGCATAGCGCACATAGGGATGAGCAAGCTTAAGAAGTCATTCAAGCTTGCGATGGTGACCGTCGTGAAGGATGTCACATTTGAGAAGAACGAGCTTTGTAGCGCTTGTCAAGCCGGGAAGCAAGTTGCTTCACACCACCCAATGAAGACAATGGTGTCAACCTCCAAGCCACTTGAGCTACTTCACATGGACCTCTTTGGACCGTCCACATATCAAAGTCTTGGCGGTAACCTCTATTGTCTTGTTGTAGTTGATGACTACTCTCGCTATGCCTGGACTTTGTTTCTAGGTGACAAGAGTGAAACTCTGGAAGTGTTCAAGACCTTCGCCAACCATGCTCAAAGGGAATTTCAACTTCCCATCATCAAGGTCCGGAGTGAAAACGACACCGAATTCAAGAACTACAACATTGGAGAGTGGTGTGATCGTGAAGGCGTGAAGCATGAGTTTTCGGCTACATACACTCCTCAACAAAATGGCATTGTTGAACGGAAGAACAAGACTCTCATCACTCTTGCGCAAGCAATGCTTGATGACTATGGCACGTCCGAGAAGTTTTGGGCCGAAGCAATCAACACGACGTGCCATGCCGCAAATCGGGTCTACCTACATCGACTACTTCAAAAGACCCCGTACGGACTTCTCATTGGGAGAAAGCCCAACATCTCCTATTTTCGAGTCTTTGGGTGCAATTGCTACATCTACCGCAAGAAAAGGCTCGCTATGAAGAACATGACCATTGGAGACATCAAGCCTAAAGTTGAGGAGAGCCATGATCAAGGGGGAGCTTCAAGTTCCAACATCAACACATCTATGGCGCCTCAAGTTGATGAAGAAGAGAAGGATGATCCATTGCCGACTCAAGATTCACAAGCCACACAACATTAAGAAGAAGAGGAAGAAGTCCATGATCATGTCCAACCACAAGAAGAGAAACACGCATCACCATCGCCAAGTGCTTCACAACCACTTACGAGGCATGGACGCATCTCCAAGGCGCATCCAATGGACCAAATTATCGGAAGTCCGTCAAGGGGAGTAAGTACACGTTCTCGCCATTTCGCTTCGTTTTGCGAGCACTACTCGTTTGGTTCATGTGTAGAACCCACTCACATTGAGGAAGCACTCCAAAATCCAAATTGGGTGATGGCCATGCAAGAAGAACTTAACAACTTCATCCGCAATGAAGTTTGGGTGTTGGAGGAGCGACCCAAGGACAAGAACGTCATCGGAACAAAGTGGGTGTACCGCAACAAACAAGACGAGAATGGCGTGGTGGTCCGCAACAAGGTAAGACTTGTGGCCAAGGGGTTCTCGCAAGTTGAAGGACTAGACTTTGAGGAGACATTTGCTCCGGTCGCCCAGTTAGAAGCCATCCATATACTCCTTGCTTTTGCATCACATCATAGCATAAAGCTTTATCAAATGGATGTGAAAAGTGCCTATCTTAATGGTTATATTAACAAGCTAGTCTATGTTGAACAACCTCCTGGGTTTGAAGATCCGAGGAATCCTAATCATGTGTTTAGGTTGCACAAGGCGCTCTACGGGCTCAAGCAAGCACCTAGGGCATGGTATGAACGACTACGGGATTTCTTGATCATGCAAGGATTCAAGATCGGGAGAGTGGACACTACACTCTTCACCAAAGACGTCAACGGAGAATTATTTATTTGTCAAATTTATGTTGATGACATTATTTTTGGTTCAACTAACGAAGCTCTTAGCCATGAGTTTGGCAAAATGATGTCTAGGGAATTCGAGATGTCAATGATTGGAGAGCTCAACTTCTTCCTTGGATTTCAAATCAAGCAACTTCAAGAGGGGACCTTCGTCTATCAAGAAAAGTATACCAAGGACGTCTTGAAGAAATTTGAGATGGGAGATTGTAGCTCAAGAAGCACTCCAATGGCAACAAATTGTCATCTCGACGCGGATAAGGACGGTAAACCTATTGATCAATCTAACTACCGTTCTATGATTGGTTCATTGCTTTATCTTACCGCATCTAGGCCCGATATCATGTTTAGTATATGCTTGTGTGCTCGCTTTCAAGCGGCACCTAAAGAGTCGCATCGGAAGGCGGTCTTTAGGATACTTCGGTATCTTAAGCATATCCCTAGTGTGGTCTTGTGGTACCCTAAAGGTGCAAAATTCCATCTCTTGGGTTACTCGGATTCGGACTTTGCCGGATGCCGTGTTGATCGCAAGAGTACCTCCGGTGGGTTCCACTTGCTTGGGCCTTCCCTAGTATCTTGGTCTAGCAAGAAGCAAAATTCCGTCGCTTTGTCCACGGCGGAAGCAGAATATATCGCGGTCGGTGCATGTTGTGCCCAAATTCTTTATATGAAGCAAACCCTTTTGGACTTTGGTATTAAACTTGGTTGTGTGCCTCTCCTTTGTGACAATGAAAGTGTGGTTAAGATAGCTAAAAACCCCGTTCAACACTCCCGCACTAAGCACATTGATATTCGCCATCATTTCTTGAGGGACCATGAAGCTAAGGGAGACATCTCATTGCCAGGTGTTAGGTCCGAAGAACAATTGGCGGATATCTTCACTAAACCACTTGATGAGAAAACTTTTTCTAGGCTAAGGAGTGAATTAAATGTGCTATACGCATCGAACGTCATGTAAGTTGCCATAATCATGTAAGAATGCATCTCATATAGGTCTTGTCTAACTTTCAAAGGATAGGGGTGAGCAAGGGTTAGCTTGGGATAGAGGTTCTTTTGGGTTTCCCCAAGGCTTGGAGAGTGGCTCTCCCTGAAGAAGCCTTTGAAAGGTTCAAACTTGGCAAGATAGATTTACTTTATGTCTTGCATGATGCCTGCCATATAGACTTGCACTCATATTTAAATTTCTTGCATTATAAATTGTTTGGCATTGCATACGGTAGATTGTCACAAAGGGGAACCCACCTCATGAGAAAGAGACTTGTTTGAAATGCAATATCTCAACTCATATGATGTGGAAAGAACAAATTGTTAGGTGCGTTAATGCCTAAAGGAACATGCTTTAAAGAGATAGAAGTCTTCATCCTCTAGCTCACAAAGCATGGGCCCTACATTTTATTTGGATAATTTCCTCCCTATTTTCTTTGGTGTTCTATTTGCTTTAAGGCTTAGCCAAGTTATTGGCAATTAGTATTTTTGAGGGGTAAGGGGTTGCCCAAAAAGTCCTAAGACATGTGTTTCTTCGTGTTTGTTTGTTTGAGTCAAAGGACATATATGGGATGTTGCTGTTTTGTAGTCATCGGATTATCCGATGCATAGGCCAGAAGCTCATCGGATCAGTTTGTGTTCTAATGCCAAGGGTCAGTTCAGTCAGTAAGACAAATCAACCGACGAGTTCACTCTGAGAAACATCGGTGCATCCGATGTTCACATTTCTGGAATTGTGCTAAATTCCACCGATGCAAATTCTTTCATCGTCGGACCATCCGGTGTCAATGGTGCCTCTGGAATACCCTTACTGTACCATTCGACCGATGCTCCTATCATCTAACGTCAGTTTATCCGGTGTTAAAATTTGAGCTAGGGTTTGGGCCCCACCTATTTAGCGCGCCGTTTTAGTTTTTCTCTCTCTCCCCGACTCTCTCACCGCCACCGACGCCCTCACCTCTACCGCCGCTGCTCCCTTGCCCCGCCGCCGCCCTCCGGCCGCCGCTGCTGCCGCCTCCGGGCCGCCGCCTCCAGCTGCCGCCGCCGCTCACCCTGCGCGCCACGCAGCGCCGCCGTCGCTCCACGCAGCGCCACTGTCGCTTCACACAGCGCCGCCGCCGTCGCCTCCCACGCACCACCGCCACCGCCCCAAGCACAGCCGCCGTTCCAGGCACCGCACTCTGCGCTGTCGTGGTGCTTCCCCCCTTTTCGGTCGCCGTCGCTTCACCGCTAGGGTTCCCGGCCGCGACGACCTTTGCGTCGCCGTCCCCGAGCTCGCTTGTCCCGCGTGCTCATCCTCGTCATAGTCATGGGCCGTTATAAGAAGGGAAAGGGCAAGGCTATCGAGGAGCCGGCCGCCAAAAAGCAGAAGTTGTCGAAGGAGGCAAAGAAAGCCCTAATGGCCGCTCGCGCCGCCGAGGAGCGAGAGCGTGACCGAGGAGGATTATTGAGGATTCGCGAGGCCCATGAGAGGCAGCCTCTCGTGCCAGAGGAGTCCGAGGAAGAGGAAGAGCCCAAAGTGTCGCTTGTTCGCCGACGCTCAGCCAGGACCCGCGGGGGTCACCCAGCTGCAGCCCCAAGGCCGAGACCGTCTGCTGCTGACCTTTGAGAGGATAGGGCGGCCCAGAGAGCCGTCTATGAGATGGACACCAACGTCCGTGTCGCTGAGGGTGTCCGCCTGACCGATTACCGGAAAATGAAGGCCAAGCAGCTCAAAAAGCTCAGGTGGAGCATTTTACTTGAGGAGTGGTTCCCACATCCCAGAGAGTCACTCGTGGACAGCCGCTTTTGGACCTTGACACAGGCGTCGCTGTACGAGATTTACAGACGTCGGGGCCATAAGCTCTTCCAGCATAATTTCCTGGATTGGGATCAGCTTGCACTAGCAGCCGAGACGGAGATACGCCCTTACTTTGAGAGGTATAGAGGGCTTGTGGAGCTGATGTCCTACGAGAGGAGTGCCTACGTGGAGGACTGGGTCCGTGTTTTCTATGCCACACTCTACGTCTCTGAGGGCCGCAGATCCATAGATTTCATGTTCATGGGCCAGCATCATCACTCGACAGGCAGTCCTTGGGACAGCTGCTAGGAGTGGATCTCCATGACACTTGCCTGCACGAGAGGGTGTATGGACAGGCTGACCCATCGAGGAGGCCGCTCACTGGAGGAATGGCACCACTGCTGGAGGAGATACGCTCACTGTTTGCTCAGCCATTCTCTCCAGACCAGCCGAGGGTACGGCACTACTCACTCTAGCTGCACGTACTGTGCACCTTGCCTTGCGCCGCACACTTCTGCCGAGGTCCGGATACCTTGAGGGGTTCACCAGCCTGCAACAGACTCTCCTTTTCTACATCATGAACGGGATGGAGTTTGACATTATGGACATCCTCATATGTGAGATGGAGGACGTAATCATTGATGGAGTTGGGATGATGAGGCAACTCGTATTTGGTCATTGGATCAGTTACTTGCTCTACATGGTAGCTCCAGAGGGGTCCGCTGTGCGTGACAGTCTCACCGACGAGAGCGTCACACGGTTCAGTCACTACCGTGCTCCAGCTCCTCAAGACAGCCGCCTTGCCACCCTTTTGAGTGTCAGGTCTGTGCTCGTCTATCCAAGGAAGACTGGTCAGACCTGGAGAAGGAAGACGAGAGAATAGCATAGGCAGAGGCTCAGGGTGAGGACCTTCAGCATATTTGGTCCGAGAGTGACACCAGCGACAGTGTCGAGGAGTACTTCCCGCCTCCCCCCTCACCCAGGCAGCACGACGCGGAGGCTGGAGGCTCGACTGTGCCACCTCCTACTCCACCTCCGGTGTCAGAGGCACAGGTCTCTCAGCCATCTGAGCTTACCTCCCTACTTCAGCAGATGGTTGAGCAGCAGCGCCTGGACCGGCTTGCAGCTGAGCAGGCCCGAGCTGAGCAGGCTGCACGTCTCTTAGAGCTCCAGCAGCAGCAGCAGGAGATGCAATGACAGATCGCCCGCGAGAGGCGAGAGGACACTGAGAGGCTGACTGGGCTGATTGATCAGATGCACCAGCGCTCTCTTGACCAGCAGCAGAAGACGCAGCAGGCGATGATGGGCATCCTGGGGTTGATCACCAACCTCTACACAGAGACCAGGATTGCCCTGTCATCGCAGCTTCCAGGCTTTGCTCCAGCCCCGCCTGTCCTGGC
Organism: Tuctoria greenei; assembly: GCA_036927565.1. NCBI lineage: Eukaryota > Viridiplantae > Streptophyta > Magnoliopsida > Poales > Poaceae > Tuctoria > Tuctoria greenei. The sequence goes on from JAYESD010000006.1 coordinate 200,355,961, forward strand.
TCCAGCTTCAGCGCCAGTGCCGACCACGCCGATCCCGATGATCAGCATGTCCCCACTGCTTGCTCCAGGTGTCCCTATCCACTCTCCTCTGCCGGCTACGACGCTTTTCCAGCAGACGCCGGCATCCGTTGTCAGTGCCCCGTAGCCAGCAGCTCTAACTCAGCAGGCACCGACAACGGCTCCTACAGCTCCTGCCACCTCTACTCCAGCCTCAGCCGCATCAGCAGGCAGCAGCTCCGATGACAGCACCCCCGGCGGTGACCAGTTCGTCATCGCTCCGATCACTCAGGATTCTTAGGCACTCAGCTTCCTTTTTGGTGTCTTGATGCCAAAGGGGGAGAAAAGTTAGAGAGGTGTTAGGGGGAGGGATAGCTTAGTCCCAGGTGGAGTCCTAGCTGCAGGGGGGGTTTATCTTTTTAGGAGTTCTTTTGTAATTTGAAGATTTGCTACTCCTTTGCTATTCATTGAGTATTCTTGTGACTCTTAATTCTCTCATATGTTATTGATCGTTAAGCTTTCAAGTTATTAATCTCTTTTGAGTCTTCAAGTTTAATGTGCCATATCTTGTACTCATTGCATATCTTCTTGAGTATCGCATTGTCAAATTCATTACTATTATGCTTCACTTGTTGTGTTGTCATCAATCACCAAAAAGGGGGAGATTGAAAGCATCTAGGCCCCCATGAGGTATGGTTTCGGTGATTAATGACAACCCTTGGATTTTACTAATGAATTTGTGGATGCAAGGTCTCCCATATCACTCATTACAATGAAATCTATATGAATATGAGTATCATCTACTGATCACTGGATACAATTGGAGACCCCTAAACAATCATTTTATGAGATCAATCAATGTTATGAAGATTAGAAGTAAAAGCTCATATGTCAAAATTATTCTACCATAATTGACAGCACTCAATGCTTAATAATCCTCAGAAGAATATTTCCATCCAATGTATAAGAGGTCAATTGAGTAAATTACAAAAGAATCACTCGAAGCAAACAAAATCAACTCACCGGATCCACCGATGTTTCCAGAAAACAACACATCGGTCGAGTTGGTTCAGCAGAAGAAGAAGACCTCAGAACTAAGTACTCACCGGATCATCCGATGATAAATGGCATGTTACATCAGTCCATCAGTACAGTAAGCAATATCCCTGGACCAAGTGTAACACCGGATCATCCGATGTACAATTATAAACACATCGGTCAATCACTCCAGTAAGCATCAAGTCTGAACCAATTCTGGAGGAAGTGCCACCGGATCATCCGATGAGAAGACAAGTGTAACATCGGTCTAACAACGGTCATATCTGACACAGTGACATCAGCTAATTTGGATTTGACAGATGAAAACTGAAGCGGGGACATAAGATCATCCGGTGTTCGCAGAACAGTGATGTCAGCCTACTTTTCTAACGGCTATTTCGTGGAGGCTGGCTATTTATACCCCTTCAACCAGTCTATTCGAAAAGTATTGACTACCAGACCTACTCTACACATTCTCAAGCGTTCAAGACATTGAGCTACCACTTCCACATCATCTACACCACTTACACACCAAGAGATAGGCTAGAACTAGCTAGAGATAGTGCTTGTGTGCTTCCATTCTTGGTGATTGGAATCTCTAGTGTAGTGAGAGCTGTAAGGGAGTGTCCCTTGGTGATTGTAATTGAGAGAGACTTCTGGAGCTTGCCAAGACGGTTGTGGAAGCCCGGAGGATCCAAGTTGTACAAGACTTGAGCTCCACCTTGCCGAGGTTGGCAAACGGAGAAGAATAGTGAAGATCCCTAGTCTCAGTGACTTGGGTGTGGCTATACCCTTCGGTGGGTGCCACAACGTGGACGTAGGAAGATCTTGACGATCTTGCCAAACCACGGGATAAATCTTCGTGTCTCCTCGGGAGTTTGCGTTCTCTTACTCTCACTTTACACTTATGCATTTCATATACCGCAAAGTTACTAGTCACTTGAATGCATAGGTTGTTTGCGTACGTAATTGGGCTTTTAGTAATTAAGTGGTATTGCTTTAATTTTTGAAAAGAAGCCCAATTCACCCCCCCTCTTGGGCATTCGATCCTTACAATTGGTATCAGAGCAAGGTTGCTCATTGGATCATTCTAGCTTCACCGCTAGAGAGCTAAAATGGCCAAGATTGGGGGTTTGGTTCCTATCTTCGAGGGCAAGAACTTTGCCTATTGGAAAACACGCATGCGCGCTTATCTAGAGGCTATTGCTCTCGAGGTATGGGAAGCGACCCATGCGGGGTTTGGTGAGCACAATTATGTTGGTGATCAAATCAAGTGGGATGCAAAAGCTAGGAATGCAATCTATGAATGTATTAGTCAAGATGTATTTGCTAGGATTGCTAGCAAAGAGAAAGCTTGTGAAATTTGGGCATGCTTGTTAGAAATTCATGAGGGTTCTTCTCGTGTCAAAGAACTAAAATATCATATGCTTAAAGCCAAATATGATGAGTTCAAAATGCTACCTCATGAAAATGTCAATGAAATGTTTTCTCGCTTAAATATGCTTATTGTAGAAATTAATGCTCTTGATATTGCTTCTCTTGGCAAGAGACTCATCAACCGCAAGATTCTTATGCTCCTCCCTAAGCCAAAGTACAACATCATCAACTCCATGATTCAAAAGGAATCCCTTGATCACATTGAAGTTTCGGAACTTATTGGAGAAATTCACGCTCATGAGATGAGTGTACTTGGGATGATGGAGCAATCATCTTCAAAGACAATTGCTCTAAAGGCCTCCACCAAGAAAACAAGTCTCAAGAAAAATAAAGTGGTTGAGCCTAGCTCAAGTGAAGAAGAGCAAGCATCAAGTGAAGATGACGATGATGAGCTTGCATTGATGATGAGAAAGTTCTCTCGCTTGAACTCCAAGATTGCCAAGAAGGGATACACCTTTGATCCCAAGAAGAAAGCTTTTCTACCAAGGAGAGATGACCACAAGACTTGCTACAATTGTGGTGATCAAGGCCACATCTCCTATGATTGTCCAAAACCGGACAAAAGAAGAGAGAACCACAAGAGCAAGCATCGCAAGCTTGAAGATCGTGAAGATGATGAAGAAGAGGTCAAACCCAAATCAAGATCATTTGGGAAGAAGAAACATGACAAGGGCAAGAAAGCAAAACTCTTCCCAAAGAAAATAAAAGGACCACAAAAGGTGTTCATATGTGAGGCAAATGAATGGATCTCCGACGAAGAATCAAGTGATGAAGAGAGTGAAAAGGAAGAAGAAAGTTTGGCCGACCTTGCCATTGCCAACAATAATGACTCATCTCCTCATCCACCACCCATGTGCCTCATGGCTAAATGTAACACCAAGGTATGTGATGACTCTAGCGATGATGAGATTTCCCCCGAGGATTTAACTTCACTAATAAATGAATATCACACTATCATTAAGAGGGAAAAGAGTAAGGTTAAGGCTCTTGAAGAAACTCGTGCTAAGCTTGAGAGCGCTAACCTCGATTTGCTTGACAAGTATGAAAGCATACTTAAAGAGCATGACACGCTCAAATCCCATGTCAAGCAAGTTGAGGAGGAAAAGGCTCAAATTAAGCTAGATCATCATGAGCTTGACTTAGCCCACCAAGCACTCTTGGGAAAGCACAATGAGTTAATCCAAGAGCATCAAATCCTTAACCTTGCTTATGAAGTGCTTGATCAAGAAGTGAAAAATATAAAGAAACAAACTCTTAATGATAAAGTATCCATTACTTCTCATACCACTAATGTCTTGCACAAGTCTTTGCCTTTGAAAGAGAACACTAGGTTCCTATTGCCAACATTGTGAGATCACCGGTCACCATACAAGGGAGTGTCCTCTTCCCAACCGACCTTCTCCAAAATTGCCTACTAACTACAAGTCTACTTTCAATGATCATTATTATCTCTTGAGTAAAGTAGATGGCAAAGTGAAGGCAAGGTTCATTGGCAAAGACATAAAGGGCATGAAGGGGAAGTGCCCCAAGAAACTTTGGGTCCCAAAAACACTTGTATCACACATACAAGGACCTAAGTTGGCTTGGGTGCCTAAAGTTAAAAATTGAATTCATGTGTGTAGGTGAACTACAAAGCCGGAGGAAAGCATTGGGTACTCGATAGCGGGTGCACTCAACATATGACCGGCAATGATGGTATGTTCACCACCATAGAAAATCCCAGCAATCATGAACAAGTCACCTTTGGTGATAACTCTAAGGGCAAGGTAATTGGGTTAGCAAAAATGATGTTGTTGTGAGTAGTGAAACAAGCCAAGAACTAACCTTCAAAGGATTTCGGCATGGACATCTCTACCTAGTAGACTTCTCCAACAAGGATGCTAGCTTGACCACTTGTCTTTTCACTAAGACAAGTTTGGGTTGGCTATGACATCGACGCATAGCGCACATAGGGATGAGCAAGCTCGAGAAGTCATTCAAGCTTGCGATGGTGACCAGCATGAAGGATGTCACATTTGAGAAGAACAAGGTTTGTAGCGCTTGTCAAGCCGGGAAGCAAGTTGCTTCACACCACCCTATGAAGACAATGGTGTCAACCTCCAAGCCACTTGAGCTACTTCACATGGACCTATTCGGACCGTCCACATATCAAAGTCTTGGCGGTAACCTCTATTGTCTTGTTATAGTTGATGACTACTCTTGCTATGTCTGGACTTTGTTTCTAGGTGACAAGAGTGAAACTACAGAAGTGTTCAAGTCCTTCGCCAACCGTGCTCAAAGGGAATTTCAACTTCCCATCATCAAGGTCCGGAGTGACAACGACACCAAATTCAAGAATTACAACATTGGGGAGTGGTGTGACCGTGAAGGCGTGAAGCATGAGTTTTTGGCTACATACACTCCTCAACAAAATGGTGTTGTTGAAAGGAAGAACAAGACTCTCATAACTCTTGCGCGAGCAATGCTTGATGACTATGGCACGTCCGAGAAGTTTTGGGCCGAAGCAATCAACATGGCGTGCCATGCCTGAATGTAGGCCTAGAGGGGGGGTGAATAGGCCTTCTTGAATTTTCTCGGTTCCTGTAGCACTTCAACAACAAGGTCAAAACCAGATATATCGGACTAGTCCGGTAAAGTGCGGACTAGTCCGGATTTCACGGACTAAGTTGATCAAGCTAGGTCAATTTGATTGTTTAGTTGACGTTTGCAGCGGAAATATAAAATTCAATAGCAGTACAATGATTGTATGTTAAGTTCTATTGTAAGTATGATTCTTGTTTAACTATTTAACTTAAATTCAACAAGATGAATCAAACCCTAGATAATGTTGATCAACTAGAATGATAAACACAAACGAACAAGACACAAGATTTATCCCGTGGTTCGGTTACCACGAAGGCAACCTACGTCCACGTTGAGGAGCCCACAAAAGGACCGGGTCTTCACCAACCCTTCCCTCGTCGGATCGCCACGAAGGCCAATCCTCTTCCACTAACCACACAGGGGTAAATCACCAAGTTGAAGGGGCGATCTCACAAGTTGAGAGCTCCCTTGATTACAAGTTTCAAGACCACCAATAACACACTTCGAAATATACAAATTAAGATGCAAGAGTGTGTTAGAGATTCAAACCAAGAGCTCAATCGTGTGCAAAGTGCCTCTCCAATGATCTACAAGTGATCTTCAAAGGATTGATTGATTTTGCACTTAATTTCGTGGAGAGAGATGGTTTTTGAGTCTCTTGGGAGGTGTGACGGCGCTAGGGTTCGAGAGAGTTTGAAAGTGGGCCGTGCACCTCTATTTATATGGGGTTTCTAGAAGTTACCGTTAGGGTTCAGAAAGATCGGACTAGTCCGTGGTGGTGACCGGACTAGTCCGGTGTGCTGTGTGAAGCAAACCCTAAGTGTCCAGGAATCTCGGACTAGTCCGGTTCAAAACGGACTTGTCCGATTTCGTCACTGGAAAGCTTCGGACTAGTCCGATTGACATCGGACTTGTCCGGACACATGAAACCCTAAGTGTTTAGATGACAAGTCCGCACTTGGAGGACTTGTCCAATTTAGATCAGGGTGTATATCGGACTAGTCCGTGTGGACACCGGACTTGTCCGAAGTGGATCAGAATGAATATCGGACTAGTCCGGGTCACAACGGACTGGTCCGATTTTGTGTGACTTGTGCATTGATAAGGACTAGTCCGCACTGGGGAGGACTAGTCCGAAGTGGAACAGAAAATATATCGGACTAGTCCGGTGGTGACCGGACTTGTCCGATCTGGTGCAGAATGTGATATCGGACTAGTCCGGCTAATATCGGACTAGTCCGGTCCTGTATAGTTTTGTGCATTGTGTGTGTGTGATTAAGTGAGATTGAGCTCTTGGGTGTGTTTCCTTAACACACTCCATACATACTAAACAACTAATTTCTTCTCCTTGAGCTCAAATTCATTTTCCTTCTCAATTTCCCTCTTTTTGGTACTTTGCTCATTTTTCATCATTTTCCTGCATTCATCTCAACAAAAGGATTAGGATCCCAATTGCTTGTCATAAATCATCCAAAACCCACAAGGGAGTCCTAGATGCACTTTCAATCTCCCCCTTTTTGGTGATTGATGACAACCAATTGAGATTTCACAAAATGAGGTATAAAATGAGATTCTCATAAAGTATGCACATATGACTCAAGAATTCATCAAGCAATAAGATAATTATTCATATGTGCATTCTTTATGGTGGGATGCATACTAAGAGCATGAGTGCATTAAAAATGATCGAATTTGCATTTATCAACTAATATCAAGTGAATATGGCACTTCAGGGGCAAAAACTCAGATTTCATCACACAGTTGCAAATTAAGAGAGCAATTCATAACAGGACCAAACATGATATGAAAACAGAGTTAAGCAAATGCAATTACAATTAAAAAAAAGAGAGAGCTCTCTCCTCGCATCCTATGCAGCTAAAGCTAGACTCCCCCTCAATCTCCCCCCCTTTGGCATCAAGACACCAAAAAGAGAGAGAGGAGGGTCCTAGGGCTTCACTCTTCGCTGTCAGTCCTCTCGTCGTCTTCATCGTCTTCCTCACTTTCCGCGTGACGAGGTGGAGAGGTAGGAGGAGGAGCGGAGCTGCTCGAGCCCCCAACGCCAAAATAGGCAAGCTCTGAGGGAGTCAAGGGGCCGAGCTCGGTGATGTCCGGATCAGAATCTTCAGAAAGTACTGGAGATCCAATTGGGTTGATCTCCAGCTTCTCACTCAGCTGCTTCACATTGGCTTTGATATATCTCATGTTCTCCTTCCTCTTCTGATTTAGCTTGTGAAGCTTCACTTCAGTTTTCTTGCAGGAGGAGAAAATTGCAGCCAAGTACTTGAGGATCCCACTGGCGGATCCTTTTTGAGGGGCTTCCCTGGAGGGGGGAGTAGCCCTAGCAGCTTCTTCTTGCCTTGCCGGTGCCTCGGGGCTTGAGACCGGCGATGGAGCAGCCTGGACACTCACTGACTGAGGCTTCTGAGGCCTCAGTGGAGTGTGCTCCACGTCCTTCACAAACTCGATTCCTGTGACTTTCTCAATCATGAACATCAAGTAAGGGGCATAGCCACAGGATCGGTTGGGGGTACTTGAGATATTGACCATATCATTCCAAATATAGTCTGCAATAACGAATTGCCTTTTCTTGCTAATGACCCTCATCAGGGTCCGGAGGTAGCCTTGCACACTCCCTGCATCCCCATCCTTGGGGGCAATCGTCTTCCTGAGGACTCTGTTGAGGACCACAAAGAAAGGCTTCATATTCTTTGTGGAGGGAGGGACATACTTGGAGGTGGGCTCATACATGAACTTCATTCCATCCCTCTCAATGACCCCAATGTTGTGGATAATGAGGTGGTCATGTCCTTCAGAGTCAAGGTGCAGCAGGCGGGCAAACTCTTCCTGAGTAATAGAATACTTGGATCCATGAGTCATCCAAGTCACACTTTCTTCGTCTTCGCTTGAGAAGTGGCACGTTGCATAGAATTGTGCAATCACTTCATTAGTCCAATTATATCTGAAGGCAAACAGATCCTTCAGTCCATGTCTCTCTGCAGCTGCTATCACTTCATCAAAAGCTGCACATTTCCTCTTCTCAAGGTGGACCCAGTCAATCCATTGACTGCGTACCACCGGGGTCTTCATCGGCAAATAGACCAACTTGTAGAAATCAGCATGGAAATTTGACCAAAACCTGCCATCAGCTGCTTGCTTGGGCCTTGCATAGCAATCAACACTCCTCAACTTCATAGCCACATCGCTGCCCTTGCCATTAAATCTTTCCTCATTGGGGTCCCGAACCCCTTCTCTGGGTGTATGCAGCTTTAGGGGCCCAACAGGCCCTGTGGCAACCCCCTTGCCCTTCCCTTTAGCTTGGCGAGGGCCACTTGAAGGAGGAGCAGCCTTTGAGGCGGCCTTCTTGACACACACCTTCCTCCGAACCTAGGGAGGTGAGGGAGCAGGCTCGGAGGGTCTCTCTTGGCGTTTCTTGCCAAGACCCGCTGAGGACCGAGGTGCCACCTCGTGGTCCAACTCGGCCTCGAAATCGGAGATTTCGTTGTCGGAGCTCGACATGATCTGAGAATGAGTGTTCAAGAGAAAGGACAAGTTATACAAGGTATTGGTGAGGTAAGATGGCAATGGAATGCATTAGGGAATTAAAGAGTTAGGTTTTGGTTCAGAAACAACAGACTTGTCCGGTGCACAGGCACGGACTAGTCCGGGGGGACCGGACTTGTCCGTACCTGGACCGGACTAGTCCGGTGTTCATTCGCAAAAACCTAACAGACTGGACAAAAAATTGACCCCTAAGGTAAAACTAGTCTAGCATACACATAGTACATCAACTAGACATGTAACTAGTGAAGAATGCTAGGCCAAACGATAAGCAATAGAGAAATTTGTGATTTCTTAGGGTTTTGAAGGGTATTTACCAAGAAATCAAAGGAAGCTTGAGATTTTGGGGATTGGAGGCCGGACTTGTCCGCCAACTTCAATCCCCGAGTCTTCAAGCTTGATCTCCGTCCAAGATTGAGGCTTTTCGACGGAGGAATCAAGGATTCGCCTTGGGAGCTCGAGTGCAAGAGAGAGAAAGCTTGGGGGCGAGTGTGAGGTGAAGGGATTAGGGTTTAGTGGCGGCTAGGGTTATGGACACGAAAAATCGGACTAGTCCGGTCATGTCCGGACTTGTCCGAAGTCCTCCAGAGACCTAATTCGGACTAGTCCGTGGTCTGTCGGACTAGTCCGGCCTAACCGGCACACTGCGGACTAGTCTGCAATGGCGGACTAGTCCGGGTAACCACGGACTTGTCCGTGGTCACCAGGAGAGAATTGCATAGCCCATTCATATATATTTGAAGGTCCAATAATTGAGAGTAGAGAGGCAAAACAATTCAAATAATCTTGATGAATTTGACCAGTAAGCAAACAACAATCATACTATGATCAAAAATTCATCAAGATCTAATAATTGACATAGTTTTTCGAGAGAAAAATGGGGAGGAATAATTTTCACAATTCAATCAATATTTTGAAGCAATCATACAGGTATGCAACTTTTCAAGCCACACTCCGAGAATTAAGAATGTTTAGCTCATTTCGGAGTTCGCAAAAACGTTTTTCATCAAGTGGCTTGGTGAATATGTCGGCCAATTGTTTTTGGGTGTTGACATGAGAGATGGATATGTCTCCTTTCATGGAATGGTCTCTCAAGAAATGGTGTCTTATGTCAATGTGTTTAGTTCTAGAGTGCTCAACTGGATTGTGGGCTATTTTAATGGCACTCTCATTGTCGCAAAGAAGAGGAATACGGTTCATATTGTAACCGTAATCCCTTAGAGTTTGTCGCATCCAAAGGAGTTGTGCACAACAACTCCCGGCTGCAACATACTCCGCTTCGGCTGTGGATAATGCAATGGAATTCTGTTTCTTGGATGACCAAGAAACTAAGGATCTTCCTAGGAATTGGCAAGTGCCAGAAGTGCTTTTTCTATCAACTTTGCACCCGGCATAATCTGCATCGGAATACCCAATGAGATTGAATTTTGAGCCTTTTGGGTACCAAAGGCCAAGGTTGGGTGTATGAACTAAATATCTTAGGATTCTCTTTACGGCTGTCAAATGACATTCCTTAGGGTTGGCTTGAAATCTTGCACACAAACATACACTCAACATAATATCTGGCCTAGATGCACATAAGTAATGTAAAGATCCAATCATGGAGCGATATACCTTTTGGTCGACGCTCGGTCCATCTTCATTGAGATCCAAGTGACCATTCGTTGCCATGGGAGTCTTTATGGGCTTTGCCTTGTCCATGCCAAACTTCTTGAGGATGTCCTGTGTGTACTTGGTTTGACTTATGAATGTTCCTTCCCTTTGTTGCCGCACTTGGAATCCCAAGAAGTACCTCAATTCTCCCATCATTGACATTTCAAATCTGTCTGTCATAATTTTACTAAACTCTTCACAGAAAGATTGGTTAGTTGATCCAAAAATTATATCATCAACATAGATTTGGCAAATGAAAAGATCATTATCCAGATTTTTCGTGAATAATGTATAATCTACATTGCCAATTTGAAAGCCATTATCAATTAAAAAATCTCTAAGACACTCATACCAAGCTCTAGGAGCTTGTTTGAGGCCATAGAGAGCCTTACGCAGTTTATACACGTGGTCGGGGAACTCTTCGTCTTCAAATCCGGGTGGTTGCTCCACGTACACCTCTTCCTTGATCGGTCCGTTGAGGAAGGCGCTTTTTACGTCCATTTGGTACAGCTTGAAATCATGGTGAGTAGCATATGCAAGTAATATTCTAATTGATTCAAGCCTAGCTACTGGAGCAAAAGTTTCATCGAAATCCAAACCTTCGACTTGTGAGTAACCTTTGGCCACAAGTCGTGCCTTGTTTCTTGTCACCACTCCGTGTTCGTCTTGCTTGTTGCGGAAGACCCACTTGGTGCCTACAATATTTGCATTGGGTCTTTCCACAAGTTCCCAAACCTCGTTTCTCTTGAAATTGTTCAACTCTTCTTGCATTGCCACCACCCAGTCCGGATCCTTTAATGCATCCTCAGTCCCGCGGGGTTCCAAAAAGGAGACAAACGAGTAATGTTCACAAAAATTTGCTATACGAGATCTAGTGGTTACTCCTTTTTGGATGTCGCCGATGATGTTGTCGATTGGATGATCCCTTTGAATGCATTGGTGTACTCTTGGGTGTGGCACTTGGGGGGTCGTATGTTGGTGATCATCTTCTTCTCCCCCTGAGTTGTTGTCCTCGTTGATTTGTTGATCATGTTCATATTCCTGTGATTTGTCTTGTATCGAGGCTCCCCCTGAATTGTTGATCTCCTCTTGTGGTTCACTTTCCTCTTGTATTTGTGACGATGACTCTTGTGGTTGTACTTCGCCTAGAGCCATCCTCTTCAATGCTTGATAGGGAGCTTCCTCTTTACCTAATTCACATTGATCAACTTGCTCCTTTTGGGAGCCATTAGTTTCATCAAACACTACGTCATGTGCCACTTCAACAAGTCCGGAGGCCTTGTTGAAAACACGATAGGCGTAAGTGTTCGAATCATAACCAAGCAAGAAACCTTCATCGGACTTCGAAGCGAACTTTGAAGTCCTGGGCTTCTTGTTCAGAATGTACCAAGGAGAACCGAAAACTCGAAAATATGAAACGTTCGGTTTGTTACCGGTGAGTAGCTCATAGGGGGTCTTCTTTAGTAGTCGATGAAGATAGAGTCGATTTGTGGCATGGCAGGCGGTGTTGATTGCTTCCGCCCAAAATCGATCCGAAGTCTTGTATTCATCGAGCATTGTTCTTGCCATCTCTATGAGCGTTCGATTCTTCCTTTCGGCAACTCCGTTTTGTTGTGGAGAGTATGGCGCTGAGAATTCGTGCTTGATTCCTTCCTCATCAAGGTACTCCTCCACTTGTATGTTCTTGAACTCCGTGCCATTGTCGCTCCGAATACTCTTGATTGATAGTGAGAATTCGTTTTGCGCTCGCTTGAAGAATTTCTTGAGTGTTCCTTGTGTTTCTGACTTGTCATGCAAAAGGAACACCCAAGTGAACCGGGAAAAATCATCAATAATAACTAAACCGTATTTGTTACCGCCGATGCTTATGTAAGCAATTGGACCAAACAATTCCATATGAAGTAGTTCGAGCGGTCTTGTCGTGGTCATGATGTTCTTCACAGGATGTTGTGCTCCAACTTGCTTTCCTGCTTTGCACGCGCTACAAGGCCTGTCTTTCTCAAACACAACATCTTTCAAACCTCGGATGTGATCGCCCTTGAGGAGTTTTTGAAGGTTCCTCATACCAACATGTGCTAGCTGTCTATGCCACAACCAACCCATGTTGGTTTTTGCAATCAAGCATGTGTCGAGTTCGGCTTTATCCTTGTTGAAGTCAACAAGGTAAAGCTTTCCCTTTAACATGCCCTTGAATGCAACGGAACCATCACTTCTCCTTGAGACGGTCACACCCTCGTTAGTAAACAGGCAATTATAACCTTTGTCACATAACTGAGATATGGACAGCAGGTTATAATCTAAAGATTCAACGTGTAAAACATGCGAAAGAGTATGTTCAGAGGATATTGCTATTTTACCGGTACCGAGGACCCTTCCTTGACTGTTATCCCCAAAGTAGATGCCTTCGTTTGGGTCCTGGTTCACTTCATACTCCACAAACATCCTCCTTTCTCCGTTCATGTGGTTGGTGCATCCACTGTCTAGCACCCATTTGGATCCACCGGAGGAGTAGGCCTGCAAAAACAAATTACGCCTTGGTTTTAGGTACCCAAGCTTGCTTGGGTCCTTGGAGGTTAGTAACAATACATTTGGGCACCCACACATGGGATTTTGTGTTCCCATGGCGTGGCCCAGCATAATAAGCATACACTTTTCCAACATTATTTTTCATTAATACATAAGAAGCATCAAAGGTTTTAAACAAGAGTTGCTGTTGATTATGGGTCGGACTAGTCTGTGTGACCGGACTTGTCCGGATGACCGGACTTGTCCGGACCGCAACCGGACTAGTCCGGTTTTCATGAGAGCTCAAATTTTTGGTTTTCGAGTTACCAGGTTGTGAGGGTCCTCCCTTCACAAAGGTAATCCTTCCCTTGTTATTCTTAAGATTTCCAGCTCTTTGCTTTCTATCATAAGAGTAACCAATGCCATACTTGACATTTGGAGGTCTTTGGACCAAATATGCACTACGTGCATAGTTGATCCTCTCCTTGTCAAACATTACACATTGGGTAGGATTTTTGTCCTTTGTAGAGGTAGAATTTTCCTTCAAACTGGTGTTAATTTTATCACATTTGCAAATATGTGCGATATTAGTTGAGGTGGGTTGAGAAGGTAGGCTTGAAGAGGAGGAAGGTTCACTAAGCTTGAGTGACTCAACCTGCACTTCAAGGATCTTGTTGACCTTGATTAGGTCATCAAGTTGATCCTTGATTGCAACGTTTGAGTTGGTTAACTCCAAGCAAGTTTTCTTGCTTGAAGCTAGTTCAAGCTCTAGTGAGTGGTTTCTCTCCTTTTCAAGAGCTAGAAGATTGTCAAGTTCGGCATGCTTCTCCTTTTGGGAAATAATCATGTCTTCTTGACGATCAATTAGCTCTTCCTTCTCAACAAGCTGGTTAAGCAAGAATTTCATTTTAGCAGCAGTTTTTCTATCTAAGCCAATTAGCACATCTTCATCATCACTATAGATCATCATCACTTGAGTAAGAATGCAAGGAAGGAGTTTTGATGTTTACCTTGCGTTTACCTTCCTTAGCCATGAGGCAAGTTCCATTTGCCTTCTTTGCACCGAGCGTGGGGAAGAGTGTGGATTTCTTGGACATGCTTTCAATGGCTATGCTAGCCATTTCTTCTTCATCGGACGATGAGGACTCATCGTTTGAGTCCCATTCCTTTCCGATGTGTGCTTGTTCAACTTGCTTCTTCTTCTTGAAGAATTTCTTCGGTTGAGGCTTGGACTCTTTACTCTTCTTCTTGTTGTCCTCATACGGGCAATCGACTATAAAGTGATTGTATTCACCACAATTATAACATGCCCGCCTCATCTTCGGCTTTGTCTTCTCCTTGTATTTTCCTTCACTCGATTTTGCTCCTTGTCTTTTCTTCATAATTCTTTTGAACTTCTTCATGAACAAAATCATATCTTCTTCGTCCAGCTCGCTGCTTTCATCATCGCTGTCCTCCTCAAGCTGTGCTTCTCTTGCTTCTTTGGATAGAGGCTTGAGTGAGGACTTTAGGGCAACTCCCTTCTTCTTAGCTGATGTGAGATCGACTATTTCTTTTACGTGCTTGGCTTGCTTCTCCATCATCTCAAAGTTGATGATCTTGCCAAGCAGTTCATCCGGAGTCATTTTCTTGTACCCGGGACTTTCTCGGATCATAGAGCAAAGTGTGACGTTGCGAGGCATAAAGGCTCTAAGGATGAGCTTTACAACCTCGTGGTCATTCCACTTTTTGCTACCATATGATCGAACCTTGTTCACAAGGGTCTTCAGTCTGTTGTACATGTCCTGGGGAGACTCATCTTCCTCAATCGCGAACCTTCCCAGTTCGCCTTCAATCATCTCAATCTTTGCCTCCCGCACATGCCTGTCACATTCATGTGCTGTCTGTAGTGTGTCCCAGATTTCTTTGGCAATCTCCAATCCGTCCACCTTTGTGAATTCATCTCTACTTAGAGATGAGGTGATAACGGCTGCGGCTTGGGCATTCCTGTGGATGGCTTGCTCTTGACTTGGTGTGAGTTCTTCATCGTCATCAGGGATGTTTATTCCTGTGCACACAATATGCCATAAACTTGGGTTAAGGGAAATCAAGTGCATCTTCATATTTTGCCTCCACATGGAGTAATCACTCCCATCGAAGTGTGGGGCTTTTCCGAGAGGAATAGATAGATAATGACTGCTGTTAGAATTTAAACGGTCATAATTAAAAGGATATCGGGAGTAGTCGGTGTGACTACTCCCCTTCTTCTTTTCTTCAACTTTAGCTTTCCCTTTGGAAAGTGCTTTCTTTCGGAGCAGTGCTTTCAGCTCCAATGTCTCCTCATCATCATCATCGAAGTCTTGAATGGCTTCGAGATACCTTTCGAGCTTTTGGTGCTTGTCATTGTTCATTTCTTCCTGGTTGTTGATTTTCTGGACTTCCTTCATGTCCGACATGATCTCTTCGAGTGGTTGCACTCTTTCTTGAAGAACCTGCTCTGATACCAATTGAATGTAGGCCTAGAGGGGGGGTGAATAGGCCTTCTTGAATTTTCTCGGTTCCTGTAGCACTTCAACAACAAGGTCAAAACCAGATATATCGGACTAGTCCGGTAAAGTGCGGACTAGTCCGGATTTCACGAACTAAGTTGATCAAGCTAGGTCAATTTGATTGTTTAGTTGACGTTTGCAGCGGAAATATAAAATTCAATAGCAGTACAATGATTGTATGTTAAGTTCTATTGTAAGTATGATTCTTGTTTAACTATTTAACTTAAATTCAACAAGATGAATCAAACCCTAGATAATGTTGATCAACTAGAATGATAAACACAAACGAACAAGACACAAGATTTATCCCGTGGTTCGGTTACCATGAAGGCAATCTACGTCCACGTTGAGGAGCCCACAAAAGGACCGGGTCTTCACCAACCCTTCCCTCGTCGGATCGCCACGAAGGCCAATCCTCTTCCACTAACCACACAGGGGTAAATCACCAAGTTGAAGGGGCGATCTCACAAGTTGAGAGCTCCCTTGATTACAAGTTTCAAGACCACCAATAACACACTTCGAAATATACAAATTAAGATGCAAGAGTGTGTTAGAGATTCAAACCAAGAGCTCAATCGTGTGCAAAGTGCCTCTCCAATGATCTACAAGTGATCTTCAAAGGATTGATTGATTTTGCACTTAATTTCGTGGAGAGAGATGGTTTTTGAGTCTCTTGGGAGGTGTGACGGCGCTAGGGTTCGAGAGAGTTTGAAAGTGGGCCGTGCACCTCTATTTATATGGGGTTTCTAGAAGTTACCGTTAGGGTTCAGAAAGATCGGACTAGTCCGTGGTGGTGACCGGACTAGTCCGGTGTGCTGTGTGAAGCAAACCCTAAGTGTCCAGGAATCTCGGACTAGTCCGGTTCAAAACGGACTTGTCCGATTTCGTCACTGGAAAGCTTCGGACTAGTCCGATTGACATCGGACTTGTCCGGACACATGAAACCCTAAGTGTTTAGATGACAAGTCCGCACTTGGAGGACTTGTCCGATTTAGATCAGGGTGTATATCGGACTAGTCCGTGTGGACACCGGACTTGTTCGAAGTGGATCAGAATGAATATCGGACTAGTCCGGGTCACAACGGACTGGTCCGATTTTGTGTGACTTGTGCATTGATAAGGACTAGTCCGCACTGGGGAGGACTAGTCCGAAGTGGAACAGAAAATATATCGGACTAGTCCGGTGGTGACCGGACTTGTCCGATCTGGTGCAGAATGTGATATCGGACTAGTCCGGCTGATATCGGACTAGTCCGGTCCATTATAGTTTTGTGCATTGTGTGTGTGTGATTAAGTGAGATTGAGCTCTTGGGTGTGTTTCCTTAACACACTCCATACATACTAAACAACTAATTTCTTCTCCTTGAGCTCAAATTCATTTTCCTTCTCAATTTCCCTCTTTTTGGTACTTTGCTCATTTTTCATCATTTTCCTGCATTCATCTCAACAAAAGGATTAGGATCCCAATTGCTTGTCATAAATCATCCAAAACCCACAAGGGAGTCCTAGATGTACTTTCGAAATGTAAGTCGATTGGGGTGGAGAACTCGACGTTGATGATCCGCGACACTCGAGCAGTTCGAATACCCCTGCAATCACTACACCACTGCTTTGTTGGTTATCAACCGTGCGGCACACGCTTGACCTCGCCAAGAAGGCTAATCCATGCAATTGAATCGAGAACACAAGCAAGAACGTAGAAGACACGATCTGAAATTGAGAAGTTGGGGTCTCACAAACCGAAGAATGGCGAAATTGTTATTCTCAGCAAAACCCACCGAATATGACCGGCGGCTGCAGTATTTAAAGGCTAGGGTTCGGCCAAAACACAATTAGACATGTCCCTAATGTACTCATATGGGATACAAGTCCCAAAGGCCCGATTCGGTGGCGCAACACCGGACAGAAATGTGGACTCGACTTGTTTCGACGATTCCCAATGACTTCAGATGAATTTTGAGGTGGGACTAGAACCATTGGAAAGTTTATCTTCTCCTCTTTCCATGCATATGTAGAACGTCAAAATGGAGTCTGTATGCTTCCTAGGCGTCCGTTTTAAGGTGGACTCCAAGTTGAACTCGAGTCCGAGTTGTAAACTGCTTCCATCAACTTGTGGACATCCCAGCTGGTTCTCCATGCTCCCAAGGCCTCTTTCCTTCACTTGTTGATCTTCTCCATTATTCCTAATAACAATTAAATCATCACATAGCAATCTATTCTCAAACGCACATGCAAAAGAAGTTAGGAGTGAGTTCACCCGCTGATTTATTAATCGTGCTCGCGCTCTTGTGATTGGTCCTTGCTTTTCAATGTGTGTCTCCGCTGTTGTGATGTCCTCATCACCTGGCGTCTTGCCATTATCCACTGGAGGAACAATAGATGCCAGTTGAGCCAACTTAGTTTCCAACATCTTGTTGAAATTCAATTAATTCTTGAAGGCTGAGGATAGTCCTTCAATTTGGCATTAATGCTTTCTAGGGTCTTGCTATTAGCCGACAACTTCTTAGATATAGCATCATTGATCTTCAGCTGACCAATGGAAAGTTCTCTCAAGTTGGTTTGATTTCCATTGTTGCCATTGTTGTTGTACCCTCCTTGAAAGAATGGACGTGGTTGGCCCCACTCTTGACCTCCTGGACGATAGCCATTATTGTTTCCATTGTTGGCTACGTATAGGGCATCCTCACGGGTTTCTGGGTAGTCATTGCCCAAATGGCCCATGTTGCCACATACTTCACAAGTGATGTGAGAGTCTAAGGCATAGGCATTGCCACATACCTCACTATTGCTTTGTCCATCAATTTTCTTCATAAGGAGGTCCAATTTGGCAGCGATCATGTCCACCTCTTTCAAGGTGTGCATGCCTCGCTGGCGTGTATGGAGACACTCGTCGCTCCAACCCATGTTTGACACCATCTTCCCAATTAAATCTTTGGCTTTGGGCATCGTCAATGAGAAGAAAGCACCTCCATCAGCAGCATCAACATGGTCATTGGCGGAAGGGATCAACCCGTTGTAGAAGTTTTGGATAATTAGCCAATCATCCGTCCCATGGTGGGCATAGGCTAGGATATAGATGGCCAAATGGGCCGGGTCAAATGGGCCGGCCTAAAGCACGACCAAATCGGCTCGGCATGAACCCCACCCGGGATAGAAGGGACTGGGCCTGGGCCAGCCCGAAGACCGACCCGGGCCGTGCCTGGGCTTAGGCGTCAGCCCGTTGGCCAGCCCGACACGACCCATTTAACACTCAACCCAGCTGGCCCGACGTGTGGCCCATGTAGCCCGCGGGGGCCCGACCCGGCCCGAATAAGATCGAAAAATATAATATTTCCCTATTTTAACTAATTTTCTTTATAACCAGACTCTGGGTCGGCCCGACCTGGCACAACCCGTATCAGGACTGACCCAGCCTCGCACGAGTGAAATCAACCTGGGTCATTCCTGGGCCAAGGCGTTAGCCTGTCGAGCCGGGCCGGCACGACCCGATCACTCTTTCGGGTCATGCCAGACCTAAGGTTTCCATGCTTGAGCCCGGCTGGGCCCGGGACGGCCAGCCCGGAACGGCCCATTGGCCATCTATAGGCTAGTATATACTCGTGAAGCCTTTTCCAAGCCCCGGGAATAGACCCCTTAGCGTCTTGCTGGAATCTAGAAATTCTTCCACGTAGGGTATTAGTCTTACCCAACAGGAAAAACTTGGCGAGGAATGCCGTAAAACACTTCTCCCAAGTGTCTACAGCACTTCGGTTAGCGTAGAACCACTGTTTCGCCCTCCCAAGAAGAGAGGACGAAAACAGCCTAAGACGGACAGCATCAGGAGATACGTCCTTGATCTTGAAAGTGCTGCAGATCTCAAGGAACTGTTGCAGGTGAGCACTTGCATCCTCGTTAGCCTTCTCACAAAATAGGTTGGCTTACACCATAGTGATAAGGCCAGTCTTGATTTTGAAGTTTACGTCTCCCGTGTTAACAGTGGGCTCAACAGGCACATTGTTATCAGAGGGAGCCAAAAACTCACGAAGGGTCTTCTGGGCCATTGGCATTTCAGTTGTTGGTGCAGTTGTGCTGACTTGCCTTGCCGCTCGAAGCTTCTGAGGAGTAAGGACACGAGGTCAATCTCTTAGAAGAGATTCAGGATCTTCAACAAAATTTTCAGCAACCAGAAACTAAACATATACTACCCTGTTTTCACATAAAATGCAAAAACAAAGAAGGGTTATCCTACTAAAACCTACCAGGTTCCTATCCTATTCACTCAATCATGCAATACTCTAGCTGCCTTCCACAGCAACGGTGCCAGAAATGCTTGTTGACGGTTCCTACGCACTACTAACAATTCATTCCTAGCAGTGGTGCCAAAAATGCTTGTTAATAGATTTTAGATTACACATGTAAATCCGCAAGCGCAAGGAATCTATCGATGTAGCATTTCCCCTCTAAGAGTATTGCCAAAGGGTGTCATTTATATTCTCCCAAATGATGTCTAGATGGAAGCAAGGCAATCATAAAATGGAAAGCCTAGGTTGGTCTAGGTGGGGTTCTAGCAAGGATAGATAAATGATATTTGGAGTAGGCCAGTTTGAGCAACATTGGTGTTGGAGTAAGCTCCGTGAAGTTCAGCTGGTCGAAAACCACCTTGGACATCACACTCACACTTGCTCCAAGGTCACAAAGGGCCTTGTCAAAGTGGTGTGCTCCAATTGAGCATGAGATTGTAGGACATCCAGGGTCCTTTAGCTAGTTGCCTCCTTGTAGAGAAATCATATTGGCACTTTCCACAGGAGGTTTGGGCTGTCTTGGCATCTTGCCATTCTCCATTGGAGGAACAACAACTGCCAGTTGAGCCAATTGAGTCTCCAACATCTTGTTGAAACTCAATTGATTCTTGAAGGATGAGGATAGTCCTTCAATATTGGAATTGATGCTTTCTAGGGTCTTGTCATTAGCCGAAAGCTTCTTAGATAGAGCATAATTGATCTTTAGCTGGCTAATGGCATGTTCTCTCAAGTTGGGTTGATTTCCATTGTTACCATTGTTGTTGTACCCTCCTTGAAAGAATGGGCGTGGTTGGCCCCACCCTTGACCTCCTGGACGATAACCAATGAAGTTTCTATTGTTGGCTAGGTATAGGGCATCCTCACAGGTTTCTGGGCAGTCATTGCCCAAATGGCCCGTGTTGCCACAGGCTTCACAAGTGATGTGAGAGTCTAAGGCATAGGCATTGCCGCATACTTCACCATTGCTTTGTCCATCAATCTTTTTCATGAGGAGGTCCAATTTGGCAGCGATCATGTCCACCTGCTTCAAGGTGTGCATGCCTCGCTGGCCGGTATGGAGACGTGTTGACGGTCCTTAAGCACCATATTTTGACCGTCAATTCACCTCATAGTGTGCATAAAAGAAACACAAAACATAGTGGTAGGGCTATACACTATCCCAATTCCACAAGTTTTGGTGTTTATTTGTATGCAGGTGAATTATTACCCAAAATACCAAGACATGCAGGGATGAATCCATGAAAATGGATTTCAACAAATTAGGCGATGACACGTGGCAACACATGGATCAAATAGCCCACAAACAGAAGAATACGAGGAGATCCAATGGTGTTGCACCCATATACATCAAGGGGGCCCACCTGGAAGCCACCTGGAGGAAGAACTTCTCGAGGGGAGGCTTGACCAGGTCGGTCGAACCAGGGGACTCCCGCTTGCAACACTAGGTGACTCCCGCTAAGAGCATGTGGCATAGCCGAACGTGGAGGATTACAAAGGACAGATAGGATTGTCACCACCTACTGCCTACCTCTTTAATCCATGGGCTACGAGACATTCAACACTACTCTCTATCCTAACACCATGCTAGCATATTAAGTAATTATCTTAAGGGCCTAGGCACAAGCCATCCTAAGGCAATGAACTAAATCATCGTTGAACCAATGTTGATTCATAGCATAAGTGATTCATGTTAACATAATATATCCTAGCTAATTAGAATATAGTGGAGGTTTATAGTGTTTATGATAATGTAATGAGAATGACATAGCAAAATCATTAATACTATTCCTACCACATATATAGAATCCACAATCAAACAAGAAATGCTTCATCCAAGTATATGAACAAATGAAGACTAAAGATATCATCTTCTTATGAATAATGTCACAAATACAAATATGAATATGGGATACATACCTTTCCCAATTGGGAAGAGACTCCTTCTACTCCTTTCCTACTTGGACTATGGACTAGAGACTCTACTCTCTACAGCATATACTCCTCTAAACCTATGGAGAGTAGTGAATACAAAGGATGAATAGTCAAGTGGTATGTGTTGAAGTGAGGGGTGAGGGATCCTATTTATAGCTTGGAGAAGGGTCGGTTCCCGCCACCAAAAGCATGTGAATCAGTGACCCATGACCACTTCAAGCCGTGAGAAGCCACCATGTTGAGTTTGACCGAGAAAGGCGCCAGGAACTAGTCGACCGACTAGGAGGGATCAGCCGACCTGGTCCTGGCCCCTTTTGCGGTGTGCTTTCTCCAGGTGACTGACAGGTGGGTCCTATTGACTGATATTGGTGCTACACCGTTGGGTTGACTCGAATACTTCTGTTTGTGGACCATTTGATCCATGTGGTGCCACGTGTTGTCGCTTCATTGGCTGGAATGAAATTTTATAGGATCCATCCCCTTGTTTCACTTCATTTCTGCATAGTATCCATGCATGCACTAGAGATCTAGAGCAAGAAGAAGAAGAGGAGGAAACAAAAGAGGGTCAAGATCTCCATCAAGTTTTTGTTCTTCATCAACGATTCGCCATCAAGTTCTTCATCAACCCTAGACCATCAAGATCCAAGTGTTACCTCCAAATCCTTTGATTCATTGGAGTCCTAAACACCTAGTATACCTTCTATTCTCTTTTTCTCACATGAATTCAATCCAAAATCTCCAAATTCACGTCGATCTAGAAAACCCTAATTCGCTGTTCCTGCGAAGGGCGGACTAGTCCAGCCTCCTGCGGACTTGTCTGATTTTTGCAATTTGTTCCTGCTGAATTAATTCTAACTTTTTTCAAATCAATTCTAGACTTGTATAAACTTGTTAAAAGCTATTAGAACTAGTTAGTGATCATTAAAAGCAATTCATTAATAAGTTCCACCTCACATTTGCATTAATCATGCATGTCATGTCATATTGAGTAATATTTGTGCACTCTTTGATTGTAATCCCCGTCTTGTATGTTTATTATGCGGATTAGACGGATTTGCGCTAGAGATCATTGCGAAGGATCTACAACACCAAGAGTTTGAAGTCTTTGATCCCAATCAAGCCCAAGAGCAAGACAAGTGTCCTTGAATATATTGATCCATTTTTTTAAATAAATGTTTTGTTTGCAAAACTGCATGCCTGTGTAAATTTGATGGGAATCCTATGATAGGAAGTTTACTAGATTCGTTTGACCACCCTTGTCACATGGAATAGATGGTAGAGAGTCGGGAAGGGCTTTTTACCATTGCTTCGCTTAACTACTTGGGATGGGGAAACAACTATATCATTCAATTATGCATTTATGAGATTGTGGTTAATATGGACTGGTCAATATGATATGGTACTGGGTGATCTAAACAAGCCTGGTATGTGGATGGATTTGATGTTATGGTGGTTTTGCTTGCTTTAGATCTAAGGTCTGGTTCGTGGAGCGACCATCCAGGATTTACAGTGCCACCACGAGGCCAAGTATGGGTGCGGCGTAGCTGATTAATTAGGATATTGCTAGTATTGCTCGGATCATTTGGCACACCAGGGAAGGGGAGTCGGATTGGGTTTGGATATGGTTGGCGGGACTCCCTGGGATCCGAATGGTACAAGAGGGGGCCCTTGGTTGAATATGTGCTCAGTTGGAGACATCGCCACCAGTGAAACCTCAGTGGGTCCGTACATGCTAGTAGTCCCTTTGTAGAGGCTATTTTGTGATCTCTTGGCACACACCGACGGAAGTGTGAGACGGCATAATAGAGGTTCTAGTCATCAAAAGGTGATGAAATCACAAACACGTGGGTAAAGTGGTACAACCTCTGAAGAGTGTTAAAAACTATCATGATAGCCGTGCTCCCGATTATGAGCACCTGGACAACTTCTATGATTAGAGGGAAATTGGGATTTGGGATGGTTATGGTTTGGTACTGGTTACGGCTTGTTATAGATTAAATCCTGGTATTGGATATGATTAATGGTAATGGTGAAATATGGAATTTGGATGTTGGTAATGAAATATGGATTGGTATTATGATAATTATATGGTTTATGATGGGTTTACTTCGCATACATATAACATATTGCTTTTCAAATGTTTTAATGTACTTTTCAGCACTTAGCCATTATTATATTCGTCATTTGAATCAGCTACATGTCGTACTTTCCAAACTTGCTGAGTACGACATGTACTCACCCTTGCAATTCCCCCACCAACAGTTGCAGGTCAGGATTGGGAGTATTACGATGATAATGCGGAGTTCTAGGCCGTGTCTGCCGTCAACTTTGCATGTGGAGTT
This sequence comes from Tuctoria greenei, assembly GCA_036927565.1. NCBI lineage: Eukaryota > Viridiplantae > Streptophyta > Magnoliopsida > Poales > Poaceae > Tuctoria > Tuctoria greenei. The sequence continues at coordinate 200,379,814 of JAYESD010000006.1, forward strand.
TTTGGAGCTGCACTATCCCTTTCGCTTAGTTGCTTAGTTTTGCTCAGTTTAGTTTATTTCCACTGCAATAGTTGAAACTTGTCATTAATATTCATTAGAGCTTGTATTCGAGGATATTCTGAATTGTGTAACAAAAGTGTTTAATTAATCTTGTTCTGTGATAATTTTCTGTATATCCTTTTGTGAATGCACTTGTGTATGTCTGTTGAACCTCCTAGGCACACATATGCGTTCACTTGGTTCATTTTTGGGACCGGGTGTCACAAATTGGTATCAGAGCCACAGGTTGACCGTAGGACGCAACCTAGATAGAATGGACACTTTAGAGCACATAGGAGCACTCAGGAATCGAGGTGTTTTTGTTTGGTGTGTTGTTTGCTATATATTGTTTGCTTGTGTGCTTAATAGAGGATTTTGGGATGCTTTAGCATTGCCATGTCCACATAGGCTTGTATAGGTAGTTGTTTAGTTTCATATCCCTTGGTGCATATAGTGGGGGCGTCTTCTACATTCTTATCTCTTGCTTTTCTTCAGATGGTGAGGACTCGCAACTAGAGGGACGACAATGATGAGGAGAAGAACAACGGAGCACCTCAGAACAACAATAGACAATGACCTGCCCAGGGAGCTATCAATATTGAGCAGCTATTGGCCATGCAAAACTAGCTCATACAGACCATGATACAGACTATGGGACAACTACAGGCTGGAAATAACAACAATCAGCCCCACATGCCTCCACTGCCACCCCAACCCCCTCATAACCGATTGGGAGAGTTCATGAGGACTAGTCCATCAACCTTTGCTCAAGTTGCTGACCCTATGGACGCCGATGATTGTCTCAAGTCTGTGGAGAAGAAGCTTGCTATTATTCAATGCAGTGACCGGGAGAAGATCCTATTTGCATCTCATCAACTTGTTGGAGCACCTGCCGATTGGTGGGATTCGCTATGCAATGCTCATGAGAATCAAGAGAGAATTACTTGGGCTGAATTCAAGGAGAGCTTCCATTCTCATTATGTGCCGGTAGGTGTTATGATCTTGAAGAGGCAAGAATTTGAGAACTTGAGGCAACGAAGATCGAGTGTGGGTGAATACCTCAATAAATTCACTCAACTCTCAGGGTATGTGCCTGAGGATGTGAGCCGGGACAACCGGAAGCAATACTTGTTCATGAAGGGCTTGAACAATGAAATCCAAGTACAATTGCTGAATTGTGATAATGCAAACTTCCAGAAGCTTGTGGACAAAGCAATTGTGGTTGAGAACAAGGTTCGTGAGATGAAGCAAGACAACAAGAGGAAGGCACCATATCAAGGACAACAACAAGGAAGTAATGTGCGCCCTCCCTTTGCGCCACCAAATGCGCCATATTACAGCTCCTCTGCTCTTGTACAGCGCCCTGGTTATGCACCGCGCCCAACTCAGTTTGTGCAGTAGCGCCCTGTTATGCAAGCACTTAGGCCTCCAATGCCTTATGCATCTTGTGCCAATTTTCCTGGTGCCAATGCGCAGAATCAAGTCCGTCCGAATTCTGGTGCAGCAAAGAAGTGCTATACTTGTGGAGAAGTGGGACACTTTGCACATCAATGTTCTAAGTCAGGCCTTGGTCAAGGAAGTAATGCGCCGAGGCAGAACCCAAGACCCAATGGAGGAACGCCGCAAGGGAACCGTGGACAGCATAATCTTGCTCGTGGCAACGTGAACCATGTCTCTATGGAGGAAGCGCAACAAGCGGATGACGTGGTGATTGGTATGTTCCTCGCAAACTCCAACCCGATGACTATGTTATTTGATTCTGGAGTATCGCATTCATTCATTGCGTCGAAATATGTTGCCAAGTATAGTTTTCCTATCTCCCATGTGAAGTTTACTCTATTGGTTAAGTCTCCTGGAGGAGATATGAGGACAAATATAGTATGTCCAAAAGTAAGCCTTAGAATAAGGGGGTAGACTTCTTTGCCAACCTCATTGTTTTCGATTCTCAAGGATTGGACATTATACTTGGTATGGACTGGTTGAGGAAGCACAATAGAGTCATCAAATGTGCCACAAAGACGGTGAAGTTGACCAATGAGAAAGGGATCACCATAGAGTTTGAAGCATCTCAACACGCACCGAAGCAATTGGAGCTGAATCATATGGACGATGCCGCAATTGAGGAGATTCCAGTGGTGTGTGAATTCTTGGATGTGTTCCCGGACGAGTTGCCAGGTATGCCACCTGACCGAGACATTGAGTTTGTTATTGACTTAATACATGGAACTACACCTATAGCTAAGAGGCCCTATAGGATGCCTCCTAAGGAGTTAGCGGAGCTCAAGAAGCAGATTCAAGAGAAACTAGAGAAAGGTTTCATTTGCCCAAGCTCTTCACCTTGGGGAGCACCTGTGTTGTTTGTGGACAAGAAGGATGGATCCCAAAGGATGTTTGTGGATTACCGAGCTCTCAACAAGGTTACCATCAAGAACAAGTACACCTTGCCACGCATAGAAGATTTATTCGATCAAATGAAGGGTGCTTGTGTATTCTCCAAGATTGATTTGAGGTCGGGATACTTTCAAATGAAGATACACTACAGGAAACGGTGATACGTACGTCGGTTTAGGCCTTAATTGCGTCGGCTTTAGCCGACGTAATTGATCGATATTCCTGTAGTGATAAGACTGTCGGACATACCTAAGACAGCTTTTAGGACACAGTATGGATCTTATGAGTACACCGTGATGTCCTTGGGATTGACCAATGCACCTGCTTACTTTATGTACCTCATGAATAAGGTCTTCATGGAGTACTTGGATAAGTTCGTTGTGGTGTTCATTGATGACATTATGATCTACTCGAAGGATGAGAAGGAACATGAGGAACACTTGAGGCTCACATTGCAGAAATTGAGGGAGCACCAATTGTACGCCAAATTCAGCAAGTGCCAGTTTTGGTTGAAAGAGGTGTCGTTTTTGGGTCATATAATCTCGGGAGGAGGAGTATCGGTTGACCCCGGAAAAGTGAGAGACGTGTTGAAATGGGAACCCCGCATAATGTCAAGGAGATAAGAAGTTTCCTTGGAATGGATAGATATTACCATCGGTTCATCAAGGATTTCTCCAAGATAGCCAAGCCAATGATGGAATTTTTTGATGAAGGGGAAGGCTTTCCAATGGACCCAAGCTTGTCAAGAAAGTTTCAAGGAGTTGAATAAGAGGTTAACTACAGCCCCAATTTTGATATTGCCGGACGTGAGCAAACATTTTGATATATATTACGACGCATCGAGACAAGGACTTGGATGTGTGCTCATGCAAGAAGGTCAAGTGGTTGCATATGCATCGAGAAAATTGAAGAAACATGAGCATAATTACACAACGCATGATTTGGAACTTGCAGCCGTGGTACGCGCATGGAAGATTTGGAGACATTATATACTTGGACACAGGTGTGAGATTTATACGGACCATAAGAGTCTTAAGTATATTTTCACACAAACAGATCTGAATTTGAGGCAACAAAGATGGTTGGAGCTCATCAAGGATTATGATTTGGGAATCAACTACCATCCAGGGAAGGCTAATGTTGTGGCCGATGCATTGAGTAGAAAAGGAGTAAGTCATCAACTCGCGGTCCGAGAATTGCCATTCGAGTTATGTAAGGAGTTTGAACGGTTGAATCTCGGATTTGTGAATGAGATGGGGATGATGGAGTTAAATCTAACTTTGGAGCAAGAAATTCGAGAGGGTCAAACAAAGGATGAGGAAATGCAAGAAATCAAGGAAAGGACCCAAGAGGAAAGAGAATTCAGATTTGATGAGGATGAACAGGGTACCCTATGGCGGGGAAAAAAGATTGGCGTGCCTAATGTGAAGCATATTCAGGAGACAATATTAAAGGAGGCACATGGCTCGCCATATTCAATTCACCTGGGTTGTACAAAGATGTACAAAGACTTGAAGACATGTTATTGGTGGGCTAGCATGAAAAAGGACATAGCCAAATATGTAGCTTTGTGTGATGTGTGCCAACGAGTCAAGGCGGAGCATCAAAGGCCAGCTGGATTATTTAAAGATCCCGGAATGGAAGTGGGAAGAAATTGGAATGGACTTCATAGTTGGTTTACCGCGTACTCAGTTTGGTTATGACTCAATTTGGGTTATTGTGGATCGGTTAACTAAGTCCGCTCACTTCATCCCTGTCAAGACCAAGTATACTGCATTACAACTGGCAGACCTATATATGCAGCATATTGTGTGCCGACATGGAGTTCCAAAGAAGATAGTTTCGGATCGAGGTTCTCAGTTTACCTCCAGGTTCTGGCAAAAATTGCATGAAGCTTTGGGAACAAGGTTGAATTTCAGCTCAGCATATCACCCTCAAATGGATGGACAAACTGAGAGGACCAATCAAATTTTGGAGGACATTGTTGATACCCTGCATACTGGGTACCCCATGATACCGTGAGAAGTGCAAGGGAGTTCCACCTGTCAAAGTTGAAGGCCTCCATAGGCCCCACGTGTCAAACGACACTGGACCCACCTCCTACATAGGGGAGCTCCAACACTGCCACATGTAACACAAGACCGGAGCCAAACCCTCTACATAGGGGAGATCCGCACTTGACAAGCGTACAGTGACCCCGGACCTAACCCCAGTAGAAGGAAGTTCCGGTGCCTCCACGTGTATAACAGCTTCGGACCTACCTCCCCGTAAGGGAAAGTTCTGGAGCCGCCACATGTCAAGCCTCCAAACCTACTCCACCAATGGAAATGCAGACGTATCTCCAATGACATAAGTATTCAAAGGACTCTTATTGCTACAATAACAAGGCCTGATTATGTGCCATTAATGCCCTATTAATGGCGCACGATCAAAAGACCCTTAATACTAGTAACGCCATCATTAAGGCGCGTTATCAGTTATTAGGATTCTTAAACATACTTAATTGTGTATTAGGCAAGAATAACCGTTGGGGCCACATGTCGGGCCAGGCAACCCATGTAACAACCATCCCTTGGTCTATAAAAGGGATGTGCTGCACGATACAAAACAACCAAGCTCATACACACACAAGCACGATCAAATTCCTAATATAATAACAAACATCCCGTAGAGTAGGGTATTATGCTCAGGCGGCCCGAACCACGTAAATCATCTGTGTCATCTTCTTGTATAAGATCTCCGTGCGCCCAAACCGATACAAGAACCTCCTCAGGCTACAATTCAGTAGTACCAGGGGAAGTATCGTTCGTACGCTTCAACAGACATGTTAAGAGCTTGTGCTTTGAAGCATGGAAGAAGTTGAGATAAGAGCCTACCATATGCAGAATTTTCATATAACAATAGTTACCAAGCAAGCTTGAAAATGTCGCCTTACGAAGCACTTTACGGAAGGAAGTGTAGGACACCTTTGTTCTGGAATGAGACAAGAGAAACTCAAGTATTTGGTCCAGATGTGCTACTAGAAGGTGAAAAGCAAGTTCAGATTATTCGTGAAAACTTGAGGGCCGCTCAGTCGAGGCAAAAAGGATATGCGGATAATAGGGGAAGAAAACTAGCCTTTGAAGTGGGAGACTTCGTCTACCTTAAGGTGTCACCAATGAGAGGTCATAAGAGGTTTAACATAAGAGGCAAGCTAGCACCTCGCTATATTGGACCATTCAAGATTTTGGACAAAAGAGGAGAAGTAGTGTATAAGTTGGAGTTGTCAGCTCATCTTTCAGATGTCCATGATGTGTTTCATGTTTCCCAGCTCAAGAAGTGCTTGAGAGTACCGGAATAACAAGTGACAATGGAGGATTTGGAATTAGAGGCATATTTGACTTATGCCGAGCAACCGGTCAAAATATTGGAAACCAAGGAGAGAGTCACAAGGAACAAGGTTATTAGATGGTGTAAAGTTCAATGGAAGCATCACACAAAATCAGAAGCAACATGGGAGTTGGAGGATGATCTCAAGAAGGAATTTTCCTATCTCTTTTGTTCCGTGTCGAATCTCGTGGGCGAGATTCATTTTAAGGGGGGTAGGTTTGTAACACCCTCATTTTCATGCATCATGCCCTGCATCCATCATTAAATATGGTTACCATTGAGCAACATAAAAAGGAATAAGTTTAAAATAAATTAGAAACAAAAACTGCACTTAAGAATTCTAGGAAGTGCGGACTAGTCCGTTTTTGGTGTGGACTAGTCCGATTTCTCCCTGACCTCCATCGGACTAGTCTGTTTTTGCCTCTGGACAATTTTGGACTTGTCCGGTCCATTCCGGACTAGTCCGATTTTCCAATTCCTTGGAAAAATTTGCTAAGTCCCTAGACGTGTCTGGACTTGTCCATTTTCCCCTCTGACTAAAGTCGGACTTGTTCGATTTTGGCCAGACTTGTCTATTTTTCCCCTTTGGATAAGTTCGAACTTGTCCGATGTCCAGTCTGGACTTGTCCGATATCTCTCTGTCTAACTTCGGACTAGTCGGACCCTTTTCAGAATTGTCCGGTAAATTGCGACTCCGAGTTGATCTTTTGTAACGACTTGTTTCTTGGGTTTTACGTTAAGTGGGCCTAGGGACATCGTGCCTAACTCTTATAGAGCTCACGTGGGACTCCAAACCGACCCCTACTCATCTCAAACTCGAAATACACCCGACCCTAGCCGTCCACCTCTATATAAACAACCCCACCCCTTGGCTTGACATCTATTTGCCACTATTCCACCGCACCCAAACCCTAGCTCGTGAATAGCCGCCACCAAGGAGGGAGAAGGAGATCTAGAGCAAGAAGAAGAAGAGGAGGAAACGAAAGAGGTTCAAGATCTTCATCAAGTTTTCGTTCTTCATCAACGATTCACCATCAAGTTCTTCATCAACCCTAGATCGTCAAGATCCAAGTGTTACCTCCAAATCCTTTGATTCATTAGAGTACTAGACACCTGGTATACCTTCTATTTTATTTTTCTCACGTGAATTCAACCCCAAATATCCAAATTCACGTCGATCTAGAAAACCCTAATTCGCTGTTCCTGCGAAGGGCGGACTAGTCCGGCCTCCTGCAGACTTATTTGATTTTTGCAATCTGTTCCTGTTAAATTAATTCTAAATTTATTTTGAATCAATTCCAAACCTGTATAAACTTGTTAAAAGCTATTAGAACTAGTTAGTGATCATTAAAAGCAACTCATTAATAAGTTCCACCTCACATTTTCATTAATCCTGCATGTCATGTCATATTGAGTAATATTTGCGCACTCTTTGATTGTAATCCCTGTCTTGTATGTTTATTGTACGGATTAGACGGATTTGTGCTAGAGAGCATTTTGGAGGATCTCCAGCACTAAGAGTTTGAAGTCTTTGATCCCAATCAATCCCAAGAGCAAGGCAAGTGTCCTTGAACATATTGATCCAGTTTTTTTTTTAAATAAATTTTTTGTTTGCAAAACTGCATGCTTGTGTCAATTTGATGGGAATCCTATGATAGGAAGTTTAGTAGATTTGTTTGACTATCCTTGTCACCTGGAATACATGGTAGAGAGTCGGGAAGGGCTTTTTACCTTTGCTTCACTTAACTACTTGGGATGGGAAAACAACAATACCATTCAATTATGCATTTATGAGATTGTGGTTAATATGAACTGGTCAATATGATATGGTAATGGGTGATCTAAGCAAGCCTGGTATGTGGATGGGTTGGATGTTATGGTGGTTTGCTTGCTTTAGATCTAAGGACCGGTTCGTGGAGCGACCATCCAGGATTTACAGTGCCACCACGAGGCCAAGTATGGGTGCGGCGTAGCTGATTAATTAGGGTATTGCTTGTATTGCTCGGATCATTTGGCGCACCGGGTAAGGAGAGTCGGATTGGGTTTGGATATGGTTGGCGGGACTCCTTGGGATCCGAATGGCACAAGAGGGGGCCCTTGGTTGAAGATGTGCTCAGTTGGAGACATCGCCACCGGTGAAACCTCAATGGGTCCGTACATGCTAGTAGTCCCTTTGTAGAGGCTATTTTGTGATCTCTTGGCCACACACCGACGGAGGTGTGAGATGGCATAATAGAGGTTCTAGTCATCGAAAGGTGATGAAATCACAAACACGTGGGTAAAGTGGTACAACCTCTTCAGAGTGTTAAAAACTATCATGATAGCCGTGCTCCCGATTATGAGCATTTGGACAACTTCCATGATTAGAGGGAAATTGGGATTTGGGGTGGTTATGGTTTGGTACTGGTTATGGCTGGTTATGGATTAAATTCTGGTATTGGATATGATTAATGGTAATGGTGAAATATGGAATTTGGATGTTGGTAATGAAATATGGACTAATATTATGATAATAATATGGTTTATGATGGGTTTACTTCGCATACATATAACATATTGCTTTTCAAATGTTTTAATATACTTTTCAACACTTAGCCATTATTATATTCATCATTTGAATTAGCTACATGTCATACTTTCCACCCTTGCGGAGTACGATATGTACTCACCCTTGGAATTCCTCCACCAACAGTTGCAGATCAGGATTGGGAGTATTACGATGATAATGCGGAGTTCTAGGTCGTGTCTGCCGTCAGCTTTGCCTGTGGAGTTTTTAGAGCTGCGCTATCCCATTTGCTTAGTTGCTTAGTTTTGCTCAGTTTAGTTTATTTCCACTGTATTAGTTGAAACTTGTCATTAATATTCATTAGAGGTTGTATTCGAGGATATCCTGAATTGTGTAATAAAAGTGTTTAATTAATCTTGTTCTGTGGTAATTTTCTGTATATCCTTTTGTGAATGCACTCGTGTATGTGCGATGAACATCTTGGGCAAACATATGCGTTCAATTGGTTCAATTTCGGGACGGGGTGTCACATCATCGTACCTTGCAGGAGCTCGAACCTGGAGTCGGACCTTGATGAAAGGGTGTTTTGGCAGTATTCAAAACTTTTATCGTCATAGCCAATGTATTCGGCACACATAGGTCTCATAATCGCCCCCTTGATGAATGCATTGACAACACCACTTAAAATCTGAACATTGGCTTATTCATATGAAAAGTTTTGAAAAAAATCAAATGAGGAATAAAGAAATTTCAAAAAAATATATTTCTCCCCATATACTTATTCTCCCCCTTTGTAAATCAGAAATAAAATGAGAAGAAAAACAATAATTCTCCCCCTGATAAGAATTGTGTCAAAACACTTGTGAATGTGTGCTGTGATCAATTTCTCGCCCTTTGACAATGTATTCAACAAGGTTCAAAAGAGAAATTTCAATTGTTATGAGCATACATAACATATGCATATAAAACAAAGCTTCATCCAAGTCATACTATCAAGTAACTTACACTATCACATCAATTAGATACATAAAGTAGTGTAAGCCATGCTAGAAATCAAATGTAATTTTCATTTAAACAAGTCATGATCTCACAAACTTAACTATTGCAAGACTTGAAAGCACGACACTTGTTGCTGATATTTTATTTTCTTTTAAGCACAAATTTTGATCATGACATTTGCAAGAGATTATATGCCTTATTCGAACCAACCAAACCAAACCTATGTCATTTGACAATCAGAAGCTTAAGGACATGATTTTAGTCATACACAACTCCTTCCAAGTTCATATCTAAGTGCAATGATAAGCCATCTCAAAAGAAGAAGTGTGATGCATGTATATTCTCTTGATCTTTTCTCAATTTACATTTGATCATAAAACTCAACATGTGAGTTGATTACTTGATTAATTTCTATGATTAAAAGCACTTGTGATAATGCAACAAGTTCAAAACAACAAAAACTCTGATCATGACCAGATTTAGTGTAGGTATTTATTCTAGTTACTAGTCATGGCAAAAACTACAAAATGTATAATATGAGTAATGTAGTAAGAACTTTCAGCATGTAAAAGAAATTACAAAGTCATATATGTATGAAATACTATGCTCATATTACTTTAAATTCAGATTCACACATAGACTTCCCAAGTTTCAAAACTCCCCCTCAATTTAAGCCATGAGGATGCATAACTCCTATTTCACTATGAATGTAACAAAAATGAGTGAAATCCAAAGGTTTTGTAAAAATGACAGCCAATTGTTGTTCGGTATCTACATGATGAAGTATAATGTTTCCTTTTTCAACATTATCACAGAGAATGATATCTAAGGTCAATGTGCTTTGTTCTTGAATGTTGCACGGGGTTTTTAGCAATGCAAATGGCAATAGTGTTATCACAAAACAGTGGAACACTGTCTAGATCAACCCCATAATCCTTAAGTGTTTGAACAATCCAAAGAATTTGTGAGCAATTGCTAGCAGCAGCTACATATTCAGATTTGGCTGTGGATTGTGCAACTGAGTTTTGTTTTCTAGAGGACCAAGCAACAAGAGAATTACCAAGAAAATGACAAGCACTCGAAGTACTTTTCCTATCAATCCTACAACCCCACAAATCAGCATCCGAAAAAGCTTTCAAAGTAATGATTGAGTAAGAAGGAAGAAAAATGTCAAATTCTTGAATTTCATGTAAGTATCTGAGAATCCTTTTGATGGCTTGACGATGTGAATCACGTGGGGAAGCTTGAAATTGTTCACAAAGACATACACTGAACTGTATGTCCGATCTTGATACCGTGAGGTACAAAAGTGATCCGATCATGCTTCTATATTCTTTTTGATCCACGGGTTCACCATCTTCATCAAGTTCAAGTGTCGTTGTTGTACCCATTGGTATCCGAAGAGGATTGCTTTTCTCCATGTTGAAGCGCTTCAGAAGGTCTCTTATATACTTCATTTGATGCACAAAGGTACCTTCCTTGGTTTGCTTGATTTGCAGCCCCAAAAAGTACGTGAGTTCTCCCATCATACTCATATCAAATTCTAAACTCATCATAGCTGAAAACTTGGACACAAGATCATGAAAAGCACAACCAAGGATAATATCATGCAAATACACTTTAATTAATAATGAGCCATTGCCATGCTTAAGCACAAAAAGAGTTTTATCAACCTTGCCCATGGTAAACCCCTTTTCAAGTAAGAATGTTTTTAACCTATCATACCATGCTCTAGGGGCTTGTTTGAGACCGTACAAGGTTTTGGACAGTTTGTAAACATGATTAGGAAAATCTGAATTTTCAAAACCCAGTGGTTGCTTGACATAAAATTCCTCATCTATGTAGCCACTAAGAAAATAACTTTTAACATCCATTTGATATAACTTGAAACCATTAGATGCAGCAAAAGCAAACAAAATTCTTATGGCTTCTAATCTAGCAACAGGAGCAAAAGTTTCATCAAAATCTAGACCTTCAACTTGTGTGAAACCTTGAGCAACCAACCTAGCCTTATTCTGAACCACAACCCCATCCACTTTGTTTATTTTAAACAGCTATTTAGTTCCAATTAAAGCGTGACCTTGAGGTGGAGGTACAAGTTTCCAAATATTATTTCTTTCAAAATTTTCTAACTCTTCTTGCATGGCAATAATCCAAGATTCATTAGTGAGTGTGTGTGATATATCTTTAGGTTCAAAAGAAGCAACAAAAGCAGAATGAGCGTGGGAGTTTGGATCGCAAAACCTGGACCGTGTGACTCGTTCGTGCAAGCTCCCAATGATTTGTTGTGGAGGATGACTTTTGAGTATTCAGAAGGGAGTAGACACTTCAGAAGCTCCTTGTTCTTCATGTTCATCAAAGATCGAGGACCTTGAGGCTTGAGTACGATTTGTACCAGCTGCAGTAGTTGTTGGTGCTGAATGTGGTGCAAAATCAGCAGCGTGATCAACGTCATTTGCGTCTGAATTTTCGGACAGCAACACCACTTCTTCGTGTTCTTCAATGAAAATACTCTCCCCATGTGGATATGGATCCGGACCTGCAATATTGGAGCTAGTATCTGGGCTAGCTTCATCAAAAGAAACCTCACAAGTCTTCATAATTTTGTTAGTGTCAAGTAAGAGCACACGGAGTATGAGATGGATAACCAAGAAAAATGCCATCAACTGATTTAGGTTCAAATTTATCAAGATAACCATGTTTCTTAACAAAGAATTTACAACTAACAACCCAAAAGAGTGTGACACTAGGCCTATGACCAAACCGAAGTTCATATGGTGTTTTACCTAGCTTAGCACATAGGAAAACACAATTTAAGACATAACAAGCAATTGCAATTGCATCTGCCCAAAATTTTCTAGGAGTTTGATATTCATCAAGCAAAGTCCTAGCCATCTCAAGTAAGGTTCTGTTCCTTCTCTCTACAACACCATTTTGTTGAGGTACATAAGGTGAAGAAAATTGGTGATCTATTTCATTTTTAGCACAAAAGTGATCAAACGACTGATTTTTAAATTCGGATCCATTATCACTTCTAATTGCTTTTAAAGATCCTGCAGGATCAATTGATAATCTAAGAAATAAAGTTCTAAAGTGACTAAAAGCTTCATTGTTAGATGCCATAAAGTAAACCCAAGAGTATCTAGAATAGTCATCAACAATTACAAGAACATACCATTTAGCTCCAATGGATTGAACACGTGAAGGTCCTACTGTGTCAAGGTGAAAAAGTTGACTCGGTTCAGTTGTCATGGTCATTGTGAGAGGAGCATGTGAACCTGCAACCATCTTAGCATGTATACACAAAAAGCACACATTTTTTTGTCCCCTTTAAGCTTAGGCAGCCCACGCATGTGATCAAGAGCACTAACACGCATTAGATGATCAAAGTCTACGCGACCAAGTATACGATGCCAAAAATATAAATCTTTCGAATCATTAGCAACTAGATACCTATGCTTAGAGGATGACACATGAAAAACAGCTTTAAAAACTCTTCCAAACCGAGTGATGTTAAAAATGAACTCACTATTTAAATCTACAACTTTGCAGCAATTTAAAATAATTTCAAGATTTTCATCTAGCAATTGTGAAACAAAAGTTGTCTTTCAAATTTTTAAAAAGGGTCACATCCTTCAAAGTGTAGTGATTATTTACTCTAACCGAACCCTTAGCAATTATAGGAGTTGAAGAATTATCGGCAAAAGTAACATTCTCTACACATGACACAAAAGAGAGGGAGGAAAACTATTCTTTGTTACCGGTCATGTGACATGAGCAACCTGAATCCAATATCCAAATGTTCTCCTCCCTCAAGCGTGTAACCTACATAAAAGCACAATACATCGATGAATCAATATTGGGGTTAGTTAAAAGGCATGTAGGAATCCAGTACTGAGTCACACAACGTCCAACAAGAATAACACGCGAAAGCTGAGATAAAACAACAGGTTTATGAGCCAAAGTTTGAGAATTCTAGTTCCCAACTACTGACCTACAAGGTGTTACATGTGTAGCACTAAAAATAGTAGGTTCGGGAGCAAACTGTGACACCCGGTTCCAAAAATGACCAAGTTAATGCATATGTGTGCCCAGGACGTTCAACACACATACAAGAGTGCACTCACAAAAAGATATATAGAAAATTACCACAAAATAAGATTAATTAACCATTTTTATTACATAATTCATAATATCCTCAAATGCAAGCTCTAATGAATATTAATGACAAGTTCAACTAATGCAGCCAAAATACTCTAATTAAACAAACTGAGCAACTAAGCAAAAGGGATAGCGCAGCTCCAACACTCCACATGCAAAGTTGACGACAGACACGACCTAGAACTCTACATTATCATCGTTAAACTCCCAATCCTGACATGCAACTATTGGTGGGGGAATTTCAAGGGTGAGTACATGTCGTACTCAACAAGTGTGGAAAGTATGACATGTAGCTGATTCAAATGACGTATATAATAATGGCTAAGTGCTGAAAAGTACATTAAAACATTTGAAAAGCAATATATTGTATGTATGTGAAATAAGCCCATTATAAATTGTCGAAGCGTACGAACGACACTTCCCCACGTCCTACTAAAATGTAGCCCGCGGAGGTTCCTGTATCGGTTTGGGCACACGGAGATCTTAGACAAGATAATGACATGAAAGATTTACGTGGTTCGGGTCGCTTGAGCATAATACCATACTCCATGGGGTGTGTGTTGTTGTATTGAGGATTGTAGTGGAGCTAGTATGTGTATCAGGTTACCTGTCCATGTACCGTGCGGCACAATCCTTTTATAGTCTAAGGTATGGCTGTTACATCACTTTCCTGGCCCGACATGTGGTCCTGGCGTATTTAAGATCTTAATACACGGTCTACGAGTGTTAAGAGTGATTCACAGTGTGATAACGTGCCTTAATGGCAGTGTTACCCCTATTAACATCCCACTGATCGTGTGTCATTAATATAGCATTAATGACACGTAATCAGATCTTGTAACTGTCACTTTAACTGTCCCTTGAATGTCTGTGCTGTTGGAGATCCGCCAATATCCTCGTTAGTGTAAGGTCCGAAGGATCCACACGTGGCAGCTCCTAAGCTTCCCCTCATGGGGATATAGGTCCAGAACTGTTATACACGTGGCGGCACCGGAGCTTCCCTCTGCGGGGGGTTAGGTCCCGGGGTCATTATCCACGTGCCAACCCCGGAGCTTCCCTATGTTAGGAGTTTAGCTCCAGTCTTATGAAGCATCCTGACCCATTAGATCGGAACTAAACATGTAATATTATTACCAAATACAATGTTCGATACATAATATTACAAGACAAGTGGAACCACAACCATACATAGCATTATTTCAATGGCATAGCCTTATGGATAAAAACTACAACTAGTGACAAGACAAATATAATGAACATCAACACACAGACTACTAGCTCGTCATCGCTCATGGTTCCACTACACACAACTTGGGTGCGGATGCGACCCTACTCAAAGTCCTCCGATACGAAGTCAGGATCCTCTGAAAAACAATGAATCAACAATGTTTGAGCACAAAAATACTCAGCAAGCTCCACCTCGCCCTTCAGGAGGGGAATAAGCAGATATAAATGCAATGCACAAAATAAATAACAATGCAACTAATGCAAGTGAATATGTCCCACAGACACATCACTCATCTTAGTCTCACCATAGGTGGTTTTCTAGTTGTTAGGACCACACCGTAACCCATCCTATACCGAGGACACGACCATTCGAATGGATTTTACACTCTGCAGAGGTTGTACGTTATACCCACATGCACGGACCATCAATGACAGCCCGACATAACCGACACCCAGTCGAAACATCACCCAGACCAGTCGTCCCAAACCCAGTAACAATATCATCAGTGAGCTCAGTAATCTCTCAACACAACTTTCTCTCCACCGTGGACAACTGTCGGGCTAGCCACCGGGGTTAGGCTAAGCCCCGCCCATACATGGACATGTGGTCGTACTGAAAGGAAGTTAGGTGAGATGTCAAAACAACTCGGTCCTTAAGGCTCACCAGGGCAGCCTCCATACACAAATCTCGAGCCCATCCTCATGATAGAACTCGCCGTAAGTCTACCATCACGGCAGCACATACACCAACACTAACCCATCTGCCCCGGTCACAACTCATGCATGCTCTCACCAACCATACAACATACAAGAGGCAACATCATCATGTATAATCTCATCATTCCAATATGCAACAAATGGAACTAGCATGGCTCTACTCTATCACTCGACGCTCAACAAATGCAATAACCTAATCTACTGGCCACAATGGGTAAACCTCACATAGGTGCGATATGATCAAAAAGGGATAGATAGAACTTGCCTTCGCGACCGTCGGCTGCGTCGTTCTCCTGATCAGCTGGTTCCTCCGGGTTCTCCTCCGGTACTAGATCTGCTCTGGCAGCGCCACGCACAAACAAACATACAAGCAATGCATGCATATATCAATACATCATACGAACTTAAGTGTATTAAATAGATTATGATTTTATACGAATTTTAGAAAAATAATCAGATTAAATGGATTTTGTATGGGTGAAATATTAATTTTATAAGGTGGAAGCTGATTAAATTTTGAAAATTATTATTTAATTCTGAAGATAGAGCACACAGCCTGGGTTATACAGATAGCAAGTGCTGACCCTTGGGCCTAGAATGTGGCCACATAGCTGTTTCTCTTGGGGTGGACTTGCCATGGCTGGCAGGCTTACGTAAAGCTTGTGTGCTAATTTAATCCAAGGATTACGCTGATGGGTCTTGACCCATGGGTGCTCAGCCCGAGCTGACTTAGGCTAGGGATTAGTTAACTCATCCCACGGTTCAACTGCCATCTCACGGAGAAATAAACAAGGCGTCGATCCCAGGGTGTGGGTGCAAAGACTTACGGCTGGGGCACAAGTGTAAGCCTCACCTTTCTCTCTTGCCATCCATCGGGAAAACAGGGGTGTGCTTCGTCTACCTCTAGTCATGGGGCAAACGGTGTTCATGAGCTCAAACCGGTGGGGAAAATGAGGGAGAGGGCAGCCACAGAGGAGTATAAATAGCTCCTCATGTCACGAAGGACTCCCTGGAGGCATTAATTTGGGCCTACGTGGTGGAAATCGATGACTGTTTGCGAGGGAGCGACCATGGCGGGTGGTGGTTGCCTCGAGCCCGGAAGAGAAGGGGGCTCGACTCAAGGACGGGGCTGGGAGGTAGGTTGGGTGTCGGAGGTGCTCACCTGCGCCTCAGGTTGGACAGGGAGGCCTCCTCGTCGGAGATTGACGAGCACCTTCGATGTGCGTCCAAGCGATGAGACGACGGAGGTTTGATGGTCGAGCAAGGCGAGCTAGGCACTGGAGCTTGGCTGGTCTGCGGAAGGCAAGCCGTGGACAGACTGAACTCGACGAGGTTGATTTATAGGAGTGGAAAGGCGGTTGCTGGCCGGCCTCGACGAAGGTCGGTCGGGTGCAGTAATTATGCCGTACACACGCGTGCCGAACTCCGCCGGAGCGGTGCGTCGTGTAGCGCCTGCTGACGAGTCACGTCGTCCGGCCGCGGCGTCAGCTACGTCGGAGCGCACGCGATTGCTGGAGCGGTCGTCGTGTCGCGATTGAAGATGGTAGGTGCAGGTCACCTCAACTGAGCGAGCGACTGAGCGAGGTTTATAAGGCGTACGACATCTGGGAGACTTCCAGCGGAGTGGGGAAGGAGGGAGGGAAAGGGGAGCGTGCTTGGCTGCCATGGAATAATGGTTTATGCTGTTAGGTGAAAAGGAGGAAGAAGACGCTACCGTTCGTGTGCTGCTGTGCTGGGATTGAAGAAGGGGCTTTTTGCAATTACTAGAAAGTGAAGGGGGTAGACGGGGTTTGTTCAAAGAGAAGTGGCACTTGGCTGGGAGGAGAATGGACCTGTTTGCGAATAAGAAAGAGAGGAGGGTGTTTGGGGAAATTTGCTTGACTAGAAGGGTGGACAGGAAGAGCACGTGAGCAAGGATGCTCTTCTTCTCTTTGTATACCATTATTACATTTATTTTATTTTCTTTTTCACTTTATTTATTTATTTTATTTTTTGTGTGTAGGAATCAATGATTACTTTATTTTCTTATTTTATTTCAACTCTCTGATATATATATATATATATATATATATATATATATATATTAGTGATTATTTTTATAAGCTCGATCAACTAGTTTGCGAAATTCTGGATGTTACAGACCTACCCCACTTAGGTGGAATCTCGTCCTCGAGATTCGGCTGTTGTTTGAAGAGATGGGGAAACTCGGCTCGAAGTGCATCCTCTCTTTCCCATGTAGCTTCGGCCTCTGAGTGTCTGCTCCACAGTACTCAACAAAGCTTGACAGAATTCGTTCGTGTTCTTCGGATGACTGTATCCAAAATCCTTATTGGCACCTCCTGATAGCGCATATCATCTTGCAGGTCTAGGGTATCTCGCACCACTTGTTCTTCTGGAACCCGTAGACATTTTCTTAGCTGGGACACGTGAAAAACATTGTGCACGCCTGACATCTCTTCGGGTAGCTGGATCTCATACGCCACTTATCCTACTCTTTTTAGGACTGGAAAAGGACCAATGTATCGTGGCGCCAACTTTCCACGTACTTGGAACCTACACGTGCCGCGAATCGGAGACACCTTCAAATACACATGGTCCCCAACTTCAAAGCTGAGTTCACGCCTCCTTTTATCTGTGTAGCTTTTCTGGCATGATTGAGCTGCCTTCAAATTTGCCCGGATTTCCGCTACCTTGTCTTCTGCTGCCACAATGAAGTCTGGTCTCTATAATACGGTCTCCCACCTCTGACCACATAAGCGGAGTCCGACACTTTCTTCCATAAAGAGCTTCAAATGGTGACATCTTAATACTAGTCTGATAGCTGTTGTTATAAGAAAACTCGGCATACGGTAAACTATCTTCCCAATCCTTATCGTAGGTGAGAACAGCAGCCCTCAACATGTCCTCCAAAATTTGATTGATTCTCTCCGTCTGACCATCAGTCTGAGGGTGATAGGTGGAACTGAAATCCAACTTAGTTCAAAGTGCTTTCTGCAGACTCCTCCAAAATCTTGATGTGATATGGGTACCTCTATCTGAGACTATCCTTGAGGGTATCCCATGTAGCTTCACTATACGGTCTATGTACAACTTGGCAAGCTTTTCCCCATCGTAGGTAGTGAGCATGGGAATAAAGTGTGCGAATTTAGTCAGACGGTTGACCATTACCCATACTGAGTCATTACCATTCTTGGTCCTTGGCAAACCAGTGATGAAATCCATCCCTACTTCATCCCATTTCCAAACAGGGATCAGTAAAGGTTGTAGAAGGCCACTTGGCTTTTGATGTTCCACCTTTACTCTCTGACACACATCACAACATGCCACAAATTTAGCTATGTCCCCCTTCATACCAATCCACCAATACTTTTGCTTAAGATCCACATACATCTTGGTGGCTCCAAGGTGAATAGAGTATGCAGAGTTGTGGGCTTCATCCATGATGGTGTTCCGATAGTGACCTTGTGAAGGCACACACAAACGTTTCTTGAACCACAATATCCATCTCTATCAACTCTGAAGTCTGGAGATTTACCTTCCGGTTTGTCCCTTGATCTCCATCAACTTCTCATCCTCATGCTGAGCCTTCTTGATTTGTTCATCTAGGAAAGGCTGAACACTAAGGTTGTAATTGTAGGAGTGAGGCACAACACTTAGGTTCAACTTCTTCATTTCCTCACATAGCTGAGATGCTTGAGTCACCAAGTGATGGCAGTATGCTTTCCTACTAAGAGCATCAGCTACCACATTTGCTTTACCTGGGTGGTAGTGAATTTCCAAGTCATAATCCTTTATTAGTTCCAACCATCTTCACTGCCTTAGGTTGAGGTCGGGCTGGTTAAAGATATACTTAACGCTCATGTGGTCCGTGTAGATCTCACACTTGTTACCGATTAAGTAATGCCTCCAAATCTTAAGAGCATGAACTACTGCAGCCAATTCCAAGTCATGGGTCAGGTAGTTTTGCTCGTATGGTCTTAACTGACGAGAGGCTGTAACACCCCCATTTTCATACATCATGCCTTGCATGCACTCATATACGTGTTTAACATTAACCCACAACAATAGGAACAAGTTTAAAATTGATTTGGAGCATTTAAAATTGATTTGGAACAAAACCGCACTTAAAACGCAGGAAAGTGCGGACTAGTCCGATTTTACTGAGGACTAGTCCGATTTCTCTCTGATTAAAAATGGACTTGTCCGTTTTTGCTGCGGACTAGTCCGATTTTGGCTCTGGAAACTTTTGGACTTGTTCGATTTTGTGCCAACTAGTCCGATATTCCAAGAATCCTTGAAAATTTGCTAAGTCCCTGGACTTTTCCGGACTAGTCCGGTGTTCCAGCGGACTTGTCCGATTTCCTCTCTGTTTAAAGTCGGACTTGTCCGATGTTTGGCCAGACTTGCCCGATTTTCTCTCTGCACGACTTCGGACTTGTCCGATCCTTTCCGGACTTGTCCGATATTTTGTGACTCCGAGTTGATCTTTTGTTTTACGACTTGTTTCTTGGGTTTCACGTTAAGTGGGCCTAGGGACGTCGTGCCTAACTCTTTTAGAGCCCATGTGGGACTCTAAACCGGCCTCTACTCCTCTCAAACTCGAAATCCATCTAACCCTAGCCTCCACCTCTATATAAACAACCCCACCCCTTGGATTGACATCTATTTGCCACTTTTCCACCCACCCAAACCCTAGTTCGTGGGGAGCCACCATCAAGGAGGGAGGAGAAGATCCCAAGCAAGAAGAAGAAGAGGAGGAAATGAAAGAGGATCAAGATCTCCACCAAGTTTTGTTCTTCACCGCCAATTCATCCCCAAGTTCATCACCAACCCTAGATCATCAAGATCCAAGTGTTACCTCCAAGTTTCTTGATTTATTGGAGTTATAAACATCTGGTATACCTTCTAGTCTCTTTTCCTTACGTGAATTCAACCCCAAATCTCCAAATTCACGTCGATCTAGAAAACCCTAATCTGCTGATCTCGTAGAGTGCGGACTTGTCTGGTCCCTAGCGGACTAGTCCGGTCTTCCTGGCTAAATTGTGTTGAATTGATTCTAAAATTTGATCTAATCGAATCCAAACTTGTATAAACTTGTTAAAAGCTATTAGAACTAGTTAGTGATCATTAAAAGCAATCTATTAACAAGTTCTACCTTGCATTTGCATAAATCATGCATGTCATGTCATATTGAGTAATATTTGTGCACTCTTTGATTGTGTTTCTTGTCTTGTATGTTTATTGTGTGGATTAGACGGATTTGCGCTAGAGAGTGCCGCAGAGGATCTACAGCACCAAGAGTTTGAAGGCTTTGACCCTAATCAACAGCAAGAGCAAGGCAAGTGTCCTTGAAGCATATTGATCCTATTTTCAAGTAAATGTTTTGTTTGAAAAACTGCATGATGTGTCAAATTGATGGGGAACCCTATGATAGGAAGTTCACTAGCTTTGTTTAACCACCTTTGTCACCTGGGACATATGATAGAGAGTCGGGAAGGGTTTTTACCTTTTTGCTTCACTTAATCAACTGGGATGGAAACAACTATACCACTCAATTTAACTATGCATGGATGAGATTATGATTAACATGAACTGGATAACATGATATGGTAATGGGTGATCTAAGCAAGCCGGTACGTGGATGGGTTGGATGTCATGGTGGTTTGCTTGCTTTAGATCTAAGGACCGGTTCATGCGAGAATAAGCCAGGACTACAGTGCCACCACGAGGCCAAGTATGGGTGCGGCGTAGCTGATTTATTAGGGCTTTGCTAGTACTGTTTGGACCATTGTGGATGCTCGAGGAAGGGGTAGTCAGATTGGGTTTGTTGATGATTGGTGGGACTACCCTGGGATCCGAATGGCTCAAGAGGGGGCCCTTGGTTGAAGATGTGCTCAGTTGGAGGCATCGCCACCGATGGAACCTCAGTGGGGTCTAAATAGGCTAGTAATCCCTTTGTAAAGGTTATTTTGTGATATCTTGGCCACACACCAATGGAAGTGTGAGACGGCATAATAGAGGTTCTTAGTCACTAAAAGGTGATGAAATCACAAACACGTGGGTAAAGTGGTACAAACTCTGCAGAGTTGAGTAAAACTATCATGATAGTCGTGCTCCCGATTATGAGCACCTGGACAACTTCCATGATTAGAGGGAAATTGGAATTTGGGATGGTTATGGATTTATTTCTGGTATTGAATATGGTTATTGGCAAATGGTGAAATCTGGAATTATTGATGAAGATGGTGAATTGTGGACTGGTATTATGGTATTACTTATGATTATGATGGGTTTACTTCACATACATATAATATATTGCTTTTCAAATGTTTCAATGTACTTTTAAGCACTTAACCATTATTATTGTCGACATTTGAATCATCCACATGTCATACTTTCCACACTTGCTGAGTACGACATGTACTCACTCTTGCAACCCCCCCCCCCCCCCAACAGTTGCAGGTCAAGATTGGGAGTTTAATGGTGATAATGCGGAGTTCTAGGCCGTGTCTACCGTCAGCTTTGCCTGTGGTGTTATTGGAGCTGCGCTATCCCTTATGCTTAGTTTGCTTAGTCTCATAATTAGTTTATTTCCGCTGCATTAGTTGAACTTGTCGTAAATATTCATTAGAGCTTGTATTCGAGGATAATCTGGTTTGTGTAATAAAACTTGGTTAATTAATCTTGTTCCGTGGTAATTTTCTGTATACTCTTTCGTGATTGCACTCATGTATGTGTGATGAACATCCTGGGCACACATATGCGTTAGCTTGGTTCATTTTTCGGAACCGGGCGTCACAGAGGCATAAGACACCACTCGTCCTTCTTGCATTAGCACACATTCTAGTCCATGTCTAGATGCATCACAGTAAATGACAAAATTCTTGTGAATATCCGGTAGGACTAAGACTGGAGTCGTGGTTAATCTCTTCTTCAATTCGCTAAAACTCCGCTCACAGGCTTCAGTCCACACAAACTTCTTGTCCTTTCTGAGTAGCTCTGTCATCGGTCGGGCTAGCTTGGCAAATCCTTCAATGAACCTCCGATAATATCCGGCCAGACCTAGGAAACTACGAATCTCTGAGACCGATGTTGATTGCTTCCACGATGATATTGCCTCAACCTTCTCTGGATCAACTGCAACCCCTTCAGATGTTAGAACATGTCCAAGGAAGCTAACTTTCTGCAACCAAAACTCACACTTGCTGAACTTGGTATTCAGTTGGTGGCTTCTGAGTCGATCCAATACAACACGCAAGTGTTGCGCGTGCTCTTCTTCGCTTCTTGAGTAGACCAAGATGTCATCAATGAAGACAACCACAAACTTATCCAACTCTTGCATGAACACTCGGTTTATCAGGTTCATGAAGTAAGCAGGGGCATTGGTTAATCCAAAAGACATCACTGTGAACTCGAACTGGCCATAACGAGTCACAAATGTTGTCTTAGGTATGTCTTCAGGTTTGATTCGCACTTGATGATACCCTGATCTCAAGTCAATCTTTGAATAGAACTTGGCTCCCTTTAGCTGATCAAACAAATCATCTATTCGTGGTAGAGGGTATTTATTCTTGATGGTCACATCATTGAGGGCTTGATAATCCACGCAGAGTCTCATGCTTCCATCCTTTTTCTTTACAAAGAGGACTGGAGTGCCCCATGGCGATGCACTAGGTCTGATGTACCCCTTTTGTTGTAACTCATCCAACTGCTTCTTCAACTCTACCAGTTCAGGGGCTGCCATCCTATAGGGTCTCTTGGTAATAGGAGTAGTTTCTGGAACTAGATCAATGGAGAACTCTACTTCTCTTTCCGGTGGCATGCCGAGTAATTCCTCTGAAAACATATCAGCATACTCCTTGATTACCGACACTTCTTGGGGTGTTTCTGCCTTCAGATGATTTATCACTAGCTCAGATAGACTAGACTGAACATGACATGTGACCGTCTTTCCTTCATGGTTTGTCACCGTCACGGTCCTTTCTGCACATGCTATGCTCCCTTTGCACTTGGCTAACCAATCCATGCCAAGGATTACATCTATCCCGTGGGAGTCAAGCACCACCAGGTTAACCAAGAATACTACCCCACTTAGGTTTAAAGGGATGTTGTTAACTCCTGAGTGACAGGGTATATAACCTCCCGGTGATCGGTTTATTAAGGGCCTCTTAAGGGCTATTGTAGATATATCATGTGCTTCCACGAAGTATGATGATATAAAAGAATGTGATGCACCAGAGTCAAACAGTACTGAAGCCAAAACTGACTGAACCAAGAACTCACCAAGTAGAACTCCTAGTGCTGCATCTGCTTCCTCAGCATGGACGTGGTTCACCATAGCCTTTCCAAAGGATTTTTGGGTCCTTGCGGGTGCTCCACGGCTACCTCCAGCTGGTTGTCTTGGTCCATTAACAGAGTTGGAGATGACTGAAGGTGCTTGCTTGTTCTTGTAAGGACAGGTAACAGAGATGTGACTAGGCTCACGACAAATGAAGCAAATCCTCGGGTCACTAGTGTGACTCACTCCAGACTGTTGGGGGCGGAAGGAGCCCTGTGGGTTAGCTGACTGCATTGGCTTCTTGAATGTCATGGTTGGTGCTCTGTAGGATACTCCACTTTGAGCCTTCTGTCCTGAGTAAGCTAGCTGTTGGGTTCTCTGCATAGAGTAGGCTGGCTGTTGAGTTCTTTGTCTAGAATAGGCAGGCTGACTAATCTTCTGAAACTTTGCCTGCTGGAACATCCTCTTGTTCTCAAACTTCCTCTTCTTTTCTCGCTGCTCATCCTCCATGTTCTTGTCCGTGGTGATATCCTTGTTGACCATAGTGCTAAAATCAGGGTAGACCGATGCTCCAATCAAGGTCCTGATCTCTGGGTTAATACCACGAAGAAAAGCTTCTTGCTTCTTTTCATCAGTATCCACGGAGTGAGGGTCATAGCGGGATAGTCCTGTGAACTTGTGCAGATACTCCATCATAGTGTAACCCTTCTACTTGAGGTTCATGAATTCTTCCTTCTTCAGCTTTACAATGCTACTAGGGATGTGGTGCTCCCTGAACAGTTTCATGAACTCATCCCATATCATAGTCTTGGCATCTGCATGCATCTCCCTGTAGCTTGGCCACCATGCTAAAGTAGGTCCCCTCAGTTGTTGGACTGCAAGTAGAACCTTATCCCGCTCATTAGCATGGACAACCTCGAGTTTCATCTCAATCTCCCTCAGCCAATCATCTACTTCAATGGGGTCTTTAGATCTAGCAAACTTTGGCGGGTTCATCCGGTTGAAGTCCACAATCTGATGATTGTTCTGAGGTGCTGCCTAATGGTTGTTGGTGCCATTGTTGCCCTGAGTAGCAAACGAGTTCACCAGTATCTCCAAGAGTCGAGTATGACGGTCCAGGATGGCAGTCAGGTCAATGGCAGGTGCTTGAGGAGGCGATCATGGGAGGACAGGGTTACTTTCCGCCGTGTCATGCTCGCTCAGTACAGGGGGGATCTCCCGGAGTCCTTGTTCCACCTCCTGCCCATTTCTGGCTCGACTCGAGCAGCGAGACATCTATGACAAGGCAAGAGTGTGGTTTAGAATTTATTATTAGAATGTATTAACATGTGTCTCTGTTACTATTTTGTTATTATTATTACTATTATTATTTATGTGTATGTATATATATACACAAATTATATATAAATATTATTACTATTATTTTATATCACACAAGGCACACAAACATCAAGCATTGCAAGCAAGACAACGAACATTCATTCATTCAAGCAAAAGGGTACAAGATACATTGGGTATGTAGTCCCTAGGTACGTCCCCTTAAGGGTCAGCTGGGACCTCTGCCTGACTACTGGGTCCTACGTCCTGGTCTTCAGAGTCTTCGTGCAAGGCATCACGGGGTGATGTCGGAGGAGTGGGCGGCACAGGCTCACAAATCCTCTTACGGGGGTTGGACAGATGGTACACTGGAGTCCCTTCAAGTGTGAGCAGTTCGGCCGTTGCACAGGCATCACGGTCTTTCTGCTTGGCTCGATCTACGAGGTAGACACCCCTAAGGAGCTGATTGTGGCGGTCGGCCTGCTCCCTAAGGTTCTCCTCAGCCAAGGCAACACGACTTTCGGTGCTGGCAACATGGGCCTCAGCCTGTGCTAGCGCTAGCTTAGCCTTTCACCAACGGGTCTCCAATGCCTCAGCACGCTTGACGAGGGTCTTCACACGCTGGTTCAACTGGTCGCACAGGTCGTCGAGGGTCAATAAATAGCCAGACATGGAGACAACGGTGGGGTCATCTTCGGTAGTCCCAAGGCCTTCCAAGTTACAAATCCTTGCCGCCCAGGCGGGACGACTACGATCCAGTGGTGGGAAGTACTTCATGGGTGTGGAACCCAAATGCCAGTCAAACATGTGGCACACGTACTTTAGGGCTTTGCGGGCCACCAGTTGGCAGGTGTCTTTCATCTGACATCCAGTGGCGGTGACGTTCCATGGCTTCATCTCCAGGAATCTCTCACTAGCGCCGATGTGCATCGTGACCTCACAAATTTCGGTGTCGTGCTCCATGAACTCGTGACCCACATATTCGCTACGGTCTGGAATACCAAGTCGGGTCATGGAAGCATAGAGCACCTTGGGGAAGCCGTCTTCGTTGATGCAGAAGGTGGTGATACGATTGTCAGACATCTGGCTTAAAATAAGGCACAAGGATTAGATGAAGGCAAAACCTATCACCAAGGCTCTACGATCAAAGGTTCCTACAGGAAAACCATTCTACAGTCTCCTACGGTCACTTACGCCCTAGGGTCCGCATCCTGCAGCCAAGTATGGCTCTGATACCACTTGAAGCGTCCCGACCCATTAGATCAGAACTAAACATGTAATATTATTTCCAAATACAAGGTTCGGTACATAATATTACAATACAAGTGGAACCACAACCATACAGAGCATTATTTCAACGGCATAGCCTTATGGATAAAAACTACAACTAGTGACAAGGCAAATATAATGAACATCAACACACAAACTAGTAGCTTGTCGTCGCTCATGGTTCCACTACACACAACTTGGGTGCAGATGCGACCCTACTCAAAGTCCTCCAGCACGAAGTTAGGATCCTCTGAAAAACAATAAATCAACAACGTTTGAGCACAAAAATACTCAGCAAGCTCCACCTCACCCTTCGGGAGGGGAATAAGCAGATATAAATGCAATGCACAAAATAAATAACAATGCAACTAATGCAAGTGAATATGTCCCACAGACACATCACTCATCTCAGTCTCACCATAGGTGGTTTTCTAGTTGTTAGGACGACACCGTAACCCATCCTATACCGAGGACACGACCATTCGAATGGATTTTACACTCTTTAGAGGTTGTACGCTGTACCCACGTGCACGGACCATCAACAACAGCCCGACATAACCGACACCCAGTCGAAACATCACCCAGACCAGTCGTCCCAAACCCAGTAACAATATCATCAGTGAGCTCAGTAATCTCTCAACACAACTTTCTCTCCATCGTGGACGGCTGTCAGGCTAGCCACCAGGGTTAGGCTAAGCCCCGTACATACAGGGACATGTGGTCGTACTGAAAGGAAGTTAGGTGAGATGTCAAAACAACTCGGTCCTTAAGGATCACCAGGGCAGCCTCCATACACACATCACGAGCCCATCCTCATGATAGAACTTGCCTTAAGTCTACCACCACGGCAGCACATACACCAACACTAACCCATCTGCCCCAGTCACAAATCATGCATCCTCTCACCAACCATATAACATACAAGAGGCAACATCATCATGTATAATCTCATCATTCCAATATGCAGCAAATGGAACTAGCATGGCTCTACTTTATCACTCGACGCTCAACAAATGCAATAACCTAATCTATTGGCCACAATGGGTAAATCTCACATAGGTGCGATATGATCAAAAAGGGATAGATGGAACTTGCCTTCGCTACCGTCGACTGCGTCGTTCTCCTGATTAGTTGGTTCCTCTGGGTTCTCCTCCGGTACTGGATCTGCTCCAGCAGCGCCACGTACAAACAAACATACAAGCAATGCATGCATATATCAATGCATCATATGAACATAAGTGTATTAAATAGATTATGATTTTATATGAATTTTAGAAATAGAATCAGATTAAACGGATTTTTTATGGGTGAAATATTAATTTTATAAGGTGGAAGTTGATTAAATTTCGAAAATTATTATTTAATTCTGAAGATGCAGCACACGACCTGGGTTTTACAGACAACAAGTGCTGACCCTTGGGCCTAGAATGTGGCCACATAGCTGTTGCTCTCGGGGTGGACTTGCCATGGCTGGCAGGCTTACGTAAAGCTCGTGGGCTAATTTAATCCAAGGATTAGGCTGATGGGTCTTGACCCATGGGTGCTCAGCCCAAGCTGACTTAGGCTAGGGATTAGTTAACTCATCCCACGATTCAGCTGCCATCTCATGGAGAAATAAACAAGGCGTTGGTCCCAGGGTGTGAGTGCAGAGACTTACGGATGGGGCACAAGTGTAAGCCTCACCTTTCTCTCTTGCCAGCCATTGGGAAAACAAGGGTCTGCTTCGTCTACCTCTAGTCACGGGGCAAACGGCATTCATGAGCTCAAACCGGTGGGGAAAATGAGGGAGAGGACAGCTACGGAGGAGTAGAAATAGCTCCTCAGGTCACGAAGGACTCCCTGGAGGCATTAATTTGGGCCTACGCGGTGGAAATCAATGGTTGTTCGCGAGGGAGCGGCCATGGCGGGTGGTGGTTGCCTCGAGCCCAAAAGAGAAGGGGGCTCGGCTCAAGGATGGGGCTGGGAGGTAGATTGGGTGTCGGAGGTGCTCACCTGCGCCTCAGGTTGGACAGGGAGGCCTCCTCGTCGGAGATCGACGAGCACCTTCGATGTGCGTCCAAGCGACGGGACGGCGGAGGTTCGATGGTCGAGCGAGGTGAGCTAGGCGCCGGAGCTTGGCTGGTCTGCGGAAGGCGAGCCGTTGACGAACTGAACTCGATGAGGTCGGTCTATAGGAGTGGAAAGGCGGTTGCCGGTCGGCCTCGACGGGGGTCGGTCGGGTGCAGTAATTACGCCATACACGCGCGTGCTGAACTCCGCTGGAGCGGTGCATTGCGTAGCGCCTGCTGATGAGTCATGTCATTCGACTGCGGTGTCGGCTAGCGTCAGAGCGCGCGCAGTCGCCGGGGCGGTCATTGTGTCGCGATTGAAGATGGTAGGTGCAGGTCACCTCAATTGAGCGAGCGAGTGGGCGAGGTTAATAAGGCGTACGACGTTCGGGAGACTTCCAGCGAAGTGGGGAAGGAGGGAGGGAAAGGGGAGTGTGCTTGGCTTCCATGGAATAATGGTTTATGTTGTTAGGTGCAGAGGAGGAAGAAGACACTACCGTTCGTGTGTTGCTGTGCTGGGATTGAAGAAGGGGCTTTTTGCAATTACTAGAAAGTGAAGGGGGTAGACGGGGTCTGTTCAAAGAGAAGTGGCGCTTGGCTGGGAGGAGAATGGACCTGTTTGCGAATAAGAAAAAGAGGAGGGTATTTGGGGAAAGTTGTTGACTAGAAGGGTGGACAGGAAGAGCACGTGGGCAAGGCTGCTCTTCTTCTCTCTATATATCATTATTACATTTATTTTATTTTATTTTTCACTTTATTTATTAATTTTATTTTTTGTGTGTAGGAATCAGTGATTATTTTCTTATTTTATTTCAACTCTCTAATATATATATATATATATATATATATATATATATTAGTGATTATTTTTATAAGCTCGATCAACTAGTTTGCGAAATTCTGGATGTTACATCTTACATTACACGTGGCGCTCCTGGAACTACCCATATGAGGGAGGCGGGTCCAGTGTTGTGTGACATGTGGGGCCTGAGGAAGCCTTCAACTCTAACAGGTGGAACTCTCTTGCACTTCTTGCGGTATCATAGAGTACCCGGTACGCAGGGTACCAACAGTGGCCCTCGGGCCCACCTCTAGGAGAAACCCTTTGGGTTAAGTTATTCTACCGGAGGTGGGGCCATCCTCAATTCCCGTGCTGTAGCTTCAAAGGTTTTTTGATGTATCGTTGGGGAGGTGGTTCGGGGTTAAACCATCTCCGTGTGGCTTGTTTTTAATGCGGTAGATGAGATCTTTGAGTGCAGATCTCACACAATTGAAGGTCGCCGGTTCCCAATACAAAAATTGTATCAGTTCTGAGCGCCTTGTCAGACTGCCGCCTTTGGTTTTCTCACCGCCCATCATGACAACAGTTCGCTTGGGTGATAACCTCGACCTCTTCGTTGGGGTGGACTCGGGCCCATTCATGATTAACGGGGTAGGTTCTTTGTAATGTGGACTTGCTCTCATTATGGTTTCCATCCAAGCATCGTGGAGGCTTACTTAAGAAGGAAAGCACACATGATTTGAGGACTCCTTACGCTTTCGATCAAACTCGCACTCAGAGCCTCCCAAACTTTGCCTAGCTTTCTTCTCTTTCGCTCCACTTTGCTGCGATGGAGTTAGGTCTTCCCAAGAGCCGTATCCAGAGCAAGGACAATCTGATGAAGGTGTGTACCTTCATGGGATGGTCCAACGACTCCTTCAAGCACTTGGTCCGTGCCGACAAGCTCCCCTTCAAGAAGGAGCGCCACGGGGAGATGGTGTACTTCTCGGCGTACGCCATGGTGGGACTGATCCCACCTTTCTCGAGCTTCATCTTGATGCTACTGGACTTCTACGGCCTCCAAATGCATCACCTCGGTCTTCACTCCCTTCTGCCTATGGCCACTTTCATCCACTTCTGCGAGATGTGGGTGGGCGTGCCTCCCTGCGTCGACTTGTTCCGAACCTTCTTCACAGCCCATTCCACCGGCAAGGGGACAGAGTTTCTTGGCTTCTACTACTTTGTGAAGCGCAATAACCGTCCCTTCAAGTACTTGAAATCATTCCCTTCTGGAAAATGGGACAAATGGAAGAAAGATTGGGTCGTCATTGCAGTGGAGGTGCACGACAGGTTGGAGCTGCCCCAAGGACTCCCCAACGTTGACATCGATGCTTGGAATGTAGTTCCGAAGCTGTTGGATGCATTTAACCCTGTCCTAACCAGGATCTGAGAATGTGTGGAGGGTGGAGTGACCCCTCATATGGTCTTCGGAAACTTCTGGTGAACAGGTGGGTTCGTTGAGGAGGAGGGAGAAGCTTGTCTGGGCTTTCAACAGTGTGATGGATGATGACCGGATTGAAACCGATTTGAAATCCAACTTAGATGACAAAGATTTGAAGCTCCATCTCAAGAAATTTCAGCATGGGTCTATTGAAGACGATGCCTTAGCTCCGTCGACTGCTTTCCTGCCTTTAAACATGATTCTAGAGATCAGTAGGGAGCTCCAGAGGAAGATGTCGGCGCTAGACGACCTCGGTGAGATGGAAAAGCGTCGGACCTCCAGGGTTGTACTCCCCGGAGCTTCAGAAGAGGTGACTACCCCTGCTCCGAGCCAGAGGGTTGAAGACATTGGCAAGGGCAAGGGCAAGGAGCTAGTCGAATCTTCCAGCCGGAAGAGAAAACTGAAGCACGCTGATGGGAGGTCCGTCAGGACTGCTCCATCTACAACTACTCCTTCTCCCTGACGAGGGAAATCTTGTGCGGTGACACCTCCTCCGATGTAAGCGTCCTCGAGAAGTGCTAGTTCTTTACAATCGACTCCGGTTCTGGTGCCAGCTATGGGCTCCAGGTCCGGTAGTCCTTCTCAGCCAAGGAAGACCTCGGCTGGGGCAACACCAACGATGATGGAAGGCTACGGGCAACATTCCGGAGCTTCCTCTGTGCCAACCACGACAAGTTCTGGCTCTGAGCCTCTAGCGAAGAGGTTCCGCGCCGATTGGAGCGGTAGCTTCCCAATGTAAGTTTTGTTTTTTCACCTTGATTTGCCACTCTTATTTTTGTCATGTTTTTCATCTTCCAATTTTTTGACTGCAGAGCGTCAAAGTCGGGGTCTAAAGCTCCGATCTCTGTCGCAACGGCCGAAACAGTGCGGACGAAAACTCCTGCTTCAACCCCCGTGCCTCCTCAAGTGGTGGCTGAGGTCACGGCGGCTATGTAGGATCGAAGAGCACGTGAAAAGCTACCAGAGGGGGGTGAATGGTAGATTAAAACTTTTTCAGCGGAAGCAATGAAAACCCCTCGGCATAAAAACGATCTGTTAAAGAAATCATGTGTGAGACTAATCTATACGTCTTTCATGATGACAAAAGTGATAGATATCATAGATAATCAAGTCACTAAGACAACACAAGAATAATCACTCAAATTTGTCTAGAGAAACTCAAGTTACGATCGAAAGATCGAACAAAGGTCAATCTGTTCTACTGAGTAAAAAATAGATCTGTAATACTGCAAAGAAACTCGTGTAGATCAAAAACCACAAATCCCATGACCATGAAATTTTGATAGATGATAGATAATCAAGTTGTGAAGACAAAACAAAAAGAATCACGTCAATTGGATCTGTAAAACTCGAGTTATGATAAAACCACCGAACAAAGGTAGTGCTATGCAGAAAACTCGACAAGAAAAACTTGTTTAGAGCAAGTTGGACGAACAAGGCACAAAAGTTCCTTTAAACTACGATCTTTATTCAATAGAACACAAGCAGAATAGCCCAAAAGTCATCTACCACGAGCTTTGGCCTCCCTTACTTATATAACCAGCCCTTAGGCCAACCCAATCTCAACTAGGACTCTAATCCTACTCAGTTCACGAATCGAAACTTTCCATAACTACTCAAGACTCTTCTATACGCAGATTGAAGCAATCTTAAGACTTTCAAACACCTTAGAAACGTAACTAACATTCCTAAAACAACTCAAATTCGTGACCCATGCGAAATCCTATCATAACCTACTCAATACTTTCCATATCGAGCCATAACCGACTCCGCCGCAGCCGAAGTCATCAATCGATACAATTCAATTCTTCCAACCAGATTTTTCATTCCTTATCCCATCTTTGGAACCATGTTGCCATGTCATGAACTGCATGCATACGTGCGAACACCTTCCTTCGACGTCCAATAACCGTCACATGCACTGCCCTTGATTCAATCATCCTGCGCGACCTTCTGATCAGCTCAACCACAGTTCCTCCCGAACTTGGTTGTTGGAACCTCATCTACTCCTTGAGACTAGTACAATGGATCTCGTCACCAGCCATGTCTTGAACTCAAGCAACACCTTCACATGAATAAACAACCAATCCGTATGAGCCCAAGTCCGCGACTTGACTCAAATTAGTTTCGAACACAACACCTTATGTGAGCACCTCAAATAAGCATGTTGCAAAACCACAATAAAACGATATCAGCCATATCAACCAAAACACACCAAAAACTTAGTTAAAGATTACTAAGCAAACTTTCCATCAATGTAAAGCAAGTACAAATCATTGCAAGTTAAAAGCAGAATCACTGCGATCAAGCTCCGAATCATGTCAAAGCTAACCGGAGCTTGAGTCGGAGCTTACCAAAGCTAGTACAACCTAGCGCCGGAGCTTACCAAAGCTAGTACAACCTAGCGCCAGAGCAAGAAAAACATATCGGAGCTAACCAACATAAGTCGGGCCTAGCAAAAACATATCGGAGCTTAACAAAGACATGCCGGAGCTATCAAAGACATGCCGGAGCTAAAGACAAAGCTCACCGGAGCTATCCAAAAACATGTCCGACCTTTACAAAGCAAGTCGGACGTATTGTCGGACCTTGAAGAAGCTCGGAGCTAGAGTCAGACCTTGCTAAAAAGGGTATTTTGGCAGAATTTCAGAACTTATATCATCAAAGCAATTGTATTCAGTACAAGCCAATGTATTCAGCACACGTAGATCTCACAATCTCCCCCTTGATGAATGCATTGGCAACACCACATAAAATCTGAACATTTTCTTATTTACATGAAAAGTTTTGAAAACAATTCCCCCCCCCCTTTGTAAAACAGAAATAAAATGAGAAGAAAAACAAATTCCCCCCTGAGAAGAATCATGCCAAAACAATTGTGAATATGTGCAATATGTAATCAACCCCCCCCCTTGCATACTTATCATTAAAAATTCACATATTATCTATTATCTATCCCCCTTTGACAATGTATTCAGCAAGGTTCAAAAGAGAAATTTCAAATGTTATGAGCATATTATAACATATACATATAAAACAAAGCTCATCCAAGTCATACTATCAAGTAACTTACACTATCACATCAATGAAATACATAAAGTAGTGTAAGCCATGCTAGAGATCAAGTGTAATTTTTAATTTAAGCAAGTCATGATCTCACAAACTTAACTTTCTGCATTTTATTATTTTTCAAAGCACAAATTTAGCTCATATGATATTTGCAAGAGATTATATGCGCATCTGCCTTATTCTAACCAACCAAGCCAAGCCTATGTCATTTGACAATCAGAAGCTTAAGGACATGGTTTTAGTCATACACAACTTATTCCAAGTCCATATCTAAGTGCAATGATAAGCCATCTCAAAAGAAGAAGTGCGATGCATGCGTATTCTCTTAATCTTTTCTCAATTTATATTTGTTTATAAAACTCAACATGTGAGTTGATTACTTGATTAATTCTTTATGATTAAAAGCACTTGTGAGCATGAAACAAGTTCAAAACAGCAAGAAAGTTCGACCATGACCAGATTTAGTGTAAGTAATTATTCCAATTACTAGACATGGCAAAAACTACAAAATGTATAACACGAGTAATGTAGTAAGAACTTTCAGCATGTAAAAGGAATCACAAAGTCATATATGTATGAAATACTATGCTCATATTATTTTAATTTCATATTCACACATAGACTTCCCAAGTTTCAAAACTCCCCCTCAATTTAAGCCATGAGGATGCATAACCCCTATTTCACTATGAATGTAACAAAAATGAGTGAAATCCAAAGGTTTTGTGAAAATGTTAGTCAATTGTTGTTCGGTATCTACATGGTGAAGCACAATGTTTCCCTTTTCAACATTATCACGGAGAAAGTGATACCTAATGTCAATGTGCTTAGTTCTAGAATGTTGCACAGGGTTTTTAGCAATGCAAATGGCACTAGTGTTATCACAAAACAGTGGAACACTATCTAGATCAACCCCATAGTCCTTATGTGTTTGAACAATCCAAAGAATTTGTGAGCAAGCACTAGCAGCAGCTACATATTCAGATTCAGATGTGGATTGTGAAACTGAGTTTTGTTTTCTAGAGGACCAAGCAACAAGTGAATTACCAAGAAAATGACAAGCACCAGAAGTACTTTTCCTATCAATCCTACAACCTACAAAATCAGCATCGGAAAAAAGCTTTCAAAGTAACGGTTGAGGAAGAAGGAAGGAAAATGCCAAATTCATGAGTTCCATGTAAGTACCTGAGAATACTTTTGAGAGCTTGACGATGTGAAGCATGTGGGGAGGCTTTAAACTGTGCACAAAGACATACGCTGAATTGTATGTCTGGTCTTGGTGCCATGAGGTACAAAAGTGATCTGATCATGCTTCTATATTCTTTTTGATCCACGGGTTCACCATCTTCATCAAGTTAAAGTGTTGTTGCTGTTCTCATTGGTGTCCGAAGAGGCTTGCTTTTGTCCATGTTGAAGCGCTTCAGAAGGTCTCTTATATATTTCGTTTGATGCACAAAGGTACCTTCCTTGGTTTCCTTGATTTGCAGCCCCAAAAAGTACGTGAGTTCTCCCATCATACTCATATCAAATTCTAAACTCATCATAGCTGAAAACTTGGACACAAGATCATGAGAAGCACAACCAAAGATAATATCATCCACATACACTTGAATGAATAATGAGTCATTGCCATGCTTAAGCACAAAAAAGTTTTATCAACCTTGCCCATGGTAAACCCCTTTTCAAGTAAGAATGTTTCTAACCTATTGTACCATGCTCCAGGGGCTTGTTTGAGTCCGTACAAGGCTTTGGACAGTTTGTAAACATGATTAGGAAAATCTAAATTATCAAAACCCGGTGGTTGTTTGACATAAACCTCGTCATCTATGTATCCATTAAGAAAAGCACTTTTAACATCCATTTGATATAGTTTAAAATCTTTAGATGCAGCAAAAGCTAACAAAATTCTTATGGCTTCTAATCTAGCAACAGGAGCAAAAGTTTCATCAAAATCTAGACCTTCAACTTGAGTGAAACCTTGAGCAACCAACCTAGCCTTATCATAACCACAACCCCATCCTCACTTTGTTTATTTTTAAACACCCATTTAGTTCCAATTGAAGTGTGACCTTGAGGTAGAGGTACAAGTTTCTAAACATTATTTCTTTCAAAAATTTCTAACTCTTCTTGCATGGCAATAATCCACGATTCATTAGTGAGTGCGTGTGATATATATTTGGGTTCAAAAGAAGAAACAAAAGCAGAATGAGCATGAGAGTTTGGATCGCAAAACCTGGACCGTGTGACTCGTTCGTGCAAGCTTCCAATAATTTGTTGTGGGGGATGACTTTTGAGAATCCAGAGGGGAGTGGACACTTCACTAGCTTCTTCTTCTTCATGTTCATCATAAATCGATGGGATTGTGACTTGAGGAGGATCTGGACCAGCAATGGTGGTCTTCGATGCTGGCTGTGAATCAAAATCAGGAGCTGGAACAATGTCATTAGCTGTTGAATTTTCGGGCAGCAGCACCACTTCTTTCTCATCTTCAACGAAAATGCTTTCCCCTTGCGGATATGGATCCGGACCTGCAATATTTGAGCTAGTACCTGTGCTAGCTTCATCATAAGACACCTCACAAGTCTCCACAATTTTGTTAGTGTCAAGTAAAAGCACACGATAGCCTCTGGTATGAGATGGATAACCAAGAAACATGCCATCAATGGATCTAGGTTCAAATTTATCAAGATTACCATGTTTCTTAACGAAGCATTTGCAACCAAAGACCCAAAAATGTGTAACACTAGGCCTATGTCCAAACTGGAGCTCATATGGTGTTTTACCTAGCTTAGAGCACAAGAAAACACGATTTGAGACATAACAGGCGGTTGCGATCGCATCAGCCCAAAATTTCCTAGGAGTTTGATATTCATCAAGCACAGTCCTAGCCATATCAACTAAGGTTTTGTTCTTTCTTTCTACAACACCGTTTTGTTGAAGTACATATGGTGATGAAAATTGATGATATATTCCATTTTCAGGACAAAAGTGATCAAAAGATTGATTTTTAAATTCGGTTCCGTTATCACTTCTAATTGCTTTTAAAGATCCTGGGTGATCAATCCATAATCTAAGAAATAAAGTTCTAAAGTGGCTAAAAGCTTTATTCTTAGATGTCATAAAGTAAACCCAAGAGTATCAAGAATAATCATCAACAATAACAAGAACATACCATTTACCTCCGAAGGATTGAACACGTGAAGGTCCTACGGTGTCAAGGTGCAAAAGTTGACTCGGTTCAGTTGTCATGATCATCGTGAGAGGAGTATGTGAACCTGCAACCATCTTAGCATGTCTACAAGAAGAGCACATAATTTCTTTGTCCCCTTTAAGCTTAGGCAGCCCACGTATGCGATCAGGAGCACTAACACGTGTTAGATGATCAAAGCCTACGTGACCAAGTCTACGATGCCAAAAATATAAGTCCTTAGAATCATTAGAAACTAGACACCTATGCTTAGAGGAAGACATATCAAAATTAGCTTTAAAAACTCTTCCAAACCGTGACATGTTAAAAATAAGCTCACTGTTTGAATTTACAACTTTGCAGCAATTTTTAGTGAAAATAATTTCCAGATTTTCATCTAGTAGTTGTGAAACAGAAAGCGAGTTGTATTTCAAATTTTTAACAAGTGCCACATTCTTCAAAGTGTAGTGATCATTTACTCTAACGGAACCCTTAGCAATTATATGAGTTGAAGAATTATCGTCAAAAGTAACATTCTCTACACGTGACACAAAAGAGAGGGAGGAGAACCATTCTTTATTACCGGTCATGTGGCGTGAGCAACCTGAATCCACAATCCAAATGTTCTCCTTCCTCAAGCGTGTAACCTCTTCATTGTCGCTGTTGTGTTCAGCCTCCTCCATACTTGATCTTGACTTGCCGGCCATGAAGCACAAGTTTGCCAAATCATCTTCATCTTCATCACTTCCAATGTCCACATCGTTTGAGCCAGGTTCTTGAAGTGCAGAGACAAAACAACTCACCAATACAACTCACCAATTGACGTCATGTAAAACCCTTCTTTTTCTTCGTATCTTTTGCAGAGGAGTGATTCGTCCTTGTTTGCTTTTCATCTCGGGGAGTAGGACCTGAAAGGTTAGGGAAATCTGAACGAAAATGTCCTGTCTTACCACATTCGAAACATTGTTGAGTTCCAGAGCTTCCTCTCCTTCTAGTTCTCACATTTTGCAATGCTTTCGAGAACCTAGTAGAGAGAAGTACTAGATCCTCCTCTGGAAACTCCTCAATCTGTTCAAAGGTTAGAGAGGACAACAAAACAAGTGTACCACAAGATGAAGATTGGCCGGAGCTAGGCATATCACGTTGAGAAACAAATGCAAGAGACTTGTTGGGGTTCTTACGTGAAATTATGTCAATTTCACGAGTTTTCAAATTAGAATAAAGAACATCTAATGTAAGTGTACTCATGACAGTAGATTCACGAATGGATGTGGCTTTCATCTCCCAAATTGACATGTCTAATGCATTTAGTAATTGCCTAGCATTTTTAGCATCTGAAAAATTAACATTGATGCTACGCAAGTTGCTGAGAATTTATTAAAGCGAGCAAAGAGGTCATCAATGGACTCACTGGGTTGCATCTCAAAACGCATGTATTCCTTTTTGAACATATCTTC
Organism: Tuctoria greenei; assembly: GCA_036927565.1. NCBI lineage: Eukaryota > Viridiplantae > Streptophyta > Magnoliopsida > Poales > Poaceae > Tuctoria > Tuctoria greenei. The sequence goes on from JAYESD010000006.1 coordinate 200,418,106, forward strand.
TTTTACCTCCTTGATCGTGTTAGATCCTTCGTAGTAGTCGCAAAGTGCTTTCCACACATCGTATGCAGATCGTAGGTGTGCAACACGGTCAAAGTCGCTTTAAGTTAAACCTTGTATGATCAAGTTTCGATCCTTGTTGTTGTTGTCGACATCTCTTAGATTTGTAGTTGTAACTTGATCGTTTGACGGAACTTCATAAGTCTTGTACACCTTCTCCCATATTGTGAAGCCTTGAACCTGGATGAAGGCTTCCATACGTGCCTTCCAAACCTGAAAATCAATACCACTACAGACACAAGGTTTTGCGGAGTATTTCTCCATGATGATTAGTCAAAAACACATGCAAATCACAAAAATTAGAGAATTGTGGCTCTGATACCAATTGTAGGATCGAAGAGCACATGAAAAGCTATCAGAGGGGGGTGAATGGTAGATTAAAACTTTTTCAGTGGAAGCAATGAAAACCCCTCGGTAGAAAAATGATCTATTAAAGAAATCATGTGTGAGACTAATCTATACGTGTTTCATCATGACAAAAGTGATAGATATCAAAGATAATCAAATAACGAAGACAACACAATAAGAATCACTCAAATCCGTCGAGAGAAACTCAAGTTACGATCGAAAGATCGAACAAAGGTCAATATGTTCTACCGAGTAAAAAACAGATCTGTAATACTGCAAAGAAACTCATGTAGATCAAAACCACAAATACAATGACCGTAAAATTTTGATAGATGATAGATAATCAAGTTGTGAAGTCAATCCAAAAAGAATCACGTCAATTGGATCTGTAAAACTCGAGTTATGATAAAACCACCGAAGAAAGGTAGTGTTGTGCACAAAACTCGACGAGAAAAACTTATCTAGAACAAGTTGGACGAACAAGGCACAAAAGTTCCTTTAAACTACGATCTTTATTCAATATAACACAAGGGGAACAAACCAAAAGTCGTCTACCACGAGCTATGGCCTCCCTTACTTATATAACCAGCCCTTAGGCCAACCCAATCTCAACTAGGACTCTAATCCTACTCAGTTCACGAATCGAAACTTTCCATAACTGCTCAAGACTCTTCTATACGCAGATCGAAGAATTATTAAGACTTCCAAACACCTTAGGAATGTATACCACATTCCTAAAACAACTCAAATCCGTGACCCACACGAAATCCTATCATAACCTACTCGATACTTTCCATACCGAGCCATAATCGACTCCACCGCAGCCGAAGTCATCAACCGATACGATCCAATTCTTCCAACCAGATATTTCCTTCCTTATCCCATCTTCGGAACCATGTGTCCACGTCATGCACCGCATGAATACGTGCGAACACCTTTCTTCGACGTCCAGTAACCTTCATATGCACTGCCCTTTATTCAATCATCCTACACGACCTCCTGATCAGCACAACCACGGTTCCTCCCGAACTTGGTTGTTGGAAACTCATCTCCTCCTTGAGACTAGTCCAATGGATCCAGTCACCAGCAATTTCTTGAACTCAAGCAACACCTGCACATGAATAAACAACCAATCCGTACGAGCTCATGTCCGCGACTTGACTCAAATTAGTTCCGAACATAACACCTTACGTGAGCACCTCACATAAGCATCTTGCAAAACCACAGTAAAACGATATCAGCCATATCAACCAAAACGCACCAAAACTTAGCAAAAGATTACTAAGCAAACTTTCCATCAATGTAAAGTAAGTATGAATCGTTGCAAGTTAAGAGCAGAACCATTGCGATCAAGCTCTGAATCTTGCCAAAGCTAACCATAGCTTGAGTCGGAGCTTATCAAAACTAGTACAACCTAGCGCCGGAGCTTACCAAAGCTAGTAAAACCTAGCATCGGAGCTTACCAAAGCTAGTACAACCTAGCGCCAGAGCTAGAAAATCATGTCGGAGCTATCCAACATAAGTCGGACCTAGCAAAAACATATCTGAGCTTAACAAAGACATGCCGGAGCTATCAAAGACATGCCAGAGCTAAAGACAAAGCTCACCGGAGCTATCCAAAAACATGTTCGACCTTGATAAAGCAAGTCGGACCTATTGTCGGACCTTGCAGAAGCTCGGAGCTAGAGTCGGACCTTGCTAAAAAGGGTATTTTGGCAGAATTTTAGAACTTATATAATCAAAGCCAATGTATTTGGTACAAGCCAATGTATTCAACACACATAGGTCTCATAAGCTCCGGCGCCAGCCTTCTTGGATATGGATTCATAGTCATCGCCAGAAGCTCCTGTGGTAGCGCCAGACCTGGTGGGATAAGTTGAAGATGCACCGCCAGCAACAGCGTCGGAGGCTGAGGCTCCAGTGCGGGAGTTGGAGATGTCGAAAGCTCCGACGTCTGATCCAGAGGTTACCGAGGCTCCGGTTCCTGGACCAGAAGTTGTTGCGGGGCCAGTGGCGCCAGAAGCTCCGGCCCTTGAGCTAGAAGTCGTTGAAGCCCTGGCCGCTTAACCGGAGATGATCGAAGCTCTGGTCACTGAACCGGAGGTAGTTGAAACTCCGACCCTCAGGCCAGAAGTTTTTGAAGGTCCGGTTGCCGAGCCGGAGATGCTTGAAGCTCCAGCTGTTGAACCAGAATTGGCTGATGTACCGGCGTCTGAGCCGGCGGTGGTTGGGGCTCCAGATGGAGCTCCAATAAATGCCCTAGAGGTAATTGCTCCGGAGGTATCCATGCCGGAGCCGGAGCACCATGAAGAGGTGGTGGCAGGCTCTCCACCTATGGAGCCAGCGGCTGAAGACCCAGAGGTAGGACCTTCAGCTTCAGCTCCGGAGGTAGAAGTTCCCCTAGTGGGATCTTCCTCGACGGCTACTGAGGAGCTCTCGATGGGTGGACCTAGTGCTGCAGAAGCTGAGGGAACCTAACTTGTAGAGTGGGACCCTATTTTTGTTATGAAGAATCCCCTGGAACCAGCAGAGATGACCCCAGCAGGTCCGGAGCCTATCCCCTTGGCGTTGTCCATAGACAATGCCTGCTCAAGCCTTCGACAAGTTTAGCTTGCCTTCGATCACGAAAGTAAGGTCCTTGAAGAGGAGTGCCACACTTTGAGGCGTTGGCGCAATAGGCTCCACTTTGAGACCAAGCTTGCACAGACGAGGCTTGTTGATCAAAAAGAGTGGGTGAAGAGGGAAACGGCCTGGATGGAATACTAGGGCAAACTGGTGGAAGAGAAGGAAGCCGCTACCAGGGCGCTCGACGCTAATTCTCGGGAGATCCTCGAGCAAGCCAAGGAAAGGAATGATGTTGATGATGAGCGTCACAAAAACCTCAATGAATTAAACAAGGTCCTCCTGAAGCGTCGAGCGGACCTTGATACAAGAGAAGAGAAGCTCCTGGAACAACAGGAGGATGTTTTGAAAAGAGAGGAGGAGCTCACCCAGAAATTGACTCTGGCTGAGCAAAATTTGGCAGATCGCACTAAGAAGTTGGATCTGTGGAGTGAGGAAGAAAAAGGAAAAGTACTAGAACTTGGGGCAAGAGCTCTCAAAAAGAGAAGCTGATGTTGCCGCTAGAGAAGGTAAGGTAAGGGGCTGGGAGAAGGACATAGCGGAATGGCGGAACCGCATCCACCTCTGGGAGACGGAGCTAGCCGACCATGAAAAGCCAATAGCTGAGAATATGCAGCAACATGCCAAAGCGGTTGAGCGCCTCGCTCGGGAGAATTCGGAGATAGCAGCCGCCCAGAGGTCACTGGAGGAGCTGCGGAGCTCGAGGGCAACCAAATCCCTGATGGTATGGGATTTCTTGGGACGTGCGGACAAGGTCCTTGTGCCTCTTGGCTTCATTCCAGTACGCCCATAGGACCCAGCGCAGGAGCTGGACTAGACGCTGCTCGCGCTTGGCTCTGCTGGCAGCAAACTCGACACAATAGGTAATGCCATCGCTGATAAGGTGGAGACAGAGAAGAAATCTCTGGCCAAGAATGTCGCTCAGTATGTCTTGGCGTGTTACAAAAGCTGAGACCCCAAATTTTCTCTCGATCTAGTCTTTGAAGGACTCGTTGCCGAAGATAAGGATGCCACCAAAGCTAGTGTCCAAGAGGCCGCTGAGAAGGTTGCTTCGTTTTTCCACAGGACTTAGATCCTCCAGTAGCTAGGACCTTTTCCTTTTGTCTGTTGTTGTAACTCTGATTTTGTAATCCAATACTTTGAATGAATGAAATCCACTCTTTCTGCCATGAGTTTCATTTTATCTTTGTCTTTAATATATTGTGCTTTGTCTTGTTGGCCCCCTGGTATATGTTCACAAATTGATTGTGAACATGTACCAAAAGGTTTTGACAGTATGTTGATGACTTGAACGCTTCAAACTTATAGATCTTAGGTCCAAAGTATTTATCTCCAATACCCTTTGCCACGTTGACAGCGGGCCCCCTGGGTTTGTCAGAGCTTGATAGGTCCGACAGCACCCACTATCAACGCATAGAACGTTGACGGCAGGCCCCCTGGGGTTGTTGGAGCTTGGTAGGTCCGACGGCACCCACTATCAACGCGTAGAACGTTGACAGCAAGCCCCATGGGGTTGTCGGAGCTTGGTAGGTCAGACGGCACCCACTATCAATGCATAGAACGTTGACGACAGGCCCCCTGGGGTTGTCAGAGCTTGATAGGTCCGACGGCACCCACTATCAATGCGTAGAACATTAACGGCAGGCCCCCTGGGATTGTTAGAGCTTGGTAGGTCCGACGGCACCCACTATCAACGTGTAGAATGTTGACGGCAGGCCCCCTTGGAGGTTGTCGGAGCTTAGTAGCTCCGGCGTTGTCCATCATCGTTATGAGTTTTTTGTTTTTTATGCACATCGGAGACAAGAAAAAGAGTAAAATTCGTCCTCTTATCTATAAATTGTTTGTGACTTATCATTCTTATTTTAGTTTTAGATCTGAAGAAATTCAATATGATAACAAGCATATTGATGTAATCTTTCCAGACCCATATGCTTTTTTAGTACTTACCCTGAGGTCTGTCGGGGTGTAGGTAGAGTGGCGTACTTAGGGTGCAGGACCAAGCTAAGTCGATAGCGCATTGGCTTGGCGTTCAGGCAAGTAGACTATACAGCAATGTTAAGATCCAAGAGACCATCAATATAACTTGTGACGCATATGAATAACTTGGACTAAAACTTAAAAAGAATTGCACAACTTCATTATAGACAAGAAGGATAAAAATAATAATTCAAAATACTGAGCCTTGTACAAAAATAAATGCACATGGAGTCTGTTTTCACACAACAATGTCCTTCATTATAGGTCCGAATTATAGGGGAGACAAGGACACGCTTAGGGTACAAGGCCATGCTAAGTGTGTTATACGTCTTGTACTCGCCCAGGGCAGGTAGTTACACTTTTAGTGTTGTGACTGTATCAAGTGTTACTTGAGCTTCCCGGACCCTCCGGGAGGGGTCAGGATGCTCTCCCGGGGGACCTACTCAATTCTGTATATTGACTCTATAATATACATTGTGTGTAATTACAGACCCACCTCCATGATTCTAAGTATAGAACTTACGGAGGTGCTCGATGTTCCAAGGATTAGGAAGCGGAGTTCCATCCTTAGTTGCCAAGCGGACCCATCCGGGATGAGATACTTTGATCACTCGGAAGGGACCTTCCCAACTGGGGGAAAGTTTATTCATTCCTTCACGAGTTAGTATTTTTCGCAGCACCAGATCGCCTTCCTCGAGCTGTCGGTTGGGCACATGTCTTTGATGATAGCGCCAGAGCGCTTGGCGATAGCATGCATTCCGAACAGCTGTTGGCACCTTCCCTCGTTGACGAGGTCAAGGTCTTCACGCCGGAGCTAGTCCTGTGTGGATTCGTCGAAGGTCTGGACCTGGAGCGACCCCATGGTTATCTCCGGAGGAAGAACTACTTCAGCTCCGTACACCAGGAAGAAGGGTGTCTCTCCAGTTGATCGGTTAGGTGTTGTCCTAATCGCCCACGGTGTAGATGGAGGCTCTTCAATCCAGTTGGCTCCGTGCTTTTTTAAGCGTTCATATGTACGCATCTTGAGTCCTTTTAAAATTTTTGCATTTGCTCTCTCGGCTTGACCATTGCTTGTTGGGTGAGCTACTGATGCGTAGCTGACTTGAATGCTGAGGTCTTCGCAATATTCTTGGAATGAAACACTTGTAAATTGGGTTCCATAGTCAGTTATGACTTTGTTCGGAACTCCAAATCTGCATATTATGGACTTCAAAAACTTTATTGCTCATTGCTTGTTGATTGTCACAACTGGGGTAGCTTCCGGCCACTTGGTGAACTTGTCAATGGCGACATACAGGAACCTGTAACCTCCGACGGCTTTTGGGAATGGTCCCAAGATGTCCATACCCCACACAACGAATGGCCATGTAGGAGGTATCATTTGCAATGATTGAGCCATTGTGTGAATTTGTTTTGCGTGAAACTAGCACGCTTCACACTTTTTCACCAGCTCGACTGCATCCTGTAGTGTTGTAGGCTAGTAAAAACCATTCCGGAAGGCTTTACCAACCAACGTGCAGGAAGATGTGTGGTTCCCACACTCGCCTCCATGGATTTCTGCGAGGAGCTCACGGCCTTCTTCCCTTGCAATGCATCGCAATAGGACGCCGTTGGCACCACGCCGGTAGAGATCTCCTTCTACCAGCGTGTATATTTTAGCCAATCTGACGATCAGGTCAGCGGATACATTGTCTTCAGGAAGGATGTTGTCCTTCAAGTAGCTCCGGATCTCCGAGATCCATGCATCGGAGCTAACTTGAGCTTTTGAGTCTTGCGTGATGGGTTGCTCGGAGCTTCTGACAGCACCTACGACCCTTGGTGGACGCCATGGTAACAGGGCCACCGGGATGCCAGCTTCGAGGTGTTGGTCTCGCCCCCTTTGCTCAGTTGGGCAGACTGAGTTGTTGGTCTTGATAACCTCCGGACGAAGATTCCGTCGGGAGCTGGAGCTCTGGTTGAAGCCTTCATCGAGAGTTCATCAGCTTCAACATTATGAAGACGTTGAACATGGTGGAGATCCCAGACTTCGAAGTCTTTCTGAAGCCTCTAGACTTCAAGGAGGTAAGTGGCTAGCTGGGTTTTGTTGCAACAACATTTACCTTTGACTTGTTTTATGATGAGCTGTGAATCACCCCTAACCAACAGTTGTTTGACACCATAGGATAGTGTCACCTTGCACCCGTAGATGAGAGCTTCATACTCTGCCATGTTATTGGTTGCCTTGAAGTCAAGGTGAACCATGTATTTGACCTTCTCCCCGGTCGGAGCAAGGAGAAGGATTCCAGCTCTGGCCCCCTGCTTCTGCACGGAACCGTCGAAGTGGAGAGTCCAGTGAGGTTCGGTGAAGACCAGGACCTTGGGTTTCGTCTTCTGCTCACTGGGGCCCCCAGGATTTGATGGAGAGGGAGTCCACTCTGCCACGAAGTCAGCCAAAGCCTGACTCTTGATCGCTTGTCGTGGCACAAATTCGAGATCAAACGCAGCCAACTCCGCTGCCCACTTTGCAATGTTCCCAGTAGAATTAGGGTTATGCAAGATAGCACACAGTGGATAAGAAGTTGCCACTGATCTTGTGGGCTTGGAAGCAGTGACGAAGCTTCCTTGTGGCGATAAGAACTGCGTAAAGCAGCTTATGCACCTCAATGTAGTGTGTCTTGGTGTCGTGGAGTACTTCGCTGATGAAGTACACTGGGTGTTGAACTGTCCGTACTCTTTCGAAGGAGCTCGGAGTTTCCTCTCCATCGACCCGGACCCTCCTGGAGGGGTCTGAGCCTTCTAGTTGAGCTTCCCGGACCCTCCATGAGGGGTCCGAAACTTCTTCTTGTTTGACCCGGACCTTGTTGTAAAGGTCCGAACCATCTTGGTCAGCCAGGTGAACCCCCTCAGGCGAGAGTTGGATAGAGAGATATCAGCCAAGTCCGGACTGGACATTAGACAAGTCCGAACTTATCCAAAGGGAAAAAAAGACAAGTCTGTCAAAAAATCGTACAAGTCCGACTTTAGTTAGAGAGGAAAATGGACAAGTCCACCGAAACACTAGACAAGTCCGGAAAAGTCCGGGGCATAGAAATATTTTCAAGAAATTAGAAAACTGGACTAGTCCGCACAGGACCGGACAAGTCTAAAAGTGTCCAGGGGGAAAAACAGACTAGTCCGGGAAAAACGGACAAGTCCGTTTGAAGTCAGAGAGAAATCAGACTAGTCTGCACAAAATCGGACTAGTCCGTACTTCCCAGAATTCTTAAGTATGGTTTTGCTCTAAATTCATTTTAAACTTGTTCCTTTTTACTTGGATTAATGTTAGACATGTATTAGAACATATGCAATGCATGATGGATGAAAATGAGGGTGTTACAAACCTACCCCATGTTGACGGATCCTAAGATATACTAACAAATCATCCCCGGCAACGGCGCTAGAAATGCTTGTTGGTATTTCTTAACACCACAGATCATCTCTAGTAAAGAGATGAGATCCGCAAGTGCATGGAAGATATCGTTGTAGCATTTCACCCATGAGTATTCCCAAGGGTATCGTATTTATCCAAAAGGAAGGCAATGGAGTAAAGTATATACTACTCTTATGGTCAAGCTATGGGATACTAATCGATTATCCGGACAGGGGGTAAGTTGATAATAGGGGTAGTGTGACACACACCTAGGCAATCTATTCTAAACGGTAAATGGGTCCTAGAGGGAGATTGGATTAAGAGTTAGAGAGTTGCTCCTACAATGCTCCTAATACATATACATAGCCTAAGGTAGATACTAATGGTCATGTCAATGATGAATTCCTATGCAATGCTATTCAACACATCGGGTGCGGGCTTACCCCTAGCAATACTAGGGCGACTCCCGCCAAGAGCCTATGGTATAGCCGAACGTGGAGGATTACAAAGGACAGATAGGGCTGTCACCACCTACTGCCTACCTCTTCAATCTGTGGGTCTACGAGACATCCAACACTACTTAAATACCCTAGCATCATGCTAGCATACTAAGCAAATACCTTAAGATCTGCAGCACAAGCCATCCTAAGACAATGGACTAAATCATCGTTGAACCAATGTTGATCGCATAGCATAGTTATTCATATTAACATAATCATATCATAACTACATAGACTATAGTGGGGGTCTATAGTGTTTATGACCATAAGATGTGATCATAAGAGTACAATCATAAAGACTATACCTTCCACTTACATGGACTCCACAATCAAACAAGAAACGCTTTGTCCAAGTATATGTATAAAAGAAGACTAAAGATAATATCTTTATTGAGCAGAAAGTCACAAATACAAGAAGGAATACATGAGACATACCTTTCCCAATGTGGAATTGGGAAGAGAGACTCCTTCTACTCCTTTCCCAATTTGGACTTGGGACTAGAGGCTCTTCTCTCTACATCCTAACTTCTCCAAGGACTATGGAAGATAGTGTATACAATAGAATGATGCCCAAGTGGTGTGTGTTGAAGTGAGGGGTATGGGGTCCTATTTATACTAATGTTGAGGTTAGTTCCCGCCACCAAAAGAGCGCGAATCAGTCGTCATTGACTCCAGGGAGCCGGGAGGAGCCAACACGTGGAAGTTGACCGCGTTTGGCGCCAGGACCAGGTCAGCCGACCTGGTCAGGGCACCAAACGGCCCGTTCTTCCTCCAGGTGGCTGCCAGGTGGGTCCCATTGACTGATATTGGTGCTACACCATTGGATGGCCTCGGATAAATCCGTTTGTGGGCCATTTGATCCATGTGGTGCCACGTGTCATCGCCTGATTGGCTAGGATGATATTTTATAGGATTGCTCCCCATACTTTTCCTCAATTCTTGTATAAATATCTGCATACACATATTTCTCCAAGTACAAGTGGAAATAGGTCAAGTAGAAAGGTGATGTGTGCAAGAAATGATCAATCCTTCACATAATAGAGGTATATTGATGGTTGAAATTGGTATATAACAGTCGTCAACAAACTCCCCCAAGCTTATCCTTTGCTCGTCCTTCACTTCCTTTGCCTCCCCCGGCAACGGCGCCAGAAATGCTTGTTGATGACTCCTAAGATATACTAACAAATCATCCCCAGCAACGGCACTAGAAATGCTTGTTGGTATTTCTTAACACCACAGATCATCTCTGGTAAAGATATGAGATCCGCAAGTCCTAAGATATACTAACAAATCATGCCCGGCAACGGCGCTAGAAATGCTTGTTGGTATTTCTTAACACCACAGATCATCTCTGAGAGATGAGATCCGCAAGTGCACGGAAGATACCGTTGTAGCATTTCACCCATGAGTATTCCCAAGGGAATCGTATTTATCCCAAAGGAAGGCAATGGAGTAAAAGTATATACTACTCTTATGGTCAAGCTATGGGATACTAATCAATTATCCAGATAGGGGGTAAGTTGATAATAAGGGTAGTGTGACACACACCTAGGCAATCTATTCTAAAGGGTAAATGGGTCCTAGAGGGAGATTGGATTAAGAGTTAGAGAGTTGCTCCTACAATGCTCCTAATACATATACATAGCCTAAGGTAGATACTAATGGTCATGTCAATGATGAATTCCTATGCAATGCTATTCAACACATCGGGCACGGGCTTACCCCTAGCAATACTAGGGCGACTCCCGCCAAGAGCCTGTCGCATAGCTGAACATGGAGGATTACAAAGGACAGATAGGGCTATCACCACCTAGTGCCTACCTCTTCAATCCGTGGGTCTACGAGACATCCAGCGCTACTTAAATACCCTAGCACCATGCTAGCATACTAAGCAAATACCTTAAGAGCTGCAGCACAAGCCATCCTAAGGCAATGAACTAAATCATCGTTGAACCAATGTTGATTGCATAGCATAGTTATTCATATTAACATAATCATATCATAACTACATAGACTATAGTGGGGGTCTATAGTGTTTATGACCATAAGATGTGATCATGAGAGTACAATCATAAAGATTATACCTTCCACTTACATGGACTCCACAATCAAACAAGAAACGCTTTGTCCAAGTATACGTATAAAAGAAGACTAAAGATAATATCTTTATTGAGCACAAAGTCACAAATACAAGAATACATGAGACATACCTTTCCCAATGTGGAATTGGGAAGAGAGACTCCTTCTACTCCTTTCCCAATTTGGACTTGGGACTAGAGGCTCTCCTCTCTACATCCTAACTTCTCTAAGGACTATGGAAGATAGTGTATACAATAGAATGATGCCCAAGTGGTGTGTGTTGAAGTGAGGGGTATGGGGTCCTATTTATACTAGTGTTGAGGTCGGTTCCCGCCACCAAAAGCGCGCGAATCAGTCATCATTGACTCCAGGGAGCCGGGAGGAACCAACACGTGGAAGTTGACCGCGTTTGGCGCCAGGACCAGGTCGGCCGACCTGGTCAGGGCTCCAAACGGCCCGTTCTTCCTCCAGGTGGCTGCCAAGTGGGTCCCATTGACTTATATTGGTGCTACACCATTGGATGGCCTCGGATACTTCTGTTTGTGGGCCATTTGATCCATGTGGTGCCACGTGTCATCGCCTGATTGGCTGGGATGATATTTTATAGGATTGCTCCCCATACTTTTCCTCAATTCCTGTATAAATATCTGCATACACATATTTCTCCAAGTACAAGTGGAAATAGGTCAAGTAGAAAGGTGATTTGTGCAAGAAATGATCAATCCTTCACATAATTGAGTTATATTGATGGCTGAAATTGGTATATAACAGCCGTCAACACCCCCCCCCCCTTAAAATGAATCTCGCACTCGAGATTCGACGCGGAAGAGAAAAGATAGGGAAATTCCTTCTTGAGATCATGCTCCAACTCCCATGTTGCTTATGATTCTATATGATGCTTCCATTGAAATTTGCACCATCTGATAGTCTTGTTCCTTGTGACACTCTCCTTGGTTTCCAAGATTTTGATCGGTTGCTCGGCATAAGTCAAGTCTGCCTCTAGTTTCAATTATTCCATTGGAACTTGTTATTCTGGCACCCTTAAACTCTTCTTGAGCTGGGAAACATGGAATACATCATGAACATCCGATAAGTGAGCTAGCATCTCCAACTTATATGCTACTTCTCCTCTTTTGTCCAAAATCTTGAATGGACCAATATATCGAGGTGCTAGCTTGCAACCTCTTATGACCTCTCATTAGCGACACCTTGAGGTAAACAAAATCTCCCACTTCAAAGGCTGTTTTCCTTCTCCTATTGTCCACATAGCCTTTTTGCCTTGATTGAGCAGCCCTCAAGTTGTCGCGGATAACCTGAACTTGTTTTCAGCTTCTAGTAGCACATCTGGACCAAATACTTGAGTTTCTCCTGTCTCATTCCACAACAAAGGTGTCCTACACTTCCTTCCATATAGTGCTTCATAAGGTGACATCTTCAAACTTGCTTGGTAACTATCGTTGTGTGGGAATTCCGCATATGGCAAGCTCTTGTCCCAATTCTTCCCATGCTTTAAAGCACAAGCTCTTAACATATCCTCTAAAATCTGGTTGTTCCTCTCGGTTTGTCCATCTGTTTGAGGGTGATATGTTGAACTAAAATTCAACCTTGTTCCCAAAGCTTCATGCAATTTTTGCCAAAATCTGGAGGTAAACTAAGAACCTCTATCCAAAACTATCCTCTTTGGAACTCCATGAAAGCATACTACTCTTCCCATATACAGTTCCGCCAATTTCTCTCCATTAAAGGTGGCCTTGATGGGAACAAAGTGAGCTGCTTTTGTCAACCGATCCACAATTACCCATATTGAGTCATAACCGGATTGAGTACGTGGCAATCCAACTATAAAGTCCATACTGATTTCTTCCCACTTCTATTTCGGAATTTTCAATGGTTGCAATAATCCAGCTGGCCTTTGATATTCCGCCTTGACTCGTTGGCACACATCACACAATGCTACGTATTAGGCTATGTCCTTTTTCATGCTAGCCCACCAATAACAAGTCTTCAAGTCTTTGTACATCTTGGTACAACTGGGGTGAATTGAGTATGGTGAGTCATGTGCCTCTTCTAATAATGTCTCCCGAATATGCTTCACATTTGTAACACCCTAAATTTTTCGCATCATGCATTGCATACATGGTCATGCATTAAACACTAGTAGAATAAAAGAAAATAAATAAAACATATGCGTATACAAATACGTGTGGCAAAAGAAGGAAAGAAAACAATATTTATAGGCCAAAACTTGTAATAGGGAGTAAGAATAAAAAAAAAAAGAATAATATAAATATATATAAATAATATATATATAAAACAAAATAAAAAAAAAAGTATAATAGAAAAAAATATATAACATTAATAATATATATTATAAGAATAATAGATAAAAAAAAAATAATAATAAATAAAATATAAGTAATAAAATATATTATAATATATATATATATATAAAAGAATAAAAAAAAAAAGAAAAAAAAAAAAGAAGGGAGCCGCTCGGCGGCCAGGCCAGCGCCCAGCCGGCCGAGCCGGCACCGCGCCCCGAGGCCTCGCCCGCACGCGCGAGCGAGCGCGCCCGCCCGGGGGCCCCACGCCGCTGCCGCCCCCTGACCCGCGCCGCCTGCGGCGGCTCTGCAGCGCAGCGCGCTGCGCTGGCCCGCCCGGTCCCCTCCCCCCCTGCCTCGATCGCCCCCCCCCCCCGATGCGACCCGTCCGCACGCCCGAGGCGCGCCGGGCCGCCTGCGCCTGGGCCCCGCCGACTCCTGGCCGCACACGCCCATCCCCACCGCGCGCGTCTCCCGCGCCGTCCCGCCTCCAACGTCCCATCCCGAAACTCCCGCTCTCCCTCCCGCGTCCGACTCTTCTGCCGCGTTCCCGGTGCCGCGTGACTCCCAACCGAGTCGGTACAAGCCGTACCCTAGTGCCGCCCCTATAAATAGGACCCAGGCCTAGGCTTTTTTTTCCCACGAACCAGCAGCCGCCAAAGCCGACGGAACCAGCCGCCGTTCCAGAGAAGAAAAGGCACCAGGAGCTCTGCGCCAGGAAGAAAAAGGAAGAAGAAAAAAAAGGGAAGAAGAGGGAGAAAAAGAGGAGGACACCGCCGTTCTCCGGAGATCGTCGCCGACATCGCGCCGCCGTCATCATACCGCCGAAGGACTGCTGCACCGCCTATTTTCGTCTTCGCGTCGCATTTATTCCGCGACCGTCACGCCGTCAGATCTACGGTAGAGTTCGTTCCCGATGCGAATTTTTGCGACCATATTAAATCTAGTAGGCATAAATTAATTTTAGTTGCACCATGATTTTATTTTCAGCAGCATTAATCCACCCTAAAATCCCCGTAAACCCTTGTGAACACGTATGGACTAGTCGCATCTAATTAATAAATGACCGTAGTAAATTAATTATTAAATTGTGCATGCATACATGTCATTGCATGTTGATTATTTTGTGTGCATTATGTTGAATTGTATATGTTTTCTTGTATGTATGATCACGCGTAGAGGAACGTGCTCAAGAGGTTGCATACGAGGATTTCCAAAACCAAGACTTCGAAGCGCTTGAGCAACCCCATCCGCCGGAGCAAGGCAAGTGTCCTTGAAGCATATTGATCCTATTTTAAATTAAATGTTTTGTTTGCGAACTTGCATGCTTGTGTCAAATTGATGGGAACCCTGTGGTAGGAAGTTTACTAGTTTTGTTTGACCACCCTTGTCACCTGGAATTATGGTAGAGAGTCGGGAAGGGTTTTTACCTTTTCGCTTCGCTTAATTAATTGGGATGGTAAACGACACTACACATTTAATTATGCATCAATGATATTCTGATTAATGTGAATTGGTCAATACGATGGGTGATCTAAGCAAGCATGGTTATGTGGATGGGTTGGTCGTTATGGTGGTTTGCTTGCTTTAGATCTAAGGACCGGTTCATGCGAGAATATGCCAGGTCAACAGTGCCACCACAAGGCCAAGTATGGGTGCGGCGTAGCTGAATAATTAGGAGCGCTGCTAGTATTGTATGGACCATTGGATGGCGCGGGGAATGGGAGTCGAGGAGGACTGCCCTGGGATCCGCATGGCACACGAGGGGACCCGTGGGTGGGAGAATAGAGGTTCAAGCCTGCCGGTGAAACCTTAGTGGGCCCGTACATACTAGTAGTCCCTTTTGAAAGGCTATTTTGTGATCTCTTGGCCACACACCTACGGAAGTGTGAGATGGCACAATGGAGGTTTCTTAGTCATCGAAAGGTGATAAAATCACAAACATGTGGGTAAAGTGGTACAACCTCTGCAGAGTGTTAAAAACTATCATGATAGCCGTGCTCCCGGTTATGAGCGCCTGGATGACCTACATGATTAGAATTAGAATTGGGATGGTTATGGTTTGGTGATGGTTGTGGTCATGGTTATGGAATTGAGTTATGGTAATTGGACATGGATAATGGTAATGTTGGTAATAATTGGATATTGTTTACACTTTGTTAATATGATGGGATTTATTTCACATAGACATAGTGTAATGCTTTTCAAACGTTTTACTGTACTTTTCAGCACTTAGCCATTATTATTGCCGTCATTTGAATTAGCCACATGTCATACTTTCCACACTTGCTGAGTACGACATGTACTCACCCTTGCAATCCCCCCCCCAACAGCTACTGGAGACAATTGGGAGTACCCTGAGGATCACGAGGAGTACTAGGTTGCGTACCGCCGTCAATTGCCTGTGGATTGGAGTCGTACTGCTTAGTTTATTTTCCGCTGCAATTATTTAGAGTTTTATTATTTGTGAACTATTGGATTATTGTAATAAAGTACTTATTTATTAGTTAAGACGTGGTTAAATTCTGTTTATCATTTGTGAATCATTCGTGTATGTGTGTTGAACATCCTGGGCACACATATGCGTTACGCTTGGTTCATATTCGGAACCGGGTGTCACAAATTGGTATCAGAGCCGCGTTGACCGTAGGACGCAAGCCTAGGTAGAATGGACACTCTAGAGCACTTAGGAACACTCTTCTAATGTGCTATTTTCGAAAATTTTTGTTGCTGTTTTGTTTCCTTTCGGCCGCAAAAAGTATTGATCGCTGCTGCGTTTTTGATAAAAATTTTCAGAAGTGAGCAATATTAAGTGCTGCTGTTTTGCTGTATAAATTTTCGCGAAAACGGTGTGTTTTGCTGCTATTATGTGTGGGTAAAATTATTGTGTTGGTTGCTGTAATTTTTCTCTTTATTTTTCGTTCTTTTGGAACCGCTGCACCGCTCTTTGTCCGCCGTTTAGCTGCTGAAATTTTCAGATTTGTTTTTCATTATTTTTCTAATGTATTCTTGTTTCTTGTAGATGGCCCGCACCAAGACAACCCCCCGTAAGTCGACCGGTGGACTCGTGCCCCCGCGTAGGTTGGCTAGTCGCTCCCCGGCCGTCGACCCCCGTCACCCCGTGGTGATCCGTTCTGACGGCAGAGCCGCAGGACAGTTGCGACACCGTCTCCGTGCCCTACTCCGAGAGGCTGGCTACCGTCAGCACAGCCTCTCGCTCTCCTACCACACCACTGGAGTGCAGCGCCCCGGTAGGAAGGAGTGGAGCTGCAAAATTTATATCTACTACGGTGACGAGTTGGTGAAGACCCACAGCAGCCCTGCTTGGAGGAGCTCCCGCCGATCTGCAGAGCAGGATGCTAGCTGGGAAGCAGCCACTTTCTGGAGCCACGCCCGCCGTTTCCGTCTAGAGGACACGGTTCACGCCTTCGTCCCGCAGCGTCCCAGTGGCACTGCGCGCTTCGTCTCCAGACACGTGGAGAGACCCCTGGACCTCCCGCAGTCTCGTCAGACTGTTGGCGACGTGACCCAGCTGAGTGCCCGACTTCAGAGGGCGCAGCAGGAAATCCAGGATGGACGCGACCTCGCCCAGCGTCACGAGGCGATAATCAGGAGGTATCGTCGGATCACCGACGAGGACCCGGACGACTACGCGTCCGACACCCCGATGTGGACCCCGGACTCTCCAGACCGTCGCAACGGTCAGCGTGAGTCATCCTCTGAGGAGTCCTCCGACGAGGAACCTTCCAGTGTGGCGTCTACCGCACCACCGCCGCCTGCTGCCTCACCACCCCAGGACCCACAGGACCCCGAGGACCCCGACGACGACGACGACGACGACGAGGACCCGGATGAGTTCCCGCTCGACGACGACTAGTCCTCGACCTATGCCACGACTCAAGGATAGGCACACCCCCATTAGTAAATAAGAGCGATGTAGATATACTTGTGTGGCCTTGAGTTGTATTACTTCTTTTAGGATCTTTGTAAATTCTGTTTGGTGCTTGTTTGAGTGCTTGTGTGCTTAGTAGAGAGTTGTGGGATGCTTCGGCAATTGTCCACACCCTCTTAATATAGGTCTATATTAATAAAGGATTATTTAGTGTCAAATACCTTGATGCATATAGTTGGGACGTTTCCTTCCAAATTCTAAATCTTTCTGTCCTTACCTTTCCTTCGCCAACAGATGGTGAGAACTCGTAACCAGAGGGATGCTAACGATGAGGAGGAGCGCAATGAAGTACCTCAGAACAACCAGGGACATGCTCATGGAGCTATCAACATTGAACAACTATTAGCTATGCAGAACCAGCTCATGCAGACCATGATACAGACCATGGGACAGCTGCAAGCTGGCAACAACAATCAGCCTCACCTGCCTCCACCACCACCCCCGCCACATCACAACCGTTTGGGAGAGTTCATGAGGACCAGACCGCCTACCTTTGCACAAGCTACAGACCCAATGGAAGCTGATGATTGGTTGAAGTCCGTTGAGAAGAAACTTGCCATTGTTCAGTGCACTGACAGGGAGAAGGTTCTCTTTGCATCACATCAACTAGTCGGAGCAGCCGCTGACTGGTGGGAAGCTCTTTGCAACGCTCATGATAATCAGGAGACAATCACTTGGGCTGAGTTTAAACAGAGTTTCCGTTCCCACTATGTACCTGAAGGAGTTATGATATTGAGGAGACAAGACTTTGAAAATCTCAGGCAAGGAAGGATGAGTGTGAGTGAGTATCTCAACAAATTCACTCAATTATCAAGATATGCTCCAGAAGACATCAAAACTGATAGTAGGAAGCAGTATCTGTTTATGAGAGGTCTCAACAACGAAATTCAAGTCCAGTTGCTCAATACTGATTATCCAAACTTTCAAAAGCTGGTTGACAAGGCTATTGTGGTTGAGAACAAGATTCGTGAGATGGAGCAGGACAACAAGAGGAAGATGTCACATCATGGACCGCAGCAAGGAAGCAATGTTCGCCCCCGCTATGCACCACCTACTGCACCACAATACAACCCCTCTGCTCCTGCATACCGCACTGCTTATCCGCCCCGCCCAAATCAGCCACCGCAGCAACGCCCCGCCATGCAAGCGCCTCGCAATCCTGTGCCACCTGCGCCACGTCCTAACATGGCGGCAAATGCTCAAAACCAGATGCGCCCAAACTTCCCCAATGCTATGGGTGGTAAGACATGCTATGCGTGTGGAGAACCGGGACACTTTGCAAATCAATGCCCCAGGAGAAACAATGGACCTATGAACGATGCGCCAAGGCCAAATAACCCGCGACCAAATGGAGGAGCACCACAAGGCAACCGTGGACAGCAGAATTTTGCTCGTGGCAATGTCAATCATATCTCTACTGAGGAAGCTCAGCAAGCTGATGACGTCGTGATTGGTATGTTTCTCGCCAACTCCAACCCCGCGACTGTTTTATTTGATTCAGGAGCATCTCATTCATTCATCTCGTCAAAGTATGTTGCCAAGTACAATTTGCCTATATCTCATATGAAGCAAACTATGCTAGTAAGTTCTCCTGGCGGAGAGATGAGGACAAATATAGTATGTCCGAAAGTAAGCATTAAAATAAGGGGGGTAGACTTTCTCGCAAACCTCATAGTATTGGACTCCCAAGGAATAGACATAATACTTGGAATGGACTGGCTGAGCAAGTATAATGGAGTCATTCAATGCGCCGAGAGGATTGTGCAGTTGACAAGTGAACATGGTACGCGCATTGAAGTTGAAGCAGCCCAACCTGCAAGAGGAAAAGCGATGCTGAATCACGTGGAAGAAGTGACATTGGAAAGCATTCCGATCGTTCGCGAGTACCCAGACGTGTTTCCAGATGAGTTGCCAGGTATGCCACCTGATCGTGACATAGAATTCGCCATTGAGTTGATACCCGGAACTGCACCTATAGCTAAGAGGCCGTATAGGATGCCTCCTAAGGAATTAGCAGAGCTCAAGAAGCAAATTCAAGAGCAGCTAGAGAAGGGTTTTATACGCCCAAGTTCATCCCCGTGGGGAGCCCCAGTGCTCTTCGTAGATAAGAAGGATGGAACCCAGAGGATGTGTGTGGACTATAGGGCTCTCAACGAAGTGACAATTAAGAACAAGTACTCACTGCCCCGTATAGAGGATTTGTTCGACCAAATGAAGGGTGCATGTATCTTCTCCAAGATCGACTTGCGGTCAGGATACTTCCAAATGAAGATTAGACCATCAGATATACCCAAGACAGCATTTCGGACACGATATGGATCTTATGAGTACACCGTCATGTCATTTGGATTGACGAACGCACCGGCGTACTTTATGTATCTTATGAATAAGGTCTTCATGGAATATCTGGATAAGTTCGTTGTAGTGTTCATCGATGATATTATGATCTACTCGAAGGATGAGAAGGAACATGAGGAACACTTGAGGCTTACGCTACAGAAATTGAGGGAGCATCAATTGTATGCCAAATTCAGTAAATGTCAATTTTGGTTACGAGAAGTTTCTTTCCTAGGCCATCTTATTTCCGGAGGAGGAGTATCAGTTGACCCAGGGAAGGTGAGAGATGTGCTTAAGTGGGAACCGCCACAGAATGTCAAGGAGATTCGGAGTTTCCTTGGAATGGCTGGATATTACCGCCGATTCATTAAGGATTTCTCCAAAATAGCCAAGCCTATGACCGAATTACTCATGAAAGGAAAGGCATTCCGATGGACTCAAGCTTGTCAGGATAGCTTTGAAGAGTTAAAGAAAAGATTGACAACCGCCCCAGTGTTAGTATTACCGGACGTGAGCAAGAGTTTTGATATATACTGTGATGCATCAAGACAAGGTTTAGGATGTGTGCTCATGCAAGAAGGCCAAGTGGTAGCTTATGCATCGAGGCAACTAAAGAAACATGAGTTGAATTATCCTACACACGACCTTGAACTCGCAGCCGTAGTACACGCCTTGAAGATATGGAGACACTATGTTTTTGGTCACCGATGTGAGATTTATACGGACCACAAGAGTCTCAAGTACATATTTACGCAAACGGATCTGAACCTGAGGCAACGCCGATGGTTGGAGCTCATCAAGGATTATGACGTGGGAATCAACTATCACCCAGGGAAGGCCAACGTAGTGGCCGATGCTTTGAGCCGAAAGGGAGTAAGTCATCAACTTACAGTTCAAGAACTGCCATCCGAGTTGTGCAAGGAGTTTGAACGGTTGAACCTTGGATTCATAAATGAGATGGGAACGATGGAAGTCAACCCAACATTGGAGCAGGAAATACGGGAAGGACAGACGAAGGACAAGGAAATACAAGAAATCAAAGAAAGGACCCAAGAAGGAAAGGAATTCAGATTTGATGAGGACGAACAAGGTACCTTATGGCTTGGGAAGAGGATTGTGGTACCTAATGTTAGGCATATCCGAGAAGCAATATTGAAGGAGGCACATGACACGCCTTACTCAATTCATCCTGGCTGTACGAAGATGTACAAGGACTTAAAGACATGCTACTGGTGGGCCAGCATGAAAAAGGACATAGCCGAATATGTTGCACTTTGTGATGTGTGCCAACGAGTTAAAGCTGAACATCAAAGGCCAGCCGGATTGTTACAACCATTGAAGATCCCGGAGTGGAAGTGGGAAGAGATTGGTATGGACTTTATAGTTGGATTACCGCGAACTCAGTCTGGCTATGATTCAATATGGGTTATTGTGGATCGATTGACAAAGTCAGCTCATTTCATTCCTGTCAAGACCACATATACCACCACAAAGCTAGCAGAATTATATATGGAACATATTGTGTGCCGACACGGAGTACCGAAGAAGATAGTCTCGGATAGAGGTTCTCAATTTACCTCCAGATTTTGGCAGAAATTGCATGAAGCAATGGGAACAAGGCTGAACTTTAGTTCGGCGTATCACCCTCAAACAGATGGACAAACCGAGAGGACCAACCAAATTTTGGAAGACATGTTGAGAGCATGTGCTTTAAAGCATAGGAAAAGTTGGGATAAAAGTTTGCCGTATGCTGAATTCTCGTACAACAATAGTTACCAAGCAAGTTTGAAAATGTCACCCTATGAAGCACTATACGGAAGGAAGTGTAGGACTCCCTTGTTTTGGAATGAAACCGGAGAGAATCAAGTGTTTGGTCCCGACGTGTTACAAGAAGCTGAAAGGCAAGTCCAAATAATACGGGAAAACTTAAAGGCTGCCCAGTCTCGACAGAAAGGTTATGCTGATAATAGGCGAAGGAGTTTGACCTTTGAAGTTGGAGATTTTGTATACCTCAAAGTGTCACCTATCAGAGGTCAACGACGATTTAACGTCAAGGGAAAACTCGCACCACGTTACATCGGACCATTTAAGATTCTGGACAAGCGAGGAGAGGTAGCTTATCGACTCGAGCTGCCGACGTATCTCTCCGATGTACACGACGTGTTTCACGTCTCTCAACTCAAGAAGTGTCTCAGGGTACCGGAAGAACAAGTGCCGATGGACGAGTTAGAACTTCATGAGGATTTGTCCTATGTCGAGCAACCTATCAAAATTTTGGATATGAAGGAAAGGGTCACGAGAAATAAGAGGATCCGTTGGTGCAAAGTGCAATGGAAACACCATACAGAATCCGAAGCTACATGGGAACGTGAAGAAGACCTGAAGGCAGAATTCCCTCATCTTTTCCCCACGCTATCGAATCTCGAGGGCGAGATTCACTTTAAGGGGGGTAGGTTTGTAACACCCTAAATTTTTCGCATCATGCATTGCATACATGGTCATGCATTAAACACTAGTAGAATAAAAGAAAATAAATAAAACATATGCGTATACAAATACGTGTGGCAAAAGAAGGAAAGAAAACAATATTTATAGGCCAAAACTTGTAATAGGGAGTAAGAATAAAAAAAAAAATAATAATATAAATATATATAAATAATATATATATAAAACAAAATAAAAAAAAAAGTATAATAGAAAAAAATATATAACATTAATAATATATATTATAAGAATAATAGATAAAAAAAAAATAATAATAAATAAAATATAAGTAATAAAATATATTATAATATATATATATATAAAAGAATAAAAAAAAAAAAGAAAAAAAAAAAAAGAAGGGAGCCGCTCGGCGGCCAGGCCAGCGCCCAGCCGGCCGAGCCGGCACCGCGCCCCGAGGCCTCGCCCGCACGCGCGAGCGAGCGCGCCCGCCCGGGGGCCCCACGCCGCTGCCGCCCCCTGACCCGCGCCGCCTGCGGCGGCTCTGCAGCGCAGCGCGCTGCGCTGGCCCGCCCGGTCCCCTCCCCCCCTGCCTCGATCGCCCCCCCCCGATGCGACCCGTCCGCACGCCCGAGGCGCGCCGGGCCGCCTGCGCCTGGGCCCCGCCGACTCCTGGCCGCACACGCCCATCCCCACCGCGCGCGTCTCCCGCGCCGTCCCGCCTCCAACGTCCCATCCCGAAACTCCCGCTCTCCCTCCCGCGTCCGACTCTTCTGCCGCGTTCCCGGTGCCGCGTGACTCCCAACCGAGTCGGTACAAGCCGTACCCTAGTGCCGCCCCTATAAATAGGACCCAGGCCTAGGCTTTTTTTTCCCACGAACCAGCAGCCGCCAAAGCCGACGGAACCAGCCGCCGTTCCAGAGAAGAAAAGGCACCAGGAGCTCTGCGCCAGGAAGAAAAAGGAAGAAGAAAAAAAAGGGAAGAAGAGGGAGAAAAAGAGGAGGACACCGCCGTTCTCCGGAGATCGTCGCCGACATCGCGCCGCCGTCATCATACCGCCGAAGGACTGCTGCACCGCCTATTTTCGTCTTCGCGTCGCATTTATTCCGCGACCGTCACGCCGTCAGATCTACGGTAGAGTTCGTTCCCGATGCGAATTTTTGCGACCATATTAAATCTAGTAGGCATAAATTAATTTTAGTTGCACCATGATTTTATTTTCAGCAGCATTAATCCACCCTAAAATCCCCGTAAACCCTTGTGAACACGTATGGACTAGTCGCATCTAATTAATAAATGACCGTAGTAAATTAATTATTAAATTGTGCATGCATACATGTCATTGCATGTTGATTATTTTGTGTGCATTATGTTGAATTGTATATGTTTTCTTGTATGTATGATCACGCGTAGAGGAACGTGCTCAAGAGGTTGCATACGAGGATTTCCAAAACCAAGACTTCGAAGCGCTTGAGCAACCCCATCCGCCGGAGCAAGGCAAGTGTCCTTGAAGCATATTGATCCTATTTTAAATTAAATGTTTTGTTTGCGAACTTGCATGCTTGTGTCAAATTGATGGGAACCCTGTGGTAGGAAGTTTACTAGTTTTGTTTGACCACCCTTGTCACCTGGAATTATGGTAGAGAGTCGGGAAGGGTTTTTACCTTTTCGCTTCGCTTAATTAATTGGGATGGTAAACGACACTACACATTTAATTATGCATCAATGATATTCTGATTAATGTGAATTGGTCAATACGATGGGTGATCTAAGCAAGCATGGTTATGTGGATGGGTTGGTCGTTATGGTGGTTTGCTTGCTTTAGATCTAAGGACCGGTTCATGCGAGAATATGCCAGGTCAACAGTGCCACCACAAGGCCAAGTATGGGTGCGGCGTAGCTGAATAATTAGGAGCGCTGCTAGTATTGTATGGACCATTGGATGGCGCGGGGAATGGGAGTCGAGGAGGACTGCCCTGGGATCCGCATGGCACACGAGGGGACCCGTGGGTGGGAGAATAGAGGTTCAAGCCTGCCGGTGAAACCTTAGTGGGCCCGTACATACTAGTAGTCCCTTTTGAAAGGCTATTTTGTGATCTCTTGGCCACACACCTACGGAAGTGTGAGATGGCACAATGGAGGTTTCTTAGTCATCGAAAGGTGATAAAATCACAAACATGTGGGTAAAGTGGTACAACCTCTGCAGAGTGTTAAAAACTATCATGATAGCCGTGCTCCCGGTTATGAGCGCCTGGATGACCTACATGATTAGAATTAGAATTGGGATGGTTATGGTTTGGTGATGGTTGTGGTCATGGTTATGGAATTGAGTTATGGTAATTGGACATGGATAATGGTAATGTTGGTAATAATTGGATATTGTTTACACTTTGTTAATATGATGGGATTTATTTCACATAGACATAGTGTAATGCTTTTCAAACGTTTTACTGTACTTTTCAGCACTTAGCCATTATTATTGCCGTCATTTGAATTAGCCACATGTCATACTTTCCACACTTGCTGAGTACGACATGTACTCACCCTTGCAATCCCCCCCCCCAACAGCTACTGGAGACAATTGGGAGTACCCTGAGGATCACGAGGAGTACTAGGTTGCGTACCGCCGTCAATTGCCTGTGGATTGGAGTCGTACTGCTTAGTTTATTTTCCGCTGCAATTATTTAGAGTTTTATTATTTGTGAACTATTGGATTATTGTAATAAAGTACTTATTTATTAGTTAAGACGTGGTTAAATTCTGTTTATCATTTGTGAATCATTCGTGTATGTGTGTTGAACATCCTGGGCACACATATGCGTTACGCTTGGTTCATATTCGGAACCGGGTGTCACAACATTAGGCACCACAATCCTCTTTCCAAGCCATAGGGTACTGTTATGCCCACGCCAACCACACCATCAAGTATACCGACTACATCAAGCAAGATGGAACAATCATCAAGTCAAGCTGCACCAGCTCATGTTTTCGATGGACCAATTACTCGTAGTCGAGCTAAACAGCTACAACAAGAGGTGCACGCGCTACTTTGTGAAATTCCATTTATTAATGAGAATTATATACTTCCTAAATCGTACATGTTTCTATTACTCAGGTTCACCAAGGAGGATGACAAGGACACGCCAAGACTGAACCAGAGAGGAGAACTACGTTGAACCAGTTCGGCCTGGCAGAATTGTCATGAAAAAACAGTCATATCTCTTGATTCATAGAAGCCGTGAAGGTCCATGAGTACTTGTTGGAAAGGTGTTGGAGTCAAATTTTTAATGCCACTAAGTGTCGAGTGCTTTAGAGCTCCCATCTTAGCAGCCGAGTGCTTTTGGTACAGACTGTTCAGAAGATCAACAATCAGCCTGATATCCAAGTTTCCATGAGAAACTGTATCACTCTACAATATTTCGTGAAGCATGCTACACATTGTGTGAAAGGTCATCAAATTATCTTTCCAACGCATCTGGTCCCATGTCTTTTCGATGTCCCTAGGTGGAGTTATGATTAAAACACTGAAGACCACTCAAAAGGCCAGAAGACATGCGGGAAATTGATGACCACTGCATGAATGATGAAGCCAGTTGGCCTTCCACCTTCCCACGTGGCTTTTTCAGTTCACATCTATTTTTAGACTAGTTGTTGGTATAAATACCCCTATTTTGTAAGCCAAGGGGAACTTTTTGATGAATTAAGATTATTCCAGTGATATTTGCAGCCGAGCTGCTTGAGTGTCTTACTCAACCCTTGTTCTTCCTTGTTCTTCTTGAACTTGTGGAGAGATCTCTCTGAGATCCACTAATTCGTGCTCTGCGGGTTCCAGTACGGCTGCCCCATCTTGTGTGGATTAGCTCCGATTGTGGTTCTGCGGTCGTTCGGAGATCGAGTCGAAGTCTTCGCAGTTTCGGTGTCTCTCTCCCCATCGCTTGGTCGCATCCAACCTTGGTGAGGTATAAAGCTAGTTATCCGTGCTGTTTCTACAGCAAGTTATCTTGTTCGTGAACCTTCTGTCGTGAAGATCGGTCCACCCTTCGCCGAACCAATTTCAATGCATATCATGTGGTAATCAGAGCTATCGTTGTCACGGTAGGTTCATTTTTTTTATCACCCACCCTCCCACCCTTTTTCAATCTGTTACAGTTCTCACCATCCACATATTCATCCCCGTGTTTATCTTTTACATATATTTGTTTGTCCTATAGTCCAAAGCCTAAAAAGAATACCTATAGCCCTTTTGACGGTACTGTTATCTTGTGTTTGTGTTCTTCCAGTTGCTCGTCATCACCGTTTACCTATATCTTTTGTAATCAGCACCCTTGTTAGTGTTATAAAAAAAAGAAGAAAGAAAGAATACAGTAAAAAAAAAGAGCACAAGTGAAAAGATTCAAGAATTTTGTGTTACGGTTGGGTGTGGAAATTTTCAGTTTTCATATCCAAGTTGGTGGTAATCTTGATAGCAGCAAAAAAAATTATCTTTTGAGCACATCTTTTTCACTTGATTGGCAGTACCGTAGCCCTCCTTGTTCAGCCACCTATAGCTCCACCAAAAACCTGAACCGGGACTTTCGATTTGTACTCCTTACGGCCTCTTTACCACCTCCGTTGAAGCTGTCACACCAGCACCATCACAGTTCTTGAGATCAGGCAAGAACATGGGTAAGTAAGAGGTGAGATCGAGTGTGTCCATATATATATATATATATATATATATATATATATATATATATATATATATATCTTTTTCTTTTTCTTTTTCTTGCTGCTCTTAACATGGCAGACTCAGATTCAAGTGTTCATGGTGGACACCATGGTGATAGGGAACCCCCTGTCTCACGGGATGAGATGCGTCGCATGGCTGATTCACTCATGGAGGCCATGGGCAGGCTCCTCGATGAGCGTCTTCCCGCGGCTGGAGGACGTCGAGCATGTCATGATCAAGAGGACCGTCATCGAGAGGAGTCCGGCGATGAGAATTCTGGTTTCAGCCATGGATTCAATCGCTTCAGACATGGCCCTGACGGATCTGGTGGTGGTCGCCATGCTGATTTTAATAATTACCATGGTGGGCGTCACACACATAGGCGCAATGCTGATGGTCGCCGCGTGCATTTTGAAGACGAAGAGTTTGAAGATCAAGATCATGAAGAAGGATCTCATGATGATGAAAATCCTTTCGGTCAAGAAGGCAGGTTTGATCGGTGTCATCATTGCCGGCCTGCTGATTTTGAAGAAAGGGAATACCATCGTGGTCGACGTCCTCATGACAACCCAGATAACATCGCTCATGTCAAATTGAGTATTCTAAAGTTTACTGGAAAGGAGAATCCTGATGAATTTCTTGAATGGGTTGAGCAGTGTGATCAAATATTCCGAGTACATAATCTTTCGGCTCAGCGCCGTGTGAATCTTGCTTCGGTGGAATTCTCTAGATATGCTCTCACTTGGTGGAACCAAGTGCAGGAGAATCAACGTGATTTGGGACGTGGATATATCAATACATGGGAGGAGATAAAGCAAGTGATGAGAAGGCGATTCGTGCCATCTAGCTATCAGCGTGATCTCAGGAACCGGTTGCAAATGTTAAAGCAAGGGAAGAGATCAGTTGATGAGTATTTCAAGGAGATGGAGCTATTGTTGGTGCGGGCGGGAATAAGAGAAGATGCAGAGTCAACAATGGCAAGATTTCTAGGAGGTCTTAATGAAGAAATTTCTGGTTTTGTGGAGATGTTTCCATATCGTACATTGCAGGATCTTTTTGATCAAGCTATGCGAACGGAGAAAAAGATTCAGCAAGATTCACGTGGAAAATCTTATGGCAGTTATTCTATTGCTACCCCATGGCGCAAACAGCAGTCAAATACTTCCTATGGTGGTGGACGATCTCAAGGGGCTGCAGCCAAGTCTTCTCAATCATTTGTTCCATCGAAGATGGCAGCCTCCATCGCGTCATCACCAACAACTCAGCAGCGACCCGCTGCAAGTTCAGCAGCCCACAGCAATGTCTCGGGAGCTACATCTTCTTCTCGAAGCAGAGAAATTGTATGCCATAAATCCCACGGCCGTGGGCACATTGCTGCCCAATGCCCAAGCAAGAGGGCCATGTTGTTGAATGAGAAAGGTGAATGGGAATCCGAGAGTGATCCAGAAGATGCTGGACCGATATGTGATGAAATTGAGGAGGAAGGGAATGAGATCCAGCCTGAAGAAGGAGAACATAATTGCTTTATTTGTCTACGAGTGCTTAGTGTAACAGTAGAAAAGGGAGACACCGGGTAGCGACATAATTTGTTCCATACCCGTGGAATAATCAAAGATAAGGTGTGTCGCATCATCGTTGATAATGGCAGCTGCAACAATATTGCTAGCCAAGAATTGGTGGACAGATTGGGACTGAAACCATGGTGTCATCCTAGTCCATACAAGATGCAGTGGCTTAATGATTGTGGTGTGCTATGTGTCAGTCATACTGTGACTGTACCATTCTCTGTTGGTAAATACAATGATCATGTGGAGTGCGACGTGGTGCCTATGCAAGCCTGCCAGCTTCTACTCGGTCGACCATGGCTATATGATCGTGATGTCCAGATTTTTGGAAGGACCAACAAGCTGTCTTTTGTGTACAAAGGAGAGCGAATTTCCTTGCTTCCTTTGACACCGGAAGAAATTTTGAAGGATGATATCAGGAAGAAACAGCACGAGAGTGAGAAACACTTGCGAGTGAGCCACAAAAATAGTAAGGAAGAGTGTCCACAACCAAATCAAACCCCGCAGCTGCAAGGAACCCAGAAACCAGGAAAAGAGGGTTTAGTAATGATGGCTAGGAAGGGGGATATCAAAGCATTGAGTGAACCCGATGCCATGTTCTTTGTACTAATGTACAAGGACACTTTTCTTTCTACTAATGCCTTACCCTCTACCCTGCCGCGTACTCTTTTGAATGTCTTGCAGGAATATGAAGATGTCTTTTCGGATGAAGTACCACTAGGACTGCCACCTAAGAGAGGGATCGAGCATCAAATTGACTTGGTTCCTGGTGCGTCACTTCCGAACAGGGCTGCATACCGCACCAACCCAGAGGAGACAAAAGAAATTCATCGTCAAGTGGAGGAATTGATGGAAAAAAGGTATGTACAGGAAAGTATTTCCCCTTGTGTTGTCCCTGTTCTTTTAGTGCCTAAGAAAGATCGGTCTTGGAGACTATGTGTGGATTGCCGCGCAATTAACAACATCACAGTAAGATATAGGCATCCCATTCCTCGCTTAGATGATATGCTTGATGAACTTAGTGGTGCTAATTTTTTCACTAAAATTGATTTAAGAAGTGGCTATCATCAGATTCGTATGAAAGAAGGAGATGAGTGGAAAACAGCCTTTAAAACAAAATTTGGATTGTATGAATGGTTAGTGATGCCCTTCGGTTTAACCAATGCACCTAGTACATTTATGCGATTAATAAATCATGTGCTTAGAACTTTCATTGGTAAATTTGTTGTGGTTTATTTTGATGACATCCTAATCTACAACAAGACTCTTGAAGAACATGTTGCACATATCCAGAGCGTGCTTGTTGTCCTGCGTAAACAAAAATTGTACGCTAACCTTGAGAAGTGCACCTTCTGCACCGACAAGGTAGTTTTCCTTGGTTTTGTTGTTTCAGGACAAGGCGTGGAGGTGGATGTTGAGAAAGTCAAGGTTGTACACGAATGGAGGCCTCCACATAACGTGAGCCAAGTGAGAAGCTTCCTTGGACTTGTTGGTTTCTACCGGCACTTCGTGAAAGATTTCAGCACGATCGCTGCTCCAATCAATGAGCTGACCAAGAAAGACGTACCTTTCAAATGGGGAGAAGCACAACAAAAGGCTTTTGAAGAATTAAAGAGGAAGCTCACAACATCCCAAGTCCTTGCACTTCCAGATTTCAACAAGACATTTGAAATTGAATGTGATGCAAGTGGAGTTGGGATTGGAGGCGTGCTGATGCAAGAAAAGAGACCAATTGCATTCTTCAGTGAAAAACTAAGTGGTCCGACTTTGAATTATTCAGTTTATGATAAAGAATTATATGCTCTCGTTCGGAGTTTGGAAACTTGGCAACACTACCTTTATCCTAAAGAATTTGTAACACATTCAGACCATGAATCATTGAAACATATTAAGGGACAACTAAAACTGAATAAACGACATGCTAAGTGGAGTGAATTTATTGATTCCTTTCCTTATATTGTCAAATATAAGAAAGGTCAAGACAATATTGTAGTTGATGCTTTATCTCGACGTCATGCTTTGCTCACACAACTTGATGCTAAAATTCTCGGATTGGAAAGTATAAAGGAATTATATGCCACTGATTCGTACTTTGCTGAACCATATGCCAAGTGTCGTAATGGCAAAGGATGGGAAAAGTATCATGTGCATGATGGATTTTTATTTCGCACTAACAAACTTTGTATTCCAGATTGCTCTGTTCGACTTTTACTCGTGCAGGAAGCTCATGCAGGTGGACTTATGGGCCATTTAGGAGCCAAGAAGACGGAGCAAGTGCTGGCTGACCATTTCTTTTGGCCAAAAATGCGACAGAGATGTAGAGAGACATGTTCTTCGCTGCAAAAACTGCCACAAAGCTAAGTCTCATCTGAACCCTCATGGTTTATATACTCTCCTTCCTATTCCTAATGCACCTTGGGAGGATATTTCAATGGATTTTGTTCTTGGGTTACCACGGACCAAAGGGGGAAGGGATTCAATTTTTGTCGTGGTTGATCATTTCAGCAAAATGGCACATTTTATTCCTTGCCACAAGAGCGACGATGCTTCCCGTATTGCTGAATTATTTTTCAGGGAAATCGTGCGACTAAATGGAATGCCACGTACCATTGTGTCGATCGTGACACCAAGTTCTTGAGCTACTTTTGGAAGACATTGTGGGGCAAACTTGGGACAAGACTTTTGTTCTCCACAACATGTCATCCGCAAACGGACGGCCAAACTGAAGTTGTGAATCGAACATTATCAATGTTGCTCCGAGCTGTCCTTAAGAAGAACCTGAAACTATGGGAAGAAAGCTTGCCACATGTTGAGTTTGCATACAATAGGGCAGTACACTCAACCACTAGATTTTGTCCATTTGAAATTGTATATGGATTCACACCCACTGCTCTCATAGATCTTTTGTCTTTACCCATGCAGGAACGTGTGAACTTCGATGCAAGCAAGCGAGCTGAATTTGTCAAGAACATTCATGATAGGGCTCGGGCCAATATTGAAAAGATGACCAAGAAGTATGAGAAGCACGCTAACAAGGGTCGCAGGAAGGTGTTGTTCGAACCAGGGGACTTGGTTTGGGTGCACCTTCGAAAGGATCGTTTTCCAGAGCTGCGCAAGAAAAAGTTACAACCCCGGGCTGACGGACCATTCAAAGTTCTGCGCAAGATCAACGACAACGCTTATGAAATTGATCTGCCAAGTACTTATGGTGTAAGTATCAGTTTCAATGTGTCCGACCTCTCTCCATTCTTTGGATTGGAAGAGTCGAGGACGACTCTTTTTCAAGGGGGGGGGGATGATATGCCCACGCCAACCACACCATCAAGTATACCAACTACATCAAGCAAGATGGAACAATCATCAAGTCAAGCTGCACCAGCTCATGTTTTCGATGGACCAATTACTCGTAGCTGAGCTAAACAGCTACAACAAGAGGTGCACGCGCTACTTTGTGAAACTCCATTTATTAATGAGAATTATATACTTCCTAAATCGTACATGTTTCTATTACTCAGGTTCACCAAGGAGGATGACAAGGAAACGCCAAGACTGAACCAGAGAGGAGAACTACGTCGAACCAGTTCGGCCTGGCAGAATTGTCATGAAGAAACAGTCATATCTCTTGATTCATAGAAGCTGTGAAGGTCCATGAGTACTTGTTGGAAAGGTGTTGAAGTCAACTTTTTAATGCCACTAAGTGCCGAGTGCTTTAGAGCTCCCATCTTGGCAGCCGAGTGCTTTTGGTGCAGACCGTTCAGAAGATCAACAATCAGCCTGATATCCAAGTTTCCATGAGAAACTGTATCACTCTACAATATTTCGTGAAGCATGCTACACATTGTGTGAAAGGTCATCAAATTATCTTTCCAACGCATCTGGTCCCATGTCTTTTGGATGTCCCTAGGTGGAGTTATGATTAAAACACTGAATACCACTCAAAAGGCCAGAAGACATGCGGGAAATTGATGACCACTGCATGAATGATGAAGCCAGTTGGCCTTCCACCTTCCCACGTGGCTTTTTCAGTTCACATCTATTTTTATACTAGTTGTTGGTATAAATACCCCTATTTTGTAAGCCAAGGGGAACTTTTTGATGAATTAAGATTATTCCAGTGATATTTGCAGTCGAGCTGCTTGAGTGTCTTACTCAACCCTTGTTCTTCCTTGTTCTTCTTGAACTTGTGAAGAGATCTTTCTGAGATCCACTAATTTTTGCTCTGCGGGTTCCAGTACGGCTGCCCCGTCTTATGTGGATTAGCTCCGGTTGTGGTTCTGCGGTCATTCGGAGATCGAGTCGAAGTCTTCGCGGTTTCGGTCTCTCTCTCCCCGTCGCTTGGTTGCATCCAACCTTGGTCAGTGAAAGCATCTAGGCCCCATGAGGTACGGTTTCGGTGATTAATGACAACCATTCGATATTACTAATGAATTTGTGAATGCAAGGTCTCAATGACACTCAATCAAATGAAATCAAAATTACATTGGAGACCCATATAAAATCAACAAATGAGATCAAATCAAAACATATGATGACAAGAAGTGAAAGCTCTAACTTGATATCATTCCATGCTTGAAGACAATCAAAACAACATTTCCAACAAGTGTCAAGAGGTCACAAGTTCAAAATTCCAAAAGAACAACTCAAAACAACTCGAAGTCAACAAGTTGAATACACCGGATCAACCGACGTTATATGAGTTGACTACATCGGTCAAGTTAGTTCTATTAAAGAAGAAGACCTCAGACAAATGCACTCACCGGATCATCCGATGTGAGTGGCTCAGTGACATCGGTCCATAATCACAGATTGCAATACCATTGGACCAAGTGAAGCACCGGATTATCCGATGTGCAGAAAACATACATCGGTCGATCACTCCAGTGAGCCTCAAGATCAAGCAAAATTCTGGAGGAAGAGCCACAGGATCATCCGATGAGAAGACAGATCAACATCGGTCTAACAACGGTCATATCTGACACAGTGACATCAGCTAATTTGGCTTTGACCGATGTTAACAGAAGGGGAGACATCGGATCATCCGGTGTTCGCAGACAAGTGATGTCAGCCTACTTTTCCAACGGCTATCTCGTGGAGGCTGGCTATTTATACCCCTTCAACCTGTCAAATCGACAAGACTTGAAGCCCAGACATACTCTACACATCCTAGAGCATTCAAGCAAGAGAGCTACCACTTTCACATCAATTTCACATCAATTGTACACCAAGAGATAGGCTAGAACTAGCTAGAGATAGTGCTTGGGTGCCTCCACTCTAGGTGATTGGAGTCTCTAGCATAGTGAGAGCCACAAGGGAGTGTCCCTTGGTGTGTGTAACTTCCGGAGCTTGCCAAGTGGTTTGTGGAAGCCCGGAGGATCCCAAAAGTGTACAAGGCTTGAGCTCCACCTTGCCAAGGTTGGCGAACGGAGAAGAATAGTGAAGAAGCCCCTAGTCTCGGTGACTTGGGAGTGACAATACCCTTCGGTGGGTGTCACAACGTGGATGTAGGAAGATCCTTGTGATCTTACCGAACCACGGGATAAACTCCGTGTCCCTTGAGCGTTTGCATCCCTCTCCCTTTTTACTCTTGTGCAATCTTCATTCCGCAACTTTAAATTATATTGATTGCATAGTTTAAGTGCATAGGGAATTGGGCTTTAAGTTGTTAAGTGTTTAATTATCTTGAAATTTGAAAGAAAGCCCAATTCACCCCCCCTCTTGGGCGTTTCGATCCTTACAATTGGTATCAGAGCAAGGTTGCTCATTGGATCATTCTAGCTTCACCGCTAGAGAGCAAAAATGGCCAAGAATGGGGGTTCGGTTCCTACCTTCGAGGGCAAGAATTTTGCTTATTGGAAAGCACGCATGCGCGCTTACCTTGAGGCAATTTCTCCCGAAGTGTGGGAAGCGACCCATGCGGGGTTTGGCAACCATGAATATATTGGTGATCAACTAAAATGGGATGCTAAGGCTAGGAATGCTATTTATGAGTGCATTAGTCAAGATGTATTTGCTAGAATTGCAAGTAAGGAAAAAGCTTGTGAAATTTGGGCTTGCTTGATTGAGATCCATGAGGGTTCCTCTCGTGTCAAAGAGCTCAAATATCACTTGCTTAAATCCAAGTATGATGATTTTAAAATGCTTCCTCATGAAAATGTTAATCAAATGTTTTCTCGCTTAAATGTACTCATTGAGGAAATTAATGCTCTTGACATTGCTTCTCTTGGCAAGGGACTCATCAACCGCAAGATCCTCATGCTACTTCCCAAGCCCAAGTACAACATCATAAACTCAATGCTCCAAAAGGAGTCACTTGACAACATTGAGGTTTCGGAACTCATTGGAGAGATACATGCTCATGAGATGAGTGTGCTTTGAATGATGGAGGAGTCATCATCATCAAAGACCATTGCTCTCAAGGCCTCAACCAAGAAGACACATATCAAGAAAAAGAAAGTGATTGAGCCTAGCTCAAGTGAGGAAGAACAAGCTACAAGTGAAGATGATGATGACAATGAGCTTGCATTGATGATGAGGAAGTTTTCACGTCTCAACTCAAAGATTGCCAAGAAGGGATACTCGTTTGATCCCAAGAAGAAAGCCTTCTTGCCAAAGAGAGATGAAAACAAGACGTGCTACAATTGTGGCGATCAAGGCCACATATCATATGATTGTCCAAAACCGGACAAGAGGAAGGACAAGGGCAAGCATCGCAAACTAGAAGAGAGTGAGGATGATGAAGATGCAAAGCCCAAGCGCACCTTTGGAAAGAAGAAACTTGACAAAGGCAAGAAGACCAAGCTCTTTCCAAAGAAGAGAAGAGGACCTCAAAAGGTCTTCATGTGCGAAGCAAATGAGTGGGTCACCGATGAAGAAACAAGTGATGATAGTGAAGATGAGGAAGAAAACTTGGCAAACCTCGCTATCGTCAATGACTCACCCCTTCCTCCACCGCCTATGTGCCTCATGGCGAAAGGTAACACAAAGGTATGTGATGACTCAAGTGATGATGAACTTTCTCCCGATGAACTAGCATCTATGATCAATGAATATCATGCCATTATCAAAAGGGAAAAGGCTAAGGTTAAGGCACTTGAGCTAACTCGCGCCAAGCTAGAGGGTGCCAACCTCGATTTGCAAGACAAGTATGTCACCATACTTAATGAGCATGAAACGCTCAAGTCACATGTCAAGCAAATCGAGGAGGAGAAGGCTCAAATCAAGCTTGAGTTCCATGAGCTTGACTTAGCTAACACGGCATTATTGGCTAAGCATAACGAGTTAGTTCAAGAGCATGAGACACTTAGTCTTTCCTATGAAGCAATGGAACTAAAATTGAATAACTTGAAGAAAGAAACTCTTGATGACAAAACACCCGCTAGTTCACATGCCACTAACAATTTGCATAAGTCTTTGCCATTGAAAGCTAATAGGGAGAAGGAGCTAATGGACGAGATCGAAAGTCTCCGCACTAGTGTGGCTAGACTTTCCAAGGGAGAGGACAAGCACAAGGAGATCCTCTTCCAACAAGCTAAAGGCTTCAACAAGAGGGGACTTGGGACCTTCCCTACGCCCAACAAATGGAAGGTGCCCTCACCGGAGCTTAGGACAAGCTTCATCAAGGAAGTGGGATCCTATTGCCAACATTGTGAGGTCACCGGACATCACACTAGGGAGTGCCCTCTTCCCACTCGTCCTTCTCCAAAATTACCTCCTAGCTATTCATCTACTTTCAATGATTGTCACTATCTATTGAGCAAAGTAGGTGGAAAGGTGAAAGCGAAGTTCATTGGCAAAAACATCAAGGGCATGAAGGGGAAGCTCCCCAAGCAACTTTGGGTCCCAAAATCACTTGTATCACACATACAAGGACCTAAGTTGGCTTGGGTTCCTAAACTCAAAAACTAAATTCATGTGTGTAGGTGAACTACAAAGCCGGAGGAAAACATTGGGTACTCGATAGTGGGTGCACTCAACACATGACCGGCAATGATGGTATGTTCACCTCCATAGAGGACCCCGGCAATCATGAACAAGTCACCTTTGGTGATAACTCAAAGGGGAAGGTAATTGGTTTAGGTAAAATTGCAATTTCTAATGACTTGTCCATCTCGAATGTGCTTTACGTTAAGTCTCTTAGCTTTAATTTGCTCTCTATTGCTCAACTTTGTGATCTTGGACTAACGTGCACATTTGACAAAGATGGTGTTGTGGTGACTAGCGTAGCTAGCAAAGAGCTAATATTCAAGGGCTTTAGGCATGGTCATCTATATTTGGTGGACTTCTCCAACAAGAGCGCAAGCCTAACCACTTGTCTTTTCACCAAGACAAGTTTGGGGTGGCTATGGCATCGGAGGATTGCTCACATAGGAATGAGCAAGCTCAAGAAGTCCTTCAAGCTAGGGATGGTGACCGGCGTAAAGGACGTGACGTTTGAAAAGAACAAGCTATGTAGCGCATGTCAAGCCGGGAAGCAAGTGGCTTCGCACCATCCGATGAAGACAATGGTGTCTACCTCCAAGCCGCTCGAACTACTTCACATGGATCTCTTCGGACCGTCCACCTTCCAAAGCCTTGGCGGTAATCTCTATTGTCTCGTTATTGTTGATGATTACTCTCGCTATGCTTGGACTCTGTTCTTAGGTGACAAGGGTGAAACTCCGGAAGTCTTCAAGACCTTTGCAAAACGAGCTCAACGGGAATTCCAACTTCCCATCATCAAGGTCCGGAGTGACAACGGCACCGAGTTCAAGAATTACAATATTGGGGAGTGGTGTGACCGTGAAGGAGTCAAGCACGAATTTTCGGCTACATACACCCCTCAACAAAACGGTGTTGTTGAGAGAAAGAACAAGACACTAATCACCCTCGCGAGAGCCATGCTTGATGATTATGGGACGTCGGAGAAGTTTTGGGCGGAAGCGATCAACACGGCATGCCATGCCGCAAATAGAGTCTACCTTCATCGACTTCTCCAAAAGACTCCCTACGAGCTCCTCATTGGGAGAAAGCCCAACATCTCCTACTTCCGGGTCTTCGGATGCAAGTGTTACATCTACCGCAAGAAAAGACTTGGTAAGTTTGAAAGAAGGTGCGATGTTGGTATTTTCCTTGGTTATGCGTCGAACTCAAAGGCATATCGAGTATTCAACCAAACCTCCGGGTTAGTTGAAGAAAGTTGTGACGTTGAGTTTGATGAGACTAATGGCTCCCAAGAGGAGAGTTTTGGTCATGATGAAATAGATGATGAGCCTCTACGAGAAGCCATGAAAAACATGACCATTGGAGACATCAAGCCGGAAGTTGAAGAGGGCCATGATCAAGGGGGAGCATCAAGTTCCAACATCAACACCTCCATGATGCCTCAAGTTGATGAAGAAGAAGAAGAAAAAGATGATCCATTGCCAATGCAAGATTCACAAGCCACACAACACCAACGACAAGAAGAAGTCCATGATCAAGTCCAACCACAAGAGGAACAACAAGCTTCACCACCGCCAAGTGACTCACAACCTCTTATGAGGCATGGACGCATCTCCAAGGCGCATCCAATGGACCAAATCATTGGAAGTCCTTCAAGGGGAGTAAGTACTCGTTCACGTCATGTTGCATCTTTTTGTGAGCACTACTCTTTTGTGTCGTGTGTAGAACCCAAAAGCATTGAGGAAGCTCTCCAAGACTCAAATTGGGTGATGGCTATGCAAGAGGAACTCAACAACTTCACCCGCAATGAAGTTTGGGTGTTGGAGGAGAGACCCAAGGACAAGAATGTGATTGGAACCAAGTGGGTCTACCGCAACAAGCAAGATGAGAATGGCGTGGTGGTCCGCAACAAAGCTAGGCTTGTGGCGAAGGGATTTGCTCAAGTTGAAGGTTTGGATTTTGGGGAGACATTCGCCCCGGTAGCACGGTTAGAAGCTATCCGCATACTCCTTGCTTTTGCTTCTCATCATAATATCATGCTTTATCAAATGGATGTTAAAAGTGCATTTCTCAATGGCTATATTAATGAACTTGTGTTTGTTGAGCAACCTCCCGGGTTTGAGGACCCAAGAAACCCTAACCATGTCTATAGGCTAAACAAAGCACTCTATGGACTCAAGCAAGCTCCAAGGGCATGGTACGAGCGCTTAAGGGACTTCCTCGTCATGCAAGGTTTCAAGATTGGGAGGGTGGACACTACACTCTTCACCAAGGACATCGACGGAGACTTATTTCTTTGTCAAATTTATGTCGATGATATTATTTTTGGCTCAACTAACAAAGCTCTTAGCCATGAGTTTGGCAAAATGATGTCTAGGGAATTCGAGATGTCGATGATTGGAGAGCTCAACTTCTTCCTAGGATTTCAAATCAAGCAACTTCAAGAGGGGACCTTCATCCATCAAGAGAAGTACACTAAGGACCTCTTGAAGAAATTTGAGATGGGAGATTGTAGCTCAAGAAGCACTCCAATGGCAACAAATTGTCATCTCGACGCGGACATGGACGGTAAATCTATTGATCAATCTCATTACCGTTCCATGATTGGTTCATTGCTATATCTTACCGCATCTAGGCCCGATATTATGTTTAGTGTGTGCTTGTGTGCTCGCTTTCAAGCGGCACCTAAAGAATCGCACAAGAAGGCGGTCTTTAGGATACTTCGGTATCTCAAGCATACCCCAAGTGTAGGTTTGTGGTACCCCAAGAACGCTAGTTTTCATCTCTTAGGTTACTCGGATTCGGACTTTGCCGGATGCCGTGTTGACCGCAAGAGTACCTCCGAGGGTTGCCACTTACTTGGGCGTTCCCTAGTATCTTGGTCAAGCAAAAAGCAAAATTCCGTGGCTTTGTCCACCGCGGAAGCGGAGTATATAGCGGCCGGTGCATGTTGTGCCCAAATCCTATATATGAAGCAAACCCTCTTGGACTTTGGAATTAAGTTTGGTTGTGTGCCTCTCCTTTGTGACAATGAAAGTGCGGTTAAGATAGCTAGAAACCCCGTTCAACACTCCCGCACTAAGCACATTGATATTCGCCATCACTTCTTACGGGACCATGAGGCTAAGGGAGAAATCTCTTTGCAAGGTGTTAGGTCCGAAGAACAATTGGCGGATATCTTCACCAAACCACTTGATGAGAAAACTTTTTCTAGGCTTCGAAGTGAGTTAAATGTGCTAGATGCATCTAACGTCATGTAAATTGCCATGTTCATGTAAGGTTGCATGTCATATAGGTCTTGCCTAACTCCCAAAGGATAGGGGTGAGCTAGAAATAGTTTTTCCCTGAGGAAGCCTTTGGAAGGTTTAAACTTGGCAAGATAGATTTATTTTATGCCTTGCATGATCCCTGCCATATAAACTTGCACTCATTTAATGTCTTGCACTATAATTTGTTTGGCATTGCATACGGTAGAATTGTCACAAAGGGGAACCCACATCATGAGAAGGAGACTTGTTTGAAATGCAATATCTCAACTCATATGATGTGGAAAGAGCAAAATTCTAAAGGAACACGCTTTAATGAGATAGAAGTTTTCATACTCTACCTCACAAAGCATGGGCCTTACATTTTATTTGGATATTTTTCCTCTATTTTTTCTCGGTGTTCCATTTGCATTAAGGCCTAGCCAAGCTATTGGCATATTAGCTTTTTGAGGGGTAAGGGGTTGCCCAAAAAGTCCTAAGACATGTGTTTCTCCTCAATTGTTTGTTCGGTCGAAGGACATATATGGGATGTTTTCGTTCTGTTGTCATCGGATTAACCGATGCCCCTGTCAATCCCTCATCGGTCAAATAGGTGTTCAATCCTCAAAGCCCAACTCTGTCAGAACCTCAAATGATCCGACGCGTTCATCCTGGAAAACATCGGTCCATCCGATGTTCACTCTTCTGGAACTGTGATCTATTCAACCGATGTCAACCTCCCTCTAACGTCGGATCATCCGGTGTCAATATCACTCGGTTGAACACCCTTACTGTGCTAATCGACCGATGTTCAAACCCTAAACGTCGGTCCATCCGATGTCAACAGCATTCCCTGAATATCCTTTCTGTGGCAATTGACCGATGCTCAATTCTCATATCATCGGTCCATCCGGTGTGTAAAAAACGGCTAGGGTTTGGGCCCCACTATTTAAACTCGAGCGCCGCCGCCGTTTCTTTTTCTCCTCGATCGATCTTTACACCGCGCGCCGCCGCACCCAGCCGCCTCCTCCGCCGCCTCGTCTCCCGCACCGCCGACGCGCCTCCAGCCGCCGCCGTGCCTCCAGCCGCCGCCGCGCCTCCAGCCGCCGCCGCGCCTCCAGCCGCCGCCGCGCCTCCACCGCCGCCGCGCCTCCCGCACCGCCACCTCGGGCCGCGCCGCCACCGTCGCCCCTGCCGACTGTCGCCACCGCCGCCGCCGTCGCCTCTGCCGGCTGTCGCCACCGCAGCCGCCTCGTCGCTAGGGTTCCCACGAACCACGCGACATCGTCAAAATCGCTGCGTCGCCGTTCGTCGTTCATCCTTTTCGTCGCTGAGGTTTGTTCCGTGCCGTGCGACATCCGTCATTGTTTCTCATCGATCATCTCGTCGCCTAACCCTAGCTCTCCGTTGACTAGATGGGTCGCGACAGGAAGAACAAAGGAAAGGCCATTGTGGAGCCCGCCGCGAAGAAGAAGAAGCTATCCAAGGACGAGAAGAAGGCCTTGATGGCCGCTCGCGCCGCCGAGGAGCGTGAGCGCGGCCGTGGGGGTTCCTTGAGGATCCGCGAGGCCCGACCGAGGCCGCCTCCCGTGGTCGACGACTCCGACGTTGAAGAGGAGCCGGTCGCGCCCCTCGTCCGCCGGCGCTCAGCCCGGACACGTGGGGGTCACGCCGAGGCTCCACCTCGTCCAAGACCGACGGCTGCCGACCGTCGTGAGGACAGGGAGGCTGAGAGGGACATCCATGAGGAGGACACGACCGTCCTAGTCCGTGAAGGAGTCCGTCTTGTGGATTACAGAAAGATGAAGGCGAAGCAACTACGGAAGCTCAGATGGAGTGTACTGCTTGAGGAATGGTACCCACAGCCCCGAGAGCTTCTTGTGGATAGTCGGTTCTGGACGGTCACGCAGGCGTCTCTCTACGAGACTTACAGACGCCGTGGCCACAAGCTCTTTCAGCACAACCACTTGGACTGGAGGCAGCTTGCAGTGGCCGCGGAGACTGATGTCCGCCCCTTCTTTGAGAGATACAGAGGGTTGGTGGATCTACTGGACTATGAGAGGAGTGCCTATGTGGAAGAATGGGTCCGTGTCTTCTACGCGACCCTGTACATCTCGGAAGGCAGGCGGTCCATTGCTTTCATGTTCAATGGCCAGTACTACCACCTCACGAGGCAGACCTTGGGGCACATTCTTGGTTTGGAGCTGCACGACACCAGCATACATGAGAAGGTCTATGGGCAGGCAGATCCACCGAGGAGGCCACTTACTGGAGGGGTAGCTCCACAGCTAGACGAGATCCGCTCCCTGTTTGGCTCCTCCTTCTCTCCGGACCAGCCGAGAGTCCCAGCCCTCCTGACTCCAGCTGCGCGCATTGTGCACCTCGCCTTGCGCCGCACGCTCCTGCCGAGGTCAGGGTACTTGGAGGGGTTCACGAGTCTCCAGCAGACCCTCTTGTTCTACATAATGAACGGGATGGATTTCGATATCATAGACATACTTCTCTGCGAGATGGAGGACGTAATCACTGATGGGGTTGGGATGATGAGACAGATGGTCTATGGGCACTGGATCAGTTTTATTTGCTCTATGGTAGTGCCAGAGGGGCACTCAGCACAGGCCCGGCTTGCAGACGAGAGCGTGACCCGCTTCGGTCACTACCGTGCGTCCGCTCCTGGAGACCGCCGTCTTGGCCGTCCAGTTGAGCGCCAGGTCCGGGCCCGCTTGACTGAGGAAGACTGGTCCGACCTAGAGCGGGAGGACGAGAGACTTGCTGAGGCTGAGGCTCAGGGGGAGGACCTGCAGCATATCTGGTCTGAGAGCGACACCGACGACAGTGTCGAGGAGTACTTCCCTCCCCCTCCACCTTCACCGAGGCCGCACGACGCCGAGGCAGGAGGATCAGCTGCTCCGCCACCGACACCACCTCCTGTGTCCGAGGCGCAGGTGACGCAGCCGTCTGAGCTGACGTCGCTTCTCCAGCAGATGATCGAGCAGCAGCGCCAGGACAGGCTCGCTGCTGAGCAGGCCAGGGCAGAGCAGGCTGCTCACTTGGCACAGCTGCAGAGGCAGCAGCAGGAGCTCCAGCTTGAGATCGCCCGTCAGAGGCGAGAGGATACGGACAGGTTCACCAACCTGGTAGATCAGATGCACCGCCGTACCCTCGACCAGCAGCAGCAGACCCAGCAGGCCATGATGGGGATCCTAGGGTTGATCACCAACCTATACACTCAGACCGGGATCGCCCTTCCTTCACAGCAGCCTGGACTGGGGCTGGCTCCAGGTGTCGCTCAGGTGCCTACTACTCCTATCCCTTCGATCAGTATGTCACCTCTTCTGGCACCTGGCGCACCGATTCACTCACCACCGCCGGCGACGACCTTGTTCCAGCAGACACCGGCGTCCGTGGTGAGCGCTCCACTTCCTCCAGCTCCTCCAGCACCTTCGGTCCCTGCTTCCTCTCCTCCAGCTCAGGCAGCGGACCCTCCAGTTTCCACCGCTCCGGCAGCCCCTTCGACCGGCGACTCCAGCTCCGACGACTGCGACGGTGCCCAGTTCGTCCTCGCGCCTAGCTCTCAGGGTCAGTAGGCGTTCTGATCCCTTTTTGGTGTCTTGATGCCAAAGGGGGAGAAGGTATAGGAGAGTCAGGGGGAGTAGTAGTTTCAGGGGGAGTGTGAGTGCGTGATTGCGTGGTTATCCTTTGTATCTTTGTTTTCATGCTTTGTATTCATACTCTTTTGTAATTTTAATTAAGCACTCTTACACTTGTCTCATTTGCTTATGATTTTAATCGATTGAGTTCTTTCGCCCACAAATCTTTTATGCGCTTTACAAGCTTAATGTATTCATTGCATATATTCTTGAGTATTTTCATCAAATTCATTATCATTGCGCTTTTAAATATTGTGTTGTCATCAATCACCAAAAAGGGGGAGATTGAAAGCATCTAGGCCCCATGAGGTACGGTTTCGGTGATTAATGACAACCATTCGATATTACTAATGAATTTGTGAATGCAAGGTCTCAATGACACTCAATCAAATGAAATCAAAATTACATTGGAGACCCATATAAAATCAACAAATGAGATCAAATCAAAACATATGATGACAAGAAGTGAAAGCTCTAACTTGATATCATTCCATGCTTGAAGACAATCAAAACAACATTTCCAACAAGTGTCAAGAGGTCACAAGTTCAAAATTCCAAAAGAACAACTCAAAACAACTCGAAGTCAACAAGTTGAATACACCGGATCAACCGACGTTATATGAGTTGACTACATCGGTCAAGTTAGTTCTATTAAAGAAGAAGACCTCAGACAAATGCACTCACCGGATCATCCGATGTGAGTGGCTCAGTGACATCGGTCCATAATCACAGATTGCAATACCATTGGACCAAGTGAAGCACCGGATTATCCGATGTGCAGAAAACATACATCGGTCGATCACTCCAGTGAGCCTCAAGATCAAGCAAAATTCTGGAGGAAGAGCCACAGGATCATCCGATGAGAAGACAGATCAACATCGGTCTAACAACGGTCATATCTGACACAGTGACATCAGCTAATTTGGCTTTGACCGATGTTAACAGAAGGGGAGACATCGGATCATCCGGTGTTCGCAGACAAGTGATGTCAGCCTACTTTTCCAACGGCTATCTCGTGGAGGCTGGCTATTTATACCCCTTCAACCTGTCAAATCGACAAGACTTGAAGCCCAGACATACTCTACACATCCTAGAGCATTCAAGCAAGAGAGCTACCACTTTCACATCAATTTCACATCAATTGTACACCAAGAGATAGGCTAGAACTAGCTAGAGATAGTGCTTGGGTGCCTCCACTCTAGGTGATTGGAGTCTCTAGCATAGTGAGAGCCACAAGGGAGTGTCCCTTGGTGTGTGTAACTTCCGGAGCTTGCCAAGTGGTTTGTGGAAGCCCGGAGGATCCCAAAAGTGTACAAGGCTTGAGCTCCACCTTGCCAAGGTTGGCGAACGGAGAAGAATAGTGAAGAAGCCCCTAGTCTCGGTGACTTGGGAGTGACAATACCCTTCGGTGGGTGTCACAACGTGGATGTAGGAAGATCCTTGTGATCTTACCGAACCACGGGATAAACTCCGTGTCCCTTGAGCGTTTGCATCCCTCTCCCTTTTTACTCTTGTGCAATCTTCATTCCGCAACTTTAAATTATATTGATTGCATAGTTTAAGTGCATAGGGAATTGGGCTTTAAGTTGTTAAGTGTTTAATTATCTTGAAATTTGAAAGAAAGCCCAATTCACCCCCCCTCTTGGGCGTTTCGATCCTTACAGTCAGGTATAAAGCTAGTTATCTGTGTTGTTTCTACAACAAGTTATCTTGTTCGTGAACCTTCTGTCATGAAGTTTGGGCCACCCTTCGCCGAACCAATTTTGATGCATATCAGGTACCCTGTTCGTCCTCATCAAATCTGAATTCTCTTCCC
Organism: Tuctoria greenei; assembly: GCA_036927565.1. Lineage (NCBI taxonomy): Eukaryota > Viridiplantae > Streptophyta > Magnoliopsida > Poales > Poaceae > Tuctoria > Tuctoria greenei. The sequence continues at coordinate 200,463,033 of JAYESD010000006.1, forward strand.
TCTTGGGTCCTTTCCTTGATCTCTTGGATTTCCTCATCCTTTGTTTGGCCCTCTCGAATTTCTTGCTCCAAAGTTGGATTTAACTTCATTATTCCCATCTCATTGACAAATCCAATATTCAACCATTCGAACTCCCTACATAGCTCGGATGGCAACTCTCGAACTGTGAGTTGGTGACTTACTCCTTTTCTACTCAAGGCATCGGCCAATACATTGGCTTTTCCCAGGTGATAATTGATTCCCAAATCATAATCCTTGATGAGCTCCAACCATATTTGTTGCCTCAAATTCAGGTCCGTTTGTGTGAAAATATAATTAAGACTCTTATGATCCGTATAAATTTCACACCTATGCCTAGGGATATAGTGTCTCCAAATCTTCAATGTGTGTACCACGACTGCGAGTTCCAAATCATGTGTTGGATAATTTTGCTCACGTTTCTTCAATTGTCTCGATGCATAGGCGGCCAGTTGACCTTTGTGCATAAGCACACATCCAAGTCCTTGCCTTGACGCATCACAATATATGTCGAAGTTCTTGCTTACATCCGACAATGTCAAAACTAGGGCTGCTGTTAACCTTTTCTTCAACTCCTCAAAACTTTCTTGACAAGCTTGAGTCCATTGGAATGCTTTCCCTTTAATTAGCAGCTCTGTCATTGGTTTGGCTATCTTGGAAAAGTCCTTGATGAATCGACGGTAATACCCAATCATCCCAAGAAAACTCCTTATTTCCTTTATGTTTTGCGGGGGCTCCCATTTTAACACATCCCTCACTTTTCTGGGGTCGACCGATACTCCTCCCCCCGAGATGATATGACCCAAAAAGGACACCTCTTTCAACCAAAATTGGCACTTGCTAAACTTGGCATACAATTGATGCTCTCTCAACTTCTACAATGTGATCCTCAAGTGTTCCTCATGTTCCTTCTCATCCTTCGAGTAGATCATAATGTCATCAATGAGCACCACAACAAACTTATCCAAGTACTCCATGAAGACCTTATTCATGAGGTACATGAAGTATGCAGGCACATTTGTCAATCCAAAGGACATCACGGTGTACTCGTAAGATCCATATCGTGTCCAAAAAACTGTCTTGAGTATGTCCGACGGTCTAATCTTCATTTGAAAGTATCCCGACCTCAAATCAATCTTGGAGAAAACACAAGCACCCTTCATCTGATCAAACAAGTCTTCTATGCGTGGCAAGGTGTACTTGTTCTTGATTGTTACCTCATTAAGAGCTCGGTAATCTACACACATCCTTTGCGACCCGCCCTTCTTGTCCACAAATAGAATGAGCGCTCCCCAAGGTGAAGAACTGGGGTGAATAAAACCCTTCTCTAGTTGTTCTTGAATCTGCTTCTTGAGCTCCGCTAATTCCTTAGGAGGCATCCTATAGGACCTCTTAGCTATAGGTGCAGTTCCAGGTATTAAATCAATAACAAACTCAATGTCTTGATCAGGCGACATACTTGGCAGCTCATGCGGAAACACGTCCAAAAATTCACACACCACCGAAATCTCCTCAATTGCGGCACCGTTCATATGGTTTAGCTCCAATTGCTTTGGTGAGTGTTGAGATGCTTCAAATTCTACGGTGATCCCTTCCTCATTGGTCAACTTCCCCATCTTCGTGGCACACTCAATGACTCCATTGTGCTTCCTCAACCACTCCATACCAAGTATAATGTCCAATACTTGAGAATCCAAAACAATGAGGTTGGCAAAGAAATATACCCCCCTTATTCTAAGGCTTGCTTTTGGACATACTATATTTGTCCTTATCTCTCCTCTAGGAGACTTAACTAATAGAGTAAACTTTATATGAGAGATAGGAAAACTATATTTGGCAACATATTTTGATGCAATGAATGAATGTGATGCTCCAGAATCAAATAACATAGTCACCGGTTTGGAGTTTGCGAGAAACATACCAATCACCACGTTATCCGCTTGTTGAGCATCCTCCATAGAGACATGGTTCACGTTGTCACGAGCAAAATTTTGTTGTCCACGGTTCCCTTGCGACTGTCCTCCATTGGGTCTTGGATTTTGTCTCGGCGCATTGGTTCCTTGACCAAGTCCTAACTTAGGACATTGATGTGCAAAGTGTCCAGCTTCTCCACAAGTATAGCACTTCTTTGCTGCACCAGAATTTGAACGGACTTGATTTTGAACATTTGCACCAAGAAAGTTGGCACGAGGTGCATAACGCATTGGAGGCCTAGGTGCCTGCATGACAGGGCACTGGTGCACAAACTGAGTTGGCGTGATGCATATCCAGGGCGATGAGCAGGCGCAGAAGAGCTAAAATAAGGCGCATTGGGTGGTGCAAAGCGAGAGCGCACATTACTTCCTTGTTGTTGTCCTTGATATGGCGCCTTTCTCTTGTTATCCAGTTCCATCTCAGGGTCCTTGTTCTCTACAACAATTGCTTTGTCCACAAGCTTCTGGAAGTTGGCATAGTCACAATTCTGCAATTTCACTTGGATCTCATTGTTAAGGCCCCTCATAAACAGATATTGCTTCCGGCTGTCCCGGCTCACATCCTCAGGCGCATACCTTGAAAGTTGAGTGAACTTATTGAGATATTCACTCACGCTTGACCTTTCTTACCTTAAGTTCTCAAATTCTTGCCTTTTCAAGATCATAACACCTTCCGGCACATAATGAGAACGGAAGCTCTCCTTGAACTCAGCCCAAGTAATCCTCTCTTGATTCTCATGAGCATTGCATAGCGAATCCCACCAATCTGCAGCTGCTCCAACTAGTTGATGAGAAGCAAATAGAACCTTCTCCCGGTCACTACATTGGACTATAGCTAGCTTCTTCTCCACACACTTGAGCCAATCGTCAGCATCCATAGGGTCAGTGGCTTGAGCAAAGGTTGGCGGCCTAGTCCTCATAAACTCTCCCAACCGGTTATGAGGAGGTGGGGGTGGCGGTGGAGGCATGTGGGGATGATTGTTGATGTTACCAGCCTGTAGTTGTCCCATAGTTTATATCATGGTCTGCATGAGCTGGTTCTGCATAGCCAATAGTTGCTCAATTTTGACAGTTCCCTAGGCAGGTCCTTGTCCATTGTTGTTTTGAGGTGCTCCATTGTTCTCCTCATCATCATTGCCATCCCTCTGGTTGCGAGTCCTCACCATCTGAAGAAAAGCAAGAGATAAGAATTTAGAAGACATCCCCAACTATATGCATCAAGGGATATGAAACTAAACAACTACCTATACTAGCCTAGGTGGACATGGCAATGCTAAAGCATCCAAAATCCTCTATTAAGCACACAAGCAAACAATATATAGCAAACGGCATACCAAGCAAAAACACATCGCTTCCTGAGTGTTCCTATGTGCTCTAAAGTGTCCATTCTATCTAGATTGCGTCCTATGATCAACCTATGGCTCTGATACCAATTTGTGACACCCGGTTCCGAAAATGAACCAAGTTAACGCATATGTGTGTCCAGGACATTGAACACACATACACGAGTGCACTCACAAAAGTATATACAGAAAATTACCACAGAACTAGATTAATTAACCATTTTTATTACAGAATTCATAATATCCTCAAATACAATCTCTAATGATTATTAATGACAAGTTCAACTAATGCAGCGGAAATACTCTAATTAAGAAAACTAAGCAACTAAGAAAAAAGGATAGTGCGGCTCCAACACTCCACAGGCAATGACGACAGACACGGCCTAGAACTCCGCATTATCATCGTTAAACTCCCAATCCTAACTTGCAACTGTTGGTGGGGGAATTGCAAGAGTGAGTACATGTCATACTCAGCAAGTGTGGAAAGTATGACATGTAGCTGATTCAATGATGAATATAATAATGGCTAAGTGCTCAAAAGTACATTAAAAATTTTGAAAAGCAATATATTGTATGTATGTGAAATAAGTCCATTATAAACCATGTAATCATCATAATACCAGTCCATATTCATTACCATCATCCATATTCCAGATTTCTCATTACCAATAACCATAATGAATATAAGAAGTTAATTCATAACCATATTATTAACCATAATCATTACCAAACCATCCCAATAACGAGTTTCCTCTAATCATGTGAGGGTCCAGGTTGCTCATCACCGGGAGCACGGCTATTATGATAGTTTTAGACACACTCTGCAGAGGTTGTATCACTTTACCCATGTGTTTGTGATTTCATCACCTTTCGATGACTATAGAATCTCAATTATGCCGTCTCACACTTCTGTCGGTGTGTGGCCAAGAGATCACAAAATAGCCTTTACAAAGGGATTACTAGCCTATTTAGACCCCATTGAGGTTTCACCGATGGTGATGCCACCAACTGCGCACATCTTCAACCAAGGGCCCCCTCTTGAGCTATTCGGATCCCTGGGTAGTCCCACCAATCATCAACAAAACATATCTAACAACCCCTTCCTCGAGCATCCTTAATGGTCTAAATAGCACTGGTGAAGCTCTAATTAATCAGCTACGCCATACCCATACTTGGCCTCGTGGTGGCACTGTAAATCCTGGATGGTCGCTCCATGAACCGGTCCTTAGATCTAAAGCAAGCTAAACCACCATAACATCCAACCCATCCACCTACCATGCTTGCTTAGATCACCCATTACCATATCATATTAACCATTTTATGTTAACCATAATCTCATAAATGCATAATTAAGTTAAGTGGTATAGTTGTCTTCCATCCCAATTAATTAAGCGAAGCAAAAGGGTAAAAAGCCCTTCCCGACTCTACCATGAATTCCAGGTGACAAGGGTGGTCAAACAAATCTAGTAAACTTCCTATCATAGGATTCCCATCAAAATTGACACAAGCATGCAGTTTTGAAAACAAAACATTTATTTCAAAATAGGATCAATATGCTTCAAGGACACTTGCCTTGCTCTTGGGATTGGTTTGGGTCAAAGCCTTCAAACTCTTGGTGTTGGAGATCCTCCGCAACGCTCTCTAGCGCAAATCCGTCTAATCTGCACAATAACATACAAGACAAGAAACACAATCGAAGAGTGCACAAACATTACTCAATATGACATGGCATGCATGATTAATGCAAATTCAAGGTGGAACTTGTTAATGAGTTGCTTTAATGATCACTAACTAGTCCTAGTAGCTTTTAACAAGTTTATACAGATTTGGAGTTGATTTGAAATGATATTAGAATTAATTCAACATAATTTAACCAGGAAAATCGAACTAGTCCGCTAAGGACTGGACAAGTCCGCACTGCGCAAGAACAGCAGATTAGGGTTTTCTAGATCGACGTGAATTTGGAGAAATGGGGTTGAATTCACGTAAGGAAAAGGAAGTAGAAGATATACCAGGTGTTTAGAACTCCAATAAATCAGGTATCTTGGAGGCAACACTTGGATCTTGACGATCTATGGTTGATTAAGAACATGATGGTGAATTGGCGATGGAGAACGAAACTTGATGAAGATCTTGATCCTCTTTTGTTTCCTCTTCTTCTTCTTGCTCTGGATCTCCTTCTCCCTCCTTGGTGGCAGCTATTCACGAGCTAGGGTTTGGGTGAGGTGGAAAAGTGGCAAATATATGTCAAGCAAAGGGGTGGGGTTGTTTATATAGAGGTGGAGGCTAGGGTTAGATGGATTTTGAGTTTGAGATGAGTAGAGGCCAGTTTGGAGTCCCACGTGGGCTCTAAAAGAGTTAGGCACGATGTTCCTAGGCCCACTTAGCATAAAACCCAAGAAACAGGTCGTGAAACAAAAGATCAACTTGGAGTCGCGATTTATCGGACAAGTCCGGAAAGGGACACACTAGTCCGAAGTTGGACAGAGAGATATCGGACAAGTCCGGACTAGATATCGGACAAGTCCGAACTTATCCAGAGGGAAAAAACAGACAAGTCTGGCAAAAAATCGGACAAGTCCGACTTTAGTCAGAGGGGAAAACGGACAAGTCCACCAGAACACTGGACAAGTCTAGAAAAGTCGAGGGACTTAGCAAAATTTTCAAGAAATTGGAACACCGGACTAGTAGGCATAGGACCGGACAAGTCTGAAAGTGTCAAGAAGGAAAAACAAACTAGTCCGTGGAAAAACGGAAAAGTCCATCTGAAGTTAGAGAGAAATCGGACTAGTCCGCACAAAATTGGACTAGTCCGCACTTCCCAGAATTCTTAAGTGTGGTTTTGCTCTAAATTCATTTTAAACTTGTTCCTTTTTACGTGGATTAATGTTAGACATGTATTAGAACGTATGCAATGCATGATGCATGAAAATGAAGGTGTTACACAAACTTTGCATGTTTTCGACTCATAACAGCAGGTTGCATGTTCTTGATATTCAATTTACCATATGCAGCAAATATTGCATGAGAGTTATGAGATCTAGCTTGCATTCTTTCCTTTTTCTGTTGTTTAGCTAGTCTATAACAAAAATCTATGACATGACCATCTCTACCACAGTGAGTACAATGAAATTTGACTTTGCGTTCATGTCCTGATGAGCAAGCAACATGTTTATTAGAAGTTGAATGAGACAACACCCTTGCAGATTTGAAAATCACTTCTTTTTGTTTAGGGATTGTTTCAATCAAAACACTTTCTAACGTCATTACAATTATAGGTGGATGTGCCTTAGCATGAGCATGAGAATCAAAACCAAAACCAGTTTTATCATTGGAAGACTTGGAAGAATTCAACAGCAAGTTTAGATTCTTATTCCCATTACAAAACCGCTTTAGTGTCCTATTTATGTCATCAAGTTTCGTAGACGAGTCTATGCAGTTTTCACATGAAGTTTTTCCTTTTAGTTTGCAATTGGAACAATATTTAACTTCATGAGAACATAAAGAATTGTTCAATATAGAAATTTCATTCATAGCATCTTGTAGTTTCTTATCAAGATCATCACAAGTAGAACAATGAAAATGAATTGTAGAACAACAAGCATCTTTCAAGTTTTTATCATTAAGTGCAGCAAGCTCTCTGTTCTTTCTAATCTCTAACTTAAGTTTATCAAGTGTGGAGGTGTGCACACTTATTAGAGAGGATAATTGTTCATATATTAAATCACATAAGGAACAAGAATCATCACTAGGAATTAAAGATTTCAAATGATTAATTTCAGATTCTAGTGACTTAATTTTAACAGCATTGTCCCTAAGCTTTTTGTCCTTTTTCCTAACAATAACAGTGGCACGAGAAATAGCATCACACATTTTTTCGCAAGTAGGACATACCTCTTCATTGTCACTGTTGTGTTCTGCCTCCTCCATACTTGATCTTGACTTGCCCACCATGAAGCACAAGTTTGCCAAATCATCTTCATCTTCATCACTTCTGATGTCCACATCGCTCGAGCCAAGTTCTTGAAGTGCGGAGATAAAACTATTCACCAATTGGTGTCCTGTAAAACCCTTCTTTTTCTTGTTGTTGTTTGCAGAGGAGTGCTTCGTCCTTGTTTGCTTTTCATCACGGGAAGTAGTACCTGAAAGGTTAGGGCAATCCGTGCGAAAATGTCCTGTCTTACCACATTCAAAGCATCGTTGAGATCCAACACTCCCTCTCCTTCTAGTTCTCACATTTTACAATGCTTTTGAGAACCGAGTAAAGATGAGTGCAAGTTCTTCCTATGGAAACTCTTCAATCTGTTTAAGGGTTAGAGAGGACAACAAATCAAGTGTTCCACAAGGTGAAGATTGGCCGGAGCTAGGCATGTCACGTTGAGAAACAAATGCAAGGGACTTGTTGGAGTTCTTACGTGATATTATGTCAATTTCATGAGTTTTCAATTTAGAATATAGAACATCTAAAGTAAGTGTACTCATGACAGTAGATTCACAAATAGATGTCTAATGCACTTAGTAATTGCCTAGCATTCTCACCATTTGAAAAATTAACATTGACGCTACGCAAGTTGTTGAGAATTTTATTAAAACGAGCAAAGAGGTCGTCGATGGACTCACCTGGTTGCATATCAAAGCGCATGTACTCCTTTTTAAACATGTCTAGCCTTACCTCCTTGATCATGTTGGATCCTTCGTGGTAATCACATAGAGCTTTCCAAACATCATACGCAGATCGGAGGTGGGCAACACGGTCAAAGTCACTTTGAGTTAGTCCTTGTATGATCAAGTTTTGAGTCTTGTTGTTGTTGTCAACATCTCTCATGTTTGTAGTCGTGACTTGATCATTTGACGGCACATCGTAAGTCTTGTACACATTTTCCCATATTGTGAAGCCTTGTGCCTGGATGAAAGCTTCCATATGTGTCTTTCAAACCTGAAAATCAATATCACTAAATACACAAGGTTTTGCGGAGTATTTCTCCATAATGATTAGTCAAAAACACGTGCAAATCACAAAGATTAGAGCAACGCGGATCTGATACCAATTGTAGGATCGAAGAGCAGGTGTAAAGCTACCACAGGGGGTGAATGGTAGATTAAAACTTTTTAGTGGAAGTAATAAAAACCCCTCGGCAGAAAATTGATCTATTAAAGAAATTGTGTGTGTGACTAATCTAAATGTGATAAATTATGACAAAACCAGTATAGATTTTGGAGAATCAAGTCACGAAGACGTCATAACAATAATCACAAAAAAATGTCGAGAAAAACTCAAGTTACAATCAAAAGATTGAACGAAGGTCAATCTGTTCTACCCGAGAAAAATCAGATCTGCAACACTGCAATGAAACTCGTGTAGATCCAAAACCACAAATCTAATGACCGTGAAATTTTCATATATGATAGATAATAAAGTTGTGAAGACAACCTAAAAAGAATCATATTAATTGGATCTGTAAAACTCGAGTTATGATAAAACTACCGAAGCAAGGTAGTACCGTGCATAAACTCGACGAGAAAGACTTGACAGAAACAAGTCGGACGAACAAGGCACAAAGCTCCTTTAGACTACAAATTTTATTGATCAAAACACAAAAAGAACAGCCCCAAAGTTGTCTACCATGAGCTCTGGCCTCCCTGCTTATATAACCAGCCCTTAGGCTAACCCAATCTTAACTAGGATTCAAATCCTACTCAAATTCAACCGAAACTTTCCATAACTGCTCAAGACTCGTCCATACGTAGATAGAAGCAATATTAAGACTTCCAAACACCTTAGGAACATATCTCACATTCTTGAAACAACCAACTTCGTGACTCATACGAAATCCTATCATAACCAACTCAAATCTTTCCATATTTGAGTCAAACCCGACTCAACCGCAGTCTGAGTCCATAACCTAGTCGGTTGGACCTTTCTGACCAATTCTTTACGTCCACATCTCTTCATCACGCCTTGGAGCCATTCAGCCACGTCCATTCACTCCTTGAACACATGCAAACATCTTCCAACGACGTCCATGATATCTTCATATGCATTATTCTTGATTCAAACATGTTGCGCAACCTCCCGATCAACTCAACCACAATTCCTCCCGAACTTGGTTGTTGAACCTCATCTTCTCCCTAAGACTAGTTCAATGGATCCCGTTACTAGCCATGTCTTGAACTCAAGCAACATCTGCACATGAATAAACAACCAATACTTCTGAGCACAAGTCCTCGACTTGACTCTCGTTAGTTCTGATAACCACAACACCTTACGTGAGCACCTCACATAAGCATGTTGCAAATCATGGCAAAACGATATCAGCTATAACCACCAACACACACCAAAAACTTATTAAAATAATAATAAGCAAGCTTTGCATAATCCAAAAATAAAGTTCGAAACATTGCAAGTTAAAAGTAGAACTATTACAGACTAGCACCGGACCTTGCCAAAGCTAACTGGACCTTGAGATGAAGCTTACCAAAGGTAGCGGGACCTAGCGCTAGAGCTTACCAAAGCTAGTCGGACCTAGTGTTGGAGCTTACCAAAGCTAGTTAGATCTAGCGTCGGAGCTAACCAAAGCTAGTCGGTCCTAGCGCTGGAGCTGACCAAAGCTAGTCGGAGCTAGCCACAGCAAGTCGGACCTAACCAAAATAAGTCGTACCTAGACAAACAAGTCAAACCTAGCCAAAGCAAGTCGGACCTTGTCGGAGCTACCCAAAACAAGTCGGACCTATCGTCAGGCCTTGCAAAAGCTCAGACCTAGAGTCGGACCTTGTTGAAAGGGTGTTTTGGCAATATTCAAAACTTTTATCGTCATAGCCAATGTATTCAGCACACATAGGTCTTACAAGATTTATCCCATATTAAAACCTACATTTTGTAACCGACATGTATCACGCCTTTAGATCCTCGATCATTAAAAAGCAAGATAGAGGTGATGGGTTGGGGGAACTCCGAGAAGAATCGAGCACCACAACCACATTAGCATACGTATTTACAACTCACCAAACCTTCAGTATCTCGCTGAATAGTCAATAGGAAACCTCTATATTATTGTAATCCTGATAGCAAGAAGAATTAATCAAGAAAGAGTAAGGTATTATCTTGTCGTAAATAACCTGAACCGTATATTGTGTCTCCTGTTACTCTTGTGTTTCGTGCAAGTACACTTGCGTACCCCTTTGATCATATTTACAGATTATATAACCGTGAAAACCCATAACAGCGGGAGACTATAATTTTTTGTTTGGTGGGAGGTTGTTCCACCCGACTTACCACACGTATTTCGACCCGCTCAAATCGAGCATCGCGAATGATGTGTCAACAAGATTGCTTCACTCGTTCATGCTCTCGCCACTTTTTCTTTTGCCGTCGTTGCGCCACCGCAATGCCGATTACGTGTTGCCGCACAATCTCGTTTGGCAAATGGCAAGCGTGGTGAGCCTTTTATCATGTGCTACTGCTTCACATCCTCTGCTACTGCTTCACATGCCATGGGTGAGCTCCTCCCTCCTCTGCCTCTGCTATGTTCCTCTCTTGCTCTCCTGATCTACTGTTTATTTCATTGAGCTCCATGCACAAGTTTGTGGATTGAAAGTTCTTGACATCCTTTTGAAAAATGTTAATACCTCTAATTGGCTGGGATTTCTATTTCACGCGGGTCATATTGCTGAAGGAGAGTATATGGACATTATGTTTGTTTTGCTTGTGTTTTGTTAACAAATTTGTATTTAGTTCAGTTATATTTTTAGTTCCAGTCTGAATTTGATGTTCTCATGTCCATACAAATCTTGGGTCCCCCAGATGCTTTCCTTATGAAAATATATGAAAATGCAATATGTATTATGAACTTGTCATCTGATATTATCTTGCAGAAAAGTACCCTAAATATGACAGAGAAAACATATTATCTCTTGTTCATGATAAATGCATTTAAAATATGTATTACTATATTTTCTTCATTAAATTATGGGCAGGAAAAAAGTTATAGATATACTCTTGTATCTTTAAAATTTCCGAATGCAATATTGCCATAGTACATAATGGCTAGATGTCGCCTAGAAACGCTTAAACATGCCTAGTCTCTAGGCCGAAGGTCACCGTCCTTCTAACGTATAACATCTAATTTTATCTTGACAACAATAGCCGATAAATCTTGACTTCAAATTTAAATATTCAATAAAAGAGTATAGATCTTTAATGCAACACTTAAAAGTTGATACACATGTAACAGCAACACAAAAGTAAATTAACCCAATTCACAAAGATATACAAGTTTATAAAATTGGAAATGCAAAATAAAAGTTTTTCAACTTGTATGACATAGTTGGACAAATATATTCTTTTAATCTTAAATTATCTCATCCCTATAAAGAATAACTAAACAATTACAAAAGATCTTGAACTCCAGAGCAAAAGGAAGATTGGAAAGAACCCCAAACAAGAATTCAATTATCTCAACCTCTATAAAGAATAACTAACGATTATAGAAGATCTTAGGCCCCGTTCGGAACTCCTAGAGCTAACAATTAGGTAGCTAATAATCTATTAGTTGAATTGGGTCAACTAATTATTAGCTAGCTAATTATTAGCTGGAGGTTGTTTGGAACCCATAGCTAATTTTTTGTTACTATAGACAAATGACCGTAGTACCCCTGTGTTTATTTGTGTTAACTGAATTCAATCGAAAGAGGGTAATTCAGTGACTAGGCTATCTTCCATGGCATGGCATTTTTCCACTCAGAAAGCAGCGTGATACCGTGCAGGCGAAGTGAATCGAGCGCGTTTTTTGGTACTCACCTGCGCGGTACGGCTAGGGGCCACTGCTCTGCGCTAGCTACAGGGCTACGGGGCGATAGGTGGTGGTGCAAACACGGATTTTTTTATTAATATACGATTTCTAAACGTTTTTAATATAAACAACACGCAAAATGAAAAAATTTCAAAACTGATCCACCTTCGTATATGTCATGGACAAAATTCAAATTTCGTATGTGTCATGGACAAAATTCAAATTTCGTATGTGTCAAGAACGAAATTCGTTTTAAGTTGGCGCAGGTATATTTTATTGAGTTTTGAACCTTATTTTTGAAATATTTAGAGGTACAATTGCTACAAATTGTTATATCATAAATTATAGTACGAGTTTTGTTGAGTCTAAGAAATAGGTTTTTGATATATTTCATCAATTTAATTGAGAGATATTGATTTTTGAAGTTGGTATTATAATCACATAAACTGAACAATTGTGATCCTATTACACAATTCAATATTCAATTACATTTGATTTCGAATACTACAACAATATGCTTCTTATTGCATAAATAACTTCACAATCTACTCTACATTTTGTATTATGGAAAGTTTTTAAATTCTTACTCTAAAGCTTCATAAAATGAGGTTCAAAACTCAATAAAACAAACCTACGCCAGCTTAAAATGAATTTCATCCTTGACACATACGAAATTTATATATCGTAGATGACACATACGGAATTTGAATTTCGTCCATTACACATACGAATGTGGGTCAGTTTCGAAATTTTTTCATTTTGTGTGTTGTTTATATTAAAAATGTTTAGAAATCGTATATTAGTATAAAAAAGTGTGAGGCATGCACAGGCTAGGGCGGCGGTGCGGCCGCACGGAGGGGAGGCCGCGCGTACGGGACGAAACGAAGGGATTTGTTTCTATAACCGACAGTAGAGGGAGGGAGGAAAGAAATCAAGGATAAAATAGATATTAGACAACAATTAGCTAGGATTAGCTGGATTGAACCAGCTAATGAGATTATTATTAGCTGGGAGTCAGCTAATAATTAGTTGTGCTATTAGCTGGGATGTTTGGAACCTAATAAATAATTTTTAGTAACTAACTATTAGTTTTCGAGGTTCCAAACAGATCCTTAAGCTCCGGGGCAAAAGGAAGATTTGGAAAGAAACAGGACTACGATGCTCCTAATCTGGATACCGCTTTGAAGCAAATAAATGCTTGGAAAACTCGGGAACCATTTCCGAGCAAGCACAGCGCGACCTTCCATGCCATACAATATATCCCTTGGGCAGCCCAGACAGCCAACGCGCGGAATGCGGTCCAACTCCGATTCTCCGCCGCGTTAGCTCGCGGCTCCTCCCACTTCGCCGCCTCACCAACCGAAGAAGCCCCCGGCACCGCCGCACCTGTATATAAGCCAACCCATTTCCCGTTGCTGTCCGGATTTTTTTATTAATATATCTTTCAAAAAAATTAATATAAATATCACACAAAATGACGATTTGGCAAAAATGACCCACCGTCGTATATGCCGCATACGAAATTCACATTTCGTATGAGGCTCATACGAAATGCGTGTTTCGTTTGTGCCACGTCAGTTGGTGTGTGCTACGGTGGAGAAAAAGCTAGCCACGGTGGAAGAAAGGGACACGTAAGAATTTCGTACGTGCCTCATACAAAGTGAACAGTACCTTCGTACGAGGCACGTACGAAATTCATTTGTGCTCAATTTTAGCACTGCATTTGATCCATTTTACACATAAGTTTATCAAAATTTATAGACTGATTTGCTAAAAATTTCTAAAGTACAAAATAGAGCATATATTATGTAGTTTTTAATTCAATGAAGTTCCTATATATTTAGTATGTAGAAACAAGAGTAATTGAATGTGTTATTAAGCAATACGATCATATTTCTGCACGCTTGTAAAATTTATTCAGTTTTGGTTTTTTGTTTAGAAACACTTGGAGTTAGAATTTGTAGAAGCGTTCGTAAAAGTTATTTTAACATAAGTTTCGTTGAGTATAAAAAATAAGTTATCAATATGTTTTATGGGAGTTTAATGGGGGCTACAAATTTTTTAAAATCATATTGCGATAACAGTCGCATTGCTTGGAAAAGTATAGAATCAATTATACTAAAATTAAAAAGCTCGACGGCGGTTACACAAAATGAAATTACATAGTTCCAAAAATATGTGCATGTTGTTTGCCACTCTACTACTACGGTACATGAGGAAAAACATACGTACACATATTTTTGAAAGAAAACATAAAATAGGTAATACAAATGGCGTGAGTACACATCTAATCCTAACACGCCTTAGTTGAATTAAACGCTGATCATAGTTTACCCAAGTTGCTACTAAGTGCAACGGGGGTATTTTCCCTTACGCAAAGCATCCGGACTAACTTCTCTTGTGCAACGAGCTCTCTCGCGCATGCGTTCTCGCTCAGCCTCTTGTGCTTATGCTGCGACGCGTTCCTCCTCTGCAGCTTTGCAATCTGCGAACTATTGTCGAATTTTTTCTTGCCTCTTGCGACGACGCTCCTCCTGTTCAGCTCTATTCCTCTTCTCTTGCTCTATTCTTTCATCCCACTTTATTTCTTCTTTGAACTTCTAATATGCATGTCGAGCCATTCTTTGAACCTCCTCGGCGTCTTCAGCCGATTGTTCCTGGTCGATGTAGTTCCTAAAGTCACAAAGAGGTGGTGGTGACTGCACAAATTTTTGCACAAAAGATTAGATTGTATAGCATTCATAAAAACAGAAATAATGTTGCATATTACCTGTTTTTTACCACCTAGAAGAAATGGGCACGTCCTGTGAGGAGGATCGTACTCGTAGTTGTCGCACATCCAAAGCCGGAAACCATATGAGTAACCAAGTCGAAGATCTCTTACAAACCTACAATCAGTGCCACAGAAACACATTGGAGGTTGTAATCCCTCAAGGATTGTAACCTTTTATCTATTTGTGGGTAGTGAGTTCTCGTACATGGTACTAAAGTATATGGAATGATTGTAGTGAGTGTGTGTTGACGCTGTTAGCGGAGTGAGTGTTATATAGACGAACGGATGATGGTGTATGGACCTAGTGTAGGAGAAATTTCATCTCTGGGATGGATAAGCGTGAACATACATTTCACGTGGTCTGACATGGAGCAGTGCAATTTCGTTTTTCTCTTGTACGAGATTCGCCTGACATGGAGCAGTGCAATTTCGTTTTTCTCTTGTACGAGATTCGCTTGACATGTAGCGGCGCAATTTTGTTTTTCTCTTGTACGAGATTCGCCTGCCATGGATCTGGTCATGTCATGGATAAGTTTCACGTGAGTTTTTTGTCGTATTTTATGTAGATAAGATTCGTCTTACAAGATTCATCTCACAAGTTAGAAAGTAGTATGGCGAGTCGTAAAGTAGGAAGACAATAAAGTAATTTTAACAAACTTTTCATTCGAAACATACTTGTTATACATGAGAACCATACTTCTGATACATATGAAACTACTTCTGATACATGTGAAACATATTTCGCTACTTCGCTACTACTTGTGATGCGGACAGTTGCAAGACATATTATTGCAAATGCCGTTTTCATCCTCATCATTGCAAACACTATTGTTTCACCTCCACGCCTACCTCGACCTCTACTTGTCATTGTTGGCGTGAAGAACACAAGCACGCATGAGTAGTCGTATTTATATAGAGCGATGAGTTCAATGTCGTTCTTCTCTTTATACAAGATTCGCCTGCAATGTTGTTCTTCTCTTGTACGAGATTCGCTTGACATGTATCTATTGATGTCGTGGATAAGATTCGTCTGACACGGTAAAGTGCAATGTCGTTCTTTTCTTGTACGAGATTCGTCTGGCATGTATCTGTTGATGTAGTGGATAAAATTTGCCTAATACGATAAAGTGCATTGTCGTTTATATAAAAAAATGATAGAAGTATGAAAGACATAGTGCATAAAGAAAACATAACATAGTTCTTCTACAATATAACACACACATACATGGGTACACATTACTAACGTCTACCATGCTTGTTGTCGAACCTACGCGCAGCATTCACATGAGCCCGATCGTAAGACACGCATGAAGGAGTTGCCCTCCTCCGTCGCTGCTGAACAGGCGCGGGTGTCTCGAACTGCTGTGAAGGATGAGTTGAAATGGGAGCACCATCCAACTGTGATGCAGGAACTGTATCCTGCTGCGGCATGTCCACCAAGTAGTCATCGATCTAGAAAGGTGAAGCTGGAGGACTGCCGTGGTGCGTCTGCGAGCCAGAGAGCATAGTATCGTAGTATGTTATGCCCTCTCCTGCATTGGCATAACATATATAGTTAGCAAGTTCATTGTGTCCATTATGTATTTAAGTAGCAAAATCGTTGAACGTCATACCTGCGCCCATGTGTGTCACATGTGTGGACGGGTCAGCCAAGTCCGAAGAAGGAACCCAAGAAGGTATATGTGCCGACGGGTCTGGAAAATCCCAATCAGGTACCTGTGTGGACGGGCTTGGGGCCAAACAGCAGGCACCTGTGTGGACGGGCTTGGAGCCCAAGCAGTAAGTACCTGTGTGGACGGGCCTGGAGCCAAAGCAGGCACGTGTGTGGAGGGGCCTGAGACCCAAGCAGGTACCTGTGTGGACGGGCCTGCAACCGAAGTAGGTACCTATGTGGAGGTCCCTGCACAATATATATGAACAAAAATATTAATTTTGTGCAAATATATGAAGTTTACTAATAATTACGTACCTGTTGTGCTGGGATTCCTAACATTCTGTGTGGTCGGAACTGTAGTGTCTTGTGCACATGATTGTGCACAAGAAGCCAACTTCAGACCCTCTTTCGCGCGGCTGTATATCCTCTCCAGCATGTGCACCATCTCTGACGAACTCATCGATATCCCCTGCCTCAATCGTTGTAGTCCAGCTGAGGACTCTGCAAGAACCTAACGGAACCGATTCATCTTCACTGTGAAGTGACGATCGTACAACAATTAATTAGCAATTCTTAATGAAAATAATATATTAAAGCATTGCAAATGTACTTCAAAGAATTCGATCTTACCGCCATTGAAGAAGCTTCATCTCTATGATGCGGATACGTATCTTTCACCAAGGGTACGTGCGTCTGTCACTTGACTGGTGTGTGTGCGAGAACAACTCGTGTCCGAGGAAGGTGCCACTGTAAGTACTCCTCGTAAACGGCCTGTGAGAACGGTCGTGTCTCCTGAACAACCTCGTGTAATACAGCCGTCCACTGTAGGAGCCACGGATGCATGCGCTGCAACCAAAGTCCTGGCGCGGAGGTACCCTTACAACAGTACCCGCAAGAGAAATAAATACATTAATTTTTTAGAATTATTGTTTTCAAGAGATATGAGGGGAATTACTTATGTATGCACTTCAGAAGGCACAAAAGAATGTGGAAGTACTGGATATGCCTGGTGTAGGCCAAACTGACACAACACTCTGTGTGGTGCGTACTCCTCCACGTAGATATCGTACACCAGCGGTTTCCTTGTAAGCCAGTAATCTGAGTCTCTTTAGTAGAGATACGCAAGTCCCCTCGGTGCTCGGCGGTCGTGCTCCTCCATATCATACGGTGTCCAGCGCACATCCTCGTTCGCATCTAACCGATCAAACTCCTTGACGAACCCTTGGTACACCTTGTGTATCTGCTTGTTACTCCACTCACGCTGCGTAAAGACCAAATGATGTCACATTACTATATTATTATGCGTGAACTATGAATGCACTTTAAAAGTACATGTCGGCGCACCCAAAAAGTACCCATCGTAGGGCCGTCATCTGGTGTCTCACCGTACTCATGACCATCGTATGGTGCCAGGTGCACTTGCGGCCGACCTATCATGAACCGCTCGTATAGCCATAGCTACAGAAGTAGAGGACAATCAGCTACTACTGCGTTACCTCGAGCCTTCGTGCAAGCGTCACAAAGTCCTCTGTACGTGGCCGCCAACACAGCCAAACCCCAACTGTACTGAGGCATCTCCTGTGGTGTGGACTCTGCTATCTGTTGAGCAAACAAAATCAGGTGTCTGTCCATGAAGTCACCGTGCGTGTTGGTGAACATTATCGCACCAAACAGCCACAACAAGTATGCCTCCAAGTATCTAGTAACAGTGGCATCATCGTCGGGTGGATGCATAGTATCCACCTACAATTTCAAAACAAAAATCTGTAAGTTTCATTTAAATTACATATAATATTAGAAGGTTCATTTGCATCGAAATAACACTTAAATAGTATGAAACAGTACCTCATAGTACGTCAACCACTTCTTTGTCGGACCATGCTGCTGGTTGTTGTGAAGTGGAGAAACAGGCTGTCGGTATCCTAGAAATCGAACACCCCTTGAGGTTATAAAGATCTCAAAGGAAAATCATCTACTTGGTTTGAAGACCCTCGAAGGCCCACATGTTAGACATAACCGGACCCGCTTCTCCAACATGGTTAATCCCTGGGTCGCCACGTGTACTACCAAACCGGAGCTACCGCCCACAAGGGGGAAGCTCCGGACCATGTACCAAAATGGCACCCTCCGACTTAGCCCCTGACCGAGAGAAGCTCCGGACCTGACACGTGTCGAGTAGTCCCGGAGCTACCTGTTTCCCACAGCAAGCTCCGGAGCTGCCACGTGTCCGATCGTCGGATCTTCAGCTTCTAACCTCCGGAAGACCCCGCAACGGCTCCGGATCTTCAAAGGAGAACCAAGGACTTCAAGACCCGATTAAGTGTCATTAATGCCATATTAATAACACTTAAACGGATGATCTTAACACCAGTAACGGTGCTGTCAAAGCCCGTTACAGGATCATTAAGAGCAATTAAACGTGTATCAATACTAGTAACCGTCGGGGCCACATGTCGGGCCAGGCTAACCTGTAACGGCCTGCCCTTGTACTATAAAAGGACAGGCCGACAATACACATGGAGGGGGGATACACGCGCCTCATACGCTCATCACAAGCTCATACTGCTAATACAACACCAACACACCCGTGGAGTAGGGTATTACGCTCAGGCGGCCCGAACCACGTAAATCCTTGTGTCTTCTGTGTCAATTCTTATTCACCTTCTTGAATCTCTGCGCGCCCATACCGAACATCAAACTCCCCTATCACTTTAGTAGTGTCGGGAGATCTGCCGGTTCCAAACCACCGACAGTTGGCGCGCCAGGTAGGAACTTTCTGCAGTCCATTGTATGCAGATTTGGAGTCCCAAACAAAATCATCACTGATAATGGGACCCAATTCACAAGCTCCGCATTCCAAGGATATTGTGAAGACCTCGGCGTACAAGTTTGCTACGCCTCCGTAGCTCATCCAGCCAGCAATGGCCAAGCCGAGAGAGCAAATGCTGAAATCCTTAAAGGACTTAAAACGCGCACTTATGAGCGCTTGAAAAAACATGGAGCCAACTGGATCGAAGAGCTTCCGCCCACTCTATGGGCCAACAGGACATCTCCAAACCGGTCAACCGGAGAGACACCCTTCTTTCTGGTGTACGAAGCTGAAGCAATCCTTCCTCCGGAAATCACCTTGGGTTCACTCCGGGTCCGGACCTTCGACGAAGCCGCGCAGGACCAGCTCCGGCGTGAAGACCTAGACCTCCTTGAGGAGGGAAGGTGCCAAGCAACTGTTCGGAATGCCCGATATCGTCAAGCTCTATGGTGTTATCACCAGCGGCATGTACACAACTGACAGCTCGAGGAAGGCGATCTGGTGCTACGGAGAATACAATCCAGAGAAGGGTTAAACAAACTCTCCCCCGGCTGGGAGGGGCCCTTCCGAGTGATTAAAGTATCCCGTCCCGGAAGCGTTCGCTTGGCTACCGAGGATGGGACACCTCTTCCAAATCCTTGGAACATCGAGCACCTCCGTAAGTTCTACACTTAATACCACGGAGGTGAGTCTTGAGTAACTTGAGATGTATGTTATAGAGTCATTGTACAGAGTCGGGTAGTTCCTCCGGGAGAGCAGTCGGACCTTTCCCGAAAGGTCCACAAAGCTCATGCAACGCTTGTCACAGTCTCAGGACTAAAAGTGTGGCTAACTACCCTGGGTCAAACGAGAAATGAAACACCCTTAGCCTGGTTCGGTACCCTAAGAGTGTACTTGTTTCCCCTATACCCCGGACCTATAATGAAAGACATCTTCATGTGAAATAGACTCCACGTGCATTTATTTTGTGCAGGCTCAACATTTTTATTTTTCTCTTTCTTGTCTATAACAAAGACGTGCAATTCTTAAGAAATTTTAGTTCGACTGGTTTATATACGATTCGAGTTGTATTGTCAATTCTTTTGAATTCAAATATTGTTCATGGTCAACTCGCCTGAAAGCCGCCAAGCCAACCTAGGGCTGGAGTGTGCTATCGACTTAGCCTGGTCAAGCACCCTAAGTACGCCACTCTACCCACACCCTGCCAGGCCGAAGTAAGGCAGGTCCGTGTACAGTTGGATCTAAAAGAAAAGACAACACATTCGGTTGTATTTAGAATCGCGTTTGACTTAAAATCTTCTTGAGAGTCATAAGCCGCGGCAAAGTTATAGACAAGAAACAAATTTTACTATTTTTCTTGGCTTGAGTGTGCAGGAAAAATAAAATCTACGTTGATGGAGAAAAGCCGGAGCTAACTAAGCTCCGACTCCCCTAAGGGGGCCAGCCGTCGACGCCGAATAAAAGATGGTGACAAGACCTCGCAAATGGAGTCTGCTGCCAACAAACTGAGTGTTGGCAAAGGTCAGTGCCGGAGCTACTAAGCTCCGACACCCCGGAGGGTTAGCTATTGATGCTCTACGCGTTGATAGAGACTATTGCCGAAGCTACTAAGCTCCAGCGATAGACAATGTCGGAGCTTCTAAGCTCCGACAACCTCAGGGGATCTTCACTATCGAAGACTTCGAACCTAAATTCTACAAGTTCGGAGCAAAAGAGTCTTCAACAATGCACAATATCCTCTTGGTACATGTTCACAATCAAATTGTGTACATCTACCAGGGGGGCAAGTCAAGATAAAAGTGTTGAAGACAAAAAAGTGAAATTCACAAAATTTGGGGATTTCATTTATCTGGAGACAAGAGATTACATCTGGAGACAAGGGATTACAAAATTGAGGAAGAAGAAGAGAAAATACAAGTGAGAATTACAGAGATGGTCCTAGACCCTATGGAAGAATCGGGCGACCTTCTGGGCGACCTCTGATACGCTGGCTCGGGTAGCTTCGCCTTCTCCTTCGACGGGGCCTTCAAGCACCGGGTCCAGAGGAAATTGGGAGTTCTGGCTGGTGTAGCACGTCAGCACATACTCTGCGACGTTCTTCGCCAGGGATTGCCCCTCAACCTCCAGTTGGTCCGCGATGACATCGCCCACCTTGGAGAGCTTGCTACCTGCTGCGCTCAACGCCTGCAGCGCTAGGTCCGGCTCCGGCTCCGGATCATCCGGGCGCACGGGGCTGAAACCCATCGGTGTCAGGGCATCATTGGCCTTGCTCAAGAACTCCCAAATCTGTAGGGAGTCATCAACCCTCAAGCCCTTCATCTCTTCCAGGGATCTTCTGGCCGCCACCAGTTCAGAATTCTCACGGGCAAGGCGCTCAACTTCTTTGGCGTTTTGCTGAATCTTTTCAGCAACCCGCCTTTCGAGTTTTCCGAGCTCCTCCTCCCGGAGGTGGATCTTGTTCCGGCGGTCAACCAGGTCCTTCTCCCTACCCTTCACTTTCTTCTCCCGGGCAGCAAGGGCACACTCTTGTTCGTAGAGTTCCTGCCCTCGCACCCAGGTCTTCTCCTCTTCCTCTTGACAGCGCTCTTCCAATTTCTTGGCGCGCTCCTCGAGGCCCTTGTCGGCCAGATCTACTTTCTCGGCGAGCTCCTCTTCCCTCCTCAGGACGTCATCCCGCAGCTCTAGGAGTTTCTGCTCTTCATCCTCGAGTCGTCTCTCCCTCTCTTCAAGTGCCTCTCGGCGCTTGATGAGTGCGGTGTTAATGGCCTCAAGCTGTTCATGGCGTGCATCGGGCCCGTTATTGGCAACTTTGGCCTGATCGTAGATCTTTCGGGATTGAGCGTCGAGGGCATGAGTCATACTCTCCCTGTCATCCAGTAACTTGCCCAAGTACTCCAGGCGGATCTTCTCCCGTTTGATCCACTCCTTGTCATCCGCTAGCCTCAACTGCGCCAGCTTGGTCTCGAAGTAGAGCCGGTTACGCCACCGCAAGGGTTTGGCGCTCCTCTTCAAGAGCCTTGCTGTCATGGAAGAAGGCCAGTTGGACTTGACGCAGACTGGAACATGCGTTGTCAATGGACAGCGACAACGGGATTGGTTCCGGACCTGCTGGGGTCTCCTCCGCTGGTTCCAGCGGGTCTTCAGATACAAAAATTGGGTCCCACTCCACAAGAGTGGACCCCTGAGTTTCCAAGGCACTAGGGCCGTCCTCCAGGATGGCCTCAGTCGCCATTGAAGAAGGCCCCGCCGCCAAATCTTCATTCACCCCCTCAGGCTGGGGGCCAGCGACTTCGCTGGGGCACTCCGGCTCGGCCGCAGGTACCTCCGACGTCGTCGCTTCCAGAGCAGGAGCTGCTACAGGCTCCGGTCTAGACACCTCTTCCACAGAGGCTCAACCTCCGTCACCTCTTCAACCACCGGCTCAGGAGCCGGGAGATCTTAAACGTCGCTCGGTCCTGTGGCCGGAGCTCCAACAATGACCGGCTCAACGGCCGGTGCTTCCGTTGAAGATCTCCCGGCTCCTGAGCCGGTGGTTGAAGAGGTGATGGAGCTTGAGCCTCCATCAGAAGAGGTGTCTAGACCGGAGCCTGTAGCGGCTCCTGCTCCGGAAGAGACGACGTCGGAGGTACCTGCGGCCGAGCCGGAGTGCCCCAGCGAAGTCGCTGGCCCCCAGCCTGAGGGGGTGAACGAAGATTTGGCGGCGAGGCCTTCTTCGATGGCGACTGAGGCCGTCCCGGAGGACGGCCCTAGTGCCTTGGAAACTTAGGGGTCCACTCTTGTGTAGTGGGACCCAATTTTTGTATTTGAAGACCCGCTGGAACCAGCGGAGGAGACCCCAGCAGGTCCGGAAGCAATCTCGTTGTCGCTGTCCATTCACAACGCATGTTCCAGTCTGCGTCAAGTCCAACTGGCCTTCTTCCACGACAGCAAGGCTCTTGAAGAGGAGCGCCAAACCCTTAGGCGGTGGCGTAACCGGCTCTACTTCGAGACCAAGCTGGCGCAGTCGAGGCTAGCGGATGACAAGGAGTGGATCAAACGGGAGAAGATCCGCCTGGAGTACTGGGGCAAGTTACTGGATGACAGGGAGAGTATGACTCATGCCCTCCACGCTCAATCCTAGGAGATCTACGATCAGGCCAAAGCTGCCAATAACGGGGCCGATGCACGCCACGAACAGCTTGAGGCCATTAACACCGCACTCATCAAGCGCCGAGAGGAACTTGAAGAGAGGGAGAGACGGCTCGAGGATGAAGAGCAAAAACTCCTAGAGCTGCGAGATGACGTCCTGAGGAGGGAAGAGGAGCTCGCTGAGAAAGTAGCTCTGGCTGACAAGGGCCTCGAGGAGCGCGCCAAGAAATTGGAAGAGCGCTGTCAAGAGGAAGAGGAGAAGACCTGGGTGCGAGGGCAGGAACTCTACGAACAAGAGTGTGCCCTTGCTGCCCGGGAGAAGAAAGTGAAGGGTAGGGAGAAGGACTTGGTTGACCGCCGGAACAAGATCCACCTCCGGGAGGAGGAGCTCGGGAAACTTGAAAGGCGGGTTGCTGAAAAGATTCAGCAAAACGCCAAAGAAGTTGAGCGCCTTGCCCGTGAGAATTCTGAACTGGTGGCGGCCAGAACATCCCTGGAAGAGATGAAGGGCTTGAGGGCTAAGGACTCCCTACAGATTTGGGAGTTCTTGAGCAAGGCCAATGATGCCCTAACACCGATGGGTTTCAGCCCCGTGTGCCCGGATGATCCGGAGCCGGAGCCGGACCTAGCGCTGCAGGCGTTGAGCGCAGCAGGTAGCAAGCTCTCCAAGGTGGGCGATGTCATCGCGGACCAACTGGAGGTTGAGGGGCAATCCCTGGCGAAGAACGTCGCAGAGTATGTGCTGACGTGCTACACCAGCCGGAACTCCCTATTTCCTCTGGACCCGGTGCTTGAAGGCCCCGTCGAAGGAGAAGGCGAAGCTACCCGAGCCAGCGTATCAGAGGTCGCCCAAAAGGTCGCCCAATTCTTCCACAGGGTCTAGGACCATCTCTGTAATTCTCACTTGTATTTTCTCTTCTTCTTCCTCAATTTTGTAATCCCTTGTCTCCAAATGTAATCTCTTGTCTCCAGATAAATGAAATCCCCAAATTTTGCGAATTTCACTTTTTTGTCTTCAACACTTTTATCTTCACTTGGCCCCCTGGTAGATGTACACAATTTGATTGTGAACATGTACCAAGAGGATATTGTGCATTGTTGAAGACTCTTTTGCTCCAAACTTGTAGAATTTAGGTTCGAAGTCTTCGATAGTGAAGGCCCCCTGAGGTTGTTGGAGCTTAGAAGCTTCGACATTGTCTATTGCTGGAGCTTAGTAGCTTCGGCAATAGTCTCTATCAACGCGTAGAGCATCGATAGCTAACCCTCCGGGGTGTTGGAGCTTAGTAGCTCCGGCACTGACCTTTGCCAACACTCAGTTTGTTGGCAGCAGACTCCATTTGCGAGGTCTTGTCACCATCTTTTATTCAGCGTCGACGGCTGGCCCCCTTAGGGGAGTCGGAGCTTAGTTAGCTCCGACTTTTCTCCATCAACGTAGATTTTATTTTTCCTGCACACTTAAGCCAAGAAAAATAGTAAAATTTGTTTCTTGTCTATAACTTTGCCGCGGCTTATGACTCTCAAGAAGATTTTAAGTCAAACGCGATTCTAAATACAACCGAATGTGTTGTCTTTTCTTGTAGATCCAACTGTACACGGACCTGCCTTACTTCGGCCTGACGGGGTGTAGGTAGAGTGGCGTACTTAGGGTGCTTGACCAGGCTAAGTCGATAGCACACTCCAGCCCTAGGTTGGCTTGGCGGCTTTCAGGCGAGTTGGCCATGAACAATATTTGAATTCAAAAGAATTGACAATACAACTCGAATCGTATATAAACCGGTCGAACTAAAATTTCTTAAGAATTGCACGTCTTTGTTATAGACAAGAAAGAGAAAAATAAAAATGTTGAGCCTGTACAAAATAAACGCACGTGGAGTCTATTTCACATGAAGATGTCTTTCATTGTAGGTCCGGGGTACAGGGGAAACAAGTACACTCTTAGGGTACAGAACCAGGCTAAGGGTGTTTCATTTCTCGTTTGACCCAGGGTAGTTAGCCACACTTTTAGTCCTGAGACTGTGACAAGCGTTGCATGAGCTTTGTGGACCTTTCGAGAAAGGTCCGGCTGCTCTCCCGGAGGAACTACCCGACTCTGTACAATGACTCTATAACATACATCTCAAGTTACTCAAGACTCACCTCCGTGGTATTAAGTGTAGAACTTACGGAGGTGCTCGATGTTCCAAGGATTTGGGAGGGGTGTCCCATCCTCGGTAGCCAAGCGAACGCTTCCAGGACGGGATACTTTAATCACTCGGAAGGGCCCCTCCCAGCCGGGGGAGAGTTTGTTTAAACCTTCTCTGGATTGTATTCTCCGTAGCACCAGATCGCCTTCCTCGAGCTGTCGGTTGTGTACATGCCGCTGGTGATAACGCCGTAGGGCTTGACGATATCGGGCATTCCGAACAGCTGCTTGACACCTTCCCTCCTCAAGGAGGTCTAGGTCTTCACGCCCGAGCTGGTCCTGCGCGGCTTCGTCGAAGGTCCGGACCCGGAGTGAACCCAAGGTGATTTCCGGAGGAAGGATTGCTTCAGCTCCGTACACCAGAAAGAAGGGTGTCTCTCCGGTTGACCGGTTTGGAGATGTCCTGTTGGCCCATAGAGTGGGCGGAAGCTCTTCGATCCAGTTGGATCCATGTTTTTTCAAGCGCTCATAAGTGCGTGTTTTAAGTCCTTTAAGGATTTCAGCGTTTGCTCTCTCGGCTTGGCCATTGCTGGCTGGATGAGCTACGGAGGCGTAGCAAACTTGTATGCCGAGGTCTTTGCAATATCCTTGGAATGCGGAGCTTGTGAATTGGGTCCCATTATCAGTGATGATTTTGTTTGGGACTCCAAATCTGCATACAATGGACTGCAGAAAGTTGATAGCAGATTGCTTGTTGATTGTCACAACTGGAGTTGCTTCCGGCCACTTGGTGAACTTGTCAATGGCGACGTACAGTAACTTGTAACCTCCGACGGCTCTTGGGAAAGGTCCCAAGATGTCCATCCCCCACACAGCGAAGGGCCATGTAGGAGGTATCATTTGTAAGGGTTGAGCCGGAGTGTGAATTTGCTTTGCATGAAATTGACATGCTTTGCATTTTTTCACCAGCTCAGTTGCATCCTGGAGTGCTGTAGGCCAGTAGAAGCCATGCCGAAAGGATTTACCAACCAGCGTGCGGGAAGACGTGTGGTTCCCACACTCACCTCCATGGATTTCTGCGAGGAGCTCGCAACCTTCTTCCCTTGTGATGCACCGCATTAGGATGTCGTTGGCACCGCACCGGTAGAGATCCCTTCTACCAACGTGTATCTTTTAGCCAATCTGACTATACGCTCAGCGGATACATCATCATCAGGAAGGATGTTGTCTTTCAAGTAGTTCTGGATCTCCGAGATCCATGCATCGGAACTAACTTGAGCATTTGAGTCTTGCGTGATGGGTTGCTCGGAGCTTCCGGCAGCATCTACGACCCTTGATGGCTGCCGTGGTAACAGGGCCATCGGGACCGTCAGCTTCGGGATGCTGATCTCGCCCCCTTCACTCAGTTCGGCAGGCTGAGCTGTGGGTTTCGACAATCTCCGGACAAAAGTTCCATCAGGAGCTGGAGCTCCGGTTGACGCTTTCGTCGAGAGTTCGTCGGCTTCAACGTTGTGGGCACGCTGAACATGGTGGAGATCTAGGACTTCAAAGTCCTTCTGAAGCCTCTGGACTTCAAGGAGGTAAGCAGCTAGCTGGAGATTATTGCAGGAGCATTCACCCTTCACCTGCTTAATGATAAGCTGTGAATCTCCCTTGACCAGCAATTGCTTGACACCATATGATAGTGCCACCTTTAGTCCATAGATGAGTGCTTCATACTCTGCCATGTTGTTGGTTGCCTTGAAGTCAAGGTGTACCATGTATTTCACCTTCTCCCCGGTCGGTGCAAGGAGAAGGATTCCAGCTCCGGCCCCCTGCTTCTGCATGGAGCCGTCGAAGTAGAGAGTCCAGTGAGGCCTGGTGAAGGTTGGAGCTTGATGCTCCGTCTTCTGCTCACTGGGGCCCCCAGGGTTTGATGGAGAGGGAGTCCATTCTGCCACAAAATCTGCCAATGCTTGACTCTTGACTGCTTGCCTTGAAATAAATTCAAGATCAAATTCAGCCAATTCCGCTGCCCATTTTGCAATATTCCTAGTTGAATTGGGATTATGCAAAATTGCTCGAAGTGGGTAAGAGGTCACCACTGAGACTTTGTGAGATTGGAAGTAATGGCGAAGCTTCCTGGAGGCAATAAGAACTGCATAGAGCAGCTTATGCACCTCTAGGTATCGAGTCTTGGCATCATGTAGTACTTCACTAATGAAGTACACTGGGCGCTGAATGGTCCGGACCCTCTTGGAGGGGTCCGAAGCTTCCTCTTCACTGACCCGGATCCTCTCGAAGGAATCCGGATTTTCTTCAGAGACCTCCGGGTTCTGATTTGAGGAACCCGGAGCTTCTTCAGAAGGGACCTGGACCCTCCTGGAGGGGTCTGGGTCTCCTGAAGTTACTTCTTGTGGATTTGAATCTGGGAGCTGGGACCCAGACTCACTTTCAGGAACCTCCGGACCCTCTTGGAGGGGTCTGGATTCCTGAGTATGGGGTAGTTCTGGTCTCTCCGCAACCAGAACCATACTGACGACTTCGTCAGTAGCTGAAATATAAAGCAATAAAGGCTCACCAGGGTTCAGAGCTACCAGAATTGGTAGGGTGGTGAGGAACTGTTTCAGCTCCTGGAATGCCTTTTCTGCTTCTTCGGACCATTGGAATGGTCCGGACTTCCTCAATAACTTAAAGAAGGGGAGTGCCCGTTCCGCCAGTCTTGAGATGAACCGGCTGAGGGCTGCTAGACATCCAGTTAATTTTTGGACGTCCTTGATGCGGGTTGGTGGCCGCATGTCTTCAATGGCCTTAATCTTTGCCGGATTAGCTTCTATGCCCCGGTGACTTACCAGGAAACCAAGAAGTTTTCCGGAGCTAACCCCGAAGACACACTTGTCTGGGTTTAGCTTTGTGCGGGTGGCCCGCAGCTTGTCGAAGACAGCCTGCAAGGTGTCAAGGAGTGACTCCTTGTTCCTAACCTTGACCACGATGTCATCGACGTACACTTCCACTATGTCTCTAATAAGTTCTTCAAAAGTTTTGTACATACCTTGTACAAAAGTTGAAGTTGCGTTCTTGAGACCAAAGGGCATGGCTGTGTAACAATACAATCCATCTACTGTGATGAATGAAGTATGCTCTTCATCTTCCCTAGACATCCTGATTTGATGATATCCAGAATATGCATCTAGGAAACACAGTAATTCACACCCGGAGGTGGAATCCACTATCTGATCTATTCTAGGTAGTGGGAATGGATCTTTTGGACATGCCTTATTTAGTGTGGTGTAGTCGATGCACATCTGAAGCTTCCCGCCGGCCTTGGACACAACGACTGGGTTTGCCAGCCATTTTGGATGGAAGACTTCTCGGATGAATCCGGCTTCGAGCAACTTCTTTACTTCTTGTTGGATGAAGTTCTGTCGCACTACGGATTGCTTCCGAGGCTTCTGATGCACAGGCCGAGCATCGGGGTAGATCTTCAGATTGTGCTCAATCACTTCCCTGGGGATCCCAAGCATTTGTGACGGTTGCCAAGCAAACACATCGACGTTAGCCCGGAGGAAAGTGATGAGCGCGAGTTCCTATTTGTCGTTCAATCCTCCCGATATACGGGTGGTTTGAGCGGCATCGGAACCAATTTGGACGACTTTGACGGGAATGTCGGTGTCACCTCTTGGCTGCACTCGAGGTGCAGAAGTCGAGCCTCGTTGGCGAATGCTCGGGGGTTTTGGAGCTTGCTCCTGCCTGGATTCCTCCTCTTGTGCCGTGGTGAGCGCATGGAGTTCTTCCAATGCAGTTACTCCGGCAGTGCGATCTCCGCGGATCCGGAGAACGCCTACTGGCGTTGGCATCTTCAACACCAGATAGCCATAATGAGCAGCCGCCATGAATTTGTACAGGGCAGGTCTACCCAAGATGGCATTGAAGGGTAAGTTGATCTGAGCGACATCGAAGACCAACTTCTCGGTGCGGTACTTCTCCCGTGTCCCGAAGGTAACAGGGAGAGTAATAGCTCCGAGTGGGGTGATGGCCCCCGGACCTACTCCGGAGAAAGTTCGAGAGGGGTGGAGATCCGAAGGTCGGAGCTGAAGCTTAGTGAAAGCTTCGAAGCTGATGTGGTTAAGCCCCGAACCTCCGTCTACCATGACGTGGTGGAGCTGGATGTTGTTGATGGTAGGAGATACCATCAAGGGTAACTGTCCTGCTCCAACCATGCTCCGGGGACAATCCGAAGCATCAAAAGTGATGGATGTGTCCATCCACTTTCGGTGAGGTTCCGGCCTGACTGTAGGAGCTACAGCGGCCATATCCCGACGCATAGTCTTGATGACGCGACAGGAGGTGATATCCCATGATCCACCGAAAATGGTGTTCATGGTCTTCCGACGCTCGTTGTCAGAGACGTCAGAATCATCATCGACTGAGGTGTAGACGGCCTTCAGGACCTTTTTGGGATCCTGAAACCCTAACTCCTCTTTAGTCGGAGCTTCGTTGACCTTTTTCTTTCCTTCCCTCTGTCGGAAAGGAGATTCTTCCCGGCGCTTGTTGTAGCGCTCGGCAAGGTTTTGGACCTCCCGGCAGTCTTCCAAACTGTGGTTGCCCGTCTTGTGAATGGGACACCACACTTTGGGTTTGCCACCGTCTTTAGAAGACGGTCGAGGTCGCTTCTCGAGGCGTGGCCCCCGGCCACCCGGAGCTGCAGCAGCTGCAACGTTGGATGTGCCGGCCGACGGCTTCTTCTTGCCGTTGGTCTTCTTTTTCTTCTTGCCACTCCCGGAGGTAGCGGCTTCTTATTTGGAGGGTTTCTTGTGACCCTCTGAGGTTGTTTTGGAGTGCATCTCACGGCCCTCCGCAGCTCGGGCACATTTGTCAGCCAAGTTGAAGAGTTCCGTGACACTGGTGATCTCCTTCATCGCCAGTTTCTCCAACATCTTCTTGTCCCGTACGCCCTGTCTGAATGCCACAATGACAGAGGCGCTAGAGATAGAAGGGATAGTGTTTCGTACCTGAGAGAACCTCTGGATGAATGACCACAAGGATTCTCCCCCTTTTTGCATGACCGCAAAAAGATCCAGTTCAGTGCCTGGCCGGGTGTATGAACTCCCGAAGTTGGCAGTGAACTGATGGCACAGCTCCTCCCAACTGTTGATAGAGTTGGGTGGAAGGCTCATAAACGAGGACCTGGCAGTCCCAGTTAAGGCCACTGGAAAGTAATTGGCCATCACGGCCTCGTTTCCTCCGGCTGCTAAGATTGCAGTGTAGTATATCTGAAGAAATTCGGCGGGATTGACAGTCCCGTCGAATTTTTCCGGCAGGTGAGGCCGGAACTTCTGTGGCCATCTAACCATGCACAGATGCATGGCCAAGGCTGAACAGCCTCCTCCTACTCCTTCAGGAGTAGAAAGGTCCTAAGCTTCCCGTCTTTCACGGGCACGCTCAATTTGGACTGCGCCGTCCTGCTGGCGGTATCGGCGATCAAGCTCCGCCCGGAGGTCATGAGTCGAAAGCCTGGATATCGTGTGAGTGCGTCGAGCCCCGGAGGGCAATGACGTCACTTGTTGTGACGCAACACGTCTCCTGCTATTGGAGACATGCGGACCAAGTCTTCTAGAAAAAGTCCGCCGCTGCGATGGGGCTCTTCCTGAAGGAGGAGGGCCCTGGTTGCTGAGGCGTTCGGCTGCTGCTGCAACCAAATGCTTCACATCGGCCCTCCACTGCTCCAGTGCATCCCGGGATGCATCCGGAGGTGGTGGGCGTTGGAGAAGAGCACGCGCTGCATGGAGCGCGTGTTCAGGGTTGTCATGATTTGTCGACACAGTAATTGACGCCGGTGCACCATCACGCCGCCCAGCACGATTTGCTGGAGGAGACGGTGGTGGTGGGAGTGTGACTCCTACTGGTGCTGAGGCTCCTGCTGGTGGCTGCCTATTGGAGGGATTGCCTCCAGCAGCCTGAGCAGCAGGTTGGCCGTTGGATGATCCAGCAGCAGAATTCACCATTCTCAAAATCTCAGGCGCCCCCCTACCTGGCGCGCCAACTGTCGGTGGTTTGGAACCGGCAGATCTCCCTACACTACTAGAGTGATAGGGGAGTTTGATGTTCGGTATGGGCGCGCGGAGATTCAAGAAGGTGAATAAGAATTGACACAGAAGACACAAGGATTTACGTGGTTTGGGCCGCCTGAGCGTAATACCCTACTCCACGGGTGTGTTGGTGTTGTATTAGCAGTATGAGCTTGTGATGAGTGTATGAGGCGCGTGTATCCCCCCTCCATGTGTATCGTCGGCCTGTCCTTTTATAGTACAAGGGCAGACCGTTACAGG
Source organism: Tuctoria greenei (assembly GCA_036927565.1). Taxonomy (NCBI): domain Eukaryota; kingdom Viridiplantae; phylum Streptophyta; class Magnoliopsida; order Poales; family Poaceae; genus Tuctoria; species Tuctoria greenei. Next base: position 200,494,950 of record JAYESD010000006.1, read on the forward strand.
TTAGCCTGGCCCGACATGTGGCCCCGGCGGTTACTAGTATTGATACACGTTTAATTGCTCTTAATGATCCTGTAACGGGCTTTGACAGCACCGTTACTGGTGTTAAGATCGTCCGTTTAAGTGTCATTAATTTGGCATTAATGACACTTAATCGGGTCTTGAAGTCCTTGGTTCTCCTTTGAAGATCCGGAGCCGTTGCGGGGTCTTCCGGAGGTTAGAAGCTGAAGATCCGATGATCGGACACGTGGCAGCTCCGAAGCTTGCTGTAGGAAACAGGTAGCTCCGGGACTACCCGACACGTGTCAGGTCCGGAGCTTCTCTCGATCAGGGGCTAAGTCCGGGGGTGCCATTTCGGTACATGGTGCGGAGCTTCCCCCTTGTGGGCGTTAGCTCCGGTTTGGTAGTACACGTGGCGACCCAGGGATTAACCATGTTGGAGAAGCGGGTCCGGTTATGTCTGACATGTGGGCCTTCGAGGGTCTTCAAACCAAGTAGATGATTTTCCTTTGAGATCTTTATAACCTCAAGGGGTGTTCGGTTTCTAGGATACTATCTCAGTTTCCAGCTCGCATGTCGGGGCTTCAGTCACCTCCGGCTCAACCGCCGGGGCTTCAACAATTTCCGGCTCAGAGGCCAGGATTACTACTTCCTCCGGCTCAACAGCCGGAACTTCCATCATTGCAGCACCAGGACCCGGAGCTTCAACCTCCGAGACAGGTGCCGCTGGCGCATCTTCACTCCCGTGGTCCGGCGCTACCACGGGAACTTCTGGGGATGAGTCGAGGTCCATGGCCACGACAGCCGGCGCCGGAGCTGTCGCAGCTTCAACCACCACTTGGAGCGGCACCGGGACAGGAGTAGAAGCTCCCACCCTCACGGCCTCCGACGCTGTGGCCGAGGGTGGAGCCTCACTCCCCTTCTTGGGGACGCTGCAGACGATGGACGAAGAAAATTAACAAACAGTTGCTACAATTAAAATAATTATACAAGGTAGAGATTAAAAATTACCTTGGGAGGCTTCCGCACCAGCTTGCGCGGAACCTTTTTCCCGGGCGTTCTGGGCTGGCCATAGTCGGCATAGAAGCTCCGGAAGGCCCCTCGGAACTTGTCGCGGCCGCGGGCGTTTTCCGAGTCGAGGCTCTCCTCGATCGGAAAGAACCCCCGGACCTGGAGGCCTCCACTGGCCCAGGTGCTGGAGTCGCGCGCCCGGAGCTAACACCCCGGGAGGATCCCACCGCGGGAACAGACGCGCTCCGAGAGGACCCCACTGCAGGAACGGTCTCGTTCCGGGAAGACCCCATTACGGGGACAACCGCCGCGGTTGCAGAAGACCTTCCCCTCCGGGGAGAAGGAGCTGAGGCGGAAGTAGCGGGCCTGACGGATCTTCCGTCGGCATGCTGCAGCTTCCTCTTCCGGCTCTCGGGTTCGTTCGCCAGCTCCTTGCCTTTGCCGACGACCTTGACCCTCGGCTTTGGGGCAGGAACAGAGCCATCTTCGGGCATTCCGGGGATCGCCACCCGGGTGGTTGATCTTCTCTCGACGACACCGAGGTCGTCAAGTACGGGCATCTTTCGTCGGAGCTCCCTGCTGAACTCCACTTCCACGTTCAGAGGGAGGAAGGCCGACGGGGGAGTCAAGTCATCACCATCGACGTCGATGCCGTGCTGGAATTTCTTGAGGTGGAACTCCAAGGTTTTCCCCAACATGTTGGACTTCAACCCGGTCTCAACCCGGTCTTCGTCCATCACGCTATTGAGAGCCCAAGCGAGTTTCTCCCTCCTCTTCAGCGGCGCCCACCTGTTGACCAGGAAATTGCAAAATACCGCCTGAGGAGTCAATCCTCCTTCCACGCATTGGCGGATCCTGGTCAAAGCAGGATGGAAAGCTTCCGCCAGCACCGGAGCTTCACTCCAGATCGTCGTGTTGATGTCGGGCAGACTATCGGGCAGCTCCAGCCTCTTGTGCTCCTCCACCCTGACGACTATCTAGTCTTTCTTCCAGTCATCCCACTTCCCAGAAGGAAACGACCGGAGGTACTTGAATGGGCACTTCTTGCGCTTCACGAAGTAGTAGAAGCCAAGGTACTCATTGCTTCGGCCGGTGGTGTGGACGGTGAAGAAGGTCCGGAAGAGTTCGATGTAGGGGGGATGTCCACCCACATCTCACAGAAGTGGACGAAGATAGACACGAGGAGAATGGAGTGAGGGCCAAGGTGATATAACTGCAGACCATAGAAGTCTAGCAGCATCAAGAAAAATGAAGAAAAAGGCGGGATCAATCCCACCATGGCGTACGAGGAAAAGTACACCATTTCGCCGGCGTGCTCCTTCTCGAAGGGGAGCTCTCCGTCGGCACAGACTGAGTGGTTGAAGAAGTCCGAGGACCACCCCATGAGGGCCCGGACCTTCTTCAAATCGCCGTAAGTCTTCAAGCGACTCGCGGAGACCCAACTCCATCGCGGCACGGCTAGGCAAGAGAAGAAGAGCGAAGCACGAGTTGGGAGTTTGAGCGCAAGATCAGATGAGAGGCGTAAATAACTCCCGACGGTGTGCGCTTTCCTTCTTAAGTAAGCCCTCGCAACGCTTGGATGGAAACCGCAAGGAAGTCGAAGATACCATTCAAAAATTCCACCCAGCCGATGACATGAGGGCCCGGGACCACCCCGACGATCAAGTCGAGGCTCTTACCCAGGCGAACAGTTGTCATCACGAGGCTGGAAACCCAAAGTCGGCGTCCTGACAAGGCGCGCGGAACCGATACGGTTTTCGTATCGAGAACCGGCGACCTTCAATTGCGTGAGATCCGCACGCCAAAGATCTCATTTGCCGCATGCGGGATACGCCACGCGACGAGGATTTAATTCCAAGTCCTTGCCAACGACACCCTCAAAGACCCTTGAAGACTCAGTTCAAAGGTCGCGAGGATGGACCCACCTCCGGCGGAAAGACTTCCCCGGAGGTAGGTCCAGGGGGCCACTGTCGGTATCCTAGAAACCGAACACCCCTTGAGGTTATAAAGATCTCAAAGGAAAATCATCTACTTGGTTTGAAGACCCTCGAAGGCCCACATGTCAGACATAACCGGACCTGCTTCTCCAACATGGTTAATCCCTGAGTCGCCACGTGTACTACCAAACCGGAGCTACCGCCCACAAGGGGGAAGCTCCGGACCATGTACCGAAATGGCACCCCCGAACTTAGCCCCTGACCGAGAGAAGCTCCGGACCTGACACGTGTCGGGTAGTCCCGGAGCTACCTGTTTCTCACAGCAAGCTCCGGAGCTGCCACGTGTTCGATCGTCGGATCTTCAGCTTCTAACCTCCAGAAGACCCCGCAATGGCTCCGTATCTTCAAAGGAGAACCAAGGACTTCAAGACCCGATTAAGTGTCATTAATGCCATATTAATGACACTTAAACGGACGATCTTAACACCAGTAACGGTGCTGTCAAAGCCCGTTACAAGATCATTAAGAGCAATCAAACGTGTATCAATACTAGTAACCGCCAGGGCCATATGTCAGGCCAGGCTAACCTGTAACGGCCTGCCCTTGTACTATAAAAGGACAGGCCGACGATACACATGGAGGGGGGATACACGCGCCTCATACGCTCATCACAAGCTCATACTGCTAATACAACACCAACACACCCGTGGAGTAGGGTATTACGCTCAGGCGGCCCAAACCACATAAATCATTGTGTCTTCTGTGTTAATTCTTATTCACCTTCTTGAATCTCCGCGCGCCCATACCGAACATCAAACTCCCCTATCACTTTAGTAGTGTAGGGAGATCTGCCGGTTCCAAATCACCAACACAGGCTCAACCGCAGTATGTCGTACCACGTCCTGAAACCGCGCGGACATCTCTACATGCCGGGTGGGTGAGTCCTCAGGGGAGCAAACAACGACACCTGCGATAGGAAGACCTAACAAGAAAGACACGTCCTCCAGCGTGACAGTCATCTCCCCACATGACAAGTGAAACGTGTGGGTCTCTGGCCTCCAACGATCTGTCAAAGCTGACAGCAAGGCTCTGTCGAGGCTGAAACGGTACTTTCGGTCATCATGATCAAACGACATCTCCTCAAGCAGTCTACATATTGGAAGCAGCCCAGCTACACTCAGCGTGTTTCATACCAATCAATAAATTAATATCTACAGAATGATAAAATAATTTTTATTATCATATTAACAGAATCACGTACCTGGGAATCCATCTATCATCTAACTTCCAAAACTTGGAAGGCAGCTGAGGACAAAGAACGGGCAGATCCTCACCTCGTCAAAGTCGAAAACCTCGGTGCGTTATATCAATCCGAAATTGAAGTAACTCAGGACATTGTCCTTGTTCTGCAGCAATACCTACATATGACAAGGAAAACATTAATAGGACAAAAAACTTAAAAAACATATTCAAATGAACAACTGGACAACGTATTCAAATAAAAAACATGAACAACATACTCATAACAGTACATATGTCAATATTCGATACAACACACTTCACTTAACGTACACGTACAAATTCAAAGTACATAATAATAAGATATTACATAGTGTAGCACATCTAAGTATAACGATGCACATCAAATAGCATTGTTATCCCTAAACATAGTTGTGCGGCGTGCACGAGGACGCCGTCCGTCCTTAAGATTCCCAGAAGGTCCAACTTCAGCCACATTTGCCTCATTGTTTGAAATGCAATTTTTGTAAGTATGACCCGTTTGGTTGCACTTGCTGCATGTTCCTTGAAATCTGCCAATTTCGGACTCATCCATATCATTTCTGATACGTCGAGTCTTGCGACAACCTCTTTTCCGTTTCAACCGCATAGTATCAGGTCCTCGCAAAGCAAATGGTCCTAGATCCGTGGTAAATGTGCCTTTAGTAGTAAACTCATATATCTCTTCATTCCAAGTACTCACAAGATCCTCTTTTTGGAAGTAGTAGGATATGTAATTACTTGGTGTTAATTTGGTAAATGAGCAAGCTGTAATAACATGAGAACAAGGCCTATGAAAGAGTTGTGGCTTCATACATGTGCACGTGCAATCATCCTGGCAAAGAATGCACTGCTGAACAACTCTCTCACGGTTAGCACCATGACGATTCTTGTCCCTACACAGAATTTCAAACATGTGCTCTGTAGTTCCCATAGGTCGCACACGATAAAATGCGGCCTTTTGGATCTTCTTTTCCATGAACTTGCATATGTAGGGTGAATCAGCCAAATTGACATCATTCCTTACTGAAATTACAGTTGGGTAGCGCTCACGAAAGTACTTGCATGTCCCATATAAAATGCCCTTGACAATAGCAACCAAAGGTAATCCTCTTAAACCGCGTATCACCCAATTGTATATCTGTATTGAGTACCACTGCATTAGCATGTGTAAAATATAGAAGACTAAATAAAAATTAATGGAAGTAATGTCAAAGAAGGACCTCACCTCAGCTAAATTAGTTGTCATGATGCCATACATAGCACCATTAGTGTCTTATAACAAAGATCACTTCTCTTTCGGTTCGTGCTGAATCCAACTAGAGAAGTTTCGTCTTGATGAGCCTACAGTTGGAACAGGTATTTCATTAGGATTGTCTCTGCTTGAAGACGCCTCTGCTTGTGTTGTAGTCAATTCGTCTAAACATCGTCATAGAGCAATAAACTTCCTCTCTTGATTTTGACTACACAACATCTTGAACAAATTTGTAAGTTGTTTGTTCTTAAAGTGATTGAAAAAGTTTGCGCCTAAATGCCTCGTGCAATATCTTGATTGAATGTATGTTCAATAAGGTTTTTGCCCATGCTCGGAGAAACCATATTTCAAACCAGATATTGCTTTAAGAAATCCAGCATGACGATCATGTGTCAAACAAACATCAGGACGTTCTTGCACTACAGCCATCTTTACTCGACTAAGAAACCAATACCAGCTGTCAGTGTTCTCGCTTTCGACAAAAGCAAAAGTCACAAGCAACACCTGTTGATTTCCATCAACTGCAATAGCTGTTAGAATTTGACCTTTGTACTTTTAGTTAAAAAAGTACCATCAATGCAGAGGATAGACCTGCAATGGCTGAATGCAGCAATACATAGACCTAATGCAAAAGATGCACGATGGAGAAACAACTTCCCAGGCATAGCTCTGTTCGGCACATCCATAATGTCATAATAAGTACCAACATTCCTCTCCTGGATGGTCTGCAATAACTTTAGAAGATTTTCATAAGAAGCTTCAAATGAACCAAATCATTGCTCAATCACCTTCTGTTTGGCCTTCCACGCTTTGGAGTAACTTATGTTGTACTTGAAATCCTCCTCAATAGTGTTTATTATTGATTTCGGTTCAACCGAGTGTTATCCACAATTCGGGCGTACATGTGATTCGCAATAAACTATGATGTAAGAGCACTATTGCACTTCTGCAATTCATGCAACTCGCATGTGTGATCAATCATTTTTGATACTCTCTATAGCTTCGTCCACTTCTCCTCGAAACCATGGACCCGAAAAGGACAACTTGAGAACACACATTTCACATCATAATATTTTTTACTTCACTTGTAAATTGTATATGATCTCTGTACAGACAGAGACCAATATTTCACTGCATCCTTCAAATTATCTTTGTCTTTAAAAATATCTCCTTGTGTCAACTGATTCTCATGGTATCCCGATAAGCCACAATACTTTTCTGTAGCTGATAAATTACTCGGAATCGGATTATTCCACTCTGCAGGAACAATAGTATCATTCTCATTCTCATCATCAGAAGAGTCAACTTTTGGAACATTTTCGTGTTCCATATCTTCGATCCTAATTTGTTCAACTATGTTCTCGATGTGCTCTCCTTCATCCGCCACACCACGTGCTTGTATATGTATTGAGTTCTCTCCATCTTCTTCCATTCCTACATCATTTTTCACACTATTTGCTTCATCAGCTTTCGCTGCAATCTCTACTTCTTTAATTTCTGCTTGCGCAAGAAGCATTAGAGGCCAACCCCGCTCCACAACCAAATCTACAATTTTTCTCCAATTCTATGTTCCCTTAATAACAATCAAATCCCAATAAAATCTATTTCTTGCGCGATTAATCATTCCTTTCAATGTCAACTGATGTTGTTGTAGATCAAGGTTAATTGTTTTCATCAACCAATTTACAACACCACTAAATTTCCTCTCGTTTGCTCTTGTTATCCCTCCATCACACGACGTGAACCCAGACAAATCAATCTCATTAGTGCCATAAACAATTGTGTATTCTCCATAAAATATCTAAAACACTAACTTCTCTGACATTCCTATTGGAATTTATAAAAACAAATCTATCATATACTATTACTTCTAAAATAAAAGTAATCACATGTTAAGAATTTACAAAATTAAAAATTTCTAAAACTAACGTACGATACAAGTCTATTACTTTTAAAACTAGAAATTTAGTTTTACTTCTAAAACTAACATGTTAAAAACTTTTACATACTAAAAACTTAACATACGAATTTACATTACTTCTAAAACTTAAAATGTATCACATACTATTATTTCTAAAATAAATAACATTAACTACAAATAATATACGAATAAAAACCTATAAAGAAGCCTAAAACTAATATTACCTAGTTTACCACATAGCACCATTAACAAGTACTAAAAGAAGACTATATACAAGTCCTAAAAATTCCAAAACAAGTCCAAAACTTAATAGTCTATAGCACTATTAACAAGTCCTAATAAGTCCAAAACTAACAATATAAGAAACAACATTATCACGTATTATAAACTAGAAATAAATAACATTACCTAAAATAACTACCACATAGCACTATTAATAAGTCCAAACTAACAAATCATTTACTAAATCATATAGTACCAAAGAGGAATAGAGCAATAAACTAACTAGCAATATTTAATCATAAAAGAGAAAGAGGGAATAGAAAATATCGGGAGACGGTATGGAGCGGCAGGCTGAGCGAGAGGAGGAGGCGGCCGAGCAGCGGTGCGGTGCCGAGCGGCGGCACTGGCGCAGCGGGATGGAGAGGCGGGCGCGAGCGGAGTGACGAGAAAGGAGGGGGCGCTCGCGTTATAACGACGACGAAAATCGTCCGTGACACATACGACGGTTTCGGGGAGCCCCACGGCTCGGCGAATTTCGTATGTGGCTCATACGAAATTCTCATCGGGGCCGAATGTCGTATGAGCCACATACGAAATTCACTCGACCTCGAGAACAGGTCAGCCGTCTGGGGATCCTCAGGACAGTGTGGCACGCCACGTCAATTTCGTATGTGCCTCATACGAAATTCGTGGCCCACGTGTCATTTCGTATGAGACACATACGAACCTGAGTTAATTTTCAAAATTTTCAAATTCGAAGAATATTATATTAAATTATTTTTTAAAAAGTATATTAATAAAAAAATTCTCACTGTCCGCGTCTCCTCTGTCCTCTCCCCCACTTCTGTTCCGTCCTCTTTCCCACGGCAAAACCCCCAAGCCTGCCTAAACAATTTCAAAACGTGAAGCTCTCGCTGGCGTCGTCTCTGCGTCAGCCACCTAAACAACGAGGCGGCCACCGCCGGAGCGCCTCGCCACCGGCCGCCGCATCCCCACCCCCGCCGGCGGCTCGCTCCGGCAGCAACGGCGCTCGTCCTCGACGTCAGGAGCTCGGCGACCCGCAAGGCCGAGCCCCGAACCCTAGCGCCGCTGCCGTTCGCGGGGCCGCCACCTCCCCCGCCGATCCCACCGACGCCGGGGATGTACCTCCCGGGTGCACCGCCTCCTGGGGCGCTCCTGCCGCGCCCGATCGTGTACCAGCTCAACCCGGAGGCCATCGCACAGATGGACGAGTGCCGGAGCCGCTCCCTCATCAAGGTGATCTCTGGAGCTTTAAAGCGTGCGCGTGGTCTCTTACAATGTGATTTTGTGGCTAATTTTGGTAGTTGGTGTTTTACGAGGCTACAGTTCATTTCCGGCGCGGGGGTTGTGCCTTCCCTTGAGGACGAGCGGAGGAGGGAGCGGGTGGTACGCGAGCTCGACAAGGTAATGGTCCTAATGGGGGTAGGATTTTGGGCTGAAAAGGTAAATGATTAAAATGTCGGGTGAGTGGGATGGGATGTTTTGATCTGGCTGTGTTTGTTGCAGATAGTGATGGATTGGGCGAAGAGGGTGGCGTACGAGCAAGGGGGACAGTACCGGAAAACAACAGCTACTGTGTTGACATATGGCTCCTATGATTTAGGGGTAAGGAAGGGAATGCCAAATTTGTGTACGATTTGTTGTAATTCTTTGTGGACATGTAATGTCCAGTTGATATTACGGTTCATGATGTCAGTTTAATCTCGAGTTGCATTTGTTAAAAGCTAAAGTGTCTTAGAACTAATCTAGTAATCACCTAACTGAAAGTGCTTAGTACTAATTCAATTGCAATCAAATTAGTCAACCAATCTAACATGCAATCTATGAGCATAGTAGATGAAATAGGATTAGAGGAAGAGAGGTGAGGGGCGAGGTTACCTTCAGTGAATCCACCTGATGCCATTGGGCTCGGGTGGATGGTCGCAGGTGAGTGGCTCGACGCAGGAAGATCGGCGATGCAGGGAGATCGCAGATGATGTGACAGCTCGGTGCAGGAACGGCGGCGGCGGCGGCCTTCCCCTCGCTCCGCACGACTTAGAGATCGGGTTAGGGTTTGTGGGAGAGGGATTAGGCACTAGATTAACTGGTAACCAAATGCCCCGACCCCTGTCACCTTATATTGATGTTGCGTGTGCGAGAGGGGGCCATACCGAACGGAAGTCGGTTGCGCACCCGATCAGGGCGCGAGGGGAAAAGGAGTCGGGCGGGTTGTTTCCCCACGTCTGCTCCTCACGGGAGTCCCGGTTGGACCGGGGTCAAACTAACATTCTCCCCCTTGATCTCGGAAAACTTATTTCTTACTTACTTAACTTATTCTTACTAAACTTATGTATATTTCTTCTTGCTTTGACACAAGGGGCACGACACATCAAAAACAGTCATTTACGTACTATTCGACTCGACAGCCACAATAAGTCTCACAATTAGAAATAATCTTATACTTAGGTGGCCCCTTAGTATCCAGGATTTATATCACAGACTCTCCCCTAATCTCATGTCGGCTACGTGTTCCCTGAACACATTGGGTGGAATACCCTTTGTTAGCGGATCCGCAAGTATTTGTTTAGTACTTATATGCTCGAGACTAATTGTGTTATCCTGGATCTTTCCTTCACAACATAATACTTAATGTCAATGTGTTTGGCAACACCACTCGACTTATTGTTGTGAGAGTATATCACTGTTGGTTGATTGTCGCAGTATAACTTAAGTGGTTTGTGAATGCTGTCGACCACTCTAAGACCGGGAACAAATTTCTTAAGCCAAGATGTCTGCCCTGTGGCCTCATAACAAGTTATAAACTCAGCATATATTGTGGACGATGTAATTATTCTCTATTTGGAGCTTTTCCACGATATGGCTCCAGTTGTGAGGGTGAATATGTAGCCTAATGTGGATTTCTTAGTATCCACATAACCCGCGTAATCTGAATCTGAATACCCCACTATTTGTAGTGAGTCTGACTTACTATACTTTAACATGAGGTTTTTAGTGTCCTGTTTATATATTAATGCTTTCTTAACTGCTTTCCAGTGGTCTGACCCTGGATTACTTTGATATCTGCCAAGCATCCCAGTCACAAAAGCTAAGTTAGGGTATGTACAAACTTGAGGATACATTAAGTTTTCGACAGCAGAAGCATACATAATTCCTCTCATGTAATCAACCTCATACTGATTCTTAGGCGATTGTGATTCTGAAAATCTGTCGCCCTTAACTATTGGAGCAGGCGAGGGCTTACTGGCGTGCATACCGTACTTTCTAAGTACGTTTTCTAAGTATGCTTTCTGAGATAATCCTAATACCCCTTAACGTGATCTCGGTGAATCTCAACTCCTAGAACATAGGAGGCTTCACCTAAATCCTTTATATCAAAATTTGAGGATAAAAACTTCTTAGCCTCTAAGAGTAGGTTGACATCACTACTAGCTAATAGTATGTCATCCACATAAAGAACTAAGAAAATGAACTTTCCATTCTTAAACTTAGCATAAATGCAATTATCCTCCTCATTTTCCTTTAATCCAAACTTTCTAATTGTCTCATCGAACTTGAGGTATCATTGCCTTGAAGCTTGCTTAAGTCCATAAATGGACTTCTTCAAGTGACATCCCATATATTCCTTACTTTTAACGACAAAACCTTTTGGTTGTGTCATATAGACGTCCTCATAAAGATCCTCATTGAGGAACACCGTCTTCACATTCATTTGATGCAATTCTAAGTCGTAATGTGTTACTATTGCCATGATGATTCGAAACGAATCCTTAGATGACGGGAGAAAAGGTCTCATTGTAATCAATACCCTCCCGCTGAGTAAATCCCTTAGCCACAAGTCTAGGCTTATAATTTTCGATCTTCCCTTTGGAGTCACGCTTAATCTTGTAGACTCATTTACAGCCTACTGTTTTGGCCCCTTTAGGAATCTCTACTAAGTCTCATACCTTGTTGGCACTCATAGAGCTTATTTCATCTTCCATGGTTTTACGCCATTCAGATGACTGAGGTCTTCTCATGGCATCCTTAAAAGAGGTGGGGTCATCCTCAATCTGAATTTCCTCACTTAAGTATAACTAATAATCAATTGGAATTGCCGATTGTCTTACTCGTTGTGATCTTATTTGCCCATCATCTGATGGTGGAGGCTGTTGTGGAGCTTCGTTTGGTTCGACCACTTCCTCAATGGGTGCGGAAGATGGAGCTTCCCTTATTTCTGATGTGGTCGATGAAGGCTCAACAACAGGCGGTGCATCACTAGCAGCGGGCGCCGGTGATGCAGCGGTAACAGGTAGGGGGAAATAGGGCTCTTGAGTCGTCGGAACGGGTAAACTACTTCATTCCTCCTCAAGGTCTACCCCTCGCCTTACCATGCCCCCCTGATCATAGTGTCTTCTAAGAACACGACATGTCTCGTCTCAATGAACTTAGTGTGTCTACCTGGACAGTAGAACCTAAAGCCCTTATTCTTTTCAGGATAGCCAATAAAATAGCAACTGATTGTTCTAGAATCCAATTTACTTAAGTTCGGGTTGAACATCTTAGCCTCAACTGGACATCCCCACACATGTACATAGTTTAGTGAGGGCTTACGTTCCGTCCACATCTCATACGGTGTCTTAGGTGCTGACTTAGATAAAACACGGTTAAGTACGTGAATGGCGGTCTTCAAGGCCTCCATCCACAAGCTAATTGGTAGTGTAGAATAGCTTAACATGCTTCTTACCATGTCCATAAGCGTACGGTTTTGCCGTTCCGCTAGACCGTTCTGTTGAGGTTCGCCCGGTGTAGAATACTGGGCTACTATGTCATTTTCCTGTAAAAACCTCGCAAAAGGTCCAGGAACTAGGCCATAAGGGGTGTGTCGACCGTAGTATTTGCCTCCACGGTCAGACCTTACTAATTTAATCTTAACGTCGTGCGGATTTTCTACTTCAGTCTTAAATATCTTAAACTTATCCAATGCTTCGGATCGCTCCTTGATTGGATAAATATAGCCATAACAACTAAAGTCATCTGTGAATATTATGAACGAATCATAATCATCTACTGAGGTCACGGGAAAAGGTCCACAAATGTCTGTGTGGATTATTTCTAAGACTCCTGTGCTACGTATGACGTTTTTCTTAATAGTTTTGGCGAATTTTCCTTTAATGCAATCAATGCATTCCTCAGAATCTGAAAAGTCTAAGTGTGGAAGAATCGATTGAGATACTAATCGTTTGATCCCCCACTCAAAATATGGCATAAACGACAATGTCATAATTTCGACGAAGTATCTAAATCGCTTCTTTTGCGCTTAGCCGCTTACTACGTCCTAAGTCGTTCTTAGACGAAACTTGATCATCACTTATAGCATACACATTCTCGTGAGTGGACAACAAGTAGAGCATATCTTGTCGGAAGGCAAGACCAACAATCTCATTATTATAACTAATAGAATACTTATCATTATCAAAATGACAAATGTATCCTGAATCATCTAGACACGAAACTGAAATCAAGTTCGTTTCTAATGAAAGGACATAAAGAACATAATTTAGCCTAAGTACAAAGCCGCTAATCAATCTAAGAGATAAATCTCCAATGGCTTCCACTTCGTCTTCACACCCATTTGCCACCTTAATCACTCTTTCCCTTCTTCTTATAGTTGTCATCGTACTTAATGCCTACATAGAATTGCAAATGTGCATAATGACACCTGAGTCAATCCACGAAGTGGACCGTGAATAATTCACTTATAATGCCTCATTCACAAAAGTAATTAAATCATTACCTTTCTTAGCACACCACTTAATGAATCCAATGCAGTCCTTCTGATAATGCTTAGTTGACTCACAGAACAGACACTTATCTTTGTCCCTCTTTTGTGTAGACTTGCTTTTGTACTTATTAGCTGAACTGGAGCCTGAAGCCTTAAAGGAAGGTGGTTTGAGAGAAGTAAAGTATTTCTTTGCCTTTCCCTTACCCTTAGAGTCAGACATATTAACATAATCAGCACCCTTAGAGCTCTTAATGTGTTCCTCTTCCTGAACGCACATAGCAACAACCTTATCAATGTTCCAAGTCTCACGGAGTGAGTTATAATTGATGCCTCAAACTCCTTAGGAAGAGAATTGAAGATGAAATAAATGAGCATCTCATGTGGCATCACAATATTTAATTCTCTGAGTTTAGTGTTATAGTGACTCATCTTATTGATGTGCTCACGCATATCGCCTCCAGAGTACTTCTCAGTGACAATATTTTCCATGAGAGTGCTAGCACTCGCCTTAGTGGAGTCAGTGAACGGACCTCTGACTCTCTCTAAGTACTCTGCAACAGTGTCACAATCAGAGATTCCTCCCTTAACAGAGTCTGTTATGGTGCTCTTAATGATGACAAGACACTTCTTGTTGGAAATGTCATACTTAGGCAGATCCTGATCACACTTTTCCTTCAAGCTCAGATACTCATCCTTTCGCGTAGCGAAAGATTCTTCAAATTCCACTGTCTCAGCAACGGGGATAGCAGGCAGCACGGGACGTGGTGACGTAATCGCAAAATCGAGGTCAGACACCACAAGGGCACACTGAAGCGTCTCTCTCCACACTCCATAGTTTTGACCCGTGAGAGTCTCAACTGTGGAGATGTAGCTAAGTGCTTAGGACAAGCCAAAACCTTCATAAAACAAAATTGATGATCATTAGTCAAGCTTAAAACATCATAACATAAGAATGACATTTTGCTTTTCACGTTGGTTACTTCACAAAATGCACCTTAAACTTAGCATCATAAACTTATCATGGAAATTAAATTTCACGTTTGGTTACTCTTAATTTCATGCTTAATGAACTTAATTAAATCATATTTCACGTTGGTTACTTTATAAAACTAAAAACAGTCACAAACTTAAATAATAGAGCTAAAATTAATCTTGGCAAAATTAAATTTTCACGTTGGTTACTCATTTAAATTACCACTTAGTCAAAAATTAAGCTAAATTCAAATTTGATGAATCAAAATTTCATGTTGGTTACTCAATTAATTGATCACTTAACAACAACGGAAGCTAAAACTTAATCTCTTAATTTATGGAATTTGCTTAGAAAAACACTTAATAGCATTTAAATAACTGAGAAAATGCTCTAATTGACAATAAATAACATAAAATGCAAGAAAAATGCAATCAAAATGCACACAATCATCAAGCTAAAATTTCTTAAATTTTCCCAGTTATTTAACTAATTTTCTAATCATTTCTTAATTTTCTAGAATTATTTTCCATACTAAAACATTTCTGGAAATGTAAAACTGTTGAAAATTCTAAACAGGCTAAAATTTTAAATTCAACCCACCACTTAAATCGACCCAGCCCATCTTCTGAAAATTCCTTAAATTAAATTGGAAAATAACATCACAGACGACCCACTGAGCATCTGGCCCATAGTGGAAAACAGCCCAAGGAAAATGATGAAAATTCCCTAAAATCGAAAGGGCAGCCCATCGGCCCATTGCGCCATCCTGCATGGGCTCTGAGCCCGCTAAGCTTAAGCGGCGGCGTGGCGCGTTGAGCGCCGTCGGATTCTGATCCGACGGCTGAGATCACTCGGAGACTTAAAACGTGAGACGATCTCGTCCGTTCATTGAGCATCGAACGGCTGAGCGCTGAGATCGGGCGATACTTAAGCCCGTCGGCCGCATCCTTCGCAAACGCTAAGTCATTCGCCACTTTCCACTCTATCTCTTCACTCCGCAAGCGGTGGCGAGGTCTAAGAGGGCGAGCGAGGAGCGGCGAGCTCAGGACCTCCGGTGCCGCCACACCATCGGCACCGACGAGAGATCCCCCGTCGAGGTGGAGCTCCATCGTCGCCGATGACGATGGCCGATCGACCGTTGAGGAAAACAGACGCTCGTGTCGCTAGATCTCATGGTAAGGCGAGAGGTAGACCTTGAGGAGGAACGGATTAGTTTACCCATTCCGATGACTCAAGAGCCCTATTTCTCCCTACCTGTTGCCGCTGCATCACCGGCGCCCGCCGCTAGATCTGAGGGGTAGAGGTCCGCTGTGGGGACTTCCGGCACGGCGACGCCCTCGCCACCGGGGCGCGAGCACACCGAGAGGTTGCTCGCCGTCAGGCGACGTGGCGACGGTCGGTCGTCGTTGAAGCAAACCCACGAGCTAGGGTTAGGGTTGAACCTGAAACTCTAGTGCGACCCTCGGAGGGTCTGAGTGCTTATGTTTGCAGGTACCCAAGCGTCGCCAAGCCCTTCTCCATGGCGTGCACGTCGTGCCGCCGATGGAGAAGTGTGTCTAGGGTTAGGTTCACCTAACCTGGCGCTCTTAGGTGGCGGCTGATTTGGTACGCGACTAGGGTTAGGGGTTTGACCCCGAAACCCTAGCCCTGTGCCTAAGGACGACGGCGCCGCCAAGGGGAGGAGGCCGCTAGGGTTAGGGTTTCCCCTAACCCTGCACTGAGGAGGATTCGGTGGCCCAAGGCCATCCTTATCCAGATAAGTCCTCATCCCCATCTTATTTCTTCTTAATTCGATCCTGTTGTTTCCTTTGTCTAAGTTCTAAAATTTAGCCGAAATCGAAACTGAATCGACTTCCCTCCTTCTAAATGCTTAATCCGGGACTTAACTAAATACTAATTCGAACTTAAACTTAATCAACATAGACACATAGCTTAACTAAAACATGATTAGAAAACAATTAAACTTAACTAGAACTCAATTTCCTTATTAGTGGTTAGCTAGCTTGGCTCTGATGCCAATGTTAAAAACTAAAGTGCCTTAGAACTAATCTAGTAATCACCTAACCGAGGGTGCTTAGTACCAATTCAATTGCAATCAAATTAGTCAACCAATCTAACATGCAACCTATGAGCATAGCAGATGAAATAGGATTAGAGGAAGAGAGGTGTGGGGCGAGGTTACCTTCAGTGGATCCACCTGATGCCATTGGGCTCGGGTGGATGATCGTAGGTGAGTGGCTCGATGCAGGGAGATCGCCAATGCAGTGACGGCTCGGTGCAGGAACGGCGGCGGCGGCGGCCTTCCCCTAGCTTCGCACGACTTAGAGATCGGGTTAGGGTTTGTGGGAGAGGGATTAGGCACTAGATTAACTGGTAACCAAATGCCCCGGCCCCTGTCCCCTTATATTGATGTTGCACGTGCGAGAGGGGGCCGCACCGAACAGAAGTCAGTTGCGCCCCCGATCAGGGCGCGTGGGGATGAGTCGGACGGGGTTGTTGCCCCACGTTCGCTCCTCACGGAGTCTCGGTTGGACCGGGGTCAAACTAACAACATTATTTATGTACATGTTTATTTATTAGTGCTTGCTTTGTTCAGCTTAAACCAAAATTATCACCAAGATTGATGCATGGATGTTTTTTGGGCAATGTATCCTGTTGATTGTCATGTTGGAGTTATTACTGGGAGATGGTGGCTTCACATACCTTTTGTTAATTCATGGCATTATTCATTCCACAATTTCTTGTGTGCAATTGATTTGTTGTGCATATTTTCCATTTTCAATATGTTTTCTTTGGCCTTTAGCAATCAGCCAATTACCATGACTTTCATTGCGTCTCAACAAAGAAAAATGGGCAGCCGAGCTCCTCTCTCCCCTCACCCTTCTCTGTTTTCTCAGTTTGTGGTGTTAATGATGTTATGAAATGATCTGTTTGACTGTACAGGTTTTGTACAATAGGTATAAAGCTAATGATTGACAGGGTAATCAGGATGTGCAGTAGTTAATGTAAGAAGTGAAAGATGATGGTTGAACGATTGATGTTTGGTACTCCTTCCGGTCACAAAGAAGTGTCATTTTGTGCATTGAATGATTGAGTCATTGGCACTGCCTCCAAAACAGTTTACGTCTAACTTTTATTGTAATTATGCAGACCGAAATAAAGATATTCCTTTATCTGATTTTTTCTGCTGTAATAGGTTGTAGGTTTATATTGTTTTGTAAGAGGTGCTGATATTTTTCCTAATCTGTAGTATTGAATATTGCTTTTGAAAAATAAAATAAAATATAGCTGGATAATTTTTTTGAAGGACAGGCCTGCTGCAGTGGTTCTGTGGTTGCCTTGTATAATCTTTCCCCAGACCCCACCTTGTGTGGGAGTTTCCAGCACTGGGTCTGTCCTTTTTTTATAGCTGGATAATTTTTAAATAGTTGGTTGCACAAACCTAAAACCACTTACATTATTACTGGATGGAGTATTATCCATGGATAAAGTGATGGTGTGTTTTTAGTCATACATATCCAACTAATTATGATTTTTTGACATTTTGTTGATTGTTACAGCCATATTTACCCTTCTATGGAGTATTATGATTTTTGACATTTTTTGACATTCTATGGAGGAGAATTTGTTTCTTGAAATACGCTTCTATGGTTAAGGCTCCCTTTGGATAAGGAATTGAAAAACATAGGAATTGAAATTGTATATTTTTGAAATCCTATAGGAATTGAAAATATAGGAATTGAGATGAGAAGCCCTTTGGCAGCATCATAGGAAAAACAAAGGAACCTGCAACATGAGCCCGAAAAGAAAAAAGAGGTCCAAGCTCATGTTATGTTTCCTACAAAATTTAGCAAAGGAATCCATTCCTATAGAAACTACCCTTTGTTTTTCCTGTGAGCCAAATGGTCATGTAGGAAAAAATCCTTTACAAATCCTATCCTTCAAAATTTATTTGCGATTCCTTCAATCCAAAGGGAGCCTAAACTGTGTGCTTCAAAACCCTTAAAACGTTTAATCTGAGCTAGTAATTCATGGAGGCCAAAAGAGCCATCTAAATATGAATTTGTATTGTTAACTATACTTGGGTTTTCAATAATGAATATCATAGTTATGCATATAATGTTTTTGTTCTAAATCATTGAAGACATGCCCAAATCATTTTTGGTTGTTGTATGTCTCAAAATCTTGTCTCGATTAGTCTTGTACTGGATCTGGATGTAAAGAGCTGCACTGGATTTATTGAACAAGTACAACTTGAGTTTGCCTTTTATTTTTATAGTAATGTAGTAATGTTCCTGTAGTTTTTCTTTTGATTTTTTTAATTCATCTTTTCATAACAACACCATGACTATAAACTTTCTGCTTTGAAGGCATATGGACCTGAATCCGATATCGATGCACTCTGTGTTGGTCCCTCCATTGCATCACTGCAGGTGAGTATTACTTTGGAAAATAAAAACTACTCACTAATTATGAAACCTACTCAGGATATGTTCCATGTGTAATTTGCAGCATCATTTTTTCGTTGTCCTGCGAAGAATGCTTGAAGGGAGGCCAGAAGTATCAGAATTGCATTCCATTCAAGGCGCTAAGGTTCCATTGATGTGTTTTAAATTCAATGGGGTTTCAATCGATTTTCCTTATGTCCAACTGCCAGTGATCAATGCTGCAGAGGTAAGTGTCATGGTCTTTTATTTAGTGTTTGTTTGCCGTGTTGTATGTTAGTATATGTGTTGCATATGCTCATTTCATGAATATATTTGCTTTGCTTTTCAAGTATATTTGTTTGAAGTGTCTCTCTATCTAGATATCATGTTACATTATGCTTATTGTTCCTGTTATTACTGGATATATTATTGCTGAGCCATACATAATATGTCCTGAAACCAGCACATAATTGTGAAATAGATTTTCCTCAAAGGAGTTTTGGTTTAGCAACTTTATGAGCTGCACATTTATTTCATTGAGGTTTCAAATGATAGTCAGTTAACCGTAATGTTGTGCATGATATATGGTCCTTGATTTAAGTTCTCACAGACTGTACACTGCTGTAGGCTATGCATGCATTTGATCCCCGTGTGCTAGAGAGTGTTGATGGGGCAAGCTGGAGGTGTCTGTCTGGAGTTCGTGTTAATAGACAAATCATTCAATTAGTTCCGAATATCAAGGTCCAACAACAACCTCACTAATTTATTTATGTTTCACTATCTTTCCATCTTCCGTTTTTACTCTGCAGTTACCATATTTCACCCTTAATGCTGTTCCAATGATGGCAGTTTTTCCTTATATGCATTCTTTTACATCCTCAGTTTTTTTTTTTTTTGCTGCTAATGTGGTTGTCGAAGTTCAATGCTGAATCGAGTATCCTCTTTTTTGCTAGTATTTTTGGACTTGGTTTCAACCTTTATACATTAAGTTCTTTGAACTTTTCTTGCTCCCACTTCCTTTCTGACCACTTCCTTTTTATGGAGCATTCTTGCAGAAATTTCAATACCTGTTGCGCTGCCTCAAACTATGGGCAAGAAAAAGAGGTCTTCATTGCCATGTATGTTGTTTGCCCTTAGTTTATCAAAAACTGCTTTTTTTTAAACGATTATCAAAAACTGCTTTTGAATGTCCTTTTTTATTCTTTTTCTACAACTACAATATTATTGATTGTCTGATGTCATTTTCAGCTACTGGGCTTCTTTGCTGGAGTTCATTTGGCAATTCTTGCCGCATATGTTTGTCGTAGACACCCAAATGCCAGTATCAATACTTTGTTCACATTGTTCTTTGATATTTTTGTTCACGGGCCTTGGCCTCTTCCAGTGAGTTTGCTTGATGTGCCAACAACTCCTTGTCGGAGTCCTGATGGGTGCTCTCTCATGCCTGTAATGTTGCCCTGCATTCCACCAGAATTTTGCTCCTCAAGTATAACAGAAAGTACATTCAACAAAATCAAAGGAGAACTTCGGCGAGGTCATGCTTTGACCGAGGTATTGCTGTTCTTTCTAACATCTTTTATTGTCTTTCCTTTTCTCTGTATAAAGATTACCTTGTTTACTCTCCTTTCCAGAGTTCAATATATGAATTGTTATAATGCATATATTGCAAAGTGGCAGAGATGTACTATCATATTAGATGGTGCATTTCAATTCTTTTGCGTTCTATATATGTTGTGTGCCTTATCTTTTTTTTTTTCTTTCTGAATCCCCATATTTCTTTGAAACAGTTGAGATCTCAAATAATTTAAATCTGATTGGATGTGTATCACTTTGTTCCTTACTTTGAGCACTAAATATTTAAAGTTATGCTTCCAAATCAATTTCTATTTTTTGCTTGTTTACTATTTCATCCTCTTTTAATAAAAAAAGGGCTGGTTCAGTTCAAACATTGGGTATGGCTATAGCTGATCCACAAGAAAACTGAAACGCCTTGAATACTGCTAACCATTTCCTGCTTGAAGCCAGGCTCCTCTATTACCAACAAATTGCTCCAACTATACTCTAATTTTCACCACCAATGAAGTCACACACAGATTTTCCCTCTACCTTCGCGGCTTTCCCTCCCACCCGCCCTCTCCTCTTCCCTTTCCTTATACTTGCAGATACTATGTCATCCCACGTATTTGTACCCAAATCCATTGCCTTATTTTTTTTTTTTTTTGGATCTCTACACAGCGATAGTTCTCCAAATATGTTACGCCCTAAAACAGGTCTTCGATAGTTCTAAATGTTGTAATTGTTTCCATTTGACATGCCTTTGTTTTTGTTGAAATTCAGTTAAGTATTACATGTATCCCTCGATGGCAGCTTCATAATATTGCATTCTTTTACTTCAACAGGATATCAGAAATACAGATATTGACTGGAGTCTGCTGTTTGCACCTTTTCCATATGGTTTAAAATATAAATGCTTTCTTCGCATAGTTCTCACTGCTCCTGTGACTGAAGAATTACGTGACTAGGTTCGATGGGTGAAATCACGATTCTGCTGTTATGAATATTGAATCTTCAGATCTTGTATTATTGAGGAGGGCGGAAGCCTCTATAAATAGATGTACAAGGGTTTATAAATATGCAAATGAGTCTCTAATACATCATATAATATAATACTACTATTATATCCCTAACACCCCCCTCTCAAACTCAAGGTGCATCAATAACATTGAGTTTGAAGATAAAAACATGTTGAAGCCACAAAGATGATCTTTGGTGTCACTAAGCAGAATATCGAAGTAGATGAACCCACAAAACAGGAGCCGGCAAAACTGGCACGCACAGCGGAAGACGAAGTCTGTCAAGCTCTCAAATATGATGCGAATCACGACGACGAGGATCAACACCAACCAGAGATCGTCCATGAGCAAGTCCAGAGTCGTGGACCACACATATGTAGACGCATACGAGAAACCCAATCACGGCAATTAGTGCAATTGAAAAGCGCTAGACACCGCATAGTTGGAATTCTGACCGAAGAAGAAAAAGTCATCATGATAAAGATGACAAAAACGGTAAGATGCAAACATATGCAACGGCAGGCGACGCGAGAGTGCAACAAAAACGGCGCAAGCAGTAAGTTTTTTTTTTTACCAAGCTGTAACCCTACCCTAGACCAACAACCGCTGAGTCAAAAACTAGCGGCGGCGGCCGCAGATCGGAAGGCGCCTGCCTGAGTCAACACCGACGACGGCCACAGCTGCTCTACCAAGTCACGTGGGCATGTGAGCACCAGAACCAAGTCACGGGCAGCAGGAGGCTAATCACCTGGGAAGATCGATGTTTATTAGAACAAAACCGGATCGGAATAGAATAGAGAGGCCAGCACCCACGTGCTGCAGGCAGCAGCATGGAAGCCGAAGACTGGCTCACACGTGAGACAAACCCCGATCCAAAACCTGGAGCCGCACGACGGTGCCTGATCAACAATAGCACGGGATTGCAGAGACCCATGTGGTGCAGTGGGCATGCAGCACCCACGTGGTGCAGCAGGAGGCTGCCCTCTTGATTAACGGCAATAGGGGGGCGTCCCACCGTGGACAGCAGCTGAATATTGGATCTTGACCACCGAAGCAGACGCCGAGGACGCGCTTGCCGGCGGCGGCAAAGTCGGATGGGACAGCGTTGATCCAGACGGAGGCACGGCCGCACGGGATCGTGACGGGAGGACGCCGGAGGACACTGGTGACAGTTCGCACGTTGGACGCCACGGATCCAGGCGGCGCAAGTCAGATCCTGACAAAGAGCGACCAACGGCGGCTGCATCCCGAGCCGGCGGCAACGAAGCTTCGCGGATCTACGGTCCCGCGACGAAGCAGGAAGCGGGGCGTAGCGGAAGATCGGTGTGCGCCGTGGTACCATGGTGTGCGACGTGGAACTCCAGCGGACAGTGAGGAAGATCGCCGCAGCTCAAAGGTAGGCCGCCGCCACGCTCGGCTGCGGCGCCGCACGGGCGGCGGCGGAAGAGTCAATCTGAAGCGCGCGATTCAAAGCGTTAGTATGGTAGGGAAAACGAAACTCTAGCTCTGATACCATGTTATGAGTACTAAATCTTCAGATCTTGTATTATTGAGGAGAGCGGAAGCCTTTATAAATAGATGTACAAAAGTTTACAAATATGCAAATGAGTCCCTAATACATCATCTAATATAATACTATTATTATATCCCTAACATCTGCAACCTCCTCCTCAAGGTTATTTATTGCCATCCATGTGTTTTTTTTCTCATGTTTTGGCTGCTAGTGTTAATGTCTTTTTTTAGGGAAACTGGTAGTCTTAATGTTGATAGTAATATCTTGTAACTGACTTTTTGCAGCTCGAGAATTTTGGTATTTGCTGTGACCCAGATCCCTCAGAGCAAGTTGATCACACCATCATTGAGCCAAATGTTGTATTCTTCTGGGGTCTCATGTACAGGAGGGGTATTCGAATATGTACAGATCTTCTCAAAGAAGACTTCATGAAAAGTGTCTTGAATAACATCTACGGGAAGGAAAAATGTGCCAATTCGGACATAGCAATGTCGATTGTTGGGCCTCCTCAGCTTCCTAAAATTGTCTGTGATCACTCAGTTTACTCGGAGAATCTGCTACCATATATGATGGCCAGGGGCAGATCCAAGGGGGGTGCAGGGGGGGCTCCAGCCCCCCCACCCGGCGTCGAACAATTGAGCCCCCCTAGAGCTCCCTCTATAACTTTGATGGTGGAGAAGAAGAATATTAGAAAAATAGTCTCAAAACTATTGTTAACTATGTGATTGGTTAATTGGCTAATAAAGATAACTTCTAAACTTGAGGTCAAAAGTTTAATTCTCTGTACTAACATTTCAATTTTTTTATGCTTCTTTTTTTAGATAATGTTCAGCCCCTCTTATAATTTATCGTTGGATCCGCCACTGATGATGGCCCACCAACTAATAAAGCAGGACGACAATGCAGTCCGTTAGTGCTCTGGTGTCATTGCACTTGAGCTTCGTTTGTGAATATCCATATGACAACAGTGAAGATGCTGTTTTTGACATCACATACTAAGAAGTTTGGGCATCGTTTTAGATTCAGGGGCTTGTTCATGCCTCTAGCACAAGGATATGGAAAGTTCTTTTTGTGGAGCTGCCTGTCAAGAGCTGGATCTTTATTCAAGCTCCTGGCGCGAATTAGGTTCATTGGAAGGACCTATTCCTGTTTTGATGCTTGTGCAGGTACATGTATATCATGTACACATCATAGCGATTTGTATACAAGTGACAGAGGATACCATATAGGAAGTGTATGTAAACTGTAGGTGTAATGTTTGTACCCAGCAGCAGAAAGTGTTGTAAATTGCTTGCTGTTGTTTGAATTGCTGCTGGACACAGACGTCGATTTTGATATGAAAGGTTTTTGAATGGAATCCTCCATTCCAGGTCAATATGAAATGTGTTGGATCGATGGGATCCACTTTTTTTTAATGTAGGATGCAAAAAATAATTTGCATGTCCTACTGTTGAAATTTTCATATGTACTGATCTGACAAAGAAAATGATGTTTTTCCTCATGTATTACGTCTTGCCAAATCTTGATGTACTTGAGGCTGACGTGTTCAAGGTGCAAGGCTCAGCGGCTTGTTTTTTTGTTTGTACCTAAACCGTGTGAAAGTTCGGCTCCTATTTTTTATGGATGCGTTTCTCGCTATTCTTTGGCCAAACAGTTGACGCATACTGCTTGTATTTGAGTATGTGCACTCACCTTGCTTTAATCATGTTCTTGCGCCAGAAAAGTATATGAATAGTTACCAGGATATGGTAAGTGATTCACAAGTTTATCGTGAAGGGCCAAGGGCACAATCTATTAATCATTGTTTGTCCATTTCGAATACTTATTTTTATTCATTTTAAGTTCCCGTATAACTACTATATTTGTTTGATATGACTTGTAATTTTTATGCTTGAGCAAAAGATTGAAATAATTTAATATAAATATGTGGTAGTTGATATAGGTGGTCAACAGGCCGTGCCGGACCAGCCTGGCCCTAGCCTTATCAGGCTTGGGCCTTAAAAGCCTTGGCCTGACAAGGTTCCAAAATGAATCGGGTCGTGTCGGGTTGGCCCGACAGGCCGAAGGTCAAGGCCCGGGTATGACCTGAGTTCATTTTATACGTATCGGGCTGTTTCGAGTCAGGCCAGTCTGAGACCTGTTTATTTCAAAATACATTAAGAATAGCGAAAAAATATATTGAACGGGCGGTGCATGGAAACCGCGGGCTAACCGGGCCAAACCCCCGAGCCGTCCGGTCGACCTTAAATGTGCTGAGCCGGACCAGCCCAACCCGGCGGAGGTCAAGGCTCGAGCACGACCCGCGTTGGGCTTCGGATCGGTCCGGGCCCGATTTCTTCGTCTCAGACCATTGTCGGGGTTCTGGCCAATCAGATTGGTCCGACTCATTTGACCACATATAGCAGTTGATATAGAATATGGATTAGAGAATAGCTGTCACCGGAAATTGTAAAGTAGAGAAAAATCTTTTATACAGAACTTTAAATTCGTAAGAATATTTTGTTATATTACGAATTTAGGGAATTAGGCTAGCGATGAGGTAGTGCCTCCGCTTGTCAGCGGCCATAATTTAATAAAGCTATCTACACTCATGTTCTCTAAACCATACTTTATATTATACTTCTTTATACTTCTAGTATGTTCACTCTGCACATATATTCTATACTTTTAATATATCTGCAATTCAATACACTTTACACCATGCAGACGCTCTGGCCTCTACTCCTAAAAGGCGGCCTAGAGGGGGGGTAAATAGGCGATAATCGATAATTTAAACTTAATTCAGAGTTATAAAAACAGAGAAGTCGGACTTGTCTGACTTCTTGTCGGACTTGTCTGACCTAAGTCGGACGAGTCTGACCTGGGTCGGATAAGTTCGAGATTACCTGCATGATCAGACCAAAAATCCAATTTTTAAGCGATCTAGTGAGAGATATCGATCCCTAGCAGTTCTACACGAAGTATGGAGTAGAAAGAAAACTGAGGGAGAGATAGCACGCGGAAAAACACTAGAATCAAAACTTGCGAAAACGAAAGAACAACAAGAGACAAACGATTTTATCCCGAGGTTCGGAACCACAAAGGATCCTACATCCCCGTTGAGGAGTCCACAAGGGACCAGACCTTCTCTAGCCTTTCCCTCACGAGTTGCCACAAGGGCCAACTCCCGCTCTTCCACTATCACAAAGATTGTTACAAACTCCCCGATTACAAGAGATCACAAAGAAATCGCGGGGCGACGCCTAACCGTCTAGGGGAGAATCCCAAGAGCAACAAACACGCAATCACGAAGAAACTTAGCGAATCACACGTTGCTCAACCCCTCAACAAACCGTTTCTCCCAATCCTCACAAAGCACTCTTCACTCTCCCAAAATTTGAATTTGGGCTCTAGAGGTGAAGAACAAGTGGAGAGAGGTTCTTGAGTTCAAATGGGCGTTCAAAACTGTTTTGGGGTGTTAGGCATTGTTGGTGGGTCGAAACCACCCACTATTTATACTCCAAAAAGTCATTAGAGCCGTTTGACACAGCCCACGTCGGACATGTCTGACACAAAGTCGGACATGTCTGACCTCAAAGGTCAGGCCTTTCACTTCAGACTTGTCTGACCAAAACCACTTCAGACATGTCTGACATACAATCTCGGACATGTCTGAAATTTTGCAGATAGAACTCGGACAAGTCTGACTCTCTGGGACTTAGAAAATTTTCCTTAGTCCCTGGGAACAGATCCATCTCGGACATGTCTGACCCCCAGGTTCGGACAAGTCCGAAACTTCACTGGAACTCTCACTGGAACCCTTCTAGTGCCAATTCGGACATGTCTGACTTACAGATTCGGACATGTCCGAATTCCAACAGAGGGAATTCAGACATGTCTGACACCACAAGTCAGACAAGTCCGCCCAAGCCACAAAGGCCCTACTAAAATCTTCTACTAAGGGGTTGAGCACCCGAATGACTCACTAAGTGTCTACGCGTCGTGTCCCTCTTAATAGTACGGTTTTCCTACGACTCAAGGAGAAAATAGAAAATCCTATTTCTATTCTTCTTCGCCACAACTTTTCTCCTTTTGTCGTCTTTCTTCAAAGCTCCATTCCGTACTTTGGATCTGCGCTCATGCTCAACCAAGTTCATTAGCACTTTAATGGTTCATCATCAATCCACCAAAACCCACAAGGGACCTAGATGCACTTACAATCTCCCCCTTTTTGTTGATTGATGACAACCAACTAAAGTCTTCGACAAAAATAAGATTTGATAGAAGTTTTGAGTCTCAAGTGTATATGAGCTTTTGGAATAACAATAAAAACAACTCATATACACTCAATCGTCGTGGGGTGCCTATATGCTTGTGTGTGTGCAATAACGTGATACAAATGAAGAAATGCACACGAGATTAATGAAGCATCATAATGATTATCATAAGGCATCAATAAACATCATGAAATATTAACAGTCATAAACGAGTAACAAATAAGTACAAGACACACCACAATAGAAAATATGACTAGATACATGTCCATGTCCAAGAAGAAGCACTAGAGTCTAATACTTCTCCCCCTTTGGCATCAAGGCACCAAAAAGGAGAAAAATGGACACTAAGACCTAGTCTACTCGGTGTCGCTCTCGTCGTCGTCGCCGTCATCGTCGTCGTCGCTCTCCTCCTCGTAGTCGCTCTCCTCGTTGGAGTCGCCGTGAGCTGCAGGAGGTGCAGAGGAAGAGGCGCCGGTGCCGGCGAAGAACGCCATCTCCGCCTCGGTGAGCTCCGGAAACTCCGGTGGCTCCTCGTCTGAGCTGGCGTCATCGACTGGAGGAAGCTGGAGGTGCTCCCTGATGGTTGCGAGGTCCCTCTGGTTCCTCTTTGCCAAGCGCTGAGTCGATCGGCAGACGGTGAAGATCGACTTCAGGATCTTGAGCAGACCTGAGGAGCAAGACGGCTGCTGCTGGGGCACGGAGGATGAGCTGGGAGGCTGAGCAGACTTCCTCCTCGAGGAGCTGGGTCCTCCCTCTGCTGGTGTCGGTGCTGGTGCAGTTGCACGAATTGGGCAGTGAAGCTTGGAAGGCTTCTAAGGCACAAGGCGCCTATGAGGCACATCCTTCACAAACTTCTTCCCGAACACCGTCTCAATTAGCTTCATCAGGTACGGGGTGTAGCAGCAAGACCTAGCCGGTGTCTCCGAGGCGAGGTAAATCTCCTCGTAGATATAGTCAAAGGCGTTGAATTGCTGCTCCCCTACCAAGAGCTGGATCAGATTTCTGTTGTTGTGATTGATCCTGTTGGCATCCCCATCCTTGGGCGAGAGGGTCTTTTTGATCAGACGGTTCACCACGGCATGAAATGGCTTGAGGTCGTGGATATGAGGAGGGTCGGCTGGATACCCATCCTCATAGAAACTCTCCATCTCCAGGAGGTTCACTATATCCATCTCATGGATCTTCAGTGAGTGTTGCAGGCTGTCCTCCATCCCGAGAATGCGGGCAAACTCCTCATAGCTGACTTTGTACTTCACCCCATTGGTCATCCAGGTGAAGCCGTGCTTGTCAACCCAATAGAACACAGTTGCATAAAATTGGAGGATGACTTCCTTGTTCCATGGGTATTGGAGACCCATGATCTCGCTGACTCCGTGGTGCTCGCAAGCTTTGAGCACCCCCTTGAAGAGAAGACAGGAATCCTTCTTCTTCAATGCAGCCTTCCAATCAACCCATTGCATCTCCGTGACTGGGTTCTTCTTGGTCGTGAGGATTGACCGATAGTAATCCATGTGGAAGAAGCACCAGAAACGGGGATCCTTGCTCTCCCTTGGCATGTCATAACACCGCACATCTCTCATGTGCATGGTGTCGTGGATGTTCCTCCGGTAATTCACCCTGTCGGCCGTGCGTCGAGTGTCACCAACTGGAGAGTGCACGACCAACGGTCCGATCTCTTGCTGCCCTTGGGAGCTCGAGCTGCCCCCCTGACCACTGTGAATAGTGAGCTGACCGCTTGCGGGTCGCTTGGCAACCACCTTCTTTGGTCGCTTTGATGGTTGAGCCGAAGAATCGGGACCCGCGGGCTCCTTGCCTCTCTTGTCATGACCCATAGCTAAAGAAGAGATACAAGGATAGGTAAGAGTCAAAGCAAGAGAGATAGAGCAATTTACTTGATAGTTTCAATAGAAATTAGGTCTCAGAGTTATATAGGATCGGACATGTCTGACTGGAAAGTCAGACTTGTCTGACTCAGGAAATTCGGACATGTCCGAATTTCAGGGTCAGACTTGTCCGACCTGTACAGAACTGACCCTAATTGCTAAGGAAACTAAGCAAATCAATTTTTTTACCGACCAAATTTTGCACCAAGGTTGTAAACATGCCTAGGAACAATTTCAAGGGCATAATTTGCAAACTTGCCGCTAGAGTTAGAATT
Source organism: Tuctoria greenei (assembly GCA_036927565.1). Taxonomy (NCBI): domain Eukaryota; kingdom Viridiplantae; phylum Streptophyta; class Magnoliopsida; order Poales; family Poaceae; genus Tuctoria; species Tuctoria greenei. The sequence continues at coordinate 200,524,253 of JAYESD010000006.1, forward strand.
GAGAGGAAAGATGCGGAAAATACCTTCGGATGGAGAAAAGATTGAAGAACTCCGAAGGTGATGTGAATCCTCCAACTTCGAGGGAGATTTTCCCTCAAGAACTCCTCACAAGAGCCTCAAAAGCAATGTGAATCGCCTTGGGAGGTTTGAGAGAGATGGAGATTAGAGTTTGAAGTGAGGAGAGAGAAGGAAAGGAAACTGTCAGCCACTTTGAAGGGGTTTGGACTTCCCACGTCGGACATGTCCGAATTTGAGATTCGGACAAGTCCGAAATCTCTCTGCAGACTTAAAACCCACTTCGGACATGTCTGACTTTTGTCAGACTTGTCTGACTCCCCCTGAGTGTATGCAATGTGCAAACACTTGGGGATCTAAATATAGGTATATATGGACATTTTGGACAAGTTTTTGCAAATATCTTTGACAAAAATGATCGGTAAGCAACCAACACTCAAACTATGATCATTTTCACCAAAGAGAAGTTTAGAACATAGTTTTCAAGAAAAATAGATGGGATTTTCGAAAAACACACAACATTTTGAAGTTGAAAACTAATAGCAATCAGATGTGCACGACTCAAGCAATGTTTCGAGAATCCAAGATATTTAGCTCACTCCTTAGGTCACAAAAGCGTCTCTCATCAAGGGGTTTGGTAAAGATATCTGCCAATTGCTTCTCACTTCTAACATGAGAGATAACGATATCTCCCTTGATAGAGTGATCTCGCAGGAAATGGTAACGGATGTCTATGTGTTTGGTTCTAGAATGCTCGACGGGGTTGTGAGCAATCTTGATGGCACTCTCATTGTCACATAGGAGAGGAATATGGATCAGATTGTAACCATAATCCCTAAGAGTTTGTCGCATCCAAAGAAGCTGCGCACAACAACTTCCGGCTGCAATGTACTCCGCTTCGGCTGTGGAAAGGGCAATGAAATTTTGTTTCTTGGAAGACCACGCAACCAAGGACCTACCAAGAAATTGGCATGTCCCGGATGTGCTCTTCCTATCTACCCTACAGCTCGCATAATCCGCATCGGAATAACCAACGAGATCAAACTTGGATCCTTTAGGGTACCAAAGACCTAGATTAGGAGTGTGAACTAAATACCTAAGGATCCTCTTAACCGCTGTCAAGTGACACTCTTTTGGAGTGTCTTGGAATCGAGCACACATGCACACACTAAGCATAATATCGGGTCTAGAAGCACAAAGATAAAGCAAAGAGCCAATCATAGAACAGTATACCTTTTGGTCCACGCTCGCTCCTTCTTCGTTTAGTCCTAGATGCCCGTTTGTTCCCATAGGTGTCTTGATGGGCTTCGCCTTCTCCATGCCAAACATCTTGGGAATGTCATGAGTGTACTTTGTTTGGCATATGAAGGTCCCTTCCTTGAGTTGCTTTACTTGGAAACCTAGGAAAAACTTCAACTCCCCCATCATAGACATCTCAAATCTCTCCGTCATGATTTTGGAAAACTCATCACAAAAAGTCTTGTTAGTAGAACCAAATATGATATCATCAACATAAATTTGGCATACGAACAAGTCATTATCAAAATGCTTAGTGAAGAGAGTATAATCGGCTTTCCCAATCTTAAAACCATTTTGAGTGAGAAAATCCCTAAGGCACTCATACCAAGCTCTAGGTGCTTGTTTGAGGCCATAGAGAGCCTTACACAACTTGTAGACGTGATCGGGATGCTCTTCATCTTCAAATCCGGACGGTTGCTCCACATACACTTCCTCCTTGATTGGACCGTTGAGGAATGCACTTTTCACATACATTTGATATAACTTGAAATCATGGTGAGTAGCAAAAGCCAATAATATGCGAATAGATTCAAGCCTAGCTACCGGAGCAAAGGTTTCATCGAAATCCAAACCTTCGACTTGAGCGTATCCTTTTGCTACAAGTCTTGCCTTGTTTCTTGTTACCACCCCGTGTTCATCTTGTTTGTTGCGGAACACCCACTTGGTTCCAACAACATTTGCATTTGGTCTCCTCACGAGTTCCCACACCTTGTTCCTCTTGAAGTTGTTGAGCTCTTCTTGCATCGCCATCACCCAATCCGGGTCTTGTAGAGCTTCTTCTACTTTCTGTGGCTCTAAAGAGGAAATAAAAGAGTAATGTTCACAAAAGTTAGCCATACGTGAGTGAGTAGTTACCCCTTTGGAGATGTCTCCAAGTATGTTGTCAACGGGATGGTCCCGTTGAACGCTTTGATGAACTCTTGGGTGTGGTGGTTGAGCTTCTCGATCATTGTCTTCATCTTGATCATTTTCTTTATCTCCCCCTTGATCCAAGCCTCCTCCTTGATTTTGATCTTGTTGAGATTCATCTTGAGGATCTTGATCTTGTTCATGTGGGGGATTTGCATCTTCTTCGCTTGCTTGAAGATCATTTGGATCATGTGGTCGCACATCTCCAAGTGCCATTCTCTTAAGTGCTTCTTGTGGAGTCTCCTCTTGATCTAGCACACACTTATCAACTTGCTCCACTTGAGAGTCATTAGTCTCATCAAACACTACGTCATGTGCTACTTCAACAATCCTGGAGGACTTGTTGAAGACACGATAGGCGTAGGTGTTTGAGTCATAGCCAAGCAAGAAACCTTCATCGGATTTCGAAGCGAACTTCGAATTCCTAGGCTTCTTGTTGAGAATATAGCACTTGCTCCCAAAAACACGAAAGTATGAGATGTTGGGTTTGTTACCAGTTAGGAGTTCGTATGAGGTCTTCTTCAAGAGTCGATGAAGATACAACCGGTTTATGGCATGGCAAGCGGTGTTAACCGCTTTCGACCAAAACCGGTCGGACGTCTTGTACTCATCAAGCATCGTCCTTGACATCTCAATTAGAGTCCTATTCTTCCTCTCCGCTACTCCATTTTGTTGAGGGGAGTAGGGAGCGGAGAACTCATGCTTGATTCCTTCTTCATCCAAGAAGTCTTCAACTTGAGTGTTCTTGAACTCCGTCCCGTTGTCGCTCCTAATAATCTTGATTCTTAAGGAGAACTCGTTTTGAGCTCTCCTCAAGAACTTCTTGAGAACTCCTTGGGTTTCACCTTTGTCATGCAGGAAAAATACCCACGTGAAGCGAGAAAAATCATCAACAATAACTAGACCATACTTGTTACCGCCAATGCTAATGTAGGCGATCGGTCCGAATAGGTCCATGTGTAGTAGCTCCAATGGTCTTGAGGTTGTCATGATGTTCTTGGACGGATGTTGAGCTCCTACTTGCTTTCCGGCTTGACATGCGCTACATAGTCTATCTTTCTCAAAGACAACATCTTTTAGTCCACGGATATGATCCCCCTTAAGAAGTTTTTGCAAGTTTCTCATCCCAACATGGGCTAGCCTTCGGTGCCATAGCCATCCCATGTTAGTTTTCGCCATTAAGCACGTATCAAGTTGGGCTTTATCCGTGGAGAAATCCACAAGGTAAAGCTTTCCCTTGAGTACACCCTTAAAGGCGATTGAGTTGTTGCATCTTCTTAAGACGGTCACACCTTTGTTAGTGAAAATACAATCATAACCATTATCACATAATTGAGAAATAGACAAGAGGTTGTAATCAAGTGAATCAACATGAAGCACATTAGAAAGAGTGTGTTTTGAGGAGATAGCAATTTTACCAGTGCTAAGGATTTTCCCTTGGCTATTATCCCCAAAGAAGATTCCTTCACTAGGATCTTCATTCTCCTTGTACTCTACAAACATCTTCCTCTCTCTGGTCATATGATTAGTGCATCCACTGTCAAGCACCCATTTTGATCCACCGGAGGAGTATGCCTACAAAAAGAGTTATGCCTTTCCTTTAGGTACCCAAACGGAGTTGGGTCCTTTGATGTTAGTCACAAGACATTTGGGCACCCACACGCAAGGCTTTGGGCTCTTGCGGAGTGGCCCAACATATCTAGCATAAGTCTTGCCAAATTTGTTCCTCAATAAAACATAAGAAGCATCAAAGTCATGGAACAAAGGATGAGGTTCATTTTTAGGCATATAAGATGTTGAGACAATGTTCTTTCCTTTATCTTGGGTGGATGAACCTTCCTTGACAAAAACAATCAAGTCTTTGTTATTCTTGGGGGCTTTGGCATTTTGCCTCCGCTCCCGAGAATAACCAAGACCATCCTTGACATGGGGAGGTCTCACATTGGTGTATGCGCTACGTGCATAGGCCACCTTATCCTTGTCAAAGATGCCACCTTTTGGTGCTTGTTTGTTTTGTGCCAAGTTAAGTTCATCCTTAAGTTTTAGGATCAAGCTTGAGCACATGCAAGTGTGAACTTCCTCGGATGAAATATTTTGAGAAGATGAGCTCTTTGAGGAAGAAGGTGCATTGATCTTAAGTGACTCAACCTTTGTCTCTAGAATCTTGTTAACCTTTGTCAAGTTAACAAGTTCATCCTTGAGCTCAACAGTCTTGTCCTTAAGATTTGAGCATGATTCCTTGCTCATGGCAAGGTCATGCTCCAATGCATTGCTTCTTTCTCTCTCGCGCTCGAGGAGCTCCTCAAGCTCTTGACATCTCTCCAATTTTTGGATGAGCATGTCCTCTTGACGCTCAAGGAGATCCTCCTTCTCGGAGATTTCATCCATAAAAAAGTTCATCTTTCTCATGGCACTCTTACTTAAGCCTTTAAGCATGGATTCAAGTTCACTACCACTATCAAATTCATCACAAGAAGTTATAGAGGGAGTGGGTTTAGATTTGACCTTTCTCCTTCCTTCCTTTGCCATGAAACATGTGGACTTGAAATCATCAAGGTTGGGGAAAAGCTTGCTTGCACTTGAGCTCTTTCCGATGGCAATGGTTGCCACCTTCTCTCCATTTTCGGAAGATGAGTCTTCATTTGAGTCCCATTCTCTTCCAAGGTGGGCATGTCCCGATGGCTTCTTCTTCTTGAAGAGCTTCTTATCTTGGGTCTTGCCCTCATTCTTCTTGCTTTCATTGTATGGGAAATCCGCAATGAAGTGCCCATGTTCACCACACTTGTAGCAAGTCTTCTTCTTTAGCTTCTCCTTGCTCTTGCCTTCTTGGTGATAGCCTCCCTTCTTCCTTCTCATCATCCTTCTAAACTTGTTGATGAAGAAAGCTTCTTCCTCATCGGAGTCCATGCTCTCATCATCACTTGCATATTCATTGTAGGATGTGGAAGTTGCTTTGAGGGCTATGTCTTTCTTCTTTGATGAGGCAAGCTTTTGGAGATCGTTGTAGAACATAGCTTCCTTCTCCATCATCTCATTGTTGATTATCCTCCCAAGCACTTCTTCCGGAGTCATCTTGGTGTAGTCGGGGCTTTCACGGATCAAGGAGCAAAGAGCGATGTTTTGAGGCATGAATGCCCGAAGCATCCTCTTCACCACTTCATGGTCCGTCCATCGAGTGCTTCCATAGGCACGAATCTTGTTCACGAGCACCTTGAGGCGGTTGTACATGTCTTGGGGCGACTCACCATCCATGATGGTAAATCTCCCAAGCTCTCCTTCGATCATCTCAATCTTCACCTCCCGGATAACTCGGTTGCCCTCGTGCGCCGTCTTGAGTGTATCCCAAATATCTTTGGCCACTTCCAAACCTTCGACTCGGTTGAATTCATCCCGAGTCAAAGATGAGGTTATGACTCCCACGGCTTGAGCATTGCGATGAAGTAGGATAGCTTGTTGTGGAGTGACGTCTTCCTCATTCCTTGGCATATGAACTCCGGTTTGCACAATCTTCCACAAACTAGGATTCAAAGAGATTAAATGCATCTTCATATTGTGTTTCCACATTGAATAGTCATTTCCATCGAATTGAGGAGGTTTGCCAAGTGGAATAGACAAATAGTGATTGTTAGCATGAAGACGATCATAATCAAAGTGAGTTTGATTATAGTCATCGTTACTCTTCTCCTTCTCTTTGTTGATCTTGGGTTGTTTCCCTAGCTTCTCCCGAAGCTTCGCCTTGAGTTGGCGAGTCTCTTCATCGTCCTTCGGATCATCAAGAAGAACGTCGTAGTTCTTGTCATTTGAGCCTTCACCCTCGACATATGAGGTATCATCCTTGTTCCTTTTTTCCGCCATCGATTCTCCGAGATGTTAGTCTCTTCCGGAGAAACCTGCTCTGATACCAATTGAAAGACGGCCTAGAGGGGGGGGTGAATAGGCGATAATCGATAATTTAAACTTAATTCAGAGTTATAAAAACAGAGAAGTCGGACTTGTCTGACTTCTAGTCGGACTTGTCTGACCTAAGTCGGACAAGTCTGACCTGGGTCGGATAAGTCCGAGATTACCTGCACGATCAGACCAAAAATCCAATTTTTAAGCGATCTAGTGAGAGATATTGATCCCTAGCAGTTCTACACGAAGTATGGAGTAGAAAGAAAACTGAGGGAGAGATAGCACGCGGAAAAACACTAGAATCAAAACTTGCGAGAACGAAAGAACAACAAGAGACAAACGATTTTATCCCGAGGTTTGGAACCACAAAGGATCCTACATCCCTGTTGAGGAGTCCATAAGGGACCAGGCCTTCTCTAGCCTTTCCCTCACGAGTTGCCACAAGGGCCAACTCCCGATCTTCCACTATCACAAAGATTGTTACAAACTCCCCGATTACAAGAGATCACAAAGAAATCGCGAGGCGACGCCTAACCGTCTAGGGGAGAATCCCAAGAGCAACAAACACACAATCACGAAGAAACTTAGCGAATCACATGTTTCTCAACCCCTCAACAAACCGTTTCTCCCAATCCTCACAAAGCACTCTTCACTCTCCCAAAAATTCGAATTTGGGCTCTAGAGGTGAATAACAAGTGGAGAGGGGTTCTTGAGTTCAAATGGGCGTTCAGAACTGTTTTGGGGTGTTAGGCATTGTTGGTGGGTCGAAACCATCCACTATTTATACTCTAAAAAGTCATTAGAGCCGTTTGACACAGCCCACGTCGGACATGTCTCACACAAAGTCGGACATGTCTGACCTCAAAGGTCAGGCCTTTCACTTCAGACTTGTCTGACCAAAACCACTTCAGACATGTCTGCCATACAATCTCGGACATGTCTAAAATTTTGCAGATAGAACTCGGACAAGTCTGACTCTCTGGGACTTAGAAAATTTTCCTTAGTCCCTGGGAACAGATCCATCTCGGACATGTCTGACCCCCAGGTTCGGACAAGTCCGAAACTTCACTGGAACTCTCACTGGAACTCTTCCAGTGCCAATTCGGACATGTCTGACTTACAGATTCGGACATGTCCGAATTCCAACAGAGGGAATTCAGACATGTCTGACACCACAAGTCAGACAAGTCCGCCCAAGCCACAAAGGCCCTACTAAAATATTCTACTAAGGGGTTGAGCACCCGAATGACTCACTAAGTGTCTACGCGTCGTGTCCCTCTTAATAGTACGGTTTTTCCTACGACTCAAGGAGAAAATAGAAAACCCTATTTCTATTCTTCTTCGCCACAACTTTTCTCCTTTTGCCGTCTTTCTTCAAAGCTCCATTCCGTACTTCGGATCTGCGCTCATGCTCAACCAAGTTCATTAGCACTTTAATGGTTCATCATCAATCCACCAAAACCCACAAGGGACCTAGATGCACTTACAACTCCTGTTGGCCGGCCCCGGGAACAGAGAAGGGGAAGCTCAAGCGGCCTTAGGAATGGAGCCGCCGACTGCTGCTCGCGGCCGCATCAAGCATCAGTCCTTCATGACGGGCCCCCCGATTGCCGATCGGCTGTTGACCTCACATAGTAGCGGGTTTCAAGCTGACCCAAAATTTGTTGGCGTCGTAAACCCGGACCGCTACCAGAAGTCACCATAGGCCGCAGTAAGCCAGCCACGCGGACGGTTACCGGCGCTCGCCGTGGCCCGACGTTGCTCGTGGTCGTACGCTGGACGCTCGCCGAAGTGGACTATTCCGGTTCGCGGCGCGCCTGGCAGGCCGCAGACACTTTTTTTAAGAGGACATTCATCCACCTCCATTTTCATTAGGAAAACAGAGATTCAGATTGTTCAAGGACCACACCAGGAAATCTAGCTTTCTACCATTGTTCTTAAGCTATGATTCTTCTGTTGGTGTTGCTCTGGGTTCAACTGAGAGAGACAAAAATGAAAAGTGAATGAATAAAAAGAAAAGGATAAAGAGAAAAGAAAAGGTAAAAGGAGAGTCTGTAACTGACTCCCGAGATCCACTTTATCGGAGGTGGACGAACTAACTAGGGCTCGGTACCCCACCGCCTTGCTCTATGAAAAGTTAAAGGTGATTAAGTGCTAAACACATTCCTAATCACGAGATCCAAAACCGATCCAAAAGAGAGCAAGAGCGGCGGGAAGATCCGAGACTCCCCTCGTCGTCCTCAAGCAACAAAATTGTGATGGCGTCCAACGGCTCATCCTCCTGTAAGTTGTGCTAATTCATCCCTTAATCATGTTTATTATGTTCATTAGTGCACAAACAATGATTAGGAATCATGATTAAGTTAAATCCATAAAGTTCATTTTCTCACATTGGTATCAGAGCCATCCTAGTTACTTTTTGTGCCTATTTGTGTTGGATTAACCTCTGATTAGGAAGATTAAAGCAAATGTAGATGAACCCCAAAAATCCCCAGATGCCCGAAACCCAACCATCTCGAATTAAGGCCCAAACTCAGATTGATATTATTAAGATAAAAGAACTCACCTAATGACTGATGCTCACGTTGGTTCCACCTCTCCTCCATGGCCTTTGGCGCATGCATGGCCGCATGCTGCTAGCAGCACCGTGCCATCGTGCACGTAAGGAGCTTCTTATGCCATCCTTCAACTGCCTTTGATCCATGCACGTGGGCAAGGACTGCACTCCAAACACACTAGCCGCAACTTTATGCCGTATGACGCCTACGACTGCGCCTGCAAGTGCGGGCCACCGGAGCAGCATGCCCCTACGCGCGCGCCGCGCGTTGCGCTGGCTGCACTGGCCGCGGGTGCTGGCTCCGTGCGCTGGTCGCGGGCGCCGCCCCGAGGGTTGGCCGCATGCGGGCCGTCCTGTTGCTCGCCCTGCGCGCGCTGGCCGCGCCATGCGCCGGCCGCTGCCGCCGATGGGAGCTCGGCTCTCGCCCAGATCCGGTTTTTTCGGGAGTGAAGATGGATTATGATTAGGGTTTTTCTGGCCGCCGTCATTTTTGTTTGTGGCCTAGTGTTTTTCAGCCGTTGATTTTGTTTGATGGTTGAGATGAAGCGGCGCTTCTTTGGGCTGGTGGGCCGCGCGATGGGCGGCGGTGGGGTGCGAACGGGCCGTTTTTTGGCCATGGCTTCGGCCCAGGTTGTTTAAGTCCAGCAAAAAATTCCTTTTTATTTAATTTTTCTATTGGGCTCGGCTGATGAGTGATGGGCTGACCGTGGGTTTTTGGCCCATTGACTATTTTAGTGAGTCATTTTGTATTTTCTAATTAATTCAGTAACTATTATATTTTAATTATGATTTATTTACTGTTTTAAATAGAAAATGTTTATGCTCATCATGTATAGCATGTTAATGACTCTAAATTAAATTTGAACCAACGGAATAATTTAATTTGGATGAGTTAACATGTTAATGATGTTTTGATCTCTTTAAGCATCATTAATGATGACTTATGTTTAATTTTTATGAATGATGCTTAAATTAATGAATGATGACTTCAAAATTATTTCTCACCAACGTTGATTTAATTTTGAGACATGTACTTATGTTTAATTATGTTATGCAATTTTATGTTATTTCTGCCCAACGGTGATGTAACATAGAATTGTATTTTATTGCATGTTTATGTATTTACCAACGTAAATTTATTTTCATGTAATTTTCTGATAATTCTCATGTATAAATGATGACAGCCACTATGACGCCGTTTTGATATGAAAATATCGAACAATTTACGGGCAGTAACTTCCCTCATTGGAAGACCTGCGTTGAAGTGTCCTTGGGGTTTAATCAGCTGGATTATGCCCTGAGGGAAGATAATCCTACGACACCCACTCTTTGTGTCGAAGGATATGATGAACTCAAGAGGACTTATGAGCTTAAGTTGGAAAGATGGGAGAATTCCAATTGTGTGGCTCTCCTCGTTATGAACGTCTTAATATCTTCTAATATTGCAGGTGCCCTTCTAAAGAAAGACACCGCTAAAGAATTTCTTGCTGCGGTGGAGGAGCAATTCCAAGGCTCTGAAAAGATTTATGCTCATGAGTTTTTTGCGAAGCTTCTTGAGAAATACACTATGGATGGAAATGTGAGGAGCCACATATTAAGGAAGGTGCATGCATCTTCAAAACTTAAGTCCTTGAAATGTGAATTGAGTGAGAATCTTCTGATCATTATGATATTGAAATCTCTCCCAAGTGAGTTTGATCAATTTAAGATCAACTACAACTCACTGAAGGAAAAATGATCTCTTGCTGAGATGACTCCTAGAGTTGTCAAGGAGGAAGAAAGAATACTTAAGCAGGTTCAGGACCAAGCTCATTATGTTAATTCTTCCAAAAGAAAGAAATAGTGGAATGGTCCTGGCCCCTCAAAAGCTCATAAGATGTCATTTAAGAATCAGTCTCCTCAAAAGGGTAAAGGTGCTAGTACTTCCGCTGCGCCTAGCACTTCTAATGAACCTAGGACTTTTGCACCTAAAGGAGAAGTTGTGTGCAAGCACTGCAAGGATAAGGGACATTTCAGAAAGGATTGCCCTGATTTTCTGAAATGGCTAATGAAGAGAGGTAATGATGAAATTACGTTTATTAATTAATCACTTTATGTTGATTTTTCAAGAAATACATGGTGGATTGACTCGGGTGCAACTGTTCATGTTGCAAATTCTATGCAGGGCTTCCGTACAACCCAAGACCTTCGGGGCAGGGGAAGAAGCCTTAAAGTTGCTAATGGAAAAAAAACAGAAGTTCAAGCTGTGAGGTCTCTCACATTAAAGCTGCATTCAGGACATCCGCTTAGATTGAATAATGTTCTTTATGTTCCTTCCTTGAGTAGGAATCTCATTTTAGTTTCATGTTTAGATGATGACAATTATGCTTGCTTATTTGGTAATGGACAATGTAGTTTGATGCATTGTAATAAAAATGTTGGCCTTGCCTTCCGACGAGGAAAGTTATATATGTTATCTCTACATGATTCTGTTATGCACGTAAATGATGATTATGGTGATGATGATTTGAAGTGCAGCGCTGAAAAGAAGTGAAAAGGCGTTAGTACCTCATCGAAATTGTGGCACCGTTGCCTTTGCCACATTTATAGGGGAGAATCGAACGATTAATTAAATATGACACGCTTCTTCCACTTGACTTTTCAGACGCTGATTATTGCATTGATTGCATTAAAGGAAAACACATCAAGACAATAAAGAAGGGAGCGACAAGAGCCACTAAAGTCTTAGAGCTCATTCATACTGACATATGCGGGCCTTTTAACATTAAATCCGTAGATGGTTTTGATTCATTCATAACCTTCACGAATGATTTTTCCCGCTATGGATATATTTATCCCATACGTGATCGATCGGAAGCTTTGAACAAATTTAAAGTTTTCAAAGCCGAAGTTGAGAATCAACTTAACGAAAAGATCAAAGTAGTACGGTCTGATCGTGGGGGAGAATATTACGGAAAACACGCTCCTTATGGGAAAATTCCAGGACCTTTTGCGAGGTTTTTAGCTGAGAATGGAATTGTTGCTAAATACTCAATGCCTGGTGAACCTCAGCAAAACGGCGTGGCCGAGCGACGCAATCGCACACTAATGGATATGGTGCGGAGCATGCTTAGTCACACAAGTTTACCACTGAGCCTATGGATGGAGGCTTTAAAGACAGCTGCACACGTACTTAATCTTACTCCAACTAAAGCTGCACCGAACACACCTTACGAGATGTGGACGGGAAAGAAACCCAGCTTGAATTATTTACGTGTGTGGGGTTGTCTTGCTGAAGCTAAAGTACTCAATCCACAACTTAAGAAATTAGACCCAAAGACAGTCAAATGTTTCTTTATTGAGTACCCTCAACGGGAAAAGGGATATCGCTTTTATTGTCCAAATCATGTGACGAAATTTGTAGAGACAAGACAAGCGATATTTTTTGAGGATGATGTCATGGAAGTGAGGAAGATTGATCTTGAGGAGAAACGGGTTTACGTACCATCCCCGAATATCCAAGAGTTCATCTTTCCATTTAAAAATGTTGTCATGACACCGGACCCTCCTCTCGTTCATTCCGAAAATAATGAAAATGTTGCTACAAATGAAAATGAGGAAGTGAACGAGAATCTGAAACCAGAGATTGATCTTCCAGTAGCCCCTCCGTTGCGTAGATCGCAACGTGAAAGAAGAAATACCATCCCAGATGACTATGTCACCTACATGACTGATGACGTAAGTGACATGGGTAAAGTGGAAGATCCTTCTTCTTATAAAGAAGTTATGAAAAGTGAAAACTCATCTAAATAGCTTATGGCTATGGAAGACGAATTAAAGTCAATGAGTACTAATGATGTTTGTGACTTAGTAGAAATTCTTGAATGAGCTAAAAGAGTTGGATGCAAATGGGTTTACAAAACCAAATATGACTCCAAAGGGAATATCGAAAGGTTCAAAGTGAGACTGGTGGCTAAAGGGTTTACACAACGAGAAGTAATCGATTATAACGAAACCTTTTCTCCAGTGTCAACCAAAGATTCGTTCAGAATCATGATGGCATTGACAGCTCATTATGATTTAGAGATGCACCAAATGGATGTTAAAACTGCATTCTTAAATGGTGATTTAAATGAAGATGTATATAGGGCACAACCGGAAGGTTTTGTCATTGAAGGAAAAGAACACATGGGATGTCGTCTGAAGAAATCCATTTATGGCTTCAAGCAAGCCTCGAGACAATGGTACCTAAAGTTCGATAAAGTAGTTCGAACTTTTGGTTTTACGGAAAATGTTGTGGACAACTGCATATACATCAAATTTAAGGGCGATAAGTTCACAATTTTGATCCTATATGTGGATTACATACTTTTGGCTTGTAGCGATAAGGACATGTTACATGAAACCAGGAGTTTTCTGTCATCAAACTTTGATATGAAGCATCTCGGTGAAGCCTCTTACGTTCTAGGCATAGAAATTCATCGAGATAGGTCCAAGTACACATTAGGACTATCACAAAAGGCATACTTTGAGAGAGTACTGAAGAAATTCAATATGCATAAGTGCTCTCCTATGTATGCTCCAATAGTTAAAGGCGATAAATTTGGGACATTTCAATGTCCAAGGAACCAAATTGAATTTGGCCAGATGAAGTTGGTTCTATATGCTTCAACTGTCGGAAGCATTATGTACGCTCAAGTTTGTACGCGCTCTGACTTAGCTTTTGTAACGGGAATGCTTGGCAGATTCCAATCAAATCTAGGAATGGACCAATGGAAGGCCGCAAAGAAAGTCTTGCGTTATATGCAAGGTACTAAAGATCTCATGCTAACGTATCAAAAGATCTGATAACCTAGAAATTATTGGTTATTCATATGCTGATTTTACCGGCTGTTTAGATAGTAAGAAATCCACGTCAGGTTATATATTCACACTGGCTGGAGGAGCCATATCGTGGAAAAGCTCCAAGCAAACGGTGACTGCATCATCCACGATGCAGGCAGAATTTGTAGCATGTTATGAGGCCACTGGGCAGACTGTATGGCTAAAGAATTTCATTCTCGGGCTCAAGGTGGTTGACAGCATTAACAAGCCACTTGTGCTATACTGCGATAACGAACTCGCAGTTATCTATGCGAGTAACAACAAGTGTTGCTGCCAAGCACATTGACATAAAGTATCATGTTGTGAAAGATATAATCCAGGATCATACCATTAAAGTTGAACATATCAGTACGACCGATATGCTTGCGGATCCAATGACAAAAGGCTTACCACCCAACATCTTTCGTAAACACGTTGCTGGCAATGAGATTATTGAAAGCCTTATGATTCTGGTAAGTAGGGACCTTCAAAAGAGCCATCTCCCATAAAGATTAATGTTTTCCATTTGAGGTGAGTTGATGTATTATAAGTGTTGAAGTTCAATGATTTTGCAATATCGTTGTAACGTTTCACTTTGTACATTATACTTATTGAGGATGGAGAAATAAAGTTGAACCATACGATCAAGGGGGAGAATGTTGGTGTTGCTCTCGGTTCAACTGAGAGAGACAGAAATGAAAAGTGAATGAATAAAAAGAAAAGGATAAAGAGAAAAGAAAAGGTAAAAGGGGAGTCCGTAACTGACTCCTGAGATCCACTTTGATCGAAGGTGGACGAACCAACTCGGGCTCGGTCCCCCACCGCTTTGATCTATAAAAAGTTAAAGGTGATTAAGTGCTAAACACGTTCCTAATCACGAGATTCAAAACCGATCCAAAAGAGAGCAAGAGCGGCGGGAAGATCCGAGGCTCCCCTCGTCGTCCTCAAGCAACAAAACTGTGATGGCGTCCAACGGCTCATCCTCCTGTAAGTTGTGTTAATCCATCCCTTAATCATGTTTATTATGTTCATTAGTGCACAAACAGTGATTAGGAATCATGATTAAGTTAAATCTTCATACATAGATTGTACAGTAAAGTTGCCTCATTTAGACCATCTCCATCGAACTGTATCTTCATTATCCGAAATAACCATTTTATTCAGCCCTTCAGCTAGTTTGTACCATAGACCATGTAGAAAAACAGGAAAGTTGGGGTTAAAAGAAATAACCCAACCTCGACTAGCACACTGAGCTACTGTTAGTCCTTTATTATCACAAAACTCATACAGTAAAGGATATTGATATTTCAGTGAGGTTTCTCCTATAACCAGATGCCATGCCGAAATAAAACTTTTTTCCCATTTCCCATGATATATCTTCTCCCTCTAGTGTAAAGCTTTTGAATTTTCAGAAGATCAGACCATACTGGAGAATCAGATTGTTTATGCTTTATAGCACCTATGGGCCTGCCCTTTCAAATATTTTGCATCCACTATGTCCTGCCATAAACCTTTTCCAGATTCAAGTTTCCACCACCATTTAGCTAACAAACTAATATTCATATTTCTCAAGCTTTTGATACCAAGGCCACCATACTTTTTATTCTTACAGACAGTTTCTGAGTTAACCAAATTATACTTCCTTTTGGTGCTACCCTCTTGCCACAAAAATTTACGTCGACTTGCTTCCATACGTTCAATTAGTGTTTTAGGGAGCAAAAACATCGACATGTGATAAATGGGAGAGCTAGATAGACTAGCATTGATTAAAACAGTCCTACCAGCCATAGAAAGTAAATTACCCTACCAAATTTCAATTTTATTTTCATTTCTAGAGAATGTCAACCCACAGCATGAAGTCTACTTGCTGTAACAGGGACATCCAAATATTTCAAAGGGAAAGTACCTATCTGACAATTAAAGGCATATGCAAAACCAACCACATTGTTCATTTCTCTTTTAATGCTTAAAACTTCACTTTTTCAAAGTTTATTTTTAGCGCTGACATTTGCTTAAAAAGCTAACAGTAACTTTAAATTCGGAGCATAAACAATATCATCTTTAATACAAAGTATAGTATCATCGACATATTAAAGTACAATTACTCCATGATTTACCAAATTACAGCCCAAACCTCTAATAATGTCATTTCTATTAGCTCTAAAAACCATCCTAGTTAAGCATTCTGATGCAAAGTTGAATAAAAGTGGGGATAACGGGTCCCCTTGCCTCACCCCTCTGAAGCTCTGAAACTGAGGGTCAACCTCTCCATTAAGCTTAACACTTAAAGTTCCATTCTCTAAAATGCTTTTGATCCAAGAGCACCAAATTGGTGAAAAGCCTCACTTGAAGACATTTTAATAAAACTGTCAATTCACTCTTTCATAAGCTTTTTCAAAGTCCAGTTTTATGATTATACCATCTTCATCCTTATTCTTTTTTGTTTCATGCATAATTTTATGTAAAACCATAACATCAGTCATAATATTTCTTTTAGAGATAAAATCAGTTTGTGCTCTGTGAATTAATCTTTGAGCTACATGTTCTAATCTTATAGCTAAAACCTTAGTGTTTTGTGCAATTTAGGGAACAATTGATGTGCAATCTGCTGTTTTGTGCAAGCATACAATCTTCACATCTCAACCGTTCTATACTAATCTAAGGGGTTGCACTCAGAGTTCTTTTTGCATATTGTTAGCAACACCAGGTGGAATGATTTAAGTGCTAAAAGTGCAGCACTCTTGGATTGGTACGGAACGATTGAGATATAGAGATTGCATGTTTTTACAAAATAACAGATTGCACAACAGTTGTTTCCTACAATTTAATAGATAGATAGGTCTAAAATGTTGGATTTTTTTCCGCATCTTAGCCTTAGAAATCAGTGTAATAATCCCAAAATTAATTCTGAAAATTTTCAAATTACCTCTAAACAAGTCCTGAAATATTTCTATAATATCAACCTTAATAGCAGACCGCAGGCATTAGCTACGGGTTTCGCTTCCATTACGCCTAGGGCAGACATTGGACTCACGGATATCCAGAGCAGCACCGCACATCCGCACCCAAGATTTCAGGCAAAACACGATGGTGAAAAGCGGAAGTACTGCCTACTTGATGGTAGTGCTGAAACTGTCGATATCCCCTATCGAATATCTGAGTAATAGCTAGGCCACGAGGAAGCGCAGGGTTCCGTACCAGAAATCAATCTTTCGTCAATATAGATATATACCAAAATAAACAATGCTCAAAGCATGAAGCATTCATAGGCACAAAATTCTACTGTGTCGGATCATCGAGTTAAAACATACTCTTCGGTAGTACTGGCCAGAAGTTTATTCTGCTTAGAACAACAAGCACATTGCTGGTAATCACACATGATGAAACTAGCCTCTATTCAACATACGAAAAGGTGCACATGGCATGTCGTGAAAAGTTTACACCCTTACGCCTTCACTTGAGGAGGAGCATCTCCCTGCAGAGCAGGATCGGATCTGACAGCATCCAGTGTCTTGAAGAACTCCTCAGGAAGCGCAACAGGCCGGTGCTGTGGAACATGCTTAGGAATTGGTGTGTCATCTTCAATCACCTCGCATTCATAGTCATCAGGAACACCCCATGGATCCCATTCTGCCATCCATCGCAACAGCTATGTTAAAAGAACCTGAAGCTCACAGGTTTTGTATGTGCAAAAATTACATTCAGAAATATATGCTGGAAGCCTCAAACTGTCCCTAGAACATAATCATATAGGTAAGCATTGCAGAATATACTTTCAAGACACATTCAGCATTCTTAATCCGAAAAAATAAGATGACAAGTCAGTGTTTGCCACCTAGTGCTATTGTAACAATATCTTAGCACACTATAATTTATATCTATAAAAGTAACAATATGTTCCCATTCCCGCGTTAATCAGAAACCTTTTTCAGCCAACAGTTCATCTCCATTATCATACTGATATGGTTGAAAGTTTTCCAGTTCCATGGGAAAACATATAAGATGACACTGTTAAGGTGTGTGGATTTACATTTTTGCTACAAAGGTACTGTAAATCCAGAAAGAATGAGATATAAGGGAACATCATTTTTTTCTGGATTGCTTCCGATTATACTTTATCACTCAAACATCCAAAGGAGCTAACCAACTCAATCTATTTTCTTTTTATGAATTTATCAAAAGATACAAACATGACAAACTGATGATGGATTTAACCAGAACTAGAGCAAAAGAGGAGATTAAATGCTTCATGCATCAATTGTGTGATATACTCTCAGAAGACAGAAGTAAACCGAGGTATTTATTGACACTAATACATCCGCCAATCCATTGCTCCTAACTGGAAACTGGAGCTAACAGAAACATATATCGGGACAAGTGACCATTTTCCTTGCTGGAGAATGCACCATACGACCAGATGCACACACGGATACAAGCGATGCAACTATAAACTCTCCAGTGTACTCTGTCATATACATTTTCAAGTACCAATCAGTCCATCAAAGATCTCAGGGTGCTGATGTGATCAGCTTGGACGACGCTTATTACCTATTATTCCACAATCCTAGAAGAGAAAACTCCTTATATGCCATTGGAACTTATCACTTATTTGTCATCCAAAATATACACTTCCCTTGATCCCATTAGTTTCATGTTTTCATCCCTTATATATCACTTATGTCATATCTTTGTGAAATTGTTGCAGTTAGAGCATTCAATATTGTGAGCTTTTCATTGTAATGGATATTTTATCCCTCCAACTAGATACAAAGGATCCCATACTCTAGCATGAGTGTTTACCCCCATCAATTTGTAATTGAAAGAATTAAGGTGTACAATTAAAGGATGGGTTGAGGGTGTATTGTCAAGTTTAGTGGCCAAGTTCACATAGTAAAGAGAGAAGTATGCTAGGGTTAAGATGAAAAGCCAATAAGATTGAAGGCTCTAGCTGCAATAATTTCTATTTGATGTAATGTTAGAGGGATGAAAATATTTAAATCAATGGCACAAAATGGAAGTGCATATTTCTCATGGCAAACAAGAGGAAAGTATAAGTTCCAATGGCATATAAGGAATTCACTCATCCTAGAAAGGCAACCGCAGACCAAGCATCCTGATTCAACCCTATCCTATCACCAGGGTGCTAGGATCAAAAGATGAGTTAATCATGCATCGACTGCAACTTATTTGTTCTTCTCAGATCAGTAAAACCATCTATTATGTAAAATGAACCAATTGAATCAAACGCATAAATGATCCTAATCACTGCCTATGGATCAGTAAAGTCAGAAAGGGAATCAAGAGGAGGGACAATGAGACCGAGGCGAGCGAGGGGGTGCAGGGATGGAAAAAAAAAAAGCACGCACCAATCATCTTGCTGATTAGCTTGAGCTCGTCCTGAGCCTCCTCGATGAGCTCCTCAACCTGCCCACACCCGATTCTGTCCTCGATGCGCTTCCAGTTCTCTTCCTCCTGGCAGATCTGGAGGCGGTGCTTGGTGAAGGACTCTACGGCCTTGCGGTAGCCCTCGTCCTTGGGGACGGCCTCGATCTCCTTCAGCGTGCGCGTGTAAAGCCCGATGAGCACCTCCCGCGCGTGGGGCACCACCTCTAGGCCCACGATCCCGGTAGTCTCCTTCACGGCGCGCGCCTCCTGCAGCGCCGCCAGTCCGCCCCCGCCGGTCAGGATCCGCCGCAGGAACATCGCGCCGTCGTCTCTTGCGGTGGTGGTGTGGTGCGTCTCTCTCACGAGGCTGCGGGGGACGCGAGAGAGGAGATCATGAGAGACTGACGGATGGGGGGAAGTTGTAATTGTAGGTGTGACCGGGTGGGCCGTGGACTCGCTGTTGAGTGGGCTTTCTGACATAAAGGTATGTTGAGGCTCTATTTGGAATGGAGGAATGAGAATATCAAAAAACATAGAAATGCCGAAAACATGAGAATTGAGAAAGCGGTAAAACTATAGGAATCCAAAACAAAGGAAGAGAAATTTGAGAAGTGTTTGGAATGTAGAATAAAAACACATGAATAAAAATGTTAGTGTAACTAAAAATGTTAGTGTAACTAAATTTGAGAAGTGTAACTAAACACAGGAATTGAATGTCCACTTGGCTCGTAACAAAGGTATCAGGTTTGGAACAATCACACAATCAAGAGAGAATAGATTAATATTAATCGCGAAAAAGCTTATATAGTACTGAACCTTTCAGCGTAAAACAGAAAATGAAACGGAGGGAGTATAGTTAACAAGGTTCGAACTTATGTGAAGAGACATAAATAAAGATCAAAATAAAAATAATAAGAGGAATATGTGAATACAAAATTTATTGAGGTAGTCATAGATAGGAGAGGGTCTACTTAGGGTGTGTTTGATTCGGAGACGAAGTGGGATGGGACAAATCCATTCTTGTTTTTAGGGATGGGATGATCCTATTTTTCGTTTGTTTAAGAGGAATGAGATTATCCCTGTTTTTTATTTGATTCATGAGATGAAGAGGGATGAGGATGAGTATGATGCAAAGGAGGTGATAAAAGATGTAGAAGTTGAAGTGGGACGAACTTATCCTCTCAGTTTTTGAGGGATCAATTCATCTCGTATCTTAAGGGAATATTCTCTTATAGGGATGACTCTATCTCACTTCGTCCACAAACCAAACACTACCTTAGTAATCCATAGTAATCCACTTGTCAGGACCTTGATTTTTAACTTCATTTTTTATAATAATATTTTAATTTTTTTCTTCATTGTCACCATAACTTTTAATACATTATTTTCCCCTCCCTGCCTTCTCTTTCTTTCATCTTATATTATCGTTTGTCATTTTATTTTGTGTTTTTATTGATTTCATCTCTAATTTACTTAGAACCATAGAGTCCTGTTATTATTAGTTGGGACTAAAAGGGGAGCAGGGGACACAATGAGGTATTCCTTCAGAAAAATGCGATCGAATTTCACTGTTCAACGTCTTCATCTTGATTCTAAAAATTAAACGAATACTCTCATTCTCTAATTATATTTAATAACAACTTTAATTATTTTTAAATTAAAATTATTGTCATATTAACAATAATTTGATAATAGAGCTCGAGTTCGTTTGCTAAAAAATAACGAATTACAGGCTTGTTTGGATCACGCGCTGGCAGGCAACACACGAAATCGACCGCCCGAGTAGGGATGAAAACGGTCGGAAACGGACGGAAAAATAATAAAATCGTTTTCATTTTCATATAATATTTTCGAAAACGGAATCGGAAACGATATCATCAGAAACGGTTACGGTATGAGAAATTTTGGAAATTTCGAAAACGGGTACATCGGATCGAAAGTATGTTGATATCGGAACAGTTTCAAATTTATTTGAAATCAAGAAACCAAAATATTATTCATCTATAACATCAACAACTTAAATACAAAATATGAGACAACAACTTTTACTTTCATTTTATAAAAAAATTCAATATGAAACGAAATCACTTTAGAAACACATTTTAAAGTAAATAAATATTTGTATGTAATTAAAGTTAACTTCTTATACAAACCAATGTTCGAATAAAAAATTTAAAAAATCAAGCTTATTACATGTCAGTCCATTAGACCCAACCTACTATTCGGAAATTATTCGGTTATTGTTCGGAAATTTTCCATTAAAATATGGTATTTCGACAATTCGGTCGGAAATCAGTCCAAATCGTTTTCGTTCCGTTTACCAAATTTCAATGTCTAATAAAAACGGTAATCAGATTGAAAATTTCGGAAATTGTCGAAAATGACAATTGCGTCGGAAATTTTTGAAAACGGTATCGGACGGTACGGGAATTTACCATACCATTTTCATCCCTACGCCCGAGTCCCTGCGAGCGCCAGGCAGCTCTGCCAGTGTCCCAACCAAACCAAGAGGTAAGAGCGATGTATATGACGCTACCAAGAGCTTCAAGAGGATCAAACCAAACAAGCGAAGTGTCGGTGTTTAACTACTGACCAAGAACGATAGCACTGCAAAAGCGCGGCAGACTAAAACAGATCACTATGCATCAGTCTTTGGCACGCACTAAGGGTTGCTCAAGCTCGACCTCCAGGTTCCAAAAATATCGCATAAACTGCCAGGACTGAGAAAACCAAGTGCTAGATTTGATTTACTGACTATCGGTAAGGTCAAGCACGTACAGATCTACTGATATTAACAGTTTCTCGTTTCACTCCAGCAACCCGGAAACAAGAGCAATGTATCAGCACTCAACGGGCTGTCCATCAGTACAAGATCTAAACTCGCTGTTGAGTAACCTGCCAAGATAAAGCTTACTAACATCAGATTGGAATTGAAGTATCTAAAGAAACAAGTCCAATACGACAAACAATAACTCAAAGATTATCTAGCCGTGCATTACGAAAATTCAAACGTGCAATAGATTTTCGATGTGTAATGATATCAGACGTTCATAACAGATACAAAAAAACGCTGGTTAGCAATTAGTTCCTGAGATGCACATTGACATCTGCATAAATTAGATACTTAGGTTTTGTTTGGTTCGATTGTGGATTCTTTAAAATCTGATTAAAAAGAAAAGAAATTATTCAGGTGTGTAACCAATGGCGGGCGGGTATTTTTTTTCAGTAGTTGGATGCTAAATCTTGAAAATCTGGGATGGGAGGAGATTTGAATATGTACCGATAAATCTACATTATTTTTAAGAATATGCTTCGCAGAAAAATCCCCTTGGTTGAGATTTTGACATTGAATCTGCTGCGCAAAGCAGAACTAAAGGGACCCTTATACTAGCGGCACACTCGGATTATAAAACGGCTGACAGAATTAGGCAAAGTTCAAATCAAAAGAAATAGTAATGCAGTACCTCAAAACCCAAAATGATCCACTTCCTCGTCATCTCCTTCATCTTCATCATCGTCATCCTCAGAAATCTTGAAATCTTCCAGTGAATCCTCTTCTTCCTCCTCATCAGCATCATCCATCATATCTGAGGGAGGATTCTTGTCCTTCAAACCAGTGCTGAGTACAACAGTTTTCCCTTTGGATTTCTCCATATCTCTCTGCAATTTTTCCATGTTCTCTTTTCTGCGCTCCGTCTCCAATCTTTCTTTCTCAGCAATCCTCTTGTCAAGATCAGTCCTGAAAATGCATAAAATTTTAAAATTAGCAAAATGTTTTAGATTATCAGCATATTAACTAGCTATTCTATCATTTCATATTAAGGGATGAGACCTGTAAGTTTCCATGTATTCTTTGGCACTAGCTTCTACAGCATCAAAAAAATCATTGACTCCTGTACCAGATACTGCAGATACACCAACAGATCGTAGGTTTTTGTAAAACTCGTCAAGGGCCAAAGAGAGGCTTCGGGTAAACGTAGAGTAGTAAGATTTGTCTGAATCCAATGCTGTCTGAAATGCCTCAAAGTCTTGCATCCACTGGTCCAGCAAATGATATTCTCCAGAGAAGTAAGTACCAGTTTAACATAGTGAAAGGAGAAAAAGGGAAAGATATAAATATAAATACACGTGATTCTGTAAAAAGCTAGCTGACAGAGATGCCAAGTAACACTCCAGACTCTAGAAAAAAAAAGCTACAGCAACAAATACTTCATAAAGCTGAACATATATCATAATCATAATGTACAAAGGTAATGGAGAGAAACCCAGCTAAGTTGCATATACATATGTTTCCAGAGAATCTGAGCTAAGTTTCCAAAAAATATACAGGTTTGGTTGATTATGCACAAGAGAGACATTGCGGAAAGCATATAATGAATTTTGACAGATAACTGTATGACAGTTGCACATCCTAAGAACCTGATAGTAGAATTGAGAACAGAGGATACAAATAAAAAACTAAAAATAGATTGTACACATACCTCAATAGCAAACTCATGCTTGGCAACATCAACCTTGTTAAATGTCAGGACCATTGGCAAGCGGGTTTTGTAGAGAATACTGCATGCATACAGCATGTTGCTCATAAAAGTAACAGGGCTTGTTGACCGGGGTGTGTCGACTATGTATGCAACAACTGTTGGAAATGTTGATGCAAAAGCTTCAGTAATGATAGCTCCTGAAGCCGACCAGGTGAATATCTCAATCTGACCAGGGGTGTCAACCAGCACATAATCCAGCTGGTCTGCACGTCTTTCAACTACAGACACAACCTGCAACAACGAATATTAGAGGTTGTCATGCTTGTTGAATGAGACAAGGATAGAAGGAAAAAATGCATTTCTCATGCACCACCAAAGGTGCAATAATGGATTGCAAGTAAGCTGGTGATTGAACATAGCACCCAATAAACCCTACTGTATTGCAACATACACTCTTATTGGGACACGGCTTGTATACTCCCATTCAGTGCTCCCATGCGTGCTCCCGCTTATGTGTCGTAATTTTATTGGTTCCTTCAATTACCCAACACAATTCTTAATTTCATTACAACCAATTAGATGATGACACATCAGCGGGAGCATGCATGGGAGTGCTAACGGGAGTACGGAAGCTGCATCCATGATATTGACCTTAATTTTTCAACAGTAATGTGGAATTAATGGAATCCAGAATGCATTCCATTATAGCCTTCAAAACAAAGAAAATGCAGCATTTCTCAATAAATAGTAAGCTTATTAAGCCTTCAATTACCAATGTTATTATGTTCATAATAAATCACTGAACATTCATTTCCAGTCAGATATCTATATTGTGATACAATAAATTAAGACATTTTCCCTGCCTACAGTTAAGTACTAGAGCTATTAAAATTATTCGTCGAACAACTGAAGAACTATCACTTCAACCTTGTAAAAACACAATAATTCGTTCATGTTGCTACTGAACATATATGTGCAAACACAAAGTTGGTGTTGTCGCAATTATATCCTAAAAGTATTTAGTTCAAACGAGGGATCGTATTTTTTAGCTTTGTACCACTTCTTATTCCTCAACTAACCGAGTGTGATAATGCAATCCCAATCGCCCTCAAGCATCAAACTAAATAACACATGGAATTAGTGTACCTCATCAAATTTGGTGGCAAACAAGTTCAACGAGGTGAGGATGCCACCATTGGGGCCAAGCCCATACTCCTTCATAACTTCCTTATACCGCACCGTGTCACGGATATCAATGTTGGCGCCGAATGGCAGCATCATCACTGCAGGGTCGAGGTTGATGACATATCCCCTCTTGTTTGATGCCTCCATATCGCACACCAGACGGTGCATAAAGGTAGTCTTCCCCGTTCCTGCACCAGACAGAATCCATTATCTCCCAAAACCTCATAAATTGCTCCAACAAATCACATGTTGGCTATGGGATTCCAGCCCCAACGAAACAGGAGGTGAACAAATTTGGCGCACCGGCCATGCCGATGACGATGATGATCACAGGCTTCTTCTTGAAGTTGGTGAGCCCCGGGCCGATGGAAAGGTTCCCGATGGAGTCCGCGAGCTCCTCGCCCTTCCCGCTCCCCTCCTCCGCTTTCTCCTTTCCTTTCGCGTCCGTCTGCGCACGCCCGACAAATAGCGCGGATAACAGTTACTACCATTCCACTGAAACCAAACAAATGCAAAAACGCGCAAGGGGAGCGGTAGGAGGGAGAAGGGGGCGGTCGCAGAGGCGTGCCTGGTCCTCGAGGTCCATCTTGGTGGGCTTGCTAGCAGCGGCGGGGTCGGCGTCGACGTCCATCGGCAGCGTGCAGGGCGGAAGGCGAGGCGGTGGCCGGGCGGCGTGTAGAGGGCGCAGCCGCTGAACCCTAGGCTTGACTGGGAAGAGCAGAGGAGGCAATGAGACGGCGAAGGACCGGAAAGGAGAAGCGTGAGTGGGAGCACAGCACTGGATTAGCGGTTGGAGTTGCCAACCTAGCAGTGCGGGCGGAATGCTTTAGTTCACAGGCCTAGCCCATGCATACATGTGCGTGTTGGATTGGCCAGCCCATATGCTGCGGCGATGATTTCCTAGCCCATGCATACATGTGCGTGTTGGATTGGCCAGCCCATATGCTGCGGCGATGATTTTATTAAGACGGCTTACGTGCGTTCGTGTGCGCATGCAGTTTCGGCCCAACTTGTACTGTTGACATCACGATTCGCCAAGCAATTCCGGTTTTTCCATCCACAGCAGCACAGCTTCTGACAA
The DNA here is from genome assembly GCA_036927565.1 of Tuctoria greenei. Taxonomy (NCBI): domain Eukaryota; kingdom Viridiplantae; phylum Streptophyta; class Magnoliopsida; order Poales; family Poaceae; genus Tuctoria; species Tuctoria greenei. The sequence continues at coordinate 200,549,901 of JAYESD010000006.1, forward strand.
TTGACGCACAACATTTCAATTTCATTTCACCGATTCTGCGACACCAATAGTTTAATGGAAAGTCTTTCCATTTCAAAAAACAATCACCGACATTTAAACTTTGCCAGCGGCATGCAAATGCAACAGTAAGAAAACCATGACACTGTACACACTTCCGCGGCAAGCAAGGGCACACACATATAGTTATATACACGTGTCAAAAGTATGAATGAATTTATTGAGGGATAAAGTATGAACGAAACAAATACAAACATATCAAACAATAAATCTGGACACGGCCGGAACTCGAAAGCAAGATTGAGATAATCCATATGAATGAATCGTCGGATTATAGTGCTTTGTGTGGTATGTTCTGTCGAATCGAATCACGAACATGTCGTAAGGGAGCACGCATATGCGCGAGAGTACAATTTACTCGTCCGAGAGCTTCTCGAGCAGCATCCGCATCACCTTCACCTGCACCTGCAAGTCCTCGATGTAGGTCGCGGCGTCCCGGAACAGCTCGCCGAGCCCGCACGGCTCGCCTGTAGCCGGCACCAGCCTCCGGAGTTCCCTCACCTGCTTCATCAGCCTAGCGTCTTCGACAATGTCCCTCTCGCTCGTTGCCGGCACCACCACCGGTCGCACCGCCTTGCTCCTGTCTCCTCTCATCCTCAGTTCGCCGTCAGCTGACGGTCGACGGCGAGCGAGGAGCTAGGAGTGCTCTTCTACGGAAGAAGGCACGTCATCCGGGGTCCGAGTCAAATTAAACGTGCCGACATATATAGCCGCAATCTTTGTGGTTTACACCACGGACGGATAGGGACCGCCGATCGATTGGCGAGAACAGAACATGCGCGCGCGCACGACACGACACACAATCATACGCCGTCGCGGCTTCCAGGTGCGCATGTCCGTGCCGTCGCGGCGAACCACCAACAAAGGGGAGCGCGCGCGGATTATTCTAAATGGCGCCGTTGCCGCGGTTGGCGGGACACGGCAGATCGATGATACGGTGGTGCCGGGTGAGCGCGGCGGCTTCGCCGAAAGTTTCCACCGCGTCCGTTCGTTCCAAACGAGCAGACGTGTTGGCTTGGTAGGCACCACACGCATATGTCGTCCGTTGATCCATACACTTCATATCAATTTCGGTGGCTAGAGTCGAAAGATCAATCAAGACATGGCATAGAGGTAGAGGGCTAGACCGCTAGAGGCGTAGAGAGTGCGTGCATGCATGAGTGTGATGAGTGCGTGGTTAGCTCGTTTGGTTTACTTTGTTCGTTTGGCGTTGCAACGACGCGCGCACATCGGCACATGCACGACATGCACGGTGCCATCCAGCAAACCGGGACGCCAGCTGCGACGGATGCAGCCGTCGCTATTATATCCGTCTGATCCCTTCTGTATGAACGTCCGAAAGCGCGCATTCTACAGATGAGACGTCAATTGCTCCCCTCGTTACCTAGCTATAGCTCCGTTCCATGTCCCTTTTCTGCTTGTCAATGCAACACCCTGTCTTATTCTCCCGGCCGCCGTCGCCACGCATTTTTCTGTTGATCGATCGAGCAAATCTGCCTATTGATTTTAGCACGTTAGGAGGGCTTGGGATGGACTCCTGATATCTTTATTCAGAACCTTACACCGTCATTCCAGCTCAATGTGCATGTGCCCCGGTCGTCCGAACTTTGGCTGCATTATTGGATCGGTGTATAGATGACACGTTCAAGCTCGCCATATGGCAAGCTCTAAAGAAATTAAGGGTACTGATGATTAACAATTTTCAATTATCTTACATAAAACTGTTTGCACCGAAAGAAGGTGTCTGTTCAAAAACAGATGTCAACGCAGGAACATGTGTTTTTTATATTTGTTTTGTGAATGAAATTTTGAAGAAAACGTGTTCATTCAGACGAGCCATTTCCTTTTTTTTTGGGTGGGGGGCGGGGGGGGGGGGGGGGGGGGGACAAGTGATCTCCCTAAGTCGAAACAAGCAGCTGTTCTAAGGGATAGTATTTGTCTGAACACATTTTGGGCTTGTTTGGTTTGTTTTCAATAGTTACCTTACCAAAATTTGATAGTTGATAGTAAAAAGAGTGTATGTTTGGATTGAAGCCAAACTTTGGTAAGCTAATAGACCTTATATGTTGATCTAGTTTATTTTTGTTGCCAACGTTGACCAAAGTTTGGTATTGCCAAAATTTGGTAAGGTATGTATTGGTTGCAATCCAAACAAACCCCTTATGCCAGCCAAAGCTCTACAAAAAAATTACATTAAATTTGTACTAGGTTGTATAAAAATGATTTTCGCAAAAAATGCACTGCAAAATCCATAAATCCATATTTACGATTTTTTTTCTAATGAGATATTGCGCATGGATCATCCAAAGTATATTACTACTTCGTCACCACGGCACCATGTTATAATATATATATATATATATATATATATATATATATATATATTATCCATCCGGGGAGATATCAAGCCACAGTGTTTCCCTATAAGAAACCGTGATCAAGTGGCTAGCATTATGCTCCAATGATGCGTGTACGAGCTCGTGCAAACAATGTAAACAAACCAGAAAAGGCACGCAGATATACACAGATTCCCACTCCATCACTGCTAGGATAAGGACGTGGGCTCATCTACGCCGTAGTTTAATCGATGTTTTGGTTAGGGCGCATCAAAACAATGGTAGCTTTTGAATCATGTCCCCACGTGCACCCATGCGTCCATGGTTAGCTGCGAACGGAACTGTTGCAAAGTGATCAGCCTTGGAGCGGCTCGCACGTAGACTCTTCTCCGGCCGGTATAGGAGACGAGAGACATATGAGCATTAGGCCGGCCTAACCATCATTATCCTTCCATCAAATTATTAGGGTGTTCAATTAGAATAGAAACTCAAAGAAGTAAAGAAGGTACTTATCGAAGTGTAGCAATGACACCTTTTCGGTACTACTAAAGCGTAGTCCACGGCAGTTCGTATTTAGGCGAGGCGCGCGTAAGATCAATAACAAGAGATGAACACTGAGGGCTTTTACATGATTCGGGCCGCCCGAGCGTAATACCCTACTCCACAGAGTGGTTGTTGATTGTATGAGTGTGTATGCCTAGCGAGTATCTGAGATTGCATTTTGTGTATCAGCTTGCCCTCTACCGTATGGCGCAACCCTTTTATATGCTAAGGATTGACCGTTACATTGTATGTCTAGCCCCGACAAGTGGCTTCTACTGTTATAAACACCCTATACACGATCTACTGGTGTTATGGGTTAACAGTGTGATAACGTGACTTAATGATGGTGTTATCAGTCTTGATAGCCCTCTGATCGTGTGTCATTAATATAATAATGATGCGTTAACCAGGTCTTGTAACGGTTGTTTCATAGCCTCTTGAATGTCCGTGCCGTTAGAGATCCAACTGTCTTACTGTTGCAGGCGTAGTTCCGGAGGTCTGACACGTGGCAGCTCTGGAGCTTCCCTCTGCGGGGAGGCAGGTCCGGAGCTACTTGATACGTGGCAGCACCGGAACTTCCCTCTACTAGGGGTTAGATCCGGAGCTACTGGACACGTGGCAGCACCGGAGCTTCCCTGTGAAGGGATGTAGGTCTGGCCCTACAGGACACATGATAGCTCCAGATCTACCCAAACGAGGGAGGTGGGCCCTGTATTGTGGGACACGTATTGCCTTCAGAAGTCTTCAACATTGGAGGACGGAACTCCATGACTTTATCCACAGTATTAGGGGGTACCTGATATCTAGGATACCGACAGTGGCCCCCGAGCACACCTCTGGGAGAGGTCTCGCTAACAGAGGTGGGTGGGGCCATCATCGATTCCCGCATTGCTGCTTCAAAGGTCTTTTCCTGGGCAGTTGTGACGGCAGCACGCAGTTATGCTGTCGCGGCGTGACCCTTCTTGATATGGTGAGTGGGATCATGGCCTGCGGATCTCACGCAATTGAAGGTCGCGATTTCCCAATACGAAATTTGTATCGATTCCCAGCGTAATCTTTGTAGTCCTGTCAGGTTGCCGCTCTCGGGCTTCCAACTTCCCATCATGATAATGGTTCACCTGGTGCGACTTCTTTAACAAAGTGGACCTGGGCCCCCTTTTCATTGACGAGGTCATTTGAGATTCGGTTCCAAAGGGTAGTTTTCATCCAAGCGTTGTGGAGGCTTACTGAAGGGAGAAAGTCCGCATGGGCAGGGAACTCTTTACGCCTTCATGTGATCTTGTGCTTAGAGCTCTCCACCCTTGCAACATTTCTTCCACTTTTGCTCCACTTTGCAGTGATGGAGTTGGGTCTTCCTCACAGTCGGATCAAGAAAGATAAAGATTTGTCGAGGCTCCGCACCTACATGGGGTGGTCAGGTGATTCCTTCAAAAACTTGATTCGCCTCAACAAGTTCCCCTTCAAGAAGGAGAACCTCGGTGAGATTGTGTACTTCACAACATTTGCCATGGTGGGGTTCTAAATGTGGCCTAGAGGGTGGGTGGGTGGGTGGGTGGGGTGAATAGGCCTTTTGAATTTCCTGCACACTTAATAAATTTGTCAAAAACTTGATGGACCGGACTAGTCCGGTTATGTGGACGGACTAGTCCGGTGTGCTGAAACTTCTAAGTTAATTAAGTGTTATTTGGGAAACTAGGTTCTTCTAGCAGTGGAAAGGAGAACAACAGATTCTTTGATATAAAATTATTGTATGAATGCACGTAGAAACTTATAAGCAACTTAATTGATGTTTAGTAATCAAGTGATCTAGTGAATGAAAAGTAAAGTAAATGAGGCACAAGAGACAAGTGAATTTTTACCGAGATTCGATCTCACCACGAGATCTACGTCCTCATTGAGGAGGCTCACACAGAGTCGGGTCTCCAACCCTTTCCCTCTTCAAGTCACCACGAAGGCTGACTTGATTCCACTATCACGGGTAATCACCAAGTTTGTGGAGCAACCTCACACGTTGAGGGCCCCCACGAGAATTACAACGAAGAGGCGATCAAATACACTTGAAAGTATTACAATGCAGAGTAAAAGTGTAGAAAGATCAAACCCCAAGAGCTCGCAACGAAGGAACGACGATCTCCCAATCCCGAATCCAAGTGTTCTAATGATTTGACTCCCTTTTGCACCTTAGATGTGTGGGGAGATGTGTTTTAGGCTCTTGGGATGAAGTGGCGGCACTAGGGTTTGTGTTTGCAGCAATATTCGACGTGTATGTGTTTGTAAGGCTGTGGATTCTCTATTTATATGGTTTCCAAAAAGTTACCGTTGAAAAAACCCTAACACCGGACTAGTCCGGTGCAAGTACGGACTTGTCCAGTCACAGTGTACTTTGAAGTCCAGAAAGTCTGTCGGACTAGTCCGGTCCAAGCTCGGACTAGTCCGGTTCTGTGTGAAGGTGGACTTTAGAAAGTTCAACGGACTAGTCCGCGGACTAGGTCCGATCTCCACGGATGGGAGACTCCAGAAAGTTCAACGGACTAGTTCGGTGGACACACGGACTTGTCCGATCTCCTAATATGAGAGACTCCAGAAAGCTCAACGGACTAGTCCGGTGGACACACGGACTAGTCCGGTCTCCCAATATGAGAGACTCCAGAAAGTTCAACGGACTAGTCCGGTGGACACACGGACTAGTCCGGTCTCCCAATATGATAGATTCCAGAAAGTGAAATGGACTAGTCCGATCCACGATCGGACTAGTCTGGTGCATTATGAAAGTTAGGTTAATATTAAACCCTTACCCCAGCGCAAAGTTGTGAGCTCTTGGAGTGTGTCTTTCATACACTCCCTATACATTTAAAATCTAATTTAATCTTCCAAGCTCCATCAAAGTATCCCTCTTTGGACACCACTCCATTTTTCACCTTTTTGTGTGCACCGAGCTGTTTCACTTGTTTGTCCTGCAATCATCTCAATAGAATCATTAGGATCTCATATGTTTGTCATCAATTAGCCAAAACCCACAAGGGATATCCTAGATGCACTTACAATCTCCCCCTTTTTTGTGATTGATGACAACTGTTTGAGATATCACAAATGAGAGTAAAATTTTGATTTTCATAAGGTGTGCACATATGAGAATAACGATAAATCCACAAAAAGCTTCTCACATATGCAACACCTTATGGTGGGGTGCCTAACAGGTGAGTGATCAACAAAGTGTGATGAAATAAAGATAATCAACAATGAGCATAAAGATGATCATTCAAGCAACAATAAGCATCACACATAAGAAAAGAAACAGTGCATTACAAGGTTTTAAAAATAAGTACATGTCCTCGATCACAAAAGCATAAGGACTACAACTAGAGATATTCTCAAACTACTAGTCTCAATCTCTCCCCCTTTGGCATCAAGGCACCAAAAAGGGAAAAATTGAGGGGAATCACTCATCGCCGCTCTCTTCTTCAGTTCCAGTCCGGTCGTCGTCTTCACCACCATCATCATTCGTCGGAGCAGGATCTTCCTCGGAGTCCTTGAAGGCGGGCGGGGATCCAACCGGCTCAATCTCCAGCTTGTCACAGATAGCTTTGATGTTGGCATTGACATATTGTTGGTGTTTCTTCTGCCTGACTTCAATCTTGCGGCAGCAGACAAAGATAGAGGTGAGCATTTTGAGAACACCACCGGAGGATTCATGGATAGGTGTATAGCCAGGAGGAGCAGCTGTAGATCTTGTGGCATTCACATCCCGAGTTTGTTTAGTCCTACTCTCAGCTTCAGGGGAGGAAGGTGCATTAGGAGCTGAGGGTAGAGTGTACTCAGTGGGCTTTTGCGGCTTCAACCCCGTATGAGCGACATCCTTGACAAACTCAAGTCCTGCCACTTTCTCAATCATGAACATGATGTACGGGGCATACCCGCAAGATCTATTGGGAGTGATTGAGATGTTCACAAATGTCATTGTAGATGTACTCAAAGACATTGAATGGTCTCCTTCCACTAATGACCTTCATTAGGGTCCTCAAAGTTCCTTGTATAGTCCCCGCATCTCCATCTTTCGGGGCTATTGTCTTCCTCAAGATTCTGTTGAGGACCACAAAGAAGGGCTTCAGATATTTGCTGTTGGGAGGCACGTAGGGCATCCTTGTGTCATAGAGGAACTTGAGCTCATCCTTATCCAAGGGTTGCAAATTGTGGATGACAGGATCATGATCCAGAGTATGTTCAAGGTGAAGAATCCTTGCAAACTCATCATAAGTAACACTATACTTGGAATCATGGGTCATCCAAGTAAGACTGTCTCCATCACCCCGAGCAAAGTAGAGAGTAGAGTAGAATTGGGTGATGATCTCATTGTTCCAGTAATTCTCAAAAGAAAACAGTTCCTTCAGTCCGTGCCTCTCCAGGGCCTCAACCACTTCACGGAAGGCAGGATATTTCTTCGAATGCATGTACCCAATGTTCACCCATCGACTCTTCACAACGGGATTCTTCATCTTCATGTACACATGCTCGTAGTAGTCGGCATGGAAGTTGCTCCAAAATCTTGGGTCAGAGCATTGCCGAGGTTGATTATACACATTAATCTTCCTGAAGCTATCGACAAGCTCACCCCCTTTCTCGGTGAAATCTTAACTGGAACGCTGCCTATTGCGGTGACTTGGGTTTTTCATCTTCAAGGGCCCAATGGGTCCGCTAGCAAGCCCCTTCCCTTTGTTGAGAGTCCTCTTTGGCCCTGAGGAGCTCTCGCCAGCTTTTCCTTGGGCCTTCTTAACAACCACCCTCCTCTTCTTGGGCAAATTGTCGTCGGAGGGTGGAGAGTGCACATTGACATCATGTCTTTTCTTCATGTACCTCTCCTTGGCTCTCCTCGCCTTCTCACGTTCAACTTCTTCATCAACGTGGAAAGAACTGTCATATGAGCTTGAAGACATCGTGCCTAATAAGGAGTTCATGGATTAGATAAGAATGAACCAAGGATCGAGGTCAAATTAGGATTCAGATGTCAGAGACTGGACTTGTCCAGGTTCAGAGTGCGGACTTGTCCGGCGTACCGGACTTGTCCGTCTCTGGGCACCGGACTAGTCCGGCCTGGCAAGAACCCTAATGATTTCCTTGAATTCCAAAATTTATATCTAAGGATACAAAATGACATGGAGGTGGTAGGAATACATCTAGGAAGCCAATGTACAACCTTGGAATCAAAGGAAATGAGCTAGAATGAGAAAAGTTGAGATTTTGGTTTGAGGGAGAATTTTACCGAGATTTGAAGATTCGAGTTGAAGAAGCTTGAATCTGTTCGGTGGGGAGGATCAATTCTTCGAGGAGAGGATTTCCCACGGAGAAAGCTTCGATTTTGAGGGCTCAACTCGAAGGTCTCTTTGGGGTCTAGGGTTTAGGAGGGAAGAGGAGAGGTGAGGGTTCAACTCGAAGTGGAGGGAGGTTTGAAATTTTGATTTGGGCCGACCAGTGGCTTATATACGTGGCCGACCGGACTAGTCCGGTCAGGGGACGGACTAGTCCAGTTCCCCTGTAAAACCTAGGAAAGAGAGACATTTAATAGTGATCCAAGGACAAGTTTTGCAAATAATCTTGGTACTTATGACCAGAAGGCAATCAACAATGAAAAGTGGTCATAAACTCCAAGATTTCTTCATTAAAAAGTTTTCTTAGAAGAAAAAGAGGTGAGGAGCAGTTTTTAACAATAAAATGCGATGTTTGAAGTTTCAACTAGGTATGCAACGTTTCAAGCCACATTTCGAGAGTCAATAATATTAAGTTCATTTCTAAGCTCACAAAATCTTTTCTCATCTAATGGTTTGGTGAAAATATCTGCAAGTTGTTTTTCAGTCCTAACATGTGAAATAACAATGTCACCTTTTAATGAATGATCTCTAAGAAAATGATGACGGATATCTATGTGTTTATTTCTTGAGTGCTCTATAGGGTTGTGTGCAATTTTTATAGCACTTTAATTATCACATAGAAGCGGGATATGGCTAAGATTGTAGCCGTAGTCCCTAAGAGTCTGTCGCATCCAAAGTAGTTGTGCGCAACAACTACCGGCTGCAACATACTCTGCTTCCGCTGTGGAAAGAGCAATGGAGTTTTGCTTTTTAGATGACCAAGAAACTAGGGACCTACCAAGAAACTGACAAGTCCCTGACGTGCTCTTTCTGTCGACTTTGCATCCTGCATAGTCGGTGTCGGAATACCCTATCAAGTTAAACTTGGATCCTTTGGGAAACCAAAGGCCCAAGTTGGGTGTGTGCACAAGATACCTTAGGATTCTTTTTACAGCAATTAAGTGACACTCTTTAGGTGCGGCTTGAAACCTTGCACACAAGCAAACACTAAGCATAATATCTGGCCTAGATGCACATAAATAAAGTAAGGAACCAATCATGGACCTATATACCTTCTGGTCCACATTTGGACCGTCTTCATTGAGGTCGAGATGTCCATTAATGGCCATGGGTGTCTTGATGGGCTTGGGTTTGTCCATATTGAATTTCTTGAGAATGTCCTGTGTATATTTGGTTTGGCTTATAAATGTACCTTCTCTTAGTTGCTTCACTTGGAATCCCAAGAAGAACTTCAATTCGCCCATCATTGACATCTCGAACCTATCTATCATAATTTTGCTAAATTCTTCACAGAAAGATTTGTTAGTGGATCCAAAGATAATGTCATCAACATAAATTTAACATACGAATAGATGACCATCACAGTGTTTAGTGAAAAGTGTATAGTCAGCTTTGCCAATTTTGAATCCATTTTGAGTCAGAAAATCTCTCAGGCACTCGTACCAAGCTCGAGGAGCTTGTTTGAGGCCATAGAGAGCCTTACGCAGTTTGTAGACATGATCGGGATACTCTTGGTCTTCAAATCCTGGTGGCTGCTCCACATAAACTTCCTCTTGATTGGACCATTTAAGAAAGCGCTTTTGACGTCCATTTGATACAGCTTAAAATTATGGTGAGTAGCATATGCCAATAAAATACGAATGGACTCAAGTTTAGCTACAGGAGCGAAAGTTTCATTAAAGTCCAAACCTTCGACCTGAGAATAACCTTTGGCCACCAATCTCGTTTTATTTCTTGTTACTACTCCATGTTCATCTTGCTTGTTCCAAAAGACCCATTTGGTTCCAACGATGTTCGCCTTTAGTCTCTCCACCAGCTCCCACATTTCATTTCTCTTGAAGTTGTTCAACTCCTCTTGCATTGCCATCACCCAGTCTGGATCCCTTAAGGCTTGTTCTACCCTGTATGGTTCCAAAAAATACACAAAAGAATAGTATTCACAGAAATTTGCAACTCGAGATCTAGTAGTTACTCCCTTAGCAATATCTCCAGTGATATTATTGACAGGATGGTCTCTTTGCACGCTCTGATGTACTCTTGGGTGTGGAACTTGTGTAGTTGCTTGTTCTTCATTATCTTCATGTTCATTGTCTCCCCCTAGATCATTGCTCCCATGATTATCTTGATATTCCTGATTTTCCTCATCTTGATCTTGTGAAAGTGCTCCCCCTTGATCATTGCCTCCGTGTTGAGGTTCATCTTGTGCATTTGAGTCGAATGCTCGCTCTTGTGGTAAGATATCACCAAGTCCCATTTTCTTCTGTGTTTCATATGGAGCTTCCTCTTTATCTAGCACACACTTATCAACTTGCTCCACTTGTGATCCGTTAGATTCATCGAACACTACGTCACGTGCTACTTCAACAAGGCCGGACACCTTGTTGAAGACACGATAGGCGTAGGCATTCGATTCATAACTGAGCAAGAACCCTTCATCGGACTTTGAAGCAAACTTCGAGGCCCTCGGTTTCTTGTTCAGAATAAAACATTTACAACCAAATACTTTGAAATAAGAAACATTAGGCTTTTTATCGTAAGGAGATCATATGGGGTTTTCTTCAGTAGTCGGTGGAGGTACAGCCGATTCGTAGCATGACAAGTGGTGTTCATCGCTTCTGCCCAAAATCGATCTGACGTCTTGTATTCATCCAACATAGTTCTGGCCATTTCAATCAATGTTCTGTTCTTCCGTTCGATCACTCCATTTTTTTGAGGGGAGTAGGGTGCCGAGAACTCATGCTTTATCCCTTCTTCATCGAGAAACTCTTCAACTTGGAAGTTCTTGAATTCTATCCTGTTGTCACTCTTGATGTTCTTTATGGTTGATGAGAATTCATTCTGAGCTCTCTTTAAGGCCTTCTTGAGGATCCTCTGAGTTTCTGATTTATCATACAAGAAAAATACCCAGGTAAATCTTGAAAAATCATCAACAATTACTAAACTGTATTTGTTACTGCCGATGCTGATGTATGAAATTGGACCAAAGAGATCCATGTGGAGGAGTTCTAGCAGTCTTTCGGTAGTCATCACATTCTTGGCGGGGTGCGGTGCTCCGACTTGTTTGCTTGACAAGCGCTGCACGACCTGTCTTTTTCAAAAATCACATCCTTAAGACCACGGATGTGACCACCTTTTAGAAGTTTTTGCAGATTTCTCATCCCAACATGGGCTAGCCGTCTATGCCACAACCATCCCATGTTGGTCTTAGCAACCAAGCAAGTGTTGAGTTCGGCTTTATCTTTGTTGAAGTCAACAAGATAAAGCTTGCCCTTCAACATTCCCTTGAATGCAATCGAGCCATCGCTTCTTCTAAAAACAATCACACCCTCATTAGTGAATAAACAGTTGTAACCTTTGTCGCATAGTTGAGATATTGAAAAAAGGTTATAATCTGGAGAATCTACATGTAAAACATTATATAAGGTATGTTGAGAGGATATTTCAATGTTACCGCTACCAAGGACCTTTCCTTGGTTGTTGTCTACGAAGTATATGCCTTCACTTGGATCCTTGTTATACTCATACTCCAAAAGCATACCTCTCTCTCCGGTCCGGTCATGTGATTTGTGCATCCGTTATCTAGCACCCATTTAGATCCACCGGAGGAGTAAGCCTGCAAAAAGAATTATTCTTTGGTTTTAGATACCCAAGCTTGCTTGGGTCCTCTCAGGTTAGTCACAAGAGTTTTGGGCACCCACACACAAGTTTTCAAGTTCTTGTGGCGTGGCCCTGTGTATTTAGCAATGACTTTTCCATGTTTGGCTTTCATAAGAACATATGAAGCATCAAATGTACGAAACAATATTTGTAAATCAGATTCATGGGATTTTTCTTTAACAAAGACAATTCTATTCTTAGCATGATTAGGAGTGGACATGTGTTTGTTTCTGTCAAAACCAAGGCCATCTTTGACATTAGGAGGTCTAGTGACCATATATGCACTGCGTGCATATTTGATCTTCTCCTTATCAAAGATGTCGCTTGGAGAGGCATGCATATTATGAGAAGTTGAAGTATTAGAAATAACATTCTTCTTATTAGAGCAAGTGCAAGTTCCGATTGTTGTCGAACTCATATCTTTGGAGGAAGAGCTCTTGGAGGAAGAGGAGTCACTTTGCTTGAGCGACTCAACTTGCACCTCAAGGATCTTGTTAACTTTTGACAAGTTAGCAAACTTCCTTGATTGCAATATGCGAGTCTTCTAGCTTTGAGTAAGTTTCCTTACTCAAGGCTAGCTCAACCTCAAGCGACTCGTTCTTCTCTCTTTCAAGCTCGAGAAGCTTTCAACTTCTTGATATCTCTTCCTTTCATGGATGAGCATATCTTCTTGTCGGTTAAGAAGTTCCTCCTTTTCAAAGATTTCGTTCGACAACATTTCCATTTTCTTTAGAGCAATTTTACTTAGTCCTCTAAACATTTCTTCATTATCACTAGAGCTATCAAAGTCATCAATAGAGGAATTTAGTGTAGGAGGAGTGAGTCGTACCTTTTTCTTGCCTTCCTTAGCCATAAGGCAAGTGCGGTTGTTCATATCTCGTCCTCCCATGTTTGGGAAGAGTGTGGCTTTCATAGTAGGTTTCTTGACTGCGATAGTGGCTATCTCTTCTTCTTCATCAGAGGAGGACTCGTCGTTTGAGTCCCACTCCTTGCCAATATGAGCTTGATGGGCTTGTCTTCTTTTTCTAAAAATTTTCTTTTCTTGAGGTCTTGTTTCCCTCTTCTTTTTATTTTCTTCATAGGGGCAGTTACCATGAAGTGACCATACTCTCCGCAGTTGTAGCAAGTGCATCGAGCCTTGGATTTTCTGTTATCCTTGCTCTTGCCTTCATTTGAATTGTTGTCGTGTCTTCTTTTCATCATGCATTTGAACTTCTTGATAAATAGTACCATTTCTTCATCATCAAGATCAGTGCTCTCGTCGCTTGTATGCCCATCGTCTTGGTCTTCACGAGTTTCCTTAAGTTTGGGTCTGCACGTTGCTTTGAGAGCAACTTCTTTCTTCTTGGAAGAGGTGAGTTCGGCTAAGTCCTTGACGTATTGAGCCTCTTTCTCCATCATTTGATGGTTTATGATCTTCCCCAATAACTCATCCAGAGTCATTTTATGAAATCCGGGGCTTTCTCTAATCATCGAGCAAAGTGTAACATTTCTGGGCATGAAGGCTCTAATCATTCTCTTGACCACCTTGTAATCCGTCCATTTCTTACTTCCATAGGCACGAATTTTGTTGATGAGTGCCTTCATCCGTTTGTACATGTCTTGAGGTAATTCGCCTTCTTCAATAGCAAATCTCTCCAACTCTCCTTCAAGCATCTCGATTTTAGCTTCACGAACCGATCTATTTCCTTCGTGAGCTGTCTTGAGTGTATCCCAGATTTCTTTTGCACATTCTAAGCCATCGATCTTGGTGAATTCCTCTCTGCTTAGTGATGAGGTGATCACGGTGACGGATTATGCATTTGTGTGAATCTCTTGTTCTTGTTCTGGGGTGAGTTCGTCATCCGTGTCCGGGATATCTATGCCAGTGCAAACAATGTGCCACAGACTAGGATTTAGGGATATTAGATGCATCTTTATGTTGTACTTCCACATGGTATAGTCACTTCCGTCAAACTGTGGAGGCTTTCCCATAGGAATGGAGAGATAGTGATTGTTTGAATTGAGACGGTTGTAGTTGTAAGGATGTCGGGAGTAGTCGTGATGACCACTCCCCGTCGTCTTCTCTTCTTCCTTTCCTTTTTGTCCTAGCAGTTTCTTTCTCAGGAGTGCCTTTAGCTGTTGCACTTCTTCATCATCATGTGGGCTTTCTTTCAGCACATCGAAGGCTTTAGCTTCTTGTTCTTCCTCATTGATGTTCATCTTCGAGGTATCGTTGTTCTTCTCAGAGGCCATTGATCTCTCCGATATGTGAGTCTCGTTGGCGGAGAACCTTGCTCTGATACCAATTGAATGTGGCCTAGAGGGGGGGGTGAATAGGCCTTTTGAATTTCCCGCACACTTAATAAATTCGTCAAAAACTTGATGGACCGGACTAGTCCGGTTATGTGGACGGACTAGTCCCGTGTGCTGAAACTTGTGAGTTGATTAAGTATTATTTGGGAAACTAGGTTCTTCTAGCAGCGGAAAGGAGAACAACAGATTCTTTGATTTAAAATTATTGTATGAATGCACATAGAAACTTATAAGCAACTTAATTGATGTTTAGTAATCAAGTGATCTAGTGAACGAAAAGTAAAGTAAATGAGGCACAAGAGATAAGCGAATTTTTACCGAGGTTAGATATCATCACGAGATCTACGTCCTTGTTGAGGAGGCTCACACAGAGCCGGGTCTCCAACTTATTCCCTCTTCAAGTCACCACGAAGGCCGACTTGATTCCACTATCACGGGTAATCACCAAGTTTGTGGGGCAACCTCACACGTAGAGGGCTCCCACGAGAATTACAACGAAGAGGCAATCAAATACACTTGAAAGTATTACAATGCAGAGTAAAAGTGTAGAAAGATCAAACCCCAACAGCTCGCAATGAAGGAACAACGATCTCCCAATCCCAAATCCAAGTGTTCTAATGATTTGACTCCTTTTTGCACCTTAGATGTGTTGGGAGATGTGTTTTAGGCTCTTGGGATGAAGTGGCGGCACTAGGGTTTGTGTTTGCAGCAATATTCAACGTGTATGTGTTTGGAAGGCCGTGGATTCTCTATTTATATGGTTTCCAAAAAGTTATCGTTGAAAAAACCCTAACACCGGACTAGTCCGGTGCAAGTCCGGACTTGTCCGGTCACAATGTACTTTGAAGTCCAGAAACTCTGCCGGACTAGTCCGGTCCAAGATCGGACTAGTCCGGTTCTGTGTGAAGGTGGACTTCAGAAAGTTCAACGGACTAGTCCGCGGACTAGTCTGATCTCCACGGATGGGAGACTCCAGAAAGTTCAATGGACTAGTCCAGTGGACACACAGACTAGTCCAATCTCCCAATATGAGAGACTCCAGAAAGCTCAACGGACTAGTCTAGTGGACACACGGACTAGTCCGATCTTCCAATATGAGAGACTCCAGAAAGTTCAACGGACTAGTCCGGTGGACACACGGACTAGTCCGGTCTCCCAATATGATAGATTCCAGAAAGTGAAACGGATTAGTCCAGTCCACGATCAGACTAGTCCGGTGCATTGTGAAAGTTAGGTTAATCTTAAACCCTTACCCCAACGCAAAGTTGTGAGCTCTTGGAGTGTGTCTTTTATACACTCCCTATACATTTAAAATCTAATTTGATCTTCCAAGCTCCGTCAAAGTATCCCTCTTTGGACACCACTCCATTTTTCACCTTTTTGTGTGCACCGAGCTGTTTCACTTGTTTGTCCTACAATCATCTCAATAGAATCATTAGGATCTCATATGTTTGTCATCAATTAGCCAAAACCCAGAAGGGATATCCTAGATGCACTTACAGGTTCATCCCGCCGTTCTCCAGCTTCCTGCTGTGTGATGCCCGGTTCCGAAAATGAACCAAGTGAACACATATGTGTGCCCAGGACGTTCAACACACATACACGAGTGCACTCACAAAAGGATATACAGAAAATTACCAAAAAACAATATTAATTAAGCACTTTTATTACACTATTATAACATCCTCAAATACAAGCTCTAATGAATATTAATGGCAAGTTTGAACTAATGCAACGGAAATAAACTAATAAGCAACTAAGCAAAGGGATAGCACATCTCTAACACTCCACAGGCAAAGCTGACGGTAGACACGACCTAAAACTCCACATTATCATCGTTATACTCCCAATCCTGACCTGCAACTGTTGGTGGAGAAATTGCAAGGGTGAGTACATGTCGTACTCAACAAGTGTGGAAAATATAACATGTAGCTGATTCAAATGACGAATATAATAAAGGCTAAGAGCTGAAAAGTACATTAAAACATTTGAAAAGCAGTATATTATATGTATGTGAAGTAAACCCATCATAAACCATAATTATTAACATAGTACCAGTCCATATTCCATATCCATCACCATTATGCCAGATTTCTCATTATCATTAACCATATCCAATACTATAATTCAGTTCATATCCAGTCATAACCATATTATCAACCATAACCATTACCAACCAACCATCACAAATCCCAATTTCCCTCTAATCATGTAGGTCATACAGGTGCTCATAACCGGGAGCACGGCTATCATGATAGTTTTAATACTCTGTAGAGTTTTGTAAGAAAATCTCCATTATGTCAAAACACTACCATAAGTGTATGACCAAGATATCACAAAATAGCCTTTACAAAGGGATTACTAGCCTATTTAGACCCCTCTGAGGTTTCACCGGTGGCGATATCTCCTACAGAGCACATCTTCAACCAAGGGCCCCCTCTTGAGCCATTCGGATCCTAGGGTAGTTGTCGGTACCCTGCGTACCGAATAACCCTTGGAACTGCAAAGAGTGCAAAGGCTCTCCACCTATCTGAGTTGAAGACCTCTGAAGGCCCCACGTGTCACTCGGAGTCGGACCTACCTTCCTCCTATGGTTAGTCCCAGTGCCGCCACGTGTATCATAAAACCGGAGCTACAATCCCTATATGGGAATGCTCCGGCTAGATATCTATGTGGCACCCCCGGACCTAACCCCCGACAGAGGGAAGCTCCAGTACCGACATGTGTACAACAGCACCGGACCCACTCGTCCAAGATGATAAGCTCCGGAGTTGCCACGCGTCCAATCGTCGGACCTTCAACCTCAACAGGCAGACTGGTGGACCTCCAACGGCTCGGACCTTCAAGGAACAATTAAAGCTTCAAGACCCGATTATGTGTCATTAATGCTATCTTAATGACACACGATCGGGGGACCCTTAATACCAATAACGCCACCATCAAGGTGCGTTATCACGCTGTTAAGGAGAATTATGTATATTAACTGTGTATTAAGCATCAATAACTGCCAGAGCCACATGTCGGGCCAGGTTGATGATGTAACAGCCAGTCCTTGTACTATAAAAGGACTGGCCGAGCGATACATGGGGGGACTCCTCCACACGCACCCTGGACAGGCTGAGACTGGCTAGAGACTTTTTTGGCCTCTCTCACACACAAGCACTCAGACGCTCAATACAACAACAATACACACCCGTGGAGTAGGGTATTATGCTCAGACGGCCCGAACCATGTAAATCCTCGTGTCAAATCGCCATCTTGATCTGAATCTCCGCGCGCCCTAACTGAACTAAGAAATTTCGCGGGCTACTAACCATAGTACCGGGAGAATTGCCGGAACCAGACTCCGACAATAGTCCCACCAACCATAAACAAACCCAATCCGACTACCCCTTCCCCGAGCATCCTTAATGGTCCAAATAGCACTGGCAAAGCCCTAATTAATCAGCTATGCCACACCCATACTTGGCCTTGTGGTGGCACTGTAGTCCTGGCCTATTCTCGCATGAACCGGTCCTTAGATCTAAAGCAAGCAAACCACCATAAAATCCAACCCATCTGCGTACCAGACATGCTTAGGTCACCCATTACCATATCATATTAACCAGTTCAGGTTAATCATAATCTCATAAATACATAATTAAGTTAAGTGGTATAGTTGTTATCCCAATTAATTAAACGAAGCAAAAGGGTAAAAAGCCCATCCCGACTCTCTACCATGAATTCCAGGTGACAAGGGTGGTTAAACAAAGCTAATAAACTTCGTATCATAGGATTCTGAAAGTGCATCTAGGACTCCCTTGTGGGTTTTGGATGATTTATGACAAGCAACTGGGATCCTAACCTTTTTTGTTGAGATGAATGCAGGCCAATAATGAAAAATGAGCAAAATACCAAAAAGAAGGGATAATGAGGAACAAAGTGAACTTGAGCTCAAGGAAAAGAAATAGTAGATTATTGTGTTTGGAGTGTGTTAAGGAAACACACCCAAGAGCTCAATCATATTTAAGCACACACACATATTGCACAAAGTTACACAGGACCGGACTAGTCCGTTTTTAACTGGACTAGTCCGATATCCTTTCTGCACCAGATCGGACAAGTCCGATATCTGTCGGACTAGTCCGATATCTTTCTGACTTGAGTCGGACTAGTACTCCCCAGGGCAGACTAGTCCTCAACATACTTCACAAGTCACACAAAATCGGACAAGTCCGTTGTCAACCGGACTAGTCCGATATTCCTTCTGATCCACTTCGGACAAGTCCGATGTTGACACGGACTAGTCCGAAATACCCACTGATCTAAATCGGACAAGTCCTCCAAGTACGGACTTGTCATCCAACACACTTAGGGTTTCATATGTCCGGACAAGTCCGATGTCTATCGGACTAGTCCGAAGATTTCCAGTAGTAAAATCGGACAAGTCCGTTTTCGACCGCACTAGTCCGATATTTCGAGACTCTTAGGGTTTGCTACACACAGCACACCGAACTAGTCCGGTGACCACCACGGACTAGTCCGATCTTTCTGAACCCTAATGGCCACTTTTAGAAACCCCATATAAATAGAGGTGCACGACCCACTTTTACACCCTCTCGAACCCTAGCGCCGTCACACCTCCCAAGAGACTCAGAAACCACTTCTCTCTACGAAATTAAGTGCAAAATCGATCAATCCTTTGAGGATCACTTCTAGATCATTGGAGAGACACTTGGCACACATCATTGAGCTCTTGGATCCGAAAAAAATTCAAAAGTCCTATTCACCCCCCTCTAGGCCTACATTCAATTGGTATCAGAGCCAGTTTCTTCAAGAAAGAGTTTAACCACTCGAAGAGATCAAGTCGGACATGAAGGACGTCCACAAAATCAACAACCAAGAGGAAGTCAACAACGACAAGACCCAAAAAATGGAGAAGTACCTCGAAGCCATTCAAGACTTCGAGGACGACGATGAGGAGACGCTGGATCTAAAGGCGCTCCTCAGAAAGAAGGCACTTTCCAAAGGGAAAGCGAAAGTTGAAGAGAAGAAGAAGGGGAGTAATCACACCGACTACTCCTGATATCCTTTTAATTATGATCGTCTAAATTCCAATAACAATCACTACTTATCTATCCCACTTGGAAAAGCCCCACACTTTGATGGGAGTGATTACTCCATGTGGAGGCAGAATATGAAGATGCATTTGATTTCCCTCAACCCAAGTTTATGGCATGTTGTATGTACAGGGATAGATATTCCGGATGACGACGAAGAGCTCACCCCAAGTCAAGATCAGGCCATCCATAGAAACGCTCAAGCCGCAGCTGTAATCACCTCCTCTCTCAGTCGAGACGAGTTCACCAAGGTGGATGGACTTGAAATTGCTAAGGAGATATGGGATACACTACAAACAGCACATGAAGGTGACCGGCATGTGCGTGAGGCAAAAATTGAAATGATCGAAGGGGAACTAGGAAGATTCGCAATTGAGGAAGACGAGTCACCCCAGGACATGTACAACTGATTGAAGACACTTGTTAATAAGGTTCGATCATATGGGAGCAAGAAGTGGAATGACCACGAGGTGGTAAAGCTCATCCTTAGAGCTTTTATGCCTCGCAATGTCACGCTATGCTCAATGATCAGAGAAAGTCCCGGTTACAAAAGGATGACTCCGGATGAATTGCTTGGTAAAATTATCAACTTTGAAATGATGGAGAAACAAGCCAAGCACGTCAAAGAAATTTACGACCTCACCTCGGCCAATAAGAAAGGAGTTGCCCTAAAATCTACTCTCAAGCCTCTATCCAAAGAAGCAAGAGAAGCACAACTAGAGGAGGACAATGATGACGAGAGTAGTGAGCTAGATGAAGAAGATATGATTTTGTTCATGAAAAAGTTCAAGAGAATAATGAAGAAGAGACAAGGAACAAAATCAAGTGAAGGAAAGTACAAGGAAAGGACGAAGCCAAAGATGAGGCGGGCGTGCTATAATTGTGGTGAGTATAACCACTTTATAGTCGATTGCCCGTATGAGGACAACAAGAAGAAAACTAAATAAACCAAGCCTTAACCTAAGAAATTCTTCAAGAAGAAGAAACAAGCCGAACAAGCACACATTGGGAAGGAGTGGGACTCAAACGATGAGTCCTCATCATCCGATGAAGAAGAGATGGCTAGCATAGCCATAGAAAGCACATCCAAGAAATCCACACTCTTCCCCACACTCGGTGCAAAGAAGGGAAATGGCACTTGTCTCATGGCAAAGGAAGGTAAACGCAAGGTAAACATCAAAACCCCTTCTATGCATTCCTACTCTAGTGATGATGAACTAGATAGTGATGATGAGGACATGCTAAATGGACTAGATAGGAAAACTGCTGCTAAAATGAGATTTTTACTTGACCAACTTGTTGAGAAGGAGAGGTTAATTGATTGTCAAGAGGACATGATTATCTCCCAAAAGGAGAAGTATGTCAAACTTGACAAACTCCTAGAGATTGAAAAGGAGAAAAACAGTTCACTAGAGCTTGAGCTAGCTTCAAGCAAGAAAACTTGCTTGGAGTTAGCCGACTCAAATGTTGCAATCAAGGACCAACTTGCTGACTTGATCAAGGTTAACAAAATCCTTGAAGTGCAAGTTGAGTCACTCAAGCTAAGTGAACCTTCCTCCTCTTCAAGTTCACCTTCTCAACCCACTAAAACTGATCTTGCTCATACGTGCACATGTAGTAAAATCAACACCAGTTTGAAGGAGAAGTCAACCTCCACAAAGGATAAAAATTCTACCCAGTATGGAATATTTGACAAGGAGAAGATCAACTATGCACGTAGTGCATACTTGGTCCAAAGACCTCCAAATGTCAAATATGGCATTGGTTACTCTTATGATGTAAAGCAATATGCTGGAAGTCATAAGAATAACAGGGGAAGGATCTCCTTTGTGAAGGGAAGATCCTCTCAAACAGATAAGTTGAAGAATAAGAAACTGAACTCCACCTTGGTGAACTCGTCTCGACTGAGAGAGGAGGTGATTACGGCTGCGGCTTGAGCGTTTCTATGGATGGCCTGCTCTTGACTTGGGGTGAGCTCTTCGTCGTCATCCGGAATATCTATCCCTATACATACAACATGCCATAAACTTGGGTTGAGGAAATCAAATGCATCTTCATATTCTGCCTCCACATGGAGTAATCACTCCCATCAAAGTGTGAGGCTTTTCCAAGTGGGATAGATAAGTAGTGATTTTTATTGGAATTTAGACGATCATAATTAAAAGGATATCGGGAGTAGTCGGTGTGACTACTCCCCTTCTTCTTCTCTTCAACTTTCGCTTTCCCTTTGGAAAGTGCCTTCTTTCTGAGGAGCGCCTTTAGCTCCAGCGTCTTCTCATCGTCGTCCTCGAAGTCTTGAATGGATTCGAGGTACTTCTCCAGTTTTTGGGTCTTGTCATTGTTGACTTCCTCTTGGTTGTTGATTTTGTGGACGTCCTTCATGTCCGACATGATCTCTTCGAGTGGTTAAACTCTTTCTTGAAAAAACTGGCCCTGATACCAATTGAATGTAGTCCTAGAGGGGGGGGGGGTGAATAGGCCTTTCGAATTTTTGTCGGATCCTGCAACACTCAACAACAAGTTCAATACCAGAGAGATCGGACTAGTCCGGTAAAGTGCGGACTAGTCCAGTGTTCACGGACTAAGTTGATCAAGATTAATCGATTAGGTTGATTCTTTAAAGTATGCAACGGAAATATAGAATCAAACAACAGTTTAACAGTTATATATTGGATTATATCACAATTAAGGCTTGTGTTCAACAATTTAATGTAAATTGAATAGTGTGTATCAAACCCTAGAGTAAGTTGATCAATTTGAGTGATGAACACAAAAAGGACAAGACACACGATTTATCCCGTGGTTTGGCTACCACGAAGGCAACCTACATCCATGTTGAGGAGCCCACAAAAGGACCGGGTCTTCTCCAACCCTTCTCTCGTCGGATCGCCACGAAGGCCAACCCTCTTCCACTAATCACAAAGGGGTGAATAACCAAATTCAAGGGGCGTTCTCACACGTTGAGAGCTCCCTTAGATTACAAATCACAATGCCACCAAAAACACACTCAGAAATTACAATTGAAATGCATGAGTGTGTTAGAGATTCAAACCAAGAGCTCAATGATGCGTGCCAAGTGTCTCTCCAATGATCTAGGAGTGATCCTCAAAGGATTGATCGATTTTGCACTTAATTTCGTTGAGAGAGGTGGTTTTTGAGTCTCTTGGGAGGTGTGACGACGCTAGGGTTCGAGAGAGTGTAAAAGTGGGCCGTGCACCTCTATTTATATGGGGTTTCTAAAAGTGACCGTTAGGGTTCAGAAAGATCGGACTAGTCCGTGGTGGTCACCGGACTAGTCCGGTGTGCTGTGTGTAGCAAACCCTAAGTGTCCCGAAATATCGGACTAGTCCGGTCGAAAACAAACTTGTCCGATTTCACTACTGGAAATCTTCGGACTAGTCTGATAGACATCGGACTTGTCCGGACATATGAAACCCTAAGTGTGTTGGATGACAAGTCCGTACTTGGAGGACTTGTCCGATTTAGATCAGTGGGTATTTCAGACTAGTCCGTGTCAACATCGAACTTGTCCGAAGTGGATTAGAAGGAATATCGGACTAGTCCGGTTGACAACGGACTTGTCCGATTTTGTGTGACTTGTGAAGTATGTTGAGGACTAGTCCGCCCTGGGGAGGATTAGTCCGACTCAAGTCAGAAAGATATCGGACTAGTCTGACAGATATCGGACTTGTCCGATCTGGCGTAGAAAGGATATCGGACTAGTCCGGTTAACAACGGACTAGTCCGGTCTTGTGTAACTTTGTGAAATATGTGTGTGTGCTTAAATATGATTGAGCTCTTGGGTGTGTTTCCTTAACACACTCCATACACAATAGTCTACTATTTCTTTTCCTTGAGCTCAAGTTCACTTTGCTCCTCATTATCCCTTCTTTTTTGGTATTTTGCTCATTTTTCATTATTGGCCTGCATTCATCTCAACAAAGAGGTTAGGATCCCAATTGCTTGTCATAAATCATCCAAAACCCACAAGGGAGTCCTAGATGCACTTTCAGTCTTTGGTATACTTCGTTTGATGCACAAAGGTACCCTCCTTGGTTTGCTTGATTTGCAGCCCCAAAAAGTAAGTGAGTTCACCCATCATACTCATTTCAAATTCGGAACTCATCATTGCTGAAAACTTGGACACAAGATCATGAGAAGCACAACCAAAGATAATATCATCCACATACACTTGAATGAATAATGAGTCATTGCCATGTTTAAGCACAAAAAAGAGTTTTATCAACCTTGCCCATGGTAAACCCCTTTTCAAGTAAGAATGTTTTTAACCTATCATACCATGCTCTAGGGGCTTGTTTGAGACCGTATAAGGCTTTGGACAGTTTGTAAACATGATTAGGAAAATCTGGATTTTCAAAACCCGGTGGTTGTTTGACATAAACCTCCTCATCTATGTAGCCATTAAGAAAAGCACTTTTAACATCCATTTGATATAGATTAAAACCTTTAGATGCTGCAAAAGCTAACAAAGTTCTTATGGCTTCTAATCTAGCAACGGGAGCAAAAGTTTCATCAAAATCTAGACCTTCAACTTGAGTGAAACCTTGAGCAACCAACCTAGCCTTATTCCTAACCACAACCCCATCCTCACTTTGTTTATTTTTAAATACCCATTTAGTTCCAATTAAAGTGTGACCTTGAGGTGGAGGTACAAGTTTCCAAACATTATTTCTTTCAAAATTTTCTAACTCTTCTTGCATGGCAATAATCCAAGATTCATTAGTGAGTGTGTGTGATATATCTTTGGGTTCAAAAGAAGCAACAAAAGCAGAATGAACATGAGAGTTTGGATCGCAAAACCTGGACCATGTGACTCGTTCGTGCAAGCTTCCAATCATCTGTTGTGGGGGATGATCTTTGTAAAACCGTAGGGGAACAGATGTCTCACAAGCTTCTTCTTCTTCATGTTCATCACAAATCGATGAGCTTGTGGCTTGAGGATGATTTGAATCAGCATTGATGGTTGTCGGTGCTGGTTGAGAATTAACATCCGGAGCTAAACCAAAGTCTTTAGCTGCTGAATTTTCTGGCAGCAACTCCAATTCTTCCTCATCTTCAATGAAAATGCTCTCCCCCTGCGGATATGGATCTGGACCTGCAATGTTTGAGCTAGTACCTGGGCTAGATTCATCAAAAGACACTTCACAAGTCTCCACAATTTTGTTAGTGTCAAGTAAAAGCACACAATAGCCTCTAGTATGAGATGGATAACCAAGAAACATGCCATCAACGGATCTAGGTTCAAATTTATCAAGATTACCATGTTTCTTAACAAAGCATTTGCAACCAAAGACCCGAAAGTGTGTAACAGTAGGCCTATGTCCAAACCGGAGCTCATATGGTGTTTTACCTAGCTTAGCACACAAGAAAATACGATTTGAGACATAACAAGCGGTTGCTAACGCATCAGCCCAAAATTTCCTAGGAGTTTGATATTCATCAAGCATAGTCCTAGCCATCTCAACTAAGGTTCTGTTCTTTCTTTCTACAACACCGGTGTGTTGAGGTACATATGGTGAAGAAAGTTGATGATCTATTCCATTTTCAGCACAAAAGTGATCAAAAGATTGATTTTTAAATTCAGTTCCGTTATCACTTCTAATTGCTTTTAATGATCCTGGGCGATCAATTGATAATCTAAGAAATAAAGTTCTAAAGTGACTAAAAACTTCATTCTTAGATGCCATAAAGTAAACCCAAGAGTATCTAGAATAATCATCAATGATAACAAGAACATACTATTTACCTCCGAAGGATTAAACACGTGAAGGTCTGGTCATGTGGCGTGAGCAACCTGAATCCACAATCCAAATGTTCTCCTTTCTCAAATGTGTATCCTACATAAAAGCAAAATATGTCGATGGCTCAATACTGGGGTTAGTCAAAAGGCATTTAGGAATCCAGTACTGAGTCACGCGACATGCAGCAGGAAAAACACGCGAAAGCTGAGAGAAAACAACAGGTTTATGAGTCAAAGTTTGAGATTTTTTGTTCTTAACTACTGACCTATAAGGTGTTACTTGTGTAGCACAAAAAATCAGTAGCTCCGGAGGCAAAAACAGAAGGTCCGGAGGTAAACTTTGAATGTTTTTGACTCAAAATAGCAGGTTGTACATTCGGTTCAATATGTGCAGCAAATTTTGCATGAAAGTTATGAGATCTAGCAACCATTCTTTCCCTTTTCCGTTGTTTATCTAGTCTATAACAAAAATCTATGACATGACCATCTCTACCACAGAAGGTACAATGAAATTTAACTTTGTGTTCATGTCTAGATGAGCAAGCAATATTTTTATTTGAAACCGAATGAGACAACACTCCTGCAGATTTGAAAACCACTCCTTTTTGTTTAGGAACTGTTTGAATCAAACCACTTCCTAATGACTTTACAATTTTAGGTGGATGTGCCTTAGCATGAGCATGAGAATCAAAACCTAAACCAGTTTTATCATTGCAAGACTTGGAAGAATTCAACAGTAAGTTTAGGTTCTTATTCCCATTACAAAACCGATCTAATGTCCTATGCATGTCATCAAGTTTATTGGACAGATCAAGACAATTTTCACATG
This sequence comes from Tuctoria greenei, assembly GCA_036927565.1. Lineage (NCBI taxonomy): Eukaryota > Viridiplantae > Streptophyta > Magnoliopsida > Poales > Poaceae > Tuctoria > Tuctoria greenei. The sequence continues at coordinate 200,575,841 of JAYESD010000006.1, forward strand.
AAGTTTTTCCTTTTAGTTTGCAATTTAAACAAAAATTAACTTCATGAGAACGTAAAGCATTGTTCAATATAGAAATTTCATTCATAGCATCCTGTAGTTTCTTATCAAGATCATCACACGTAGAACAATGCAAATCAATTGTAGAACAACAAGCATCTTTCAAGTTTTTATCATTAAGTGCAGCAAGCTCTTTGTTCTTTTCAATTTCTAACTCAAGTTTATCAAGTGTGGAGGTGTGCACACTTCTTAATGAGGACAATTGTTCATATATTAAATCACATGAGGAACATGCATCATCACTAGGAATCAAAGTTTTTAACCGGTTGATTTCAGATTCTAGTGATTCAATTTTAGCAGCACTATCCCTAAGCTTTTTGTCCTTTTTCTTAACAATAATAGTGGCACGAGAAATAGCATCACACATTTCTTCGCAAGTTGGACATACCTCTTCATTGTCGCTGTTGTGTTCTGCCTCCTTCATACTTGATCTTGACTTGCCCGCCATAAAGCACAAGTTTGCCAAATCATCTTCATCTTCATCACTTCCAATGTCCACGTCACTTGAACTGAACTCTTGAAGCACGGTGATGAAACTGTTGATCATCTTGCATCCTATGGTACCTTTCTTCTTCTTGTTGGAATTTCCAGAGGAGGTCCAAACCTTGCTTTGTTTTTCTTCCCGGGTGGTCGGACCTGAAAGGTTAGGGCATTCTGTATGAAAGTGTCCTGTTTTACCACATTCAAAACAGCGTTGAGGTCCGGAGCTTCCTCTCCTTCTAGTTCTCACATTTTGCAATGCTTTTGAGAATCTAGTAGAGATGAGTGCCAACTCCTCTTCTGGAAATTCTTCGATCTGCTCCACGGTTAGTGAGGACAACAAAGCAAGAGTATTGCAAGATGATGATTGGCCGGAGCTAGACATATAACATTGTGAAACAAATGCAATAGACTTATTAGGGTTCTTACGTGAGATTATGTCAATTTCATGAGTTTTTAACTTGGAATATAGCACATCTAAAGTAAGTGAACTCATGACAGTAGATTCACGAATAGATGTGACTTTCATCTCCCAAATTATCATATCTAATGCACTTAGCAATTGCCAAGCATTTTCAGCATCTGAAAAATTAACATTGACACTACGCAAGTTGCTGAGAATCTTATTAAAGCGAGCAAAAAGGTCATCAATAGACTCACCGGGTTGCATCTCGAAGCGCATGTATTCTTTCTTGAACATGTCTTGCCTTACCTCTTTGATCGTGTTAGATCCTTCGTGGTAGTCACAAAGTGCTTTCCACACATCGTATGCAGATCGGAGGTGTGCAACACGGTCGAAGTCGCTTTGTGTTAATCCTTGTATGATCAAGTTCCAAGCCTTGTTGTTGTTGTCGACATCTCTCAGATTTGTAGCTGTAACTTGATCGTTTGATGGCACTTCGTAAGGCTTGTATACCTTCTCCCATATTGCAAAGCCTTGTGCCTAGATGAAAGCCTCCATGCGTGCCTTCCAAACCTGAAAATCAATACCAGCGAACACACAAGATTTGGCAGAGTACTTCTCCATGATGATTAGTCAAAAACACGCGCAAATCACAAAGATTAGAGCACCGTGGATCTGATACCAATTGTAGGATCGAAGAGCACGTGAAAAGCTACCAGAGGGGGGGGGGTGAATGGTAGATTTAAAAATCTTACGCAACGGAAACAATTAAATCCCAAACCCTTTTGGCAGAAAAACGATCTGTTAAAGAAATCGTGTGTGAGACTAATCTAAATATGTTTCACCGTGACAAAAGTGATAGATATCATAGAGAATCAAGTCATGAAGATAACACAAAAAGAATCACTCAAATCCGTCGAGAAAAACTCAAGTTATGATCAAAAGATCAAACAATGGTCAATCTGCCCTACCCGAGAAAAACAGTTCTGGAATGCTGCAAAGAAACTCGTGTAGATCATAGACCACAAATCCAATGACCTTGAAATTTTGAAATATGATAGAAAATCAAGTTTTGAAGACAACCCAAAAAGAATCATGTCAATTGGATCTGTAAAACTCGAGTTATGATAAAACCACCGATGAAAGGTAGTGCTGTCCAGAAACTCGACGAGTAAAACTTGTCTGGATCAAGTCTGACGAACAAGGCACAAAAGTTCTTTCAAACTACGAATTTTATTCAATAGAACACAAGAGGAACAACCCCAAAGTCGTGCACCACGAGCTCTGGGCTCCCTTGCTTATATAACCAGCTCGAAAGCCAACTCAACCCAAATCAGGAACCTAATCCTACTCTGTTCACGAATCATAACTTTCCATAACTGCTTAGGATTCTTCTATACGCAGATAGAAGCAATCTTAAGACTTCCAAACACCTTAGGAACGTATCCCACATTCCTAAACAACTCAAATTCGTGACCCACACGAAATCCTGTCATAACCAACTCAAATCTTTCCATATTTGAGTCAAACCTGACTCAGCCGCAGCCTGAGTCCATAACCTAGTTGGTTGGACCTTTCCGACCAATGCTTTACGTCCACATCTCTTCATCACGCCTCGGAACCATGCAGACACGTCCATGCACTCCTTGCACACGTGCAAACATCTTCCAATGACGTCCACAATACCTTCATATGCATTGTTCTTGATTCAATCATGCTGCGCAACCTCCTGATCAGCTCAACCACAATTCCTCCTGAATTTGGTTGTTGGAACCTCATCTCCTCCCTGAGACTAGTCCAATGGATCCCGTCACCAGCCATGTCTTGAACTCAAGCAACACCTGCACATGAATAAACAACCAATCCATACGAGCCCAAGTTCTCGACTTGACTCAAGTTAGTTCCGAACACAACACCCTACGTGAGAACCTCACATAAGCATGTTGCAAAACCACAGTAATATGATATCAGCCATATCATCCAAAACGCACCAAAAACTTAGCAAATGAATACTAAGCAATCTTTCCAACAATGTAAAGCAAGTACGAAACATTGCAAATGAAAAGCAGAAGCACTACGGTCAAGTTCCGGACCTTGCCAGAGCAACCTGAACCTTGAGCCGGAGCTAACAAAGCTAGTAGAACCTAGCGCTGGAGCTTACCAAAACTAGCAGGACCTAGCGCCGGAGCTAACCAGAACTAGTCGGAACTAGTAATCCTAAAAGCCGGTACTAGACAAATCAACTTCGGAGCTTAGCAAAAACACGGCGGAGCTATCAAAAACATGTCGGAGCTATCAAAGACATGCCGGAGCTAAAGACAAAACTTCACCGGAGCTGACCATAGCTAGTCGGACCTTACCAAGAAGTCGGGCCTAGCTTCGAACATAGCCGGAGCTACCCAAAACAAGCCGGACCTACCGTCGGACCTTGCTGTAGCTCGGAGCTAGAGTCGGACCTTGATAAAAAGGTGTTTTGGTGATATTAAAAACTTTTATCATCAAAGCCAGGTGTATTCACTACAAGCCAATGTATTCAGCACACATAGGTCTTACAAAAGGTGCACAAATATTACTCAATATGGCATGATATGCATGATTAATGCAAGTGCAAGGTCGAACTTGTTAATGAGTTGCTTTTAATGTTTACTAACTAGTTCTAGTAGCTTTTAACAAGTTTATACAGGTTTGGATCTGATTCGAAACAATTTTAGAATTAATTCAACACAATCTAACCAGGAAAATCGGACTAGTTTGCTAGGGACCGGACTAGTCCGCCCTTCGCAGAACTAGCGAACTAGGGTTTTCTAGATCGACATAAATTTGGAGATTTGGGGTTGAAATAACCTAAGGAAAAAGAAGTAGAAGGTATACCAGGTGTCTAAGACTCTAAAGAATTAAGGGTATTGGAGGCAACACTTGGATCTTGACGATCTAGGGTTGATGATGAAATTGGAGGTGAATTGGCGATGGAGAATGAAACTTGATGGAGATCTTGACCCTTTTTTGTTTTATCATCTTCTTATTCTTTCTCTAGATCTCCTTCTCCCTCCTTGGAGGCGGCTATCCACGAGCTAGGGTTTGGTGTGGTTGAAAAGTGGCAAATAGATGTCAAGCTAAGGGGTGGGGTTGTTTATATAGAGGTGGAGATTAGGGTTGGATGGATTTCGAGTTTGTGGTGAGTAGGGGTCGGTTTTAGGGTCCCACATGAGCTCTAAAAGAGTTAGGCACGATGCCTCTAGGCTCACGTAAGGTAAAACTCGAAAACAAGTCGTGAAACAAAAGATCAACTCAGAGTCGCGATTTATCGAACAAGTCTGCAAAAGGCGGGACTAGTCCAAAGTTAGTCAGAGAGATATCGGACAAGTCCGGACTGGACATCGGACAAGTCCGAACTTATACAAAGGGGAAATACAGACAAGTCCAACTTTAGTCAGAGGGGAAAACGGACAAGTACGCCAGAACACCGAACAAGTCCGGGGACTTAGCAAAATTTCAAGGATTCCTGGAATACCAGACTAGTCCGCAATGGACCGGACAAGTTCGAAATTGTTCAGAGGCAAAAACAGACTAGTCCACAGTAGAAACAGACTAGTTCGATGGAGGTCAGAGAGAAATCAGACTAGTCCACACCAAAATCGGACTAGTCCGCACTTTTCAGAACTCTTAAGTGCGATTTTACTCTAAATTCATGTTAAACTTATTTCTTTTTATGTGGAATAATATTAAACATGTGTATGAACTTATGCAATGAATGATGAATGAAAATGAGGTTGTTACAAACCTACCCCCTTAAAATGAATCTCGCTCTCGAGAATCGACGCAAAAGAGAAGAGATAGGGAAATTCCTTCTTGAGATCATCCTCCAGCTCCCAAGTTGCCTCTGATTCTGTATGATGCTTCCATTTCACCTTGCACCATCGAATAACCTTGTTCCTTGTGACTCTCTCCTTGGTTTCCAAGATTTTGACCAGTTGCTCAGCATAAGTCAAATCTGCCTCTAGTTCCAATTCTTCCGTTGGCACTTGTTCTTCCGGTACCCTCAAGCACTTCTTGAGCTGGGAAACATGAAAGACACCATGAACATCCGATAAGTGAGCTGGCATCTCCAACTTATATGCTACTTCTCCTCTTTTGTCCAAAATCTTGAATGGCCCAATGTATCGAGGTGCTAGCTTGCTTCTTATGTTAAACCTCTTATGACCTCTCATTGGTGACACCTTGAGGTAAACAAAGTCTCCCACTTCAAAGGCTATTTTCCTTCTCCTTCTGTCCGCATATCCTTTTTGCCTTGATTGAGTGACCCTCAAGTTTTCGCGAATAATCTGAACTTGTTTTTCAGCTTCTAGCAGCACATCCGGACCAAATACTTGAGTTTCTTCTGTCACATTCCAGAACAAAGGTGTCCTACACTTCCTACCGTATAGTGCTTTATAAGGCAACATTTTCAAGCTTGCTTGGTAAATATTGTTATACGAAAATTCTGCATATGGCAAGCCCTTGTCCCAACTTCTTCCATGCTTCAAGGCACAATCTCTTAACATGTCCTCCAAAATTTGATTGGTCTTCTAGGTTTGTCCATCCGTCTGAGGGTGATATGCTGAACTAAAATTCAGCCTTGTTCCCAACGCTTCATGCAATTTTTGCCAAAACCCAGAGGTAAATTGAGAACCTCTATCCGATACTATCTTCTTCGGAACCCCATGTCGGCATACAATGTGCTCCATATATAGCTCTTCCAGCTTCGCGGTGGTATAATTGGTCTTGACAGGAACAAAATGAGCTAACTTGGTTAAACGATCCACAGTTACCCAAATTGAGTCATAACCGGACTGAGTACGTGGCAAACCAACTATAAAGTTCATGTCGATTTCTTCCCACTTTCATTCTGGAATCTTTAATGGTTGCAATAATTCTGCTGGCCTTTGGTGTTCCGCCTTGACTCATTGGCACATGTCACACAAAGCTACATATTCGGCTATGTCCTTTTTCATGCTAGCCCACCAATAACAGGTCTTCAAGTCTTTGTACATCTTGGTACAACCCGGGTGAGTTGAATATGGTGAGTCATGTGCCTCCTTTAATATTGTCTCCTGAATATGCTTCACATTAGGCACGACAATCCTCTTTCCAAGCCATAGAGTACCATGTTCGTCCTCATCAAACCTGAATTCCCTTCCTTCTTGGGTCCTCTCTTTGATCTCCTAAATTTCCTCATCCTTAGTCTGACCTTCTCGAATTTCTTGCTCCAAGGTCGAATTTAACTCCATTATTCCCATCTCATTCACAAATCCAAGATTCAACCGTTCAAACTCCTTACATAACTCGGATGGCAGCTCTCGAACCACGAGTTGATGACTTACTCCATTCCGGCTCAAGGCATCGGCCACTACATTGGCATTTCCTGGGTGATAGTTGATTCCTACATCATAATCTTTGATGAGCTCCAACCATCTTCGTTGCCTCAAATTCAGGTCCGTTTGTGTGAATATGTACTTGAGACTCTTATGATCCGTGTAAATTTCACACATATGACCAATAATGTAGTGTCTCCAAAATTTCAATGCGTGTACCACGGCTATGAGTTCCAAATCATGTGTTGGGTAATTCTGCCCGTGTTTCTTCAATTGTCTCGATGCGTAGGCAACCAGTTGACCTTCTTGCATCAATACACATACAAGTCCTTGTCTCGACGCATCACAATATATGTCAAAACTTTTGCTTACATCCGGCAAAACCAAAACTGGGGCTGTAATTAACCTCTTCTTTAGCTCCTCAAAACTCTTTCGACAAGCTTCAATCCATCGGAAAGCCTTTTCCTTCACTAGCAATTCCGTCATTGGCTTGGCTATTTTGGAAAAGTCCTTGATGAATCAACGGTAATATCCAACCATCCCAAGAAAACTCTGGATCTTCTTTACATTCTGCGGGGGTTCCCATTTAAACACGTCCCTCACTTTTTCCTGGGTCAACCGATACTCCTCCTCCAGAGATGATATGACCCAGAAACGATACTTCTTTCAACCAAAACTGGCACTTGCTAAATTTGGCATATAATTGATGCTCCCTCAACTTCTGCAATGTGAGCCTCAAGTGTTCCTCGGGTTCCTTCTCATCCTTCGAGTATATCATGAAGACCACTACAAACTTATCCAAGTACTCCATGAAGACCTTATTCATGAGGTACATAAAGTAGGTAGGCACATTGGTCAATCCAAAGGACATCACGGTGTACTCATAGGATCCATGTTGTGTCCTGAAAGCGGTCTTGGGTATGTCCGACGGTCTGACCTTCATTTGAAAGTACCCCGATCTCAAATCAATCTTGAAGAAGACACAAGCACCATTCATCTGATCAAACAAGTCCTCTATGCATGGCAAGGTGTACTTGTTCTTGATTGTTACCTTGTTGAGAGCTCGATAATCCACACACATCCTTTACAACCCATCCTTCTTGTCCACAAATAGAATGGGCGCTCCCCAAGGTGAAGAGCTTGGGCGAATAAAACATTTCTCTAGTTGCTCTTGAATCTGCTTCTTGAGCTCCGCTAACTCCTTAGGAGGCATCCTATATGGCCTCTTAGCTATAGCTGCAGTTCCAAGTATTAAATCATTAACAAATTCAATATGTCGATCAGGTAGCATACCTTGTAACTCATCTGGAAACACATCCGAAAATTCGCATACCACTGGAATCTCCTCAATTGCGGCAACGTCCATGTGATTCAGCTCCAATTGCTTTGGTGCGTGTTGAGATGCTTCAAACTCTATGGCGATCCCTTCGTCATTGGTCAACTTCACCATCTTCGTGGCACATTCGATGACTCCATTGTGCTTCCTCAACCAGTCCATACCAAGTATAATGTCCAATCCTTGAGAATCCAAAACAATGAGGTTGGCGGAGAAGTCTACCCCCCTTATTCTAAGGCTTACTTTTGGACATACTATATTTGTCCTCATCTCTCCTCTAGGAGACTTAACCAATAAAGTAAACTTCATGTGAGAGATAGGCAAACTATAATTGTCAACATATTTTGATGCAATGAATGAATGCGATGCTCCAGAATCAAATAACAAGGTATCGTCCCCTTCACCAGCACACCAGACATAGTCGTCGGGTTGGAGTTTGCGAGAAATGTACCAATCACCACGTCATCCGCTTGTTGAGCATCCTCCGTAGAGACATGGTTCACGTTGCCACGAGCAAAATTCTACTGTCCACGGTTCCCTTGTGGTGCTCCTCCATTGGGTCTTGGGTTCTATCTTTGAGCATTGCTTCCTTGACCAAGGTCTGACTTAGAACATTGATGTGCAAAGTGTCCTGCTTCTCCACATGTATAGCACTTCCTTGCTGCACCATAAATATTGGGACGGACTTGGTTCTGAACATTTGCACCAGAATAATTAGCACGAGGTGCAAAAGGCATTGGAGGCCTAGGTGCTTGAGTAGCAGGGCGTTGTTGCACAAACTGAGCTGGGCGAGGTGCATATCCAGGGCGTTGTACAGGAGGAGAGGAGCTGTAATATGTCACATTTGGTAGCGCAAAGCGAGGGCGCACATTACTTCCTTGTTGTTGTCCTTGATATGGTGCCTTCCTCTTGTTGTCTTGCTCCATCTTAGGACCTTGTTCTCCACAACAATTGCTTTGTCCACAAGCTTCTGGAAGTTGGCATAGTCACAATTCAGCAATTGTACTTGGATTTCATTGTTCAAGCCCCTCAGGAGCAAGTATTGCTTACGGCTGTCTCGGCTCACATCCTCAGGCGCATACCTTGAAAGTTGAGTGAATTTGTTGAGATATTCACCCACACTTGATCTTACTTGCCTCAGGTTCTCAAATTCTTGCCTATTCAAAATCATAACACCTTCGGGCACATAATGACAACGGAAGCTCTCCTTGAATTCAGCCCAAGTAATTCTCTCTTGCTTCTCATGAGCATTGCATAGCGAATCCCACCAATCGGCAGCTGCTCTAACAAGTTGATGAGATGAAAAGAGCACCTTCTCCCGATCACTGCATTGGACAATAGCTAGCTTCTTCTCCACAGACTTGAGCCAATCATCAACATCCATAGGGTCAACAGCTTGAGCAAAGGTCGGTGGCCTAGTCCTCATAAACTCTAAGAATTGGTTATGAGGCGGTGGGGGTGGCGGTAGAGGCATGTGGGGCTGATTGTTGATGTTACCAGCCTACAGTTGTCTCATAGTCTGTATCATGGTCTGCATGAGCTGGTTTTGCATAGCCAAAAGCTGCTCAATATTGATAGCTCCCTGAGCAGGTCCTTGTCCATTGTTGTTCTGAGCTGCTCCATTGTTCTCCTCCTCATCATTGCCATCCCTCTGGTTGCGAGTCCTCACCATCTGAAGAAAAGCAATAGGTAAGAATTTAGAAAACGTCCCCAACTATATGCATCAAGGGATATGGAACTCATCAACTAACTACACAATCCTATGTGGACATGGCAATGCTAAAGCATCCCAAAATCTTCTATTAAGCACACAAGCAAACAATATATAGCAAACAACACACCAAACAAAAACACATCGCTTCCTGAGTGTTCCTATGTGCTCTAAAGTGTCCATTCTATCTAGGCCGCGTCCTACGGTCAATCTGTGACTCTGATACCAATTTGTGACACCCAGTTCCAAAAATGAATTAAGTGAATGCATATGTGTGCCCAGGACGTTCAACACACATACATGAGTGCACTCACGAAAGGATATATAGAAAATTACCATAGAACAAGATTAATGAAGCACTTTTATTACACAATTTATAACATCCTCAAATACAATCTCTAATGAATATTAATGACAAGTTTGAACTAATGCAGCAGAAATAAACTAATAACAAACTAAGCAAAGGGATGGCGCAGCTCCAACACTCCACAGGCAAAGCTGACGGTAGACATGACCTAGAACTCCACATTATCATCGTTATACTCCCAATCCTGACCTGCAACTATTGGTGGGGGGAATTGCAAGGGTGAGTACATGTCATACTCCACAAGTGTGGAAAGTATGACATGTAGCTGATTCAAATGACGAATATAATAAAGGCTAAGTGCTGAAAAGTACATTAAAATATTTTAAAAGCAGTATATTATATGTATGTGAAGTAAACCTATCATAAACCATAATTATTAACATAGTACCAATCCATATTCCATATCCGTCACCATTATGCCAGATTTCTCATTACCATTAACCATATCCGTCGAAGGTCGTAAACGACACTTCCCCCGGACCTTCCTAGAGAGCAGCCCGCGGAGGTTCTTTGGATTCACGAGGGCTAGTCCCAGGAGATCAAACACAGCAGAATGATGGACACCGGGGATTTACGTGGTTCGGGCCGCCGGAGCATAATACCCTACGTCCACGGGAGTGTTGTGTATTGCCTTGCTTTCGCGTGTAAGAGTCTTGGTCTAATTTTCCGATCCTCTTCTATGGACGTCTACAGAGCCCTTTTATAGCTTAAGGACTCTGCAGTCACAAGATGGGCTCCAGGACCCGACAGGTGGTCACGGGGAGAGCCAAATCCTATACAAGATCTATGATTAAATGCTATCTACTCCCATTGTCAGGGGCGTCAATGCGCCGTCCCGCCGTGTCGTGCGCCAGGGCTACACATAGTCGGTGATGATGGCGGTGCACGTCCCGTCCATCTTGTCCTTGCGGCCCATTCGTCCGTCTTGCGGTGTGGGTCTGTACCGGCTACTTGGACAAGACAGGACAATGGGGTCTTGACTTTAGCATGCGCGGCATAGCTTGCCTGGGGAAGGCGCGCGCACTTAATGCCCGTCTGAGCAGCGCACGTCTCCTTTACTGCAGCTTCCGACCGCACTGAGTTGGTCGTCCGCCACGTGGTTGCGCCGGAGCCTGCCTCTGCGGGGAGGCGAGCACTTAGCGGAACAGGCCACGTGGTGCACTCGGAGCCCACCCCTATGGAGGAGTGAAGGATCAGCCCTGCAGGCCACGTGGTAGTTCTGGTGCCTTTCCCTACGAGGACGCGGGCCTGGCCCCGAGATCCCGATTGACCACGTGGCAGCTCCGGAGCCCACCTCAGCGGGGAGGTGAGCACTTGACGGAACAGGCCACGTGGTGCGCCCGGAGCCCACCTCAGCGGGGAGGCAAGGGTCCAGCTCTGCCGTCCACGTGGCAGCTTGGGAGCCTCCCCCGGCGGAGAGGTAGGATCTGGTCCTTCCCTCCACGACGTGGTAGCCTCGGATTCGGCCTCTTAGTAGGGGCGGAGTCCTTAGCGGTTTTCTTCCTGTGCGCGGGGGTACCCGGTCTGCGGGGTACCGACAGTGGCCCCCGAGCCCACCTCGGGAGAGTCGTCGATACCGCAGGTGGGGTATTCTTCCTTTTCTTCCCGCGCAACTTTTTCGACTCCACTTCGGGGCAGTTCCTCGGGCGACACGCCCCTGCCGTCATGGCGACGTGTCTCCTTCCAGTAAGTGGAGGTTGTTGAATAGGCGCCGCATGACATGACTTCTGCCTTCAATCGTGCTTTAACTGTGGTGGTTCCCAAGGTGGCTCCTGCACTTCTGCTGCTTTTGCCCTTTCGGAAACCGCCGAGTTACCTTCCGCATAGCTAGTCACCCGGCTCGCCTTCTTTGTCAAGCGACCCGGGCCCTCATGTCATTGCCTACGCGGGACCATTGCTCTTCTACTGGAGCTGCGGCGATTCACACTTTTGCGCATGTTGGCCTGCAGGGGTGCATAAAAAGAGAACTTTCCCCCTGAGGGTTCTTTCTCCCGCCTCTGCATTCCTGCGCTCGTGTTTCCGCCTCAAGCCCAGTTCTTGCGCTCTAGTTCCCAGTCTCCCCATCCAGAGCTTCCAACCTCAGCCCTCATGGCGAGCGTCTTGCCCAAGTCCAGGCTATCCAGACCCGCCGACCTAGCCCCTATGCGCCGGCTTCTTGGCTGGCACACTCCTGAGCAGGAGTCGTGGCTCCGTCCTGGGAGGCTCCCGCTGAGCCTCTCCGCCGGGGAGATGGTTCTCTTCTCGTCGTACGTGCTGGCCGGCTTTGTCCCGTCGGCATCCGCCTTCTTGGTCATGCTCCTGGAGACCTTCGACCTCCATCTCCACCACCTCGCGCCGAACTCAATCGCCATGCTGGCGGTCTTCGCTCACTTCTGCGAGATGTTCGTGGGGGTGATGCTGTCGGTAAAGCTCTTCCGGTACTTTTTTGTACTGAGGGCCACCGGTAGGAGTTCGAAGGAGCACCTCGGCGCCTACTACTTCCAGCGCCGGACTAAGGTCCCCACGAGGTACATTGCTTCCTTCAACTCGGCAAGGTGGGAGATGTGGCGCGAAGATTGGATGATTGCCAAGGTCGAGGCCCACGACCGGATGTGCCTCCCCACCGGGATCCCCTACTCCGAGCGATCATTCTGGGAGGAGCGCCCAGAGCTGGAGGAGGCGTTCAACCCGGTGCTGGAGAGGATCCAGATGCTGGCGGACCACGGGCTGTCGTCTGCCATGGTGCTGAGGGACTTCATGTCCCGCCGCATAGCCCCGCTTCAGCACCGTGCCCGCCCGACGTCGATGTTCACCGGCCTGTCGGACTGCACCCGACTCGAGACCGGCCCCGGCTCCAACCTGGACGAGCAGCAACTGCTCGACATGCTGGTCTGGGTCTGCCCCGATGACATCTCTGCTGAGGCACTCTCTCTTCCGTCAGCCTGCCACCCCTTGTGCTCGGACTCCGAGTTGAGGAGGCAGCTGCTGAAGACGATGCCGACCCTCGACGAGTCCAGGCTGGTGCAACGTCAGATCGGGGACCCATTCCGGGGGGTTAGCATTGATGACGACGCTGAGGGAGGCGAGGATCCCTTAAGCGACGCTGGTTCTTCAAGCAGCGACTCCTCGAGCGGCCCCCAGCACCATCCATGGGGTGGCGTCGTCGCCCCCGGCGACAAGGGGAAGGGGAAGGTGCCGGTTCCGGTGCTGGACCCGTCCCCCAAGAAGCGCGCCCGATCGCCGCCGCCGACCCCTTCTGCCCTTCATCAGGGCTCCAGAGCCCTGCTGCGCTCGTGGCCAGGGGGCGCCGATGGCGCCACCTTGCCGCCCGAGTCTTCCACACGCAAGACCGGGAGGCTCCTCAACGCCGACGGGACCCCAGCGTTCCCTCTCCGTTTGGAGGGGCGCCAGACCTCGGGGGTGCCACCGACACCGCCTCCACAGGGGCCCCCAGCACATTCAGCGGCCCCCGCCGCGGGTTCGGGGGGTCCGAACCCCTCCAACCCTTTCGGGAAGCGGTGGAGCTTCAGCGTCCCCCGATAAGTTCACATAGATTTTACCTTGGGTGCTCTTTGCTTTGTGCTTGCCCTGTCATTTTCTTATGATCCGGGTTTGCTTGATTTCAGCGCTTCCACAACTACTCCACCACCCGCGGGCACTTCTGCTGGAGGGTCTGCCGCTCCGGCCGGCTCGCGGGGATCGTCTGCTGCCTCGGGCCCTGCTTCGGTGCCCCAAGCTGCTGCCGCTGGGGTACCTCGGGCTCCCGTGTCTGAGACCCCCGCAGCGCCTGCTGGAGCCCAACCGCGCGCGCCGATGACCGCTGCCGCGCCTACCAACGACACCGCATCCACCGGTCACTCTGTGTCGGCTGACGCCGCCGCACCCTCCGACACTGCTGCGTCGGTTGGCGCCACTGCCCCTGGTGCTACCGTCAGGGAGGGGGCCCTGGTCCCCGTCTCCCCAGTGGTCCTCCAAATGGAGGACGATATCGAAGAAGTGGGGAGGCAGGGACCCGCTGCTACGGTGGAGCCTCTCCCCCTGTCTGAGGCCATGGTCGTGGCCCACTCCGGCTTCCGGCAGGCCCAGGCGGCCCTTGCCTGGGAGAAAGGGCGGCTCGAGGACGAAGACGACTGGCTCCGGGAATGGGCGAGGACCCTGGAGGCCCGGACTCGGCTGGCGAGGAGCCGAGCGGCCCAGCGGGAGGCGGTCGTTCGGGAGGAGATGAAGATCCTCGAGCAGGAGCGCGACCTCATCACCCAGCTGGACGCCGTCACCCAGAAGCTGAAGGCTGACGCCGAGGCCAGCTCCCGCTTCCAGGCCTGCGAGGACCTTCAGCACCTGCTGTCCCTCCGGGAGGCTGCTCTAGCCGAACGGGAGCAGGAGCTGGCGGCGAAGCAGGCCGAAGTGGAGGCGACCTGCCGCGGGCTCATCCTCCAACAGGAAGGGGCGAGAGTCCGCGCCGCCAAGCTGGATCGCCGAGAAGCCACCGTGGCTGAGGCGCAGCAGGCCCAGTCCATCAAGTGCCAGGCCCTCCTGGACCGTGAGTTCAACTTTTCCCTCAAGGAGGGTGACTTGGACCGCCGCGAGGCGGGGGTCGGCAAGCGCGAGAGGGCCCTGGCGGCCAAGGAGAAGCGATTCCTAGACGGCGGACCCCGGGCACTGGTGGCGGCCCAGCAGGAGGTGGAGGAGCTCCGGGCGGCGCGCTCCGCCGAGGCCCAGAAGGTCTGGGAGTTCCTTGGCGGTGCCTACTCGGCTCTGGTGCCGCTTGGCTTCAGCCCGGCGCGCGTAGGGGAGCCGACGCAGGAGGTGAGTCAGGTGTTCCTGGCGCTCGACTCCACCAGCTCGAGGATGCGCTCACTGGGGGCCATCCTTGACAACCAGCTGGAGGCCGAGGGACGGATGCTGGTGAAGGAGGTGGCGACGCACATTCTGTCCTGCTACCAGAGCTGGTACCTCGACGTCTCCCTGCAGCCGGTCCTCGAGGGGCCCATCGCCGAGAGGGAAGAGGCCACCAAGTCTAAAGTTTCAGATGCGGTGGCACTCATCGCCTCAAGGTTCCAGCGGAGCGGCTGAGGGCTCCCCGGGCGTCTGTTTGAGTTTTTGTCTTTCTGTCTTTTGTCTTGTGGTTGGCTGTGATGACAAACTCTTTATTTGTGCGATAAAAAATCTGTCTGTGGTACCCTTTTATACTCAGCTTGCTTTTACTTCCAGCAATGTCTTCCGGCTGCTTGTTGTTCCTTAACGTCCAGAACCTGCCATCCCTCAAAGTATGGCCCCCTGACAGGCGTGGCCAGTTGTTATGGGCACACCTGTCATATACTTAGGGCTTAGGGCGGACCGGTGCAGGAGGAGCCTAGGATTCGTAGGTAGCATTGACATAGCTGAGTATGTAGGTATGTCAACAGCGCCCCCCCTGGGGGTGTCGCCGGAGCTTCAGTTCTGCAGAGGCCACCATCTTTATTGAGAGGTCGACAGCGGGCCCCCTGGGGGTGCCGCCGGAGCTTCGGGCCGGCGGTGCCCGCCATTCTTCAGTGAGAGGTCGACAGCGAGCCCCCTCGAGGTGCCGCCGGAGCTTCAGGCCGGCGGTGCCCGCCATTCTTCAGTGAGAGGTCGACAGCGGGCCCCCTGGGGGTGCCGCCGGAGCTCCAGTCCGGCGGTGCCCACTGTCTTCTCGGGTACTTCGACGATGGTTGCTGGAATACCTTCCTCAAAGACCTGTACATAGATCAAAAAAGAGAAGTAATTCTGTTCGCTGGTCACTTCACCCCTGCTTGTTTTGTAGTGTCGCTTGACTTACGATCCTGGGCTGACTCGAGGGGCTTGGGTAATTCAGTGCTTCTGCACCCAGGGCTCATTGTCCAGAATACCCAAGGGTGGTCCATCTGGCCCCCAGCACTTGGCTGTAGCGCTGGGGAGGCAGAACACACAGGCTTAGGGTACGGGACCAGGCTAAGCAGGCTGTGGCCCTGGACCTCCCGCTCGGCGTAAGCCGTTTCCGGGGGGGGGGGGGGGGGGACCATCTGGAGACACAGGCCCCCGAGTATTGGAACAACCGAGGCCCCAGGCGTATTGCAGGTACCTCAAGCAACCCCACCTGCAGTCCAGATAGCAAGGCTCCCACTACTGTTAAAGCAGGGGAAAAACGACAGCGCTCATGATAGATCACGAGCTATGGCGGGCTTACTGCAACATCATAAAAATGAAAGATAATTTTTGAATTGACAAACCCTATACCAGGCAGGACAACCTTCTTTCATTGTAGTTTTTCATAAGATGAAGCAAAGTTTACAAGGGGAATAACCCGGCCTGGGTGTTAGGTGGAGCCGAGTGCACCTACTTAGGGTTCTGGGCCAGGCTAAGCGGAATGTGCACTCGGGGCCCCATCCCTGATACTAAGTGCTATCCTGAGATAATGTGTAACCTTTACAATGAAATATCATTGCCCCGACCCTGGTCTAGGGGTAGAACTTACGGATGTGTTCGATGTTCCATGGGTTGGGCAACCGCTGTCCATCCTCCGTAGCTAGGCGGACGCATCCTGGGCGGCAAACCTCTGTTACCCGGAAGGGACCCTCCCAGCTGGGGGAGAGTTTGTTAGACCCTTCCCGGGAGAGTATGCGGCGCAAAAACAGGTCGTCTACCTTTAGCTCCCTACTTCGCACGGTCCTCTGATGGTAGCGCCGGAGCGCCTGCCTGTACCGTGCATTTCGGAGAGCTGCTCGCACTCGTCCCTCGTCGACGAGGTCCAGGTATTCACGCCGGAGCTGGTCCTGCGCGGCTTCGTCATACCCCCGGGCAAGGGGAGAGCCCGTGGTTATTTCTGGGGGGAGGACGGCCTCCGCCCCGTACACCAAGAAGAAAGGCGTTTCCCCCGTGGCCTGACTGGTTGATGTCCGGCTAGCCCACAGCACACACGGAAGATCATCCACCCAATTTACACCATGCTTCTCAAGGTGCGAGAACGTGCGAGTCTTGAGGCCCCTGAGGATATCTGCATTGGCTCTCTCGACCTGCCCATTGCTCTCTGGATGAGCAACAGACGCATAGCAGACTTGGATCCCCAGGTCCTCGCAGTATTCTTGGAACGCTGCACTTGTGAACTGGGTCCCGTTATCAGTGATGATTCTGTTTGGGACCCCGAACCGGCAGACGATCGACTTAATGAACTTCACTGCTGACTGCTTGTTGATGGTGACAACTGGGGCGGCCTCCGGCCACTTGGTGAACTTATCTACGGCGACGTAGAGATGCCGGAATCCTCCGACGGCTCTAGGAAAGGGTCCCAGGATGTCCAATCCCCATACAGCGAATGGCCATGAGAGAGGGATCATCTGCAGCGCCTGAGCTGGTGTATGGATCTACTTGGCATGGAACTGGCACGCCTTGCATCTCCTTACCATCTCGGCGGCATCCTGGAGTGCTGTCGGCCAGTAGAAGCCATGCCGAAAGGCTTTACCGACCAGCGTGCGGGAGGACGCATGGTTCCCGCACTCGCCTCCATGGATCTCTGCGAGCAGGTCGCAGCCCTCCTCCCGGGTAATGCAACGCAGTAGGATGTCGTTGGCGCCATGCCGGTAGAGATCCCCTTCCACCAGCGTGTACCTTTTAGCCATGCGAACAATCCTTTCTGCCAGGGCATGTTCTTCGGGAAGGATATTGTCCTTCAAGTAGTCCCGGACCTCCGAGATCCATGCATCGGGACTTGCTTGAGCTTCTGGATCTTGGGCGCCCGGTAGCTCGGAGCCCTCAGTGGCGCATACAATCCTTGGCAGACTCCATGGTAGCAGGGTCGCCGGGACTGCCATCTTCGAGGTGCTGTGCTCGCCCCCTTCGCCCGGCTCGGCTGCTCAGGCGGTTGGTCGCAGTAACGTCCTTGCAAAGACTCCTTGGGGCACTGGGGCCCCTGTGGAGGCCTTCGTTGACAGGTCGTCTGCGACTGAGTTGTCGGCTCGGGGTACATGGCACAAGTCCAAGACTTCAAAGTCCTTTTCCAGCTTCCGGACTTGTAACAGGTATGCAGCTAACTGAGGGTCGTTGCAGCTGCACTCTCCTCTGGCTTGCTTGATGATCAGTTGAGAATCACCTTTAGCCAGGAGCTGTCGGACATTGAGGGTCAGGGCAGTCTTCAGCCCAAAGATTAGGGCTTCATACTCTGCCATGTTGTTTGTCGCCTTGAAGTCGAGGCGCACCATGTACTTGAACTGCTCCCCAGTCGGGGTGAGAAGCAGGACCCCAGCGCCGGCCCCCTGCTTCCGTGAGGAACCGTCGAAGTAGAGCGTCCAGGGGGTCTCAGTGAAAACCGGAGCCTTCAGCACTGTTTCGCCGTTGTCCCCCCCCCCCCCCCCCCCAGGTTGCTTGGTGATGGGGTCCATTCGGCCAAGAAGTCTGCCAGTGCTTGGCTTTTGACTGCATGTCGAGGTAAGAACTCCAACTCGAACTCAGCCAACTCCGCCGCCCACTTGGCAATGTTGCCAGTCGAATTGGGGCTGTGGAGTATGGTTTTCAGTGGGAAGGAGGTGACCACTGAAACCCGGTGAGCCTGGAAGTAATGCCGGAGCTTCCTCGATGCTATGAGCACTGCATACAGTAGTTTGTGTACCTCCAAGTATCTTGTATTTGCTTCATGGAGGACCTCACTGACATAGTAACTGGCTGTTGGCAGGTCCGAACCCTTCCTGGGGGGTCCGGGGCTCCTTGCAATGCGTCTGTCTCCTGGGGTATGTGGCTCCCAGGGTCTGGCTGGGCCTCCGGGGGCTGGGACCCGTAAGGCACTTGGTCACTGGAACTCACAGCGGGGGGGGGGGGGGGGGGGGGGGGGAGTTCTTCTGGGTTCGGGCCTTGAGGCTCGGCCTCCCCCTCTGGGGCTCCTTCTGGTACTTGTTGCGGTAGTAGCTCCGTTCATTCTGCAACCAAGACCATGCTGACCACTTCCGTTGTTGCGGTGATGTACAACAGGAGCGGCTCGCCGGGTTCTGGCACCACCATAATGGGTAGCATCGTCAGGTGTTTCTTGAGCTCCTGGAAGGACGCTTCAGCTTCCTCAGTCCACTCAAAGGGGTCTGACTTCCGCAAAATCTTGAAGAAGGGCAGGGCTCGCTCAGCCAGTCTTGAGATGAACCGACTGAGGGCTGCCAAACATCCTGCAAGCTTCTGCACGTCTTTGATGCGGGCCAGTGGCTGCATCAGCTCTATCGCCTTGATCTTATCTGGGTTAGCTTTGATCCCTCGGTGCGATACCAAGAAGCCAAGGAGCTTCCCTGCGGATACCCAAAGACACACTTGTCGGGGTTCAACATCGTGCATGTCGTGCGCAGCTTGCTGAAGACTCTGGTTAGGTTGTCTAATAGGGATGTGCTGTCCCTGATTTTTACCACGATGTCGTCGACATACACCTCTACCAAGTCTCTAATGAGGTCCCCGAATGTCTTATGCATTGCACGTACAAAGGTGGGGAGGGCATTTTTGAGACCATAAGGCATGGAGACATAACAATACAGGCCGTCTACTGTTATGAAAGCAGTGTGCTCCTCATCTTCCCTAGACATAGGTATTTGGTGAAAACCGGAATACGCATCTAGGAAACACAGAAGGTCGCAACCTGATGTTGAGTCTACTATTTGATCCATCCTAGGAAGAGGGAATGGATCCTTGGGACATGCCTTATTGAGATTTGTGTAGTCGATGCACAATCGGAGCTTCCCGCCAGCCTTAGGAACGACAACAGGATTGGCCAACCACCGTGGGTGGTGAACCTCCCGGATGAATCCAGCATCGAGCAGCTTCTTGATTTCTTCACGGATGAAGTTCTGCCGCTCGATGGACTGTTTCCTGGGCCTCTGCTGTACCGGTCGGGCGTCAGGGTAGATCTTCAGATGGTGCTCAATCACCTCCCTGGGGATCCCGGGAATCTGTGATGGTTGCCATGCAAACACATCGACGTTGTCCCGGAGGAAGGTGATGAGCGCGCATTCCTATTTGCTGTCCAGGTTCCCCGCGATTCGGGTCGTCTGGGCAGCCTCAGGGCCAATCTTGACGACCTTCACAGGGACGTCGTCGTCGTTGGCGGGTTGCACACGAGGTGCAGCAGTTGAGGCTCGCTGCGCTGGGCCTTGCTCTGGCCGACTCTCCCTCGAGCCTCCTAGGGCTGGAGCCCTCCCTGCTGCAAGTGCTTGGAGCTGCTCCAAGGCTGAAACTACGGCTGAGTGGTCCCCTCTGATCCTGAGGACACCGGAAGGGGTCAGCATCTTCAGGACAAGGTAGCCGTAGTGGGCTACAGCCATGAACCTGTAGAGGGCTGGCCTCCCGATGATTGTGTTGAAGGGGAGGTCGACGTCTGCCACATCGAATAAGACACTCTCCGTACGGTAGTTCTCCATGGTCCCGAAGGTCACCGGGAGGTGTATGTTACCATACGGGAGGATTTGCCCAGGTCCGACACCCGAGAACGGGCTCGAGGGTGTGAGCTAGGACATCGACAGTTGCAGCTTCCGGAAAGCCGCAGTGGAGATGAGGTTGAGGCCCACCCCTCCATCTATCAATACATGAAAGACCTTCACGTTGGCGATGGTCGGGGACACCAACAGCGGGAGCACTCCTGCCCCTGCCATGTTCTTCGGGCAGTCCGAAGCGTCGAAGCTGATCGCCGTGCTCATCCACTTGTGGTGGGGAGCCAGACTTGGGGCGGGGGCCACTGCGGCCACTACCCAACGCAGGGTTTTCACTGCGTTTCGGGACGTGGGGTCAGTGGCTCCCCCGTAGATGACATGGAGAGTCTTGCGACGCTCCTTATCACTGTTGGAGTCAGAGTCGCCACCCTCGAAGACGGCTTTGACCGCCCTCTGGGGTTCCTGAAACCCCATCTCGCTGTCATCCTCTTTCTCAGGATTAGCCTTCTGCTTGCCCTCCCTCTGGCGGGGGGGGGGGGGGGGGGGTGCACCCTCTTGGCGCTGCTGCCTCTGTTTCTGTTTGCGGAATCGTTCTGCGAATCTCTTCACTTCCCGGCACTCGCTAGCACTGTGGCTATTTGTATGGTGTACCAGACACTTGAAGTCAGGCTCCTCGGGATCAGGCGACTGCCTAGGGTGCTTGTCTCGGCGCGACGCTCGGGCTCCGCCGGGCGCCGCAGCTGCCACTGCCTGGGCTCCGGGCTTTGGCCGTTCTTGCCACCGCCTTTCTTCTTCTTGCCGCTGCTCCTCGCAGAGGCCCCTTCCTCAGTCGGGGTGGTTTCCCTTGCTTCTGAGGATGGCTGGGAGTGCCAGTTGCGCCCCTCAGCTGCCCTAGCACATCTGTCTGCCGGGGAGAACAGCTCGGAGACATCACGCACCTCGTGCATGGCTAACTTATCGAGCATCTTCTTGTCCCTCACACCCTGTCTGAACGCAACGATAACAGATGCGCTAGCAACATGAGGGATGGTGTTCCGTACCTGGGAGAACCGCTGGATGAACGATCGCAGCGACTCTCCAGCGCGCTGCCTAACGGCGTGGAGGTCAAGCTCGATGCCAGGGCGCTTGTAGGAACTGCCGAAGTTAGCCACGAACTGTCGGCACAACTCATCCCAGGAGGTTATGGACCCCTGGGATAGGTTCATGAGCCATAACCGAGCTGGGCCGGTCAGGACGACGGGGAAGTAGTTAGCCATAATGGCCTCGTCGCCTCCTGCAGCTAGTATCGCAGTGGTGTAGATCTGCAGGTACTCGCTCGGGTTGACACTCCCGTCATACTTCTCCGGATTGTGTGGCCGGAACTTTCGTGGCCAGACCATGAAACGGAGGTGAGGTGCTAGCGCCGCACACCCTTGGCTAGGGTTGACTGGTGCTGGCGGCGGTAGCGCATACCCTGGGTGAGCAGGCGGGCCTACGCACACCTGGGGCTGGAGTGGTGTTGCGTACGTCTGTACAGGAGGCGCGACGTACGCCTGGTGCGGTGGAGGCACGACGTACGTCTGGTGTGGTGGAGGCGCAGCATGAGCCTGGGGCACGTGGCCCGACAAGCTGTAATTGGCCTCGAGGTTGCGCCGACGTTCCCTCTGGCGCTCGATGGTGACTCGGCAGCCCTCTCCAGCCCTGCGGTGCTGCAGCCCGATTCTCAGATCTGTTGTTGAGATTCTGGTTGAGCGCGAGTCTGTTGTCCACCGGTCAACTGTCAGCGTGCGCGACAATGACACATGCACCAGCTGGGCATGTGTTTCCCTCGGCGGAGGCGCATTGAGTGCGGTGGTGACGAGGTGGTCGACGTCATTGATCCACTGCTGGGCTGCTCCCTGAGGGGCATCCCCAGCCGGAGGGTTGTGGAGTAGTGCGCGCGCTGCCGCGAGCGCGCTCTCCGGGCTTGCAGCCGGTGGCGCCGTGACCGCTGTCACGGCAGGAGTACACCGTGGAGTGGCGTGTCGGCCTACAGCTGGCGAAGTGACTGCGGGGCGGCGCGAAGGTCCTGACCTTCCCTCCCTAGAGCGGTAGCCTGCTCTAGAGCGAGATGATGTCTGGTCCTCTGCCACAGTCTGTCGCCATGACTATGCCCTGGATGATCCAGCGTTGGATTGGTCGTTCACCATTGCTGCTGGTGGAGATCTTGACGGGGAAAAAGCCCCCTACCTGGCGCGCCAAATGTCGAAGGTCGTAAACGACACTTCCCCCGGACCTGCCTAGAGAGCAGCCCGCGGAGGTTCTTTGGATTCACGAGGGCTAGTCCCAGGAGATCAAACACAGCAGAATGATGGACACCGGGGATTTACGTGGTTCAGGCCGCCGGAGCATAATACCCTACGTCCACGGGAGTGTTGTGTATTGCCTTGCTTTTGCGTGTAAGAGTCTTGGTCTAATTTTTCGATCCTCTTCTATGGACGTCTACAGAGCCCTTTTATAGCTTAAGGACTCTGGAGTCACAAGATGGGCTCCAGGACCCGACAGGTGGTCCCGGGGAGAGCCAAATCCTATACAAGATCTATGATTAAATGCTATCTACTCCCATTGTCAGGGGCTTCAATGCACCGTCCCGCCGCGTCATGCGCCAGGGCTACACATAGTCGGTGATGATGGCGGTGCACGTCCCGTCCATCTTGTCCTTGCGGCCCATTCGTCCGTCTTGCGGCGTGGGTCTGTACCGGCTACATGGACAAGACAGTACACTGGGGTCTTGACTTTAGCATGCGCGGCATAGCTTGCCTGGGGAAGGCGCGCACACTTAATGCCCGCCTTAGCAGCGCACGTCTCCTTTACTGCGGCTTCCTACCGCACTGAGTTGGCCATCCGCCACGTGGTTGCGCCGAAGCTTGCCTCTGCGGGGAGGCGAGCACTTAGCGGAACAGGCCACGTGGTGCACTCGGAGCCCACCCCTATGGAGGAGTGGAGGCTCAGCCCTGCAGGCCACGTGGTAGTTCTGGTGCCTTTCCCTACGAGGACGCGGGCCTAGCCCCGAGATCCCAATTGACCACATGGCGGCTCCGGAGCCCACCTCAGCGGGGAGGCGAGCACTTGACGGAACAGGCCATGTGGCGCGCCCGGAGCCCACCTCAGCGGGGAGGCAAGGGTCCAGCTCTGCCGGCCACGTGGCAGCTTGGGAGCCTCCCCTGGCGGAGAGGTAGGATCTGGTCCTTCCCTCCACGACGTGGCAGCCTCGGATTCGACCTCTTAGTAGGGGCGGAGTCCTTAGTGGTTTTCTTCCTGTGCGCGGGGGTACCCGGTCTGCGGGGGTACCGACAATATCCAATACCATAATTCAGTTTATATCCAGTCATAACCATATTATCAACCATAACCAATACCAACCAACCATCTCAGATCTCAATTTCTCTCTAATCATGTAGGTCATCCATGTGTTCATAACCGGGAGCACGGCTATCATGATAGTTTTAATACTCTGCAGAGTTTGTACCAATTTACCCACGTGTTTGTGATTTCATCACCCGTCGGCGACTAAAGGAAACCTCCATTATGCCAAAACACTACCATAGGTGTATGGCCAAGAGATCACAAATTAGCCTTTACAAAGGGATTACTAGCCTATTTAGACCCCATTGAGGTTTCACCGGTGGCGATGCCTCCAACTGAGCACATCTTCAACAAAGCCCCCCCCCTTGAGCCATTCAGATCCCAGGGTAGTCCCACCAATCATCAACAAACCCAATCTGACTACCCCTTCCCCGAGCATCCATAATGGTCCAAATAGCACTAGCAAAACCCTAATTAATCAGCTATGCCACACCCATACTTGGCCTCGTGGTGGCACTGTAATTAAGCGAAGCAAAAAGGGTAAAAAGCCCATCCTGACTCTCTACCATGAATTCCAGGTGACAAGGGTGGTTAAACAAAGCTAGTAAACTTCATATCATAGGATTCCCATCAAATTGACACAAGCATGCAATTTTGCAAACAAAACATTTACTTTAAAAACTGGATCAATATGCTTCAAGGATACTTTCCTTGCTCTTAGGATTGGTTCGGGTCAAAGCCTTCAAACTCTTGGTGCTGGAGGTCCTCTGTTCGCTCTCTAGCGCAAATCCTTCTAATCCGCACAACAAACATACAAGACAAGAATTACAATCGAAAAGTGCACAAATATTACTCAATATGGCATGATATGCATGATTAATGCAAGTGCAAGGTGGAACTTGTTAATGAGTTGCTTTTAATGTTTACTAAGTAGTTCTAGTAGCTTTTAACAAGTTTATATAGGTTTGAATTTGATTTGAAACATTTTTAGAATTAATTCAATACAACTTAACCAGGAAAATCAGACTAGTCTGCTAGGGACCAGACTTGTCCGCCCTTCACAGAACTAGCGAACTAGGGTTTGGGATTGAATTCACGTAAGGAAAAGGAAGTAGAAGGTATACCAGGTGTCTAACACACCAAAGAATCAAGGGTATTGGAGGCAACACTTGGATCTTGACGATCTAGGGTTGATGATGACCTTGGAGGTGAATTGGCGATGGAGAACGGAACTTGATGGATCTTGACCCTCTTTTGTTTCCTCCTCTGCTTCTTCTTGCTCTAGATCTCCTTCTCCCTCCTTGGAGGTGGCTATCCACGAGCTAGGATTTGGGTGTGGTTGAAAAGTGGCAAATAGATGTCAAGCTAAGGGGTGGGGTTGTTTATATAGAGGTGGAGGCTAGGGTTGGATGCATTTTGAGTTTGTGGTGAGTAGGGGTCGGTTTTAGGGTCCCACATGGGCTCTAAAAGAGTTAGGCACGACACCCCCAGGCCCACTTAAGGTAAAACCCGAAAACAAGTCGTGAAACAAAAGATCAACTCGGAGTCGCGACTTATCGGAAAAGTCCGGAAAAGGCCAGACTAGTCCGAAGTTAGTCAGAGAGATATCAGACAAGTCCGGACTGGACATCGGGCAAGTCCAAACTTATCGAGAGGGGAAAAACAGAAAAGTCTGGCCAAAATCGGACAAGTCCGACTTTAGTCAGAGGGGAAAACTGTAACACCCTCATTTTCATGCATCATGCCCTACAAACATTCATATACATGTTTATCATTAACCCACATAAAGAGGAACGATTTTAAAATTGATTTGGAACAAAACCGCACTTAAAATGCTGAAAAGTGCGGACTAGTCCGATTTTGGTGAGGACTAGTCCGATTTCTCTCTGACTTCAAATGGACTTGTCCGATTTTGCTGCGGACTAGTCCGATTTTGCCTCTGGACACTTTCGGACTTGTCTGATTTTATGCGGACTAGTCCAATATTCCAAGAATTCTTGAAAATTTGCTAAGTCCCTGGACTTGTCCGGACCAGTCTGGTGTTCCAGCAGACTTGTCCGTTTTCCTCTCTGACTAAAGTCGGACTTGTTCGATTTTTAGCCAGACTTGTCCGATTTCTTTCTGACTAACTTTGGACTAGTCCAGTCCTTTTCGGACTTGTTCGATATTTCGCGACTCCGAGTTGATATTTTGTTTTACGACTTATTTCTTCGGTTTCACATTAAGTGGGCCTAGAGACGTCTTGTCTAACTCTTTTAGAGCCCACGAGGGACTCTAAACCGGCCTCTACTCATCTCAAACTCGAAATCCATCTAACCCTAGCCTCCACCTCTATATAAACAACCCCACCCCTTGGCTTGACATCTATTTGCCACTTTTCCACCCCACCCAAACCCTAGTTCGTGGAGAGCCATCATCAAGGAGGGAGGAGGAGATCCCAAGCAAGAAGAAGAAGAAGAGGAAACGAAAGAGGATCAAGATCTTCATCAAGTTTCATTTTTCATCACCAAATCATCTCCAAGTTCATCATCAACCCTAGATCATCAAGATCCAAGTGCTACCTCCAAGTTTCTCGATTCATTGGAGTCCTAAACACCTGGTAGACCTTCTATTCTCTTTTCCTTAGGTGAATCCAACCCCGTTTTCCCAAATTTACATCGATCTAGAAAACCCTAGTTCGCCTGTTTTGCGAAGTGCGGACTTGTTCGGTCCCTAGCGGACTAGTCCGATTTTTCTGACTAAATTGTGTTGAATTAATTCTAAATTTGACCTAATCAACTCCAAACGTGTATAAACTTGTTAAAAGCTATTAGAACTAGTTAGTGACCATTAAAAGCAATCTATTAACAAGATCCACCTTGAATTTGCATTAATCATGCATGTCATGTCATATTGAGTAATATATGTGCACTCTTTGATTGTGTTTCTTGTCTTGTATGTTTATTGTGCAGATTAGATGGATTTGCGCTAGAGAGTGCTGCGGAGGATCTCCAGCACCAAGAGTTTGAAGCCTTTGATCCTAATCAATCCCAAGAGCAAGGCAAGTGTCGTTAAAGCATATTGATCCTGTTTTAAAATAAATGTTTTGTTTGCAAAACTGCATGCTTGTGTCAATTTGATGGGAAATCCTATGATATGAAGTTTACTAGTTTTGTTGACCACCCTTGTCACCTGGAATATATGGTAGAGGGTCGGTAAGGGTTTTTTACCTTTTTGCTTCGCTTAATTAATTGGGATGGAAGAACAACTACACTACTTAATTTAATTATGCATGGATGAGATTATGGTTAACATGAACTAGTTAAATATGATATGGTAATGGGTGATCTAAGCAAGCCTAGTATGTGGATTGGGTTGGATGTTATGGTGGTTTGCTTGCTTTGGATCTAAGGACCGGTTCGTGGAGCGACCATCCAGGATTTACAATGCCACCACGAGGCCAAGTATGGGTGCGGCGTAGCTGACTAATTAGGGTTTTGCCAGTGCTATTTGGACTATTATGGATGCTCGAGGAAGGGGTAGTCGGATTGGGTTTGTTGATGATTGGTGGGACTACCCTGGGATCCGAATGGCTCAAGAGGGGGCCCTTGGTTGAAGATGTGCTCAGTTGGAGGCATCGCCACCGGTGAAACCTTAGTGGGGTCTAAATAGGCTAGTAATCCCTTAGTAAAGGCTATTTTGTGATCTCTTGGCCACACACCTATGGAAGTGTGAGACGACATAATTGAGAAGCTATAGTCATTGAAAGGTGATAAAATCACAAACACGTGGGTAAAGCGGTACAACCTCTGCAGAGTGTGTCTAAAACTATCATGATAGCCGTGCTCCTGGTTATGAGCAACCTGGAACCTCACATGATTAGAGGAAACTTGGTTGTGGAATGGTTTTTGGGATGGTTATGGTTTGGTAATGGTTATGGCTGATTATGACTTAAATTCTGATATTGAATATGGTTATTGGTATATGGATGATGGATATGGAATATGGACTGGTATTATGATGATTACATGGCTTATGATGGGTTTACTTCACATTCATATAATATATTGCTTTTCAAATGTTTTGATGTACTTTTCAGCACTCAACCATTATTATATTCATCATTTGAATGAACCACATGTCATACTTTCCACACTTGCTGAGTACGACATGTACTCACCCTTGCAATCCCCCCAAACAGTTGCAGGTAAGGATTGAGAGTTTAATGGTGATAATGCGGAGTTCTAGGCCGTTTCTACTGTCAGCTTTGCCTGTAGTGTTGCATGGAGCTGCGTGATACCCTATCGCTTATGCTGCCTAGTTGTTTTGTTTGCTTATTTAAGTCTATTTCCGCTGCATTAGTTGAACTTGTTATTAATATTCATTAGTGCTTGTATTCGAGGATAATATGGTTTGTGTAATAAAATTTGGTTAATTAATCTTGTTATGTGGTAGTTTTCTGTATACTCTTTTGTGAATGCACTCGTGTATGTGTGTTGAACATCCTGGGCACACATATGCGTTCACTTGGTTCATTTTCAGAACCGGGTGTCACAGATTGGTACCAGAGCCACAGGTTGACCGTAGGATGCAGCCTAGATAGAATGGACACATTAGAGCACATAGGAGCACTCAAGAATCGATGTGTTTTTCTTTGGTGTGTTGTCGCTATATATTGTTTGCTTGTGTGCTTAATAAGGATTTTGGGATGCTTTAGCATTTCTATGTCCACATAGGCTAGTTAGTTGTTTATTTTCATATCCCTTGATGCATAGAGTTGGGGACGTTTCTAAATTCTTATCTTTTGCTTTCCTTCAGATGGTGAGGACTCGCAACCAGAGGGATGCTAATGATGATGAGGAGAACCATGGACCATCTCAGAATTACTGTGGACAAGGATCTACTCATGGAGCTATCAATATTGAGCAGCTATTGGCTATGCAAAACCAGCTCATGCAGACCACGCTACAGACAATGGGACAGCTGCAGGCTGGTAACATCAACAATCAGCCCCACATGCCTCCACCGCCACCCCCACCGCCTCATAACCGATTGGGAGAGTTTATGAGGACTAGGCCGCCAACCTTTGCTCAAGTCGCTGACCCTTTGGATGCGGATGATTGGCTCAAGTCCGTGGAGAAGAAGCTTGCTATTGTCCAATGCAGTGTCCGGGAGAAGGTCTTAATTGCTTCTCATCAACTAGTTGGAGCAGCTGCGGATTGGTGGGACTCTTATTGCAATGCTCATGAGAACCAAGAGAGGATCACTTGGGCCGAATTCAAGGAGAGTTTCTGTTCCCATTATGTGCCCGAGGGTGTTATGATTTTGAAGAGGCAATAATTTGGGAACTTAAGGCAAGGAAGATCAAGCGTGAGTGAATATCTCAATAAGTTCACTCAAATCTCAAGGTATGCGCCTAAGGATGTGAGCCCGGACAGCCAGAAGCAATACTTGTTCATGAGTGGCTTGAACAATGAGATCCAAGTGCAATTGCTCAATTGTGACTATGCAAATTTCTAGAAGCTTGTGAACAAAGCAATTTTGTGGAGAACAAGGTCTGTGAGATGGAACAAGACAACAAGAGGAAGGCGCCATGTCAAGGACATCAACAAGGAAGTAATGTGCGCCCTCGCTTTGCGCATCCTAATGCGCCATATTACAACTCCTCTACTCCTATACCGCGCCCTAGATTTGCACCGCGCCCAGCTCAGTTTGTGCAGCAATGCCCTGTCATGCAAGCACCTAGGCCTCCAATGCCTTATGCACCTCGCGCCAACTTTCCTGGTGCCAATGCGCAAAACTAAGCCCGCCCCAATAATTCCGGTGGAGTTAAGAAGTGTTATACTTGTGGAGAAGCTGGACACTTTGCACATC
This sequence comes from Tuctoria greenei, assembly GCA_036927565.1. NCBI lineage: Eukaryota > Viridiplantae > Streptophyta > Magnoliopsida > Poales > Poaceae > Tuctoria > Tuctoria greenei. Next base: position 200,605,087 of record JAYESD010000006.1, read on the forward strand.
AATGTCCTAAGTCAGGCCTTGGTCAAGGAAGCAATGCGTCGAGGCAAAACCCAAGATCTAATGGAGGAGCGCCACAAGGGAGCCGTGGACAACATAATTTTGCTCGTGGCAACGTGAACCATGTCTCTATGGAGGATGCTCAACAAGCGGATGACGTGGTCATTGGTATGTTTCTCGCCAACTCCAACCCCGCGACTATGTTGTTTGATTCTGGAGAATCGCATTCATTCATTGCATCGAAGTATGTTGCCAAGTATAGTTTGCCTATCTCTCATATAAAGTTTAATCTATTGGTTAAGTCTCCTGGAGGAGAGATGAGGACAAATATAGTATGTCCAAAAGTAAGCCTTAGAATAAGGGGGTAGACTTCTCCGCCAACCACATCGTTTTGGATTCTCAAGGATTGGACATTATACTTGGTACGGACTGGTTAAGGAAGCACAATAGAGTTATTGAGTGTGTCACGAAAACGGTAAAGTTGACCAATGAAGAAGAGATCACCGTAGAATTTGAAGCATCTCAAACCGCACCGAAGCGATTGGAGCTGAATCATATGGACAGTGCCGCAATTGAGGAGATTCTGGTGGTGTGTGAATTTTTGGATGTTTTTCCGGACGAGTTGCCAGGTATGCCACCTGATCGAGACATTGAGTTTGTTATTGATTTAATACCTGGGATTGCACCTGTAGCTAAGAGGCTGTATAGGATGCCTCCTATGGAATTAGCAGAGCTCAAGAAGCAAATTCAAGAGCAACTAGAGAAGGGTTTTATTCGGCCCAACTCTTCACCTTGGGGAGCGCCCGTTCTATTTGTGGATAAGAAGGATGGATCCCAAAGGATGTGCGTAGATTACCGAGCTCTCAACAAGGTAACAATCAAGAACAAGTACACCTTGCCATGCATAGAAGACTTGTTTGATCAGATGAAGGGTGCTTGTGTCTTCTCTAAGATTGATTTGAGGTCGGGATATATTCAAATGAAGATTAGACCATCAGACATACCCAAGACACCTTTTAGGACGCGGTATGGATCTTATGAGTACACTGTGATGTCCTTTGGATTGACCAATGCACCTGCGTACTTTATGTACCTCATGAATAAGGTCTTCATGGAGTACTTGGATAGGTTCGTTGTGGTGTTTATTGATGACATTATGATCTACTCGAAGGATGAGAAGGAACATGAGGAACACTTGAGGCTTCTATTGCAGAAATTGAGGGAGCATCAATTGTATGCCAAGTTCAACAAGTGTCAGTTTTGGTTGAGAGAGGTGTCGTTTTTGGTTCATATCATCTCAGGAGGAGGAGTATCGGTTGACCCCAGAAAAGTGAGAGACGTGTTGAAGTGGGAACCACCGCAAAATGTAAAGGAAATAAGGAGTTTTCTTGGGATGGCTGGATATTACCGTCGGTTCATCAAGGACTTCTCCAAGATTGCCAAGCCAATGACGGAATTGCTAATGGAGGGAAAAGCTTTCCATTGAACTCAAGCTTGTCAAGAAAGTTTTGAGGAGTTAAAGAAGAGGTTAACTACAACCCCAATTTTGATATTGCCGGATGTAAGCAAGAGTTTCGATATTTATTGTGACGCATCGAGACAAGGACTTGGATGCGTGCTTATGCAAGAAGGTCAAGTGATTGCATATGCATCAAGACAATTGAAGAAACATGAGCAGAAATACCCAACACATGATTTGGAACTTGCAGCCGTAGTACATGCATTGAAGATTTGGAGACACTATATTCTTGGACATAGGTGTGAAATTTATACAGATCATAAGAGTTTGAAGTATATTTTCACACAAACGGATCTGAACTTGAGGCAAGGAAGATGGTTGGAGCTCATCAAGGATTATGACTTGGGAATCAATTATCATCCACGAAAGGCTAATGTTGTGGCCGATGCATTGAGTAGGAAAGGAGTAAGTCATCAACTCATGGTTCGAGAGTTGCCATCCGAGTTATGTAAGGAGTTTGAACGGTTGAACCTCGGATTTATAAATGAGATGGGGACAATGGAATTAAATCCGACCCTGGAGCAAGAAATTCGAGAGGGTCAAACTAAGGATGAGGAAATTCAAGAAATCAAGGAAAAGACCCAAGAGGGGATAGAATTCAGATTCGATGAGGACAAACATGGTACCTTATGGCTGGAAAAAAGGATTGCCGTGCCTAATGTGAAGCATATTCGGGAGACGATATTAAAAGAGGCACATGACTCACCTTACTCAATTCACCCCGGTTGTACGAAGATGTAAAAAGACTTGAAGACTTGCTATTGGTGGGATAGCATGAAGAAGGACATAGCTGAATACGTAGCATTGTGTGATGTGTGCCAACGAGTCAAGGCGGAACATCAAAGGCCCGCTGGATTATTGCAACCATTGAAGACTCCGGAATGGAAGTGGGAAGAAATTGGAATGGACTGCATAGTTTGTTTACCACGTACTCAGTCCGGTTACGACTCAATTTGGGTAATTGTGGATAGGCTAACTAAGTCAGCCCAGTTTATGCCCGTCAAGACCACCTATAATGGAGGGAAATTGGCAGAACTGTATATGGGAAGAATAGTATGTTTGCATGGAGTTCCGAAGAAGATAGTCTCGGATAGAGATTCACAATTCACCTCCAGATTTTGGCAGAAATTGCATGAAGCGTTGGGAATGAGGTTGAATTTTAGTTCAGCATATCACCCTCAAATGTATAGACAAACCGAGAGAACCAATCAGATTTTAGAGGACATGTTAAGAGTTTGTGCTTTAAAGCATGTGAAAAGCTGGGATAAGAGCTTGCCATATGCAGAATTTTCATACAACAATAGTTACCATGCAAGCTTGAAAATGTCACCTTATGAAGCGCTTTATGGAAGGAAGTGTAGGACACCTTTATTTTGGAATGAGGCAGGAGAAAGTCAAGTATTTGGTCCGGATGTGTTGCAAGAAGCTGAAAAGCAAGTCCAAATAATTCGTGAAAACTTGAGGGCTGCTCAATCAAGACAAAAAGGCTATGCGGACAATAGGAGAAGGAAATTAGCCTTTGAAGTGGGAGATTTTGTTTACCTCAAGGTGTCACCGATGAGGGATCATAAGAGGTTTAACATAAGAGGCAAGCTAGCACCTCGCTATATTGGACCATTCAAGATTTTGGACAAAAGAGGAGAGGTAGCCTATAAGTTGGAGATGCCAGCTCATCTTTCAGATGTCCATGATGTATTTCATGTTTCCCAGCTCGAGAAGTGCTTGAGAGTACCAGAAGAACAAGTGTCAATGGAAGGATTGGAATTAGAGGCAAATTTGACTTATGCCGAGCAACCGGTCAAAATTTTGGAAACCAAGGAGAGAGTCACAAGGAAAGGGGTTATTAGATGGTGTAAAGTTCAATGGGAGCACCACACAGTAAAAGAAGCAACATGGGAATTGGAGGATGATCTCAAGAAGGAATTTCCCTATCTCTTCTCTTCCACGTTGAATCTCGAGGGCGAGATTCATTTTAAGGGGGGTAGATTTGTAACACCCTCATTTTCATGCATCATGCCCTACATACATTCATATACATGTTTAACATTGACCCACATAAAGAGGAACAAGTTTAAAATTGATTTGGAACAATGTCGCACTTAAAATGCTAAAAGGTGCGGACTAGTCCGATTTTGGTGAGGACTAGTCCGATTTCTCTTTGACTTCAAACGAACTTGTCTGATTTTGCTGCGGACTAGTCCAATTTTGCCTCTGGACACTTTCGACTTGTCCGATTTTATGCGAACTAGTCCGATATTTCAAGCATCCTTGAAAATCTGCTAAGTCCCTGGACTTGTCCGGACTAGTCCGGTGTTCCAGCGGACTTGTCCGTTTTCCTCTCTGACTAAAGTCGTACTTGTCTGATTTTTGGCCAGATTGTCCGATTTCTTTCTGACTAACTTCGGACTAGTCCAGTCCTTTTCGGACTTGTTCGATATTTCGCGGCTCCGAGTTGATCTTTTGTTTTACGACTTGTTTCTTGGGTTTCACGTTAAGTGGGCCTAGGGACGTCGGGCGTAACTCTTTTAGAGCCCACGAGGGACTCTAAACCGGCCTCTACTCATCTCAAACTCAAAATCCATCTAACCCTAGCTTCCACCTCTATATAAACAACTGAAAGCATCTAGGCCCCCATGAGGTATGGTTTCGGTGATTAATGACAACCATTGGATTTTACTAATGAATTTGTGAATGCAAGGTCCCCATAATCTCTCAATAAAATGAAATCAATATGTCATTGGAGATCCCTAACAATCAATGTATGAGATCAAAATCAATGATATGAAGACAAGAAGTGAAAACTCTTATGCCAAAGTCATTCAACTTTAAATTGACAACATTCAATGCTTAAAGATCATCAGAAATGCCTTTGCAACAAATGTCAAAGAGGTCAATCGAGCAAGACACACAAATTCACTTAGAAACAACCCGAAGCAAACAAAATCAACTCACCGGATCAACCGACGATTCCTCAGAATAACACATCGGTCGAGTTGGTTCAACTGAAGAAGAATACCTCAGAACAAAGTACACCGGATCATTCGATGTGAATGGCTCAGCAACATCGGTCCATCAGTACAGTTTGCAAGATCATTGGACCAAGTGTAGCACCGGATCATCCGATGTACAGAGAAGCATACATCGGTCGATTACTCCAGTAAGCATCAAGTTTGAGAAAATTCTGGAGGAAGAGCCACCAAATCATCCGATGAGAAGACAGGATCAACATCGGTCTAACAACGGTCATATCTGACACAATGACGTCAGCTAAAGTAACTTGACCGATGATAACTAAAGGGGAGACATCGGATCATCCTGTGTTCACAGTAAAGTTCTGTCAGCCTACTTTTCCTATGGCTATTTCGGGAAGCTGGCTATAAATACCCCCTAAACCTGTCATTTCGTGAAGTCTTGATCACCAGACACCATCAACACATCCACAAGCGTTCAAGACCAAGAGAAATCACTTCCACACCATTTCGATCATCTATACACCAAGATTTAGGCTAGAACTAGCTAGAGAGAGAGCTTGTGTGCCTCCATTCTGGGTGAGTGGACTCTCTAGGATAGTGTGAGAGCCTCAAGGGAGTGCCCTTGCTGTTTGTAACTGTGAGAAGACTTCCGGAGCTTGACAAGGCGTGTGTGGAAGCCCGGAAGGTCGAAGTTGTACAAGGCTTGAGCTCCACCTTGCCAAGGGAGGCAAACGGAGAGGAATAGTGAAGACCCCTCGTCTCGGTGACTTGGGTGTGGTAAAACCCTTTGGTGGGTACCACAACGTGGATGTAGGAAGATCTTGACGATCTTGCCAAACCACGGGATAAATCCTCGTGTCTCCTCGGACGTTTGCATCCTTCTCCTTTCCCTTACTTTTATGCATTTTATATTCCGCGAAGTTTCTATCTACTAGAATGCATCGATAGTTTGTGTAGGGAATTGGGCTTTAGAAATTAAGTTTATTGCTTAGAATTTTTGAAAAGAAGCCCAATTCACCCCCCTCTTGGGCATTCGGTCCTTACAATTGGTATCAGAGCAAGGTTTCTCATAGGATCATTCTAGCTTCACCGCTAGAGAGCTAAAATGGCCAAGGTTGGGGGTTCGGTTCCTATCTTCGAGGGCAAGAACTTTGCCTATTGGAAAGCACGCATGCGCGCTTATCTAGAGGCTATTGCTCCCGAAGTTTGGGAAGCAACCCACGCGGGGTTTGGAGAACACAATTATGTTGGTGATCAAATTAAGTGGGATGCTAAAGCTAGAAATGCAATCTATGAATGTATTAGTCAAGATGTGTTTGCTAGGATTGCAAGTAAAGAAAAAGCTTGTGAAATTTGGGCTTGCTTAATAGAGATTCATGAAGGTTCTTCTAGAGTCAAGGAACTTAAATATCACATGCTTAAAGCAAAATATGATGAATTTAAGATGCTACCTCATGAAAATGTCAATGAGATGTTCTCTCGCTTGAATGTACTTATTGAAGAAATTAATGCTCTTGACATTGCTTCTCTTGGCAAGGGACTCATCAACCGCAAGATCCTCATGCTCCTTCCCAAGCCAAAGTACAACATCATCAACTCCATGCTCCAAAAAGAGTCACTTGACCACATTGAAGTTTCGGAGCTCATTGGAGAAATACACGCTCATGAGATGAGTGTACTTGGGATGATGGAGCAATCATCTTCAAAGACAATTGCTCTAAAGGCCTCCACCAAGAAAACAAGCCACAAGAAGAAGAAGGTGGTTGAGCCTAGATCAAGTGAAGAAGAACAAGCATCAAGTGAAGATGATGATGATGAGCTTGCGTTGATGATGAGAAAGTTCTCACGCTTGAACTCCAAAATCACTAAGAAGGGATACACATTTGATCCCAAGAAGAGAGCATTCCTACCAAGGAGAGATGATCACAAGACATGCTACAATTGTGGTGATCAAGGCCACATCTCCTATGATTGTCCAAGACCGGACAAACGAAGAGAGAACCACAAGAGCAAGCATCGCAAGCTTGAAGGAAGTGATGATGATGAAGAAGAAGCCAAACCAAAGCCAAGATCCTTTGGGAAGAAGAAACATGACAAGGGCAAGAAGGCAAGACTCTTCCCAAAGAAGAGAAATGGCCCACAAAAGGTGTTCATGTGTGAGGCAAATGAATGGGTCACCGATGAAGAAACAAGTGATGAAGAGAGTGAAGAGGAAGAAGAAAGCTTGGCCGGCCTCGCCATTGCCAACAATGATGACTCACCTCTTCATCCATCACCCATGTGCCTCATGGCGAAAGGTAACACCATGGTATGTGACGACTCTAGCAATGATGAGCTTTCCCCCGATGATTTAACTTCTTTGATAAATGAATATCATGCTATCATTAAGAGGGAAAAGAGTAAGGTTAAAGTGCTTGAAGAAACTCGTGCTAAACTTGAGAGTGCTAACCTTGATTTGCTTGACAAGTATGAAAGCATACTCAAAGAGCATGACACGCTCAAATCCCATGTCAAGCAAATTGAGTAAGAAAAGGCTAAAATCAAGATAGATAATCATGAACTTAACTTAGCACACCAAACACTCTTGGAAGAGCACAACAAGTTAACACAAGAACATCAAACACTTAACCTTGCTCATGACATGCTTGATCAAGAGTTGAAAAATATGAAGAAGCAAACTCTTAATGATAACATGTCCATTACTTCTCATGCCACTAATTCTTTGCACAAGTCTTTGCCTTTGAAAGCTAATGCTAGGGAGAAGGACTTGTTGGAAGAAATTGAGAGTCTCCGCACTAGTGTGGCTAGACTTTCAAAAGGAGAAGTCAAGCACAAGGAAATCCTCTTCCAACAAGCAAAGGCCTTCAACAAGAGAGGACTTGGATCCTTCCCGGTTCCTAACAAAGGAAAGGTGCCCTCACCGGAGCTAAGAACAAGCTTCATCAAGGAAGTTGGTTCTTATTGCCAACATTGTGAGGTCACCAGTCACCACACAAGGGAGTGTCCTCTTCCTAACCGACCTTCTCCAAAATTGCCTACTAACTATAAATCTACTTTCAATGATCATTATTATCTCTTGAGTAAAGTACATGGCAAGGTGAAGGCAAGGTTCATTGGCAAAGACATGAAGGGCATGAAGGGGAAGCTCCCCAAGCAACTTTGGGTCCCAAAAACACTTGTATCACACATACAAGGACCTAAGTTTGCTTGGGTGCCTAAAGTCAAAAATTGAATTCATGTGTGTAGGTGAACTACAAAGCCAGAGGAAAGCATTCGGTACTCGATAGCGGGTGCACTCAACATATGACCGACAATGATGGTATGTTCACCACCATAGAAAACCCCGGCAATCATGAACAAGTCACCTTTGGTGATAACTCTAAGGGAAAGGTAATTGGGTTAGGTAAAATTGCTATTTCAAATGACCTATCTATTTCTAATGTTTTGTATGTTAAGTCACTTAGTTTTAATTTACTTTCTATTGCACAACTATGTGATCTTGGACTAACGTGCACATTTAGCAAAAATGATGTTGTTGTGAGTAGTGAAACAAGCCAAGACATAGTCTTCAAAGGATTTCGGCATGGACATCTCTACCTAGTGGACTTCTCCAATGAAAGCATCTAGGCCCCATGAGGTACGGTTTCAGTGATTAATGACAACCATTCGATATTACTAATGAATTTGTGAATGCAAGGTCTCAATAACACTCAATCAAATGAAATCAAAATTACATTGGAGACCCATATAAAATCAACGAATGAGATCAAATCAAATCATATGAAGACAAGAAGTGAAAGCTCTAACTTGATATCACTCAATGCTTGAAGACAATCAAAACAACATTTCAAACAAGTGTCAAAGAGGTCACAAGTTCAAAATTCCAAAAGAACAACTCAAAACAACTCGAAGTCAACAAGTTGAACACACCGGATCATCCGATGGTCTTGGAGTTGACTGCATCGGTCGAGTTGGTTCAACTGAAGAAGAAGACCTCAGACAAATGCACTCACCGGATCATCCGATGTGAGTGGCTCAGTGACATCGGTCCATCATCACAGATTGCAATACCATTGGACCAAGTGAAGCACCGGATCATCCGATGTACAGACTTACATACATCGGTTGAATATCCCAGTAAGCCTCAATATCAAGCAAAATTCTGGAGGAAGAGCCACCAGATCATCCGATGAGAAGACAGATCAACATCGGTCTAACAACGGTCATATCTGACACAGTGACATCAGCTAATTTGGCTTTGACCGATGTTAACTGAAGGGGAGACATCGGATCATTCGGTGTTCGCAGAGGAGTGATGTCAGCCTACTTTTCCAACGGCTATCTCGTGGAGGCTGGCTATTTATACCCCTTCAACCTGTCAAATCGACAAGACTTGAAGCCCAGACATACTCTACACATCCTAGAGCATTCAAGCAATAGAGCTACCACTTTCACATCATTTGCTCATCATTTGTACACCAAGAGATAGGCTAGAACTAGCTAGAGATAGTGCTTGGGTGCCTCCATTCTTGGTGATTGGAGTCTCTAGTGTAGTGAGAGCCATAAGGGAGTGTCCCTTGGTGTGTGCGACTTCCGGAGCTTGCCAAGAAGATTGTGGAAGCCCGGAGGATTCCAAAGTGTACAAGGCTTGAGCTCCACCTTGCCGAGGTTGGCAAACGGAGAAGAATAGTGAAGAACCCCCTTGTCTCGGTGACTTGGGAGTGGCAAAACCCTTCGGTGGGTGCCACAACGTGGATGTAGGTAGATCCTTGTGATCTTACCGAACCACGGGATAAACTCCGTGTCCCTTGAGCGTTTGCATCCCTCTCCCTCTTTACACTTATGCAATCTTCATTCCGCAACTTTAATTTACATTGATTGCATAGTTTAATCGCATAGGGAATTGGGCTTGAGGTCGTTAATCTTAATTGCTTTAAAAATTGAAAGAAAGCCCAATTCACCCCCTCCTCTTGGGCATTTCGATCCTTACAATTGGTATCAGAGCCTTGTTGCTCATTGGATCATTCTAGCTTCACCGCTAGAGAGCTTAAATGGCCAAGAATGGGGGTTCGGTTCCTATCTTCGAGGGCAAGAACTTTGCCTATTGGAAAGCACGCATGCGTGTCTACCTAGAGGCTATTGCTCCCGAAGTTTGGGAAGCGACCCATGCGGGATTTGGAGATCATAATTATATTGGTGATCAAATTAAATGGGATGCTAGAGCTAGAAATGCCATCTATGAATGCATTAGTCAAGATGTATTCGCTAGAATTGCTAGTAAAGAAAAAGCTTGTGAAATTTGGACATGCTTAATTGAAATTCATGAGGGTTCCTCTCGTGTTAAAGAACTTAAATATCACTTGCTTAAATCTAAATATGATGAATTTAAAATGTTTCCTCATGAAAATGTAAATGAAATGTTTTCTCGCTTAAATGTTCTCATTGAGGAAATAAATGCTCTTGATATTGCTTCTCTTGGCAAGGGACTTATCAACCGAAAGATCCTCATGCTCCTTCCCAAGCCAAAGTATAACATCATCAACTCAATGCTCCAAAAAGAATCACTTGATCACATTGAAGTTTCGGAGCTAATTGGGGAGATTCACGCTCATGAGATGAGTGTACTTGGGATGATGGAAGATTCATCTTCTACAAGGACAATTGCTCTCAAGGCTTTCAAGAAAACAAATTTCAAGAAAATGATCAAACCTAGTTCAAGCAAAGAAGAGCAAACATCAAGTGAAGATGATGATGATGAGCTTGCATCAATGATGAGGAAATTCTCTCGCTTGAATTCCAAGATTGCCAAGAAGGGATATACTTTTGATCCCAACAAGAGAGCCTTCCTCCCAAGAAAAGATGAAAACAAGACATGCTATAATTGTGGCGATCAAGGCCACATATCATATGATTGTCCAAGACCGGACAAGAGGAAGGACAACCACAAGGGAAATCATCAAAAGCAAGAAGAAAGTGATGAAGATGAAAAAGAGGTCAAGCCCAAGCGCTCCTTTGGAAAGAAGAAATTTGACAAAGGCAAGAAGACCAAGCTCTTTCCAAAGAAAAGAAGAGGGCCTCAAAAAGTCTTCATGTGCGAGGCAAATGAGTGGATCACGGATGAAGAGTCAAGCGACGAAGAGAGTGAAGATGAAGAAAACTTGGCGGGGCTTGCCGTCGTCAACAAGGATAACTCACCTCTTCGTCCACCTCCCATGTGCCTCATGGCAAAAGGTAACATTGAGGTATGTTACGACTCTAGTGATGATGAGCTTTCCCCCGATGAATTAACTTCATTGATAAATGAATACCACACCATCATTAAAAGGGAAAAGAACAAAGTCAAGGCTCTTGAACAAGCTCATGCTAAACTTGAGAATACTAACCTCAATTTGCTTGACAAGTATGAAAGCATACTTAAGGAGCATGACACGCACAAATCTCACGTCAAGCAAGTTGAGGAAGAAAAGACTCAAATCAAGCTTGATCATCATGAGCTTAACTTAGCACACCAAACACTCTTGGAAGAGCACAACAAGTTAAAACAAGAACATCAAGTACTTAGCCTTGCTCATGAAGTTCTTGATCAAGAATTAAAAACTATGAAGAAAGAAACCCTTAATAATGAGATTACGTCTCATGCTACTAACCTTTTGCACAAGTCTTTGCCCATGAAAGAAAATGCTAGGGAGAAGGACTTGATGGAAGAGATTGAGAGTCTCCGCACTAGTGTGGCAAGGCTATCAAAAGGAGAAGTCAAGCACAAGGAGATCCTCTTCCAACAAGCAAAGGCCTTCAACAAGAGAGGACTTGGATCCTTCCCGGTGCCTAACAAAGGAAAGGTACCCTCGCCGGAGCTCAAAACAAGCTTCATCAAGGAAGTTGGTTCCTATTACCAACATTGCGAGGTTACCGGTCATCATACAAGGGAGTGTCCTCTTCCTAACCGACCTTCTCCAAAATTGCCTACTAACTACACATCTATCTTTGATAATCACTACTATCTATTGAGTAAAGTAGGTGGCAAGGTGAAGGCAAGGTTCATCGGCAAAAACATTAAGGGCATGAAGGGGAAGCTCCCCAAGCAACTTTGTGTCCCAAAAGCACTTGTATCACACATACAAGGACCTAAGTTAGCTTGGGTGCCAAAAATCAAGAACACGTGACCGGCCAACGATGCAACTTCAAGAGGGGACCTCCACCATCAAGAAAAATCTACCAAGGACCTCTTGAAGAAACTTGAGAATGGGAGCTCGACGCGGATATGGACGGTAATCGAATTGTCAAATCAAATTACCATTCCATATTTGGTTCATTTCTATATCTTTCCGCATCTAGGCCCCATATCATGTCAAATGGATTCTTGTATGATTGTGTGCCTCTCCTTTGTGACAATGCAAGTGCGGTTAGATTTGCTTGAAACCCCATTCCCTTCCCGCACGTGTTGAGAAAACTTTTTCTAGACTTAGAAGAGAATTAAATGTGCTAGATGCATCTAACGTCATGTAAGTTGCCATGTTCATGTAAGGATGCATATCATATAGGTCTTGTCTAACTCCCAAAGGATAGGGGCAAGCTAGAAGTAGTTTTCCCTGAGGAAGCCTTTGGAAGGTTCAAACTTGGCAAGATAAATTTATTTTATGCCTTGCATGATCCCTGCCATATAAACTTGCACTCATTTAATCTCTCGCGCTATAATTTGTTTGGCATTGCATACGGTAGATTGTCACAAAGGGGAACCCACCTCATGAGAAGGAGACTTGTTTGAAATGCAATATCTCAACTCATATAAGGTGGAAAGAACAAAATGTTAGGTACGTTAATGCCTAGAGGAACATGCTTCAAAGAGATAGAAGTCTACATACTCTACCTCACAAAGCATGGGCCTTACATTTGTATATTTTCCTCCATTTTTCTCGGTGTTCCATTTTCATTAAGGCCTAGCCAAGCTATTGGCATATTAGCTTTTTGAGGGGTAAGGGGTTGCCCAAAAAGTCCTAAGACATGTGTTTCTCTTTGATTGTTTGTTTGGTCAAAGGACATATATGGGATGTTTTCGTTCTGTTGTCATCGGATTATCCGATGCCTATGTCAATCCCTCATCGGTCCAATAGGTGTTCAATCTTCAAAGCCCAATTCTGTCTGAATTCCAAATGATCCGACACGTTCATTCCAAAAAACATCGGTCCATCTGATGTTCACTCTTCTGGAGCTGTGGTCAATTCAACCGATGTCTACTTCCTCCTACGTCGGATCATCCGGTGTCAACATTCCTCTTTTGAACACCCTTACTGTGCCATTCGACCGATGACCCAAACCCTAAACGTCGGTCCATCCGATGTCAACAGCAATTTTTGAATATCCCTTCTGTGGCAATCGACCGACGTTCACTTCACCTATCATCGGTCCATCCGGTGTTAATTTTTTGGCTAGGGTTTGGGTCCCACTATTTAAACCCACGCGCCGCCGCGTCTTCTCTCTCCCCGACGCCTCGCTCTCCCGTGCTCTCGCCGCCGCCGACCACACCCTAATCACCGCAGCCGACCGCGCCGCCACCTCCACAGCCACCGGACGCCGCCGCCGCCGCCCACAGGCCGCCGCCGCCCACAGCGCCGCCGCCCAGCTCCGCCACCGCTCACAGCACCGTCACCCAGCGCCGCCGCCGCTCGCAGCGCCACCGCCAAGCGCCGCCGCCGCCTCTCTCCACCGCCAAAGCCGCCCCACGCACAAACCGCCCTCTCCATCATCTCCGTGGTGCCTCCCGAACTCCATCGTCGCTAAGGTTTGCTCCGTGCCGAGCGACGTCCTTCATTTCTCTCGTCGTTCTTTTTCATCGTCGCTCACCCTACCTCTCCATTTCATCTAGATGGGTCGTGACCGCAAAGGAAAGGGAAAAGCGATCGCGGAGCCTGCCGCGAAGAAGCGTAAACTTTCGAAGGATGAGAAGCAGGCTCTAATGGCCGCTCGCGCCGCCGAGGAGCGTGAGCGCGGCCGTGAGGGATCCCTGAGGATCCGCGAGGCTCGACAGCCTCCTGTGATCGACAACTCCGACATCGAGGAGGAGCCGGTCGAGCCGCTTGTCCGCCGGCGCTCAGCCCGGACACGGGGAGGTCAGTCCCCGGCCGTTCCTCGTCCAAGACCGACGGCCGCCGACCGTCGCGAGGACAGGGAAGCTCAGAGGGCCATTCACGAGATGGACACCACCGTCCGTGTCGGTGAGGGAGTCCGGTTGACGGACTACAGGAAGATGAAGGCCAAGCAGCTACGCAAGCTTCGTTGGAACGTGCTGCTTGAGGAGTGGTTCCCACAGCCCCGAGAGATTCTTGTGGACAGTCGCTTCTGGACTGTCACCCAAGCGTCTCTCTATGAGACCTACAGGCGTCGGGGGCACAAGCTTTTTCAGCACAACTACCTGGACTGGGGGCAGCTTGCAGTGGCAGCGGAGACTGAGGTCCGTCCTTTCTTTGAGAGATACAGAGGTCTGGTGCAGCTGCTGGCTTATGAGAGAAGTGCTTATGTGGAAGAGTGGGTCCGTGTCTTCTACGCGACCCTGTACATCTCAGAGGGCAGGAGGTCGATTGCCTTCATGTTCAATGGTCAGCGCTACCACCTCTCGAGGCAGACTTTGGGGCATATTCTTGGTTTGGACCTGCACGACACCTGCGTGCACGAGAAGGTCTATGGGCAGGCAGATCCACCGAGGAGGCCACTTACTGGAGGGGTAGCACCACAGCTTGACGAGATCCGCTCTCTGTTTGGCCCCTCGTTCTCTCCGGACCAGCCGAGAGTTCCAGCTCTCCTGACCCCAGCTGCGCGCATTGTGCACCTCGCCTTGCGCCGCACGCTCCTGCCGAGGTCAGGTTACTTGGAGGGGTTCACGAGTCTGCAGCAGACCCTCCTGTTCTACATAATGAACGGGATGGATTTCGATATCGTGGACATACTCCTATGCGAGATGGAAGACGTAATCACGGATGGGATTGGCATGATGAGGCAGATGGTCTACGGGCACTGGATCAGTTACATTTGCTCTATGGTGGTGCCTGAGGGACATACAGCACAAGCCCGACTAGCTGAAGAGAGTGTGACTCGCTTTGGTCACTATCGTGCCTCTGCTCCTGGAGACCGTCGCCTTGGTCGTCCAGTTGAGCGCCAGGTCCGGGCCCGTCTGTCAGAGGAAGACTGGTCCGACCTAGAGCGGGAGAACGAGAGGCTTGCTGAGGCTGAGGCTCAGGGGGAGGACTTGCAGCACGTCTGGTCCGAGAGCGACACAGACGAGAGTGTCGAGGAGTACTTCCCTCCGCCTCCACCTTCACCGAGGCAGCACGACGCCGAGGCAGGAGGATCAGCTGCTCCGCCACCGACACCACCTCCTGTGTCCGAGGCGCAGGTGTCACAGCCGTCAGAGCTGTCATCTCTTCTCCAGCAGATGATCGAGCAGCAGCGCCAGGACAGGCTCGCTGCTGAGCAGGCCAGGGCAGAGCAGGCTGCTCACCTGGCACAGCTGCAGCGGCAGCAGCAGGAGCTCCAGATAGAGATCGCCCGTCAGAGGCGAGAGGATACGGACCGGTTCACCAACCTGGTAGATCAGATGCACCGCCGTACCCTCGACCAGCAGCAGCAGACCCAGCAGGCCATGATGGGGATCCTAGGGTTGATCACCAACCTTTACACTCAGACCGGGATCGCCCTTCCTCCACAGCAGCCTGGACTGGGACTGGCTCCAGGTGTTGCTCAGGTGCCTACTACTCCTATCCCTTCAATCAGTATGTCACCACTTCTGGCATCCAGCGCACCGATTCACTCACCACTGCCGGCGACGATCTTGTTCCAGCAGACGCCGGCGTCCGTGGTGAGCGCTCCACTTCCTCCAGCTCCACCGGCACCTCCAGTACCTGCTTCCTCTCCTCCAGCACCGGCAGCGGACCCTCCAGCTCCCGCCGCTCCGGCAGCTCCTACGACCGGCGACTCTAGCTCCGACGACTGCGACGGTGCCCAGTTCGTCCTCGCGCCCAGCTCTCAGGGTCTGTAGGCGTTCTGATCCCTTTTTTGGTGTCTTGATGCCAAAGGGGGAGAAGATGTAGAAGAGTCAGGGGGAGTGGTAGTCTCAGGGGGAGTGAAGGGGGAGTGTGTGCTTATCCTTTGTATTCGTGCTTGAGTACTCTTTTGTAATTTTAATTAAGCACTCTGTCACTTGTCTCATTTTCTTATGTTTTTAATCAATTGAGCTTTTCGCACCACAATTTTCTTTTGCGTTTTACAAGCTTAATGTGTCCTATGCTGTATTCATTGCATATATACTTGAGTATTATCATCAAATTCATTATTATTGCGCCTTAAATTATTGTGTTGTCATCAATCACCAAAAAGGGGGAGATTGAAAGCATCTAGGCCCCATGAGGTACGGTTTCGGTGATTAATGACAACCATTCGATATTACTAATGAATTTGTGAATGCAAGGTCTCAATAACACTCAATCAAATGAAATCAAAATTACATTGGAGACCCATATAAAATCAACGAATGAGATCAAATCAAATCATATGAAGACAAGAAGTGAAAGCTCTAACTTGATATCACTCAATGCTTGAAGACAATCAAAACAACATTTCAAACAAGTGTCAAAGAGGTCACAAGTTCAAAATTCCAAAAGAACAACTCAAAACAACTCGAAGTCAACAAGTTGAACACACAGGATCATCCGATGGTCTTGGAGTTGACTGCATCGGTCGAGTTGGTTCAACTGAAGAAGAAGACCTCAGACAAATGCACTCACCGGATCATCCGATGTGAGTAGCTCAGTGACATCGGTCCATCATCACAGATTGCAATACCATTGGACCAAGTGAAGCACCGGATCATCCGATGTACAGACTTACATACATCGGTTGAATATCCCAGTAAGCCTCAAGATCAAGCAAAATTCTGGAGGAAGAGCCACTGGATCATCCGATGAGAAGACAGATCAACATCGGTCTAACAACGGTCATATCTGACACAGTGACATCAGCTAATTTGGCTTTGACCGATGTTAACTGAAGGGGAGACATCGGATCATACGGTGTTCGCAGAGGAGTGATGTCAGCCTACTTTTCCAACGGCTATCTCGTGGAGGCTGGCTATTTATACCCCTTCAACCTGTCAAATCGACAAGACTTGAAGCCCAGACATACTCTACACATCCTAGAGCATTCAAGCAATAGAGCTACCACTTTCACATCATTTGCTCATCATTTGTACACCAAGAGATAGGCTAGAACTAGCTAGAGATAGTGCTTGGGTGCCTCCATTCTTGGTGATTGGAGTCTCTAGTGTAGTGAGAGCCATAAGGGAGTGTCCCTTGGTGTGTGCGACTTCCGGAGCTTGCCAAGAAGATTGTGGAAGCCCGGAGGATTCCAAAGTGTACAAGGCTTGAGCTCCACCTTGCCGAGGTTGGCAAACGGAGAAGAATAGTGAAGAACCCCCTTGTCTCGGTGACTTGGGAGTGGCAAAACCCTTCGGTGGGTGCCACAACATGGATGTAGGTAGATCCTTGTGATCTTACCGAACCACGGGATAAACTCCGTGTCCCTTGAGCGTTTGCATCCCTCTCCCTCTTTACACTTATGCAATCTTCATTCCGCAACTTTAATTTACATTGATTGCATAGTTTAATCGCATAGGGAATTGGGCTTGAGGTCGTTAATCTTAATTGCTTTAAAAATTGAAAGAAAGCCCAATTCACCCCCCCCCCCCCTCTTGGGCATTTCGATCCTTACATCCAACAAGAATGCTAGTTTGACCACTTGCCTTTTCACCAAGACAAGTTTGGGATGGCTATGGCACCGACGCATAGCGCACATAGGGATGAGCAAACTCAAGAAGTCATTCAAGCATGGGATGGTGACCGACGTGAAGGATGTCACATTTGAGAAGAACAAGCTTTGTAGCGCTTGCCAAGCCGGGAAGCAAGTTGCTTCACACCACCCAATGAAGACAATGGTGTCAGCCTCCAAGCCACTTGAACTACTTCACATGGACCTCTTCGGACCGTCCACATATCAAAGTCTTGGCGGTAACCTCTATTGTCTTGTTATTGTTGATGACTACTCTCGCTATGCTTGGACTCTATTTTTAGGTGACAAGAGTGAAACTCTGGAAGTGTTCAAGACCTTTGCCAACCGCACTCAAAGGGAATTTAAACTTCCCATCATCAAGGTCCAGAGTGACAACGGCACCGAATTCAAGAACTACAACATTGGGGAGTGGTGTGACCGTAAAGGAGTAAAACATGAGTTTTCGGCCACATACACCCCTCAACAAAACAGTGTCGTTGAAAGGAAGAACAAGATGCTCATCACTCTTGCAAGAGCAATGCTTGATGACTACGGCACGTTGGAGAAGTTTTGGGCCGAAGCGATCAACACGGCGTGCCATGCCACAAATAGGGTCTACCTACATCGCCTACTTCAAAAGACCCCGTACGAGCTTCTCATTGGGAGAAAGCCCAACATCTCCTACTTTCGAGTCTTTGGATGCAAGTGCTACATCTACCGCAAGAAAAGGCTCGATGATGAGCCTCTACGAGAAGCCATGAAGAACATGACCATTGGAGACATCAAGCCCGAAGTTGAGGAGAGCCATGATCAAGGGGGAGCTTCAAGTTCCAACAACAACACCTCTATGGCGCCTCAAGTTGAAGAAGAAGAGAAGGATGATCCATTGCCGACTCAAGACTCACAAGCACAACAACATCAAGAGGAAGAAGAAGTCCATGATCAAGTCCAACCACAAGAGGAGCAACACGCATCACCTTTGCCAAGTGCTTCACAACCACTTATGAGGCATGGACGCATCTCCAAGGCGCATCCAATGGACCAAATCATTGGAAGTCCGTCAAGGGGTGTAAGTACACGTTCTCGCCATTTCGCTTCATTTTGTGAGCACTACTCGTTTGTTTCATGTGTAGAACCCACTCATATTGAGGAAGCACTCCAAGACCCAAATTGGGTGATGGCCATGCAAGAAGAACTCAACAACTTCATCCGCAATGAAGTTTGGGTGTTGGAGGAGCGACCCAAGGACAAGAATGTCATCGGAACAAAGTGGGTGTACCGCAACAAACAAGACGAGAATGACGTTGTGGTCCGCAACAAGGCAAGACTTGTGGCCAAAGGGTTCTCGCAAGTTGAAGGACTAGATTTTGGGGAGACATTTGCCCCGGTCGCCCGGCTAGAAGCCATCCGTATACTCCTTGCCTTTGCATCACATCATAGTATTAGACTTTATCAAATGGATGTGAAAAGTGCCTTTCTTAATGGTTACATTAACGAGCTTGTTTATGTTGAACAACCTCCCGGGTTTGAAGATCCGAGGAATCCTAATCATGTGTATAGGTTGCACAAGGCGCTCTACGGGCTCAAGCAAGCACCTAGGGCGTGGTACGAATGACTACGAGATTTCCTCATCATGCAAGGATTCAAGATTGGGAGGGTGGACACCACACTTTTCACCAAGGACATCAACGGAGATTTGTTCATTTGCCAAATTTATGTTGATGATATTATTTTTGGTTCAACTAACGAAGCTCTTAGCCATGAGTTTGGCAAAATGATGTCTAGGGAATTCGAGATGTCAATGATTGGAGAGCTCAACTTCTTCCTTGGATTTCAAATCAAGCAACTTCCAGAGGGGACCTTCATCTATCAAGAGAATTACACCAAGGACCTCTTGAAGAAATTTGAGATGGGAGATTGTAGCTCAAGAAGCACTCCAATGGCAACCAATTGTCATCTCGACGCGGATAAGGACGGTAAACCTATTGATCAATCTAACTACCGTTCTATGATTGGTTCATTGCTTTACCTTACCGCATCTAGGCCCGATATCATGTTTAGTGTATGCTTGTGTGCTCGCTTTCAAGCGGCACCTAAAGAATCGCATAGGAAGGCGGTCTTTAGGATACTTAGGTATCTTAAGCATACCCCTAGTGTGGGCTTGTGGTACCCTAAAGATGCAAAATTCCATCTTGTGGGATACTCGGATTCGGACTTTGCCGGATGCCGCGTGGATCGCAAGAGTACCTCCGGTGGGTGCCACTTGCTTGGGCGTTCCCTAGTTTCTTGGTCTAGCAAGAAGCAAAATTCCGTCGCTTTGTACACGGCGGAAGCGGAATACATTGCGGCCGGTGCATGTTGTGCTCAAATTCTTTATATGAAGCAAACCCTTTTGGACTTTGGAATTAAACTTGGTTGTGTGCCTCTCCTTTGTGACAATGAAAGTGCGGTTAAGATAGCTAAAACCCCGTTCAACACTCCCGCACTAAGCACATTGATATTCGCCATCATTTCTTAAGGGACCATGAAGCTAAGGGAGACATCTCATTGCGAGGTGTTAGGTCCGAAGAACAATTGGCGGATATCTTCACTAAACCACTTGATGAGAAAACTTTTTCTAGGCTAAGAAGTGAATTAGATGTGCTAGATGCATCAAACGTCATGTAAGTTGCCATGATCATGTAAGAATGCATATCATATAGGTCTTGCCTAACTCTCAAAGGATAGGGGTGAGCAAGGGTTAGCTTGGGATGAAGGTTCTTTTGGGTTTTCCCAAGGCTTGGAGAGTAGCTCTCCCTGAAGAAGCCTTTGAAAGGTTCAAATTTGGCAAGATAGATTTACTTTATGCCTTGCATGATGCCTGCCATATAGACTTGCACTCATATTTAAATTCCTTGCACTATAATTTGTTTGGCATTGCATACGGTAGATTGTCACAAAGGGGAACCCACCTCATGAGAAAGAGACTTGTTTGAAATGCAATATCTCAACTCATATAAGGTGGAAAGAACAAAATGTTATGTGCGTTAATGCCTAGAGGAACATGCTTTAAAGAGATAGAAGTCTTCATACTCTAGCTCACAAAGCATGGGCCTTACATTTTATTTGGATTATTTTCCTCCTATTTTTCTCGATGTTCCATTTGCTTTAAGGATTAACCAAGTTATTGGCACATTAGCCTTTTTGAGGGGTCAGGGGTTGCCCAAAAAGTCCTAAGACATGTGTTTCTCTTTGCTTGTTTGTTTGGTCAAAGGACATATATGGGATGTTTTTGTTCTGCTCTCATCGGATTATCCGATGCCTAGGTCAATCCCTCATTGGATCAATTGGTGTTCAATCACCAAGGGCCAGTTCAGTCAGTATCTCAATTCAACCGACACGTTCATTCTGAAAACATCGGTCGATCCGGTGTTCACTCTTCTGGAACTGCGCCAAATTCCACCGATGCTGCTTCACCCCACGTCAGACCATCCGGTGTCAACATTCCATTTTTGAACATCCTTACTGTACCATTCGACCGATGCTCCCATCCTTCAACGTCGGTTCATCCGGTGTCAACGGCACTTTTCTGAAAAACCTTACTGTATCATTCGACCGATGCTTGTCATGTTCAACATCGGTCCATCTGGTGTTAAATTTACGGCTAGGGTTTGGGACCCACTATTTAAACACCGTTTCGCCTTCATCGTTTTCTCTCTCCCGATTCCGTCGCCAAATCACACTGCCGCCGTTCCTCTCGCCGCGCCACCGCCGTCTGCCGCCGCCGTCGCAGCCCTCCGGCCGCCGCCGCAGTCTCCGGCTGCCGCCGCCGTGCTCCCGCCGCCGCCGCCGCCGCAGCACCACTGCAGTCGCCGCCGCCACACCACCGCCGTCGCCGCCGCTTCACCCAGCCGCCGCTGCGCCTCCACCCAAGCGCCGCCGCCGCCTCCTCCCGTGCACCACCAGCCACCAGTCGCCCCACGCGCACATCCTCGTCGCCGTGGTGCCTTCCCAAACGGTCGTCTCACTGCCGTTAGGGTTTCCGGCCGCCTCTATCGTCGTTCGGTGTGTGTAACTTCGTCAACCTCACTCTCGCGCATCGCAATGGCTCGCGACAAGAAGAACAAGGGCAAGGACATCGTGGAGCCAGCCGCAAAGAAGCAAAAATTGTCGAAGGAAGAAAAGAAGGCGTTGATGGACGCTCACGCCGCCGAGGAGCGTGAGCGTGGCCGAGGAGGGTCGCTGAGGATCCGCGAGGCTCGTCCGAGGCAGCCTCCTGTGATCGATGACTTCGAGGCCGAAGAAGAGCCGGTAGAGTCTCTCGTCCGCCGGCGCTCAGCCCGGACCCGTGGGGGTCATCCCCCGGCAGCACCTCGTCTGAGACCGACGGCTGCCGATCGTCGTGAGGACAGGGAGGTCCAGCGAGCTATCTACGAGATGGACACCACTGTCCATGTCGCTGAAGGAGTTCGGTTGACTGACTACCGGAAGA
Organism: Tuctoria greenei; assembly: GCA_036927565.1. Taxonomy (NCBI): domain Eukaryota; kingdom Viridiplantae; phylum Streptophyta; class Magnoliopsida; order Poales; family Poaceae; genus Tuctoria; species Tuctoria greenei. Next base: position 200,626,859 of record JAYESD010000006.1, read on the forward strand.
TGAAGGCCAAGCAGCTTCACAGACTCAGGTGGAGTGTGCTGCTTGAGGAGTGGTACTCGCAGCCCCGGGAAGCCCTGGTGGACAGTCGGTTCTGGACCGTGACAAAGGCGTCTCTCTACGAGACTTACAGACACCGAGACCACAAGTTGTTCCAGCACAACTTCTTGGACTGGGATCAGCTCGCTCTGGCTGCCGAGACAGAGATTCGACCTTATTTCGAGAGGTACAGAGGTCTGGTGCAGCTAGTGTCCTATGAGAGGAGTTCCTACGTGGAGGATTGGGTCCGCGTGTTCTACGCCACCCTCTACGTCTCTGAGGGCAGAAGATCAATTGATTTCATGTTCATGGGACAGCACTATCACCTGACGAGGCAGACACTAGCACAGCTGCTAGGAGTGGACTTGCACGACACCTGCGTGCATGAGAGGGTCTATGGTCAGGCAGACCCCTCGAGGAGGCCGCTCACTGGAGGAGTGGCACCAGCTCTGGAGGAGATCCGTTTCCTGTTTGGTCCTACCTTCTCTCCTGACCAGCCGAGAGTACCGGCTTTGTTGACTCCAGCTACGCGCACAGTGCACCTCGCCTTGCGCCGCACGCTCCTGCCGAGGTCTGGTTACTTGGAGGGGTTCACCAGCTTACAACAGACTCTCCTGTTCTACATCATGAACGGGATGGAGTTCGACATAGTGGACATCCTCATATGCGAGATGGAGGATGTGATCACAGACGGAGTGGGCATGATGAGGCAGCTCATGTATGGACACTGGATCAGCTACCTGCTCACCATGATGGTCCCTGAGGAGTCCGCCGTGCACGACCGGCTCACTGACGAGAGCGTCACACGGTTTAGCCACTACCGTGCTCCAGCTCCTGGAGACTGCCGTCTTGGCCGTCCAGTCGAGCGTCAGGTCAGGGCTCGTCTTTCTGAGGAGGACTGGTCGGACTTGGAGAAGGAGGATGAGAGGCTAGCTGAGGCAGAGGCACAGGGTGAGGACCTGCAGCACATATGGTCTGAGAGCGACACCGACGACAGTGTCGAGGAGTACTTTCCACCTCCTCCTCCCTCACCCAGGCAACACGACGCGGAGGCTAGAGGCTCTATAGTGCCACCACCTACTCCACCTCCTGTCACTGAGGCACAGGTCACTCAGCCGTCAGAGCTGACTTCGCTTCTCCAGCAGATGGTTGAGCAGCAGCGTCTGGACAGGCTGGCAGCTGAGCAAGCCCGAGCGGAGCAGGCTGCCCATCTCCTTGAGCTCCAGCAGCAGCAGCAGGAGATGCAACGTCAGATCGCCTGTGAGAGGCGTGAGGACACTGACCGGCTGACAGGACTCATAGACCAGATGCACCAGCGCACCCTCGACCAGCAGCAGCAGACGCATCAGGCGATGATGGGCATCCTGGGGTTGATCACCAACCTCTAAACTCAGACCGGGATTGCCCTCCTGTCGCAGCTGCCAGGAGTCGCTCCACCACCACTAGTCCTGGCTCTAGCTGCCGCTCCGGTGCCGTCTACGCCGATTCCCTCCTTCAGCAAGTCTCCACTTCTGGCTCCTGGTGCTCTGATTCACTCCCCGCTGCCGGCTGCGACCTTGTTCCAGCAGACGCCGGCCTCCGTCGTCAGTGCCCCTGTTCCAGCAGCTCCTACACAGCAGGCACCGACGGTGGCTCCTACGACTCTGGCAGCTCCTTCCACCGCTACTCCAGGCAGCAGCTCCGACGACAACACTCCCGACGGTGACCAGTTCGTCATCGCGCCCAGTACTCAGGATCCTTAGGCACTCGGATCCCTTTTTGGTGTCTTGATGCCAAAGGGGGAGAAGAGTTAGAGGAGTCTGGGGGAGGTCGTCTGCTTAGTCTCAGGGGGAGGTCTGCTTAGTCTCAGGGGGACTGTTTTAGTCTCAGGGGGAGTCTTTCTTTTGAGTTATCTTTTGTAATTTGGAGTTTATCTATATTATCTTTTGTATTTTGATGCTTTCGCTACTCATTTGGTGTTCATTGAGTACTCTTATGTTAATTAATCGATTGTGCTTATTTGGTGTTACTCACTTATTCACACTTGAGTTATTTATTGATTTTGAGCTTTCAAATAATAAGTGTGATATCTTATACTCATTGCATATCCTTTAAGTTTCATTCTATCAAATTCATTACTATTGCGCTTTAAACTGTTGTGTTGTCATCAATCACCAAAAAGGAGGAGATTGAAAGCATCTAGGCCCCCATGAGGTATGGTTTCGGTGATTAATGACAACCATTGGATTTTACTAATGAATTTGTGAATGCAAGGTCCCCATAATCTCTCAATAAAATGAAATCAATGTCACTGGAGACCCCTAACAATCAATGTATGAGATCAAAATCAATGATATGAAGACAAGAAGTGAAAGCTCTTATGCCAAAGTCATTCAACTTTAAATTGACAACATTCAATGCTTAAAGATAATCAGAAATGCCTTTGCAACAAATGTCAAAGAGGTCAATCGAGCAAGACACAAAAATTCACTTAGAAACAACCCAAAGCAAACAAAATCAACTCACCGGATCAACCGATGATTCCTCAGAATAACACATCGGTCGAGTTGGTTCAACTGAAGAAGAAGACCTCAGAACAAAGTACTCACCGGATCATTCGATGTGAATGGCTCAGCAACATCGGTCCATCAGTACAGTTTGCAAGATCATTGGACCAAGTGTAGCACCAGATCATCCGATGTACAGAGAAGCATACATCGGTCGATTACTCCAGTAAGCATCAAGTTTGAGAAAACTCTGGAGGAAGAGCCACCGGATCATCCGATGAGAAGAAAGGATCAACATCGGTCTAACAATAGTCATATCTGACACAATGACGTCAGCTAAAGTAACTTAACCAATGATAACTAAAGGGGAGACATCGGATCATCCGGTGTTCACAGTAAAGTTCTGTCAGCCTACTTTTCCAACGGCTATTTCAGGGAGGCTGGCTATAAATACCCCCTAAACCTGTCATTTCGTGAAGTCTTGATCACCAGACACCATCAACACATCCACAAGCGTTCAAGACCAAAAGCAATCACTTCCATACCATTTCGATCATCTATACACCAAGATTTAGGCTAGAACTAGCTAGAGAGAGAGCTTGTGTGCCTCCATTCTGGGTGAGTGGACTCTCTAGGATAGTGTGAGAGCCTCAAGGGAGTGCCCTTGGTGTTTGTAACTGTGAGAAGACTTCCGGAGCTTGCCAAGGCGTGTGTGGAAGCCCGGAAGGTCGAAGTTGTACAAGGCTTGAGCTCCACCTTGCCAAGGGAGGCAAACGGAGAGGAATAGTGAAGACCCCTCGTCTCGGTGACTTGGGTGTGGCAAAACCCTTTGGTGGGTGCCACAACGTGGATGTAGGAAGATCTTGACGATCTTGCCGAACCACGGGATAAATCCTCGTGTCTCCTCGGGCGTTTGCATCCTTCTCCTTTCCCTTACTTTTATGCATTTTATATTTCGCGAAGTTTCTATCTACTAGAATGCATAGATAGTTTGCGTAGGGAATTGGGCTTTAGAAATTAAGTTTATTGCTTAGAATTTTTGAAAAGAAGCCCAATTCACCCCCCCTCTTGGGCATTCAGTCCTTACAACAACCCCACCCCTTGGCTTGACATCTATTTGCCACTTTTCCACCCCACCCAAACCCTAGTTCGTGGAGAGCCATCTTCAAGGAGGGAGGAGGAGATCCCAAGCAAGAAGAAGAAGAGGAGGAAATGAAAGAGAATGAAGATCTTCATCAAGTTTCATTTTTCATCACCAAATCATCTCCAAGTTCATCATCAACCCTAGATCATCAAGATCCAAGTGCTACCTCCAAGTTTCTCGATTCATTGGAGTCCTAAACACCTGGTAGACCTTCTATTCTATTTTCCTTAGGTGAATCCAACCCCGTTTTCCCAAATTTACGTCGATCTAGAAAACCCTAGTTTGCCCGTTCTGCGAAGTGCGGACTTGTCCGGTCCCTAGCGGACTAGTCCGATTCTTCTGACTAAATTGTGTTGAATTAATTCTAAATTTGACCTAATCAACTCCAAACCTATATAAACTTGTTAAAAGCTATTAGAACTATTTAGTGACCATTAAAAGCAATCTATTAACAAGATTCACCTTGCATTTGCATTAATCATGCATGTCATGTCATATTGAGTAATATATGTGCACTCTTTGATTGTGTTTCTTGTCTTGTATGTTTATTGTGCGGATTAGACGGATTTGCGCTAGAGAGTGCCGCGGAGGATCTCCAGCACCAGGAGTTTGAAGCCTTTGATCCTAATCAATCCCAAGAGCAAGGCAAGTGTCCTTGAAGCAAATTGATCCTATTTTAAAATAAATATTTTTTTTGCAAAACTGCATGCTTGTGTCAATTTGATGGGAAATCCTATGATAGGAAGTTTACTAGTTTTGTTGACCACCCTTGTCACCTGGAATATATGGTAGAGAGTTGGTAAGGGTTTTTTACCTTTTTGCTTCGCTTAATTAACTAGGATGGAAGAACAACTACACTACTTAATTTAATTATGCATGGATGAGATTATGGTTAACATGAACTGGTTAAATATGATATGGTAATGGGTGATCTCAGCAAGCCTAGTATGTGAATTGGGTTGGATGTTATGGTGGTTTGCTTGCTTTAGATCTAAGGACTGGTTCGTGGAGCGACCATCCAGGATTTACAGTGCCACCACGAGGCCAATTATGGGTGCGGCGTAGCTGATTAATTAGGGTTTTGCCAGTGCTATTTGGACCATTATGGATGCTCGAGGAAGGGGTAGTCGGATTGGGTTTGTTGATGATTGGTGGGACTACCCTGGGATCCGAATGGCTCAAGAGGGGGCCCTTGGTTGAAGATGTGCTCAGTTGGAGGCATCGCCACTGGTGAAACCTTAGTGGGGTCTAAATAGGCTAGTAATCCCTTTGTAAAGGCTATTTTGTGATCTCTTGGCCACACACCTACGGAAGTGTGAGACGACATAATTGAGAATCTATAGTCATCGAAAGGTGACAAAATCACAAACACGTGGGTAAAGCGGTACAACCTCTACAGAGTGTGTCTAAAACTATCATGATAGCCGTGCTCCCGGTTATGAGCAACCTGGACCCTCACATGATTAGAGGAAACTTGGTTGTGGAATGGTTTTTGGGATGGTTATGGTTTGGTAGTGGTTATGGCTGATTATGACTTAAATTCTGATATTGAATATGGTTATTGGTATATGGATGATGGATATGGAATATGGACTGGTATTATGATGATTACATGGCTTATGATGGGTGTACTTCACATTCATATAATATATTGCTTTTCAAATGTTTTGATGTACTTTTCAGCACTCAACCATTATTATATTCATCATTTGAATCAACTACATGTCATACTTTCCACACTTGCTGAGTACGACATGTACTCACCCTTGCAATCCTCCCAAACAGTTGCAGGTCAGGATTGGGAGTTTAATGGTGATAATGCGGAGTTCTAGGCCGTGTCTACCGTCAGATTTGCCTGTAGTGTTGCATGGAGCTGCGCTATACCCTATCACTTATGCTGCCTAATTGTTTAATTTGCTTATTTAAGTCTATTTCGGCTGCATTAGTTGAACTTGTTATCAATATTCATTAGTGCTTGTATTCGAGGATAATATGGTTTGTGTAATAAAATTTGGTTAATGAATCTTGTTCTGTGGTAATTTTCTGTATACTCTTTTGTGAATGCACTCGTGTATGTGTGTTGAACATCCTGGGCACACATATGCATTCACTTGGTTCATTTTCAGAACCAGGTGTCACAAAAACGGAAAAGTCCGTCGGAACACTGATAAGTCCGGACAAGTCTGGGACTTAGCAAAATTGCAAGGATACCTGGAATACCGGACTAGTCTGCAATGGACCGGACAAGTCCGAAATTATTCAGAGGAAAAAACAGACTAGTCCACAGCAAAAACAGACTAGTCCGATGGAGGTTAGAGAGAAATCGGACTAGTCTGCACCAAAATCAGACTAGTCCGCACTTTCCAGAATTCTTAAGTGTGGTCTTACTCTAAATTAATATTAAACTTATTTCTTTTTATGTGGAATAATATTAAACATGTATATGAACTTATGCAATGCATGATGGATGAAAATGAGGGTGTTACATGCTGATGTTGATGGACTTCTACGGCTTGCAACTCCACCACCTTGGCCCCCACTCCTTCTTGCTAGTGGTGACATTCGTCCACTTTTGGGAGATGTGGGTGGGTGTGCCGCTCTGCATCAACCTTTTCTGGACCTTCTTCACGGTCCACGCAACTGGGAAGAGCAATGAGTTTCTTGGCTTCTACTACTTCGTGAAGCGCAAGAACTCCCCCTTCAAGTACTTGAAGACATTCCCCTCCGGGAAGTGGGACAGCTGGAAGAAGGAATGGGTGGTCATCATGATGGATCACCACGACATGTTGGAGTTTCCTGACAGCCTTTCGGCTATTGACACCGACGCCTGGGAGGTGGTTCTGGAGCTATTTGAGGCATACAAAACCATATTGATAAGGATCCGGCAATGCGTGGATGGAGGAGTGACTTCCTAGATGGTCATTGCCGACTTACTGACCAACTGGTGGGCTCCGCTGAAGAAGAGGGAATGGCATGCGTGGGCGTTCGGTGGTGAGATGGATCCATACCGAATTGAGACTGGTATCAGGTCCGATTTGGATGAAAAGGCTTTAAAGCTTCATCTCCAAAAGTTGGACCACTGAGCCATTCGCCCTGATGATCTGACACCTCCGGCAGAGTTCCTACCCCTGAATATGGTGCCAGAGTTCAGGAGGGAGCTGTGGAAGAAGATGCCAGCACTTGATGATTTGGGCCTCATGGATAAGCATCAGAGCACTCCTTGAACGGGGATTGTGATTCTAGGAGCTCCTTGCTCCTATGAAGGCTCCAGACCTACGCCAGACAGAAATCAACCTCCATCCAAGACAAGGAGAAAGCTCCCGTTGAAGTTCTGAGTCGCAAGCGGAAGCTGACAAGGAGTGATGGGAGCAGTGTGAGGGAATCTTCGAAAGAAGTGACCCCTCAGCCTCGGCTTAGGTTCATGGTGGTCATGCCCCCAACTCCAGCTGGTCCTTCGGTTCCAGTGCTCACAGAGGGCGCTGGCTCCAACAAGTCGACTTCGGTCCCGATGCCAGCAGAGGGCTCTGGGTTTGGAGAAATTCCTCCCACGACGGAGGTACCAGATGTAGTAGCACCGACAGCTGTCTCAACACCTGGTTCGGGGCCTGGAGCATCCGCCACACCAACGACGGCGAGCTCTAGCTTCAAGCGCCCGAGGAAGAAGATCCGCGCCGATTGGAGCGGCAATACCCCTAGGTAAGGGTCGGCTCTTTAGCTTTTGTCTTGATTTTGTTTCTTGCTTTGTATTGAGTTCTCTACTTTCTGCTTCCAGAATGTCAAGAACAAGTACAACAGCTTTGGTGCCTACTGCAGCTCTGGAGGCTGCATCGGCTGAAGCTCCTGCCCCGGCTCTTGCCTCTCGCCCAGTGGTGGTGGTGGATGACACGACATCTCCAGCGCCGGCTATCGTGGAGACAAGTCCAGTGTTGATGCCAGAAGATCCTGTGGTAGTGCCAGACTATGTGGAAGTAGTACTTGAGGAAGCTACGATGGTTTTGGAGTCGGTGGTAGGAGCTCCGGCATCAGCGCCAGAAGTGGTTGAAGCTCCAGCAAAAGCTTCGGTGCTAGCCTCAGAGGTGACAACTCTAGAGGTGACCATGTCTGAGCAGGCACAACTAGAGGATCCAGCTGCAAGTCCTCTGCCTTCTGTGTCGATGGTTGAAGATTCGGGTGAGGGACCCTCCTCATCAGCTCCGGAGGTAGAAGTTCCAACTACGGGACCTTCCTCAGCTGCCATGGAGGTGGACGAGATCCCATAGATTAGCCCTGCTGACATTGAGCTGCTGGAGAACGAGCTCGCGCCATGGGCTCCTTCGGTTATTCTGGAGGATCCTTTGGAACCGACAGAGGAAACTCAAGCATGTTCGGAGCCAATTCCCTTGGCGTTGTCAATCTACAATGCATGCTCAAGTCTTCGCCAAGTCCAACTTGCCTTTGACTACGAAAGCAATACTCTCAAAGATGAGTGCAACACCTTGAGGCATTGGTGCAGTAGGCTTCACTTCGAGACGAGGCTGGCGTAATCAAGGCTTGCGGACCAGCGAGAGTGGGTGGCGAAGGCATGGCTAGCGCGGTTAGACCGCGTGCTCAATGATAGCTCCAAAATGATAGCTCCAAGGTCTGAAGTTTACCTCCGACATCTCTGAGGACCCTTTTTTACATCGACGGTAGGCCCCCTGGGAGTTGTCAGATCTTCGTAGCTTCGATGGCGTCCACTATCAACGCTTAGAACGTCGACGGCGGGCCCCCTGGGAGTTGTTGGAGCTTTGTATCTTCGACATCATCCACTGTCAACACTTAGAACATCAACGGTGGGCCCCCTAGGAGTTGTCGGAGCTTTGTAGCTTCGGCGGCACCCGCTGTCAATGCTTGGAACGTCGACGACGCCCCCCCCCTAGGAGTTGTCGGAGCTTCGTAGCTTTGACGGCGCCCACTGTCAATGCTTGGAACGTCGACGGCAGGCCGCCTGGGGGTCATCAGAGCTAAGTGCTCCTGCAACATCCACCATCGCCGAGCAAATCGTCATCGAATATTCTTTTTTCCCGAGCATAAGAAACAAGAAAATCAATAAAATTCGTCCTCTTGTCTATAACTTATTTGCGGCTTATTATCCCTCTTTGAATTTTAGGTCCTAAGGAACTCAATAGTTTAACATAAGTGTACTAATTAAATCCCTTTAGGTCCGAACGCCTTCCGGACCCACCCTACTGAGACCTGCCAGGATATAGGTAGAGCGGCGTACTTAGGGTACCTGATCAGACTAAGTCGATAGCGCACTCCAGACCGACCATTGGCTTTTGATTTTCAGGCGAGTAGACCATCTAGCAGTATTAGGACCCAAAAGGAGATTACCAATACAACTTATTTATCACACAAATATCCAGGACTAAACCTCAAAAGGACTGCACAACATTGCTATAGACAAGAATGAAAAGATGATAAAAGTAACGAGCTTGCACAAAAGTATTGCACGTGGAGTCTGCTTTCACACAAAAATGTATTTCATTTTAGGTCCGAATAACAGGGGAGACGAGGACACACTTAAAGTATGGAACCAAGTTAAGTTTGCTATTCATCTTGTTCTAAACCAGGGAAGGTAAATACAAACTTAAAGTACTATGACCAAGTTAAGTGTGCTTTTTAACTAGGACCTACCCGGCTCTGTTCATAGACTCTATAAGGTACATTATGTGTAAATACAGACTCACCTCCGTGAAACTAAGCGTAAAACTTACAGAGGTGCTCAATGTTCCATGAATTGAGAAGCGGGGTCCCATCCTCTATTGCCAAGCGGACGCATCCGGGACGGGAAATTTTAATCACTCGAAAGGGATCTTCCCAACTGGAGGAGAGTTTGTTCATCCCTTCACGAGTTAATATTCTTCGCAACACCAGATCGTCTTCTTCTAGCTGCCGATTGCGCACATGCCTTTGGTGATAGCGCCGGACCGCCTGGCGGTATCGTGCATTCCGAAAAGCTGTTTGGCACCTTCCCCCATCGACGAGGTCCAGGTGTTCACGCTGGAGCTTGTCCTACGTGGCTTCGTCGAAGGTCCGGACTCAGAGGGGCCCCATGGTGATCTCTGAAGGAAGGTCTGCTTCAGCTCCGTACACCAAAAAGAAAGGTGTCTCTCCAGTAGCCCGACTAGGTGTTGTCCTGCTTGCCCAAAGAGCGGACGGAAGTTATTCAATCCAGTTGGCATCATGTTTGTTCAAGTGCTCGTATGTGCGCGTCTTGAGCCCCTTGAGTATCTCTGCATTCGCTCTCTCAGCTCGGCCATTGCTTCCCGGGTAAGCTACTGATGCGTAGCTTACTTGTATGTTGAGATCTTCACGGTACTCTTGAAAGGCTGCACTTCTGAATTGGGTTCTGTTGTCAGTGATGACTCTGTTCGAAACTCCAAATCTGCAGACGATGGACTTCAAGAACTTGATCGCATATTGTTTGTTGATTGTCACAACTTGAGTAGCTTACGACCACTTTGTGAACTTGTCGATGGCGACATACAGGAATCTGTAACCTCTGACGACTTTTGGGAAAGGTCCCATAATGTCCATCCACCACACAACGAATGGCCACGTGGGAGGTATCATCTGCAGTGACTGAGCTGGCGTGTGAATCTGCTTTGCATGAAACTGGCGCGCTTCGCACTTCTTTACCAACTCAACTGCATCCTGGAGCGTTGTAGGCTAATAAAAACCATTTCAAAAGGCCTTACCAACCAACGTGCGGGATGATGCGTGATTCCCACACTCGCCTCCATGGATCTCCGTGAGTAGCTCACGGTCTTCTTCTCGAGAAATGAACCGCATTAGAACATCGTTGGCACCACATTGGTAGAGATCCCATTCTACTAATGTGTATCTTTTAGCCAATCCGATGACTCGCTCAGCGGAAGCACCATCTTCAGGAAGAATGTTATCCTTCAAGTAGCTCCGGATCTCTGAGATCCAAGCATTGGAGATAACTTAAGCTTCTGGATCTTACACGCTGGGTTGCTCGGAGCTTCCTGCAGCGCCTACGATCCTTGGTGGGCGCCATGGTAATAGAGCCACTGGGACCGCCAGTTTTGGGGTGTTGGTCTTGCCCCCATCACTCAGTTCGGTAGGCTGGGCAGGTGATGAAAATCTCCTGATAAAAACCCCGTTGGGTGCTTGAGCCCCGGTTGAAGCCTTCATCGAGAGGTCGTCGGCTTCAGCGTTGTTGATATGCTGGACATGGTGGAGATCGAGGAAGTGGAAGTCCTTGTGCAGCTTCTGGACTTCAAGTACATAAGCAACAAGCTGAGGGTTGTTGCAACTGCATTCACCTTTGACTTGTTTGATGATGAGTTGTGAGTCACCCTTGGCCAGCATCTATCGTACACCATATGATAGCGCCACCTTGAATCAGAAGATGAGAGCTTCGTACTCTGCCATGTTGTTGGTTGCCTTGAAATAAAGACACGCCATGTACTTGACCTTCTCCTCGGTTGGAGCGAGGAGAAGTATTCCAGCTCCAACCCCCTGCTTCTGCATGGAGCCATCGAAGTAGAGAGTCGAGTGAGGCTCAGTGAAGACCGGGACCTTGGGTTCCGACTTCTGCTCACTTGGACCCTCCAGACTTGATGAAGATGGAGTCCATTCCGCCACGAAGTCTACCAGCGCTTGACTCTTGATCGCATGTCGTGGCAGGAGTTCAAGATCAAAATTTTCCAACTCTGCTGCCCACTTGGTGACATTTCCTGTAGAATTGGTATTGTGTAAAATAGCGTGTAGTGGATAAGAGGTTACCACTGATATATTGTGGGCTTGGAAATAATGATGAAGCTTTCTTGAGGCAATAAGAAATGCATATAACAACTTATGCACCTCAATATACTGAGTCTTGGCATCGCGGAGTACTTCGCTGATGAAGTACACCAACCGCTGGACAGTCCAGACCTTTTCGGAGGAGCCCGAAGCTTCCTCTTCATCAACCCGGACCCTCCCGGAAGGGTCCGAAGCTTCTTCTTGTTCAGCCTGAACCTTCCTGGAGGGGTCCAGGCCTTCTTCTTGAATTGCAGGAACTCCCTCTGTTGAGAGAGGTTGATCCATAGGCATCTTGCCTTTAGCATCCATGCCTGGGGGCTGGGACCCAGACCCACCTTCAGGTAGCTCCGGACCCTCCCGGAGGGGTCTAGTCTCCTGAGTTGATGATGGTTCTGGTTTCTCCGCAACCAGAACCATGATGACAACCTTCGTAGTTGCTGAAATATAAAGCAGAAGATGCTCACTAGATTCCGGAGCTACCAAAACTAGTAGTGTGGTGAGGAGCTGTTTGAGCTCCCAAAATGCCTTCTCCGCTTCTTCAGACCACTAGAATGGTCCAGCCATCCTCAATAATTTGAAGAAGGGAAGCGCCCGCTCTATCAGTCTTGAGACGAACCGGCTGAGCACAGCTAGACATCCAGTTAGCTTCTGAACGTCCTTGACATGGGCTGGAGGCCGCATCTCTTCAATAGCCTTGATTTTGGCCGGATTTGCCTCAATTCCTCGGTGAGTCACCAAGAAACCAAGGAGCTTTCTGGAGTTAACCCCGAAGACGCACTTGTCCAGGTTGAGCTTCATGCGCGTCAAGCGCAGCTTGTCGAAGATGGCTTGCAGATTGTCAAGGAGTGATTCCTTGTTCTTCACCTTGACGATGATGTCATCGACGTAGACCTCCACCAAGTACCTGATGAGCTCTCCAAACATTTTGTGCATGGCTCACACAAAAGTTGAAGCAACGTTTTTGAGACCGAAAGGTATGGCAGTGTAATAGTACAACCCATCTACTGTAATGAAGGTAGTATGCTCTTCATCTCCCTAGACATTTGAATCTGATGATATCCAAAATATGCATTTATAATTCACACCCGAAGGTATAATCCACTATCTGATTTATTCTAGGAACTGGAAATGGATCTTTTGGTCATGCCTTATTCAAGGTGGTGTAGTCGATGCACATCCGAAGCTTCCTGCCGGCCTTTGGTACAACGGCTTGGTTTGCCAGCCACCGAGGATGGTGAACCTCCCAGATGAAACCAGTGTCAAGCAGCTTCTTGATTTCTTGTCTGACAAAGTTCTGCCAGTTGACAGATTGCTTCCGAGGCTTCTGATGTAATGGTCGTGCATCGAGGTATATCTTCAGGCTATGCTCGATCACCTCCCTAGGGATCCCAAGCATCTGTGACGGTTTTTCTTGAGGATACATCAGGAGGTAATATCCCAAGACCCTCCATATATCATATGAAGAGTATTCCGACGCTCATTGTCGGAGATATCAGAGTCGTCGTCGATGGTGTTGTAGACGGCCTTCAAGGAATTCTTGGTGTCCTGGAAGCCTAGCCCCTGATCAGACGGAGCTTTGCTGACTTTGTGTTTCCCCTTCCGTTGGTGGAAAGGAGTTTCTTCTTGGCGCTTGTTATTGCGTTCAACAAGCCGTTTGACCTCGCGACAGTCTTCAAGGTTATGGGTGTTCGATTTATGGATTGGACACCACATCTTCTAACTGTCGCAGTCCTCAGACGATGGTCGGGGTCGTTTTTTGAGGCGTGGCCCCTGACCACCAGAAGTTGCAACTGCAGCAGCAGTAGGCGTGTCGAGCAATGACTTCTTCTTGCCGTTGGAATTCTTTTTTTTTTCCACTGCCTGAGGCAGTAGCTTCAGCCTTGGAGAAGGGTTTACCAGCCTCCGCAACTTGTTTGAAGTGCATCTCTCAGCCCTTCGCAACCTAGCACATTTGTCTGCTAGGCTGAAGAGTTCTGTGACGCTGCTGACATCTTTGGTTGCCAGCTTATCCAACATCTTTTTGTCTCTAACTCCATGTCGGAATGCAACAATGACAGAAGCGTTGGAGATAGAAGGAGTCGTATTCTGTACCTGAGAAAACCGCTGGATGAACGATCGCAGCGACTCTCCCGCCTTCTATTGTATGGAAAATAAGTCCAGCTCAGTGCCAGGTCGGGTGTAGGAACTCTTGAAGTTGGCAGTGAACTGACGACATAGCTCCCCCCAACTATAGATGGAGTCAGGAGAAAGACTCATAAACCAGGACCTTGCTATCTCGGTTAGAGCCACGAGTATGTAGTTGGCCATCACGACCACATTGCCTCCAGTTATGAGGATGGTAGTGGAGTAAATCTGAAGAAACTCGACGGGGTTAACTGTCTCGTCGTATTTCTCCGGTAGATGAGGCTAGAACTTAGGGGGCCAATCAGCCATACGAAGATGCATGTAAAGGGTCGAACAGCTGCCCCCGATCCCAGTGGAGAAGGATTTCCTCGAGCCTCTTGCGAGCACACTCGATATGGACGCGACCGTCCTGCCTCATGTAATGTCGGTCGAGCTCCGATCGGAGGTCCTGCGGCGGGAGCCTCGATGCCGTATGAGTGCGGCAAGCCCCGGAGGGCAGTGATGTCACTTCCTGGGAGGGTGCACGTCTCCTGTGTTGCAACGTCTGAGGACCAAGTCTACCAGACAATGTCCTGTTCCTTGAAGGTGCCTGCCCAACCATCTTGCCGAGATGGTGGAGGTGGTGGTGGAATGACAACCGTCGGGACAACAACGTTGGCTGGCTGCTGCACGTTGGAGTGATTTCTTCCAACACGCTGCTCAGCCAAACCGTTGGGCGAAGCGGCGGCGAAATTTACCATCTTGAGATCTTAGGCCCCCTACCTGGAGCGTCAAATGTCGATGTGTAGCAATGACACTTCCCCAGTACTACTAAAGCGTAGTCCGTGGAGGTTCATACTTAGGCGGGGCATGCGTAAAATCAAGAACAAGAGGTGAACACTAAGGGTTTTATGTGGTTCGAGCCGCCTGAGCGTAATATCCTACTCTACGAGGTGGTTGTTGATGATATGAGTGTGTATGCCTAACGAGTGTCTGAGATTGCTTTTTGCGTATCAGCTTGCCCTCTACTATATGGCGCAACCCTTCAACATTGGAGGGCAGAACTCCATAATTTTATCCACAGTATCAGGAGGTACCTGATATCCAGGGTACCGACAATACTCAATCCAGACAATAGTATATATTTGTCGTGAGGACGAAGCACCTACCTAAATTAGGTGATTTGCGTTAATGTCAAATAATATTAGTATCCAGAGTAAGCAACAAAATTTTGTAGTACTTATGTTCTGCAAAGCCCCCTATTGGAAAAATACTGGTCACATGCATTTTGATGGTTTGGTCGTATTGACCTAACAATCCTTAACTGAAGGAGGTATGTGAGACCGACGAACTATCATCAGCGTAGCACAGAGGGACACCATCTTGCTGAATCATGTACAGTTGTATAGGTTGTGAAGCTTATTCGTGGAGTAGCAAACGAAATGAAAAGTTCTCAACGAGACATGGTCCCCGACCCCGGCTTCCCGCGTTCCCGTCCATATGAACAATGACGAGGGAAACAAGCATCTCGCACTGACATGTCCTATGATTGGTTAGTCCGGTCCTGACACCTGTAGTTTATAGCTAGCGTTTGACGGCAATGAATTGGAACGCATCTATCTTCCCACTGCTCCTCTTGGACCCCTGAAGATTGACCGGAAATCTACTAGTGAAAACAGAGAGCAGTGATACCCCATTCCCTCATTAATTCAACGTAGGAGTATACGCTATATACCGATTACTTTACTCGTCTGATCGTCTCTTTCGGAAAACTGCGAGACCACGGAAATGCAGAGTAAAATACTGTTAGAAATATAATAGTAATATTATATTAGATGATCCGGCCTACTCAATAGTACAAGATCCAATATTCATAACATGGTACCGGATTTAGGTTAATTTTTTTCTGACGGCGGCTCTTATTCGGATCTTGATTCAGCCGCCGCCGCCCCGCCTGAAGATCACGGCGACTACCAGTACGCGCTCGTCGGTCGTCGATTCATCTGCTTCGCCTCGGCTGGTCCGTCTCCGTCCGAGAGCGAGGACACAACCTCGATCCGGATCTTGCCGTCTCCGTTGAGCTGTGCCTGGCATCAAGTCGGCCGCCGCCCTTCATTGAATTTTTGCCGCCGCTCTCCATTGAATTTCGGTTCCACTACGCCGCGATGCAGTGGGTGCTCCTGTTGGCGTTCCTCGCGCCGCGGCACCAGGCCTTGGTGCTCTTCCTCATGGCCGCGTCCAAGGGCCTCCTCGTTTACGGGGGTTGCTCAGGACGTTCCCCAACTCCCTGTCTCCTACCGCAGGATTGCGTGCAACAAGAAGGGCGGCATCCAGTTCACCGTCAACGGCCACCTCCTACTTCAACGTCGTCCTCGTCACCAATGTGGGCGGCTCCAGCAGGGACATGCATGCGGTGTCGATATGAGTTTTGGTGATGCTGACATCATCGTGATGTCATGGTGACGTCACTACTGCCCGCTTCGGTCTTATGTCTGTTTGCTGTGCGGGCTAGGTTAGGGTTAATTCCTAACAGCAGCAAAAAAAAAACTGACGGTGTCGGCTTCTCTACGGATTTGGGATAAAATTGACGACTTTTGGACGCCTTCGTTTTGGGTGTCTGTGACGTCTTGATCTATAGTTGATTCGAAAGCTTCGCCTTTGCCTCATAAAAAAAATGTTGCCTGCACCACTTTTATTTTCGCTCACCCCGTCGTCTGCCACTGCTTATTTTGCGCTCTTGCCGTTTTTGGTCATATTCGTCATGATGACTTTTTCTTCTTCGGCTGGAATTTTAATTGTGCGGTGTATGATGCTTTTTAATTGCATCAATTATCGTGTGATTGGATTCCTTGTATGCGTATATATATGTGTGGTCTACGACTTTGGGAGTTGCTCACGAACGATCTCTGTTTGGTACCGGCTCTCGTCGTCGTGATTCACAACATCTTTAGAAGGTTTACTGATTTCGTCTTTCTTCCGCTGCGCCTACTAGTTCTGTCGGCTCCAGTTTTGCTGCTTCATCTACTTCGACGTTCTGCTCAGTGATACCACCATTTGGGTCATATTTGTTGCTCTCAACATGACTTTTATCTCTCCAAACTCAATGTTCTTTACACACCTTGAGTTTGAGGGGTGCTAGAGATATGATAGTAATATTATATTAGATGATGTATTAGGAACTTATTTACATATTTATCATTCTTCTACATCTATTAATAGAGCCCTCCTACCACACCATTCCTAACTCGATCCGCGGGAAATCACTGCTCGCCAGCCCTTTCAACCCGCCGGGAGTCCATGAATGTGCACGCGCCAGTAGAGACGTGGACAGGATGCAGGAGCATGCATGGCCTGGCTGCCTATCGTGCATGTCCCGATCGACCGGTGCCAGCTAGCGCGTGCGTGCGTGGCCGCCTTACCTGGCTGAGCCATCTATCAATAGCCATCGAGCACGCACGCCCACTGAAAGGTGACAGCAAGTCGCGTGTGCACACACTTTCTCATGTGTAAAGTCACTCTTCGGGAGAAGGCAATCGGCCCCTGGTTCGTCTGGCCAAAACAGAGCGGGTCTCTCGCAGACGGGAGAAACCGCTGATCTGGAGATCGACGGTCGTTCGTCGTGCGTTGCACAACAGGCCAACAGACCGGGAGCAACAGATACTGATCAGTTTGTAGCTGGCACGGTGGCACGCTTGAACGATTTTGTCGCTTCAGCTGACCATGAGACCATGCAGAGTACCACCACCTCGAGCTTGACGCTGCCTAGTTTGCACGTGATCGGTGATTCGGTGTATGACCAGGCCGTTCCCAGAGCCTAGCCCAATTGTGTTTTCCCATGGACTTGGGGCTTGGGCCTCTTGGTTTCGCCAGCTTGGCCCACCCAGGATCCCCTCTTCCTTTACACAGCAAAATCGTGGAGACTGGAGAGGCAGCTGGCAGCCGTACGCTTTCGGCACGACGCGGGGGACCCAACAAAAAGCGCTCCCCGTAACCGGATCGTAGAGAGCCAGCCGCAACAGGTACGTGCATGTGCCGACGCCGTGCAAAGCCGCGAGATCGACTGATAGACAGCACAGCCCCTCCGGTCTCCGTCTATTATTGGTGGTCCAGAGCCCGGGCGTGCACGAGACTCCCCAGCTCGACGACGGAGCCGAGATCGATCAGGTTGGCTAGCTGGCTGGGCAGCTGGACGGGCACGCCTACGGCCTACCCGCCGCGGCGGACAGGCCACATGCGCTGCTCTGCTGCCGCGCGCGGGGCTCTGGCTCCCGGTCACTCGCGGCCCTCGAGCGCGCGCGCGGCTCGATCGAGGTTCGACAGCTGCGACCCCGCACGCATGCATGCGTGCACGGCCTGCGCGGCGCGTACGCCACATGCGCGCGCCAGGACAGTGGCAGACGTGCGCCCGTACGCGCCGCGTGCATGCGCTGGAAGCCATCGATGAGCTTGCGGTACGTTTCACGTATACGTAGGCAGGGGCCGGTGGCCAATCATGTAATAGATAATTGTTTAGTACCCTGGTGTCCTTGCACTCGACTATGTTCATGTAGCTTCAGCCATGCATCATATCGACACAACACATCATCTTTAACCTCCACCAAAGAGTGTTCCCTCTCATGCCATTTCTCTGTACGCAATATGTGACACCTGTCTGTGTTGGAGTGTATAAGTAAATTGCCTACTCTTTCTCATAAGTTTAAGCCTTTGAGGGTAACTGGTCAGCGCATAGTAGTTTAACATGATATCAGAGCTAGATGTCTCGAGTTCGAATTCAGACGGACGCAATTTATTAAAAAAAATCGCAGCCGACTTTTATTCCACGTTTACGGCGCAAGAAGCCTGCACGTGAGGGGGTGTTGAAATACAAGTGAATTGCTTACCATCCCTCATCAGCTTAAGCTTTTTGATAGCAACTAGTTAGTGCATAGTAGCTTAACATGGTATCAGAGTCGGAGATCTCGAGTTCAAATCCTGGCGACGCAAGTCCACTCCTATTTTCCACGTTAGAGGCATGAGGGAGCCTCACGTGAGGGGGAGTAATGGAGTGTATAAGTGAATTGCCTACCATTCCCCATAAGCTTAAGCTTTTGAGGCCAACTAGTCAGCGCATAGTAGCTTAACAGTCTGACGACCCCCTTTTCATGCCATCCTAGACAGTGTTCCTATCACCGGGTTTGCGGCTTCTTCCCTCGACTCGCTACCCCATCCAAATCAAGCACCCCACCGTTATCCTGCCCAGCAATGTGTTCGACTCCGGCGTTGTCTGTGGCCAGCGACGCCCCACCACCTTGTTGTATGTCGTCTCTCCCGCCTCCCCCAAAACGGGTCGTACTACCACCCCACAATCTCCTCTAACCTCGCCACAGTCATGGGAGCCCCAAAACATCTAATCCATAATTCACCTCCTTAAGCTCGGTTGTCCGAATGATTGCACTACAGGAATCCCGACCATCAACGACGATCACAAACCGTCGTTTATAAGTTTCTTATTGTCGTTTATAATATATAAATGACAGTTTTAGTCTATTGGCACGGTTTCTGGCCGTCGCCAATAATTTGTCATTTATAACACTATTAGCAACGAGAACCGTCGTTTATAATATAATTGGCGACAACCACTGCTGCCCGTCACCAATTAGTTCAACGCGCCACGTGGCGGCAAGAGAGACTAATTGGCGACGGTATTACTACTTATTGGCGACGGCAGGCCAGACTGTCACCAATTATTATGGCTTATTGGCGACGATGGGCCAGGCCGTCGCAAACTATTATGGCTTATTGGCGACGGTCAAGTACCAGAAACCGTCGCCAATAAGGAAGGTAATTTAAAAAAAAAAACAGAAAATGTTGCCCTAGCTTGGATGCCACCCCTCGCTCGATGGCCACCTCACACAGGCATAATATATATATATATATATATATATATATATATATATATATATATATATATATATATATATATATATATATATCATCACAGACATAGTAAAACACTATTTCACAAAACATTACACACATGTACACATGTCACGCTAAACACTACTGCGTCCGCTGCCTCTGAAGCCCGAGAAGTCATCCTCGAATCGACGTCCAAGCGCCAGAACCTGCGGTCATGGAGTTTGAGCCTCCGTCGCCGATCCTTGTGATGTGCAAATGTGGTTAAATAAGTCATAAGTTTCAAAAGGCATATTTGACTAAATTTACTTATTACAAGCTACATTTGACTCTTTATTAGTAAGTTTGGTCATATTTTACTAAGTTTGAGCAAGATCTACTAGTTTTGGCTACGTTTAGGCATGTTTGGGCAAGTTCAACTAGTTTTGGCTATGTTTAAGTAAGTTTCATCATATTTGACTAAGTTGGAGCAAGTTCAACTATTTTTGGCTATGTTGGAGTAAGTTTCATCATATTTCGCCATGTTTGACTAAATTTGGCTATGTTTGAGTAGGTTTGATCAAATTTTATCAAGTTTGAGTAGATTTGAGTAAGATTTTGTACTTGTGCACTAGCTGACGGCACCTGTGGCACATCCATTGGTGGAAGCTACCACTGAGGTAAGGCCGCTTGCAATCTCGGGTTCAAATCCTGCAAATACAAAGCAAAACAACATCATATACAAGTGATTTCGATATTAGAATTGTTAAGTACAATGGTGAAAACTTACCAGCAGAGAAGCTTGCAGCTGTAGCACAAACGAGTTATAATACTCGTCCCTAGCCCTCAAGGCCGCTTGCCACTCGTTTTTCGAACACAACTCTTCTTGCGTCCTCTGTAGCTCCCCCCGGACACTCTGGAGCTCCTGATCGCGGTTCCCACTGCTGCTGGACCCAACCATCTGGGATGAAGAGGCTCTCGAAGAAGGTCGTACCTGATGAGTAGGTTTAGGCCCGATCTTCCAAAGATAAGTCGATTGGGGTGGAGAACTCGACGTTGATGATCCGCGACACTCGAGAGGTTCGAGTACCCATACAATCGCTATACCACGACTCCGTTGGTTATCAGCCGCGCTGCACATGCTTGACCTTCGCCAAGAAGGCTAATCCCTGCAAGTGCAAGCGAGAACACGAGCAAGAACGTTGAATACACGATCTGAAATCGCGAAATTGGGGTCTCACAAACCGTAGAACGGCAATATTATTGATCTAAGCAAAACCCACCGAATATGACCGACAACTGTAGTATTTAAAGGCTAGGGTTCAGCCAAAACACGATTAGACGCGTACCTAATGGACTCTTACGGGATACAAGGCCCAAAGGCTCGATTCGCTGGCGCAGCACCGGACAAAAAATCTGGACTCGACTCGTTTTGACGATTCCTAATGACTCCGTAGGTATTTTGAGGTGGGACTAGAACCATTGGAAAGTTTATCTTCTCCTCTTTCCGTGCATATGTAGAACGTCGAATACGGATTCCGTATGCTTCCTAGGCGTCCGTTTTAAGGTGGACTGCTCCTGGACTCCGAGTTGAACTCGAGTCCGAGTTGTAAACTGTTTCCATCAACTTGTGGACGTCCCAGCTGGTTACCCACGCTCCCAATGCCTCCTTCCTTCACTTGTTTATCTTCTCCATTATTCCTAATAACAATTAAATCATCACATAACAATCTATTCTCAAACTCACATGCAAAAGAAGTTAGGAGCGAGTTCACCTGCTGATTTGTTAACCGTGCTCGTGCTCTTGTGATTGGTCCTTGCATTTCAATATGTATCTCTGCTGTTGTGATGTCCTCATCATCCTCCCCCTCTTGAATTGGAGTCGTCCTTGACTCAAGTTCATCTTCTTCTCCCAAGTACGGTCGCAAATTTGAAATGTTAAATGTAGGACTAACTCCAAAATCGGGAGGCAATTCAAGCTTATATGCATTATCATTAATCTTTTCAACAATCTTAAATGGACCTGCAACTCGTGGCATAAGCTTGGATTTTCTCAAGTCGATAAATCGCTCTTTTCTCAAATGTAACCACACCAAATCACCCGGTTCAAGTTTTACTTCTTTTTTACCTTTACTACCTGCAATCCTATACTTCTCATTCATCATTTCAATATTTTTCTTTGTAGTTTCATGCATCTTAAGAATGAATTCAGATTGTTGTGTAGCATCAAAATTTATAGTTTCAGAAGAAGGCAAAGGTAGTAAATCAATAGGAGCACGGGGATTGAAACCATACACTACCTGGAATGGATTTACCTTTGTCGTGGAGTGAACGAATCTATTGTAAGCAAATTCTTTATGTGGTAAAAACTCCTCCCATAACTTCAAATTTGTTTTCAAGACAACCCACAACATAGTGGATAATGTACTATTAACTACCTCGGTTTGTCCATCCGTTTGTGGGTGACATGTAGTTGAAAATAGCAACTTGGTTCCCAATTTATACCACAAAGTTCTCCAAAAATGACTTAAAAATTTTGCATCACGATCAGAAACAATGGTATTTGGCACACCATGTAAACGAACAATTTTCATCATAAATAAATCAGCAATGTGTGAGGCATTATCATTCTTATGACAAGGTATAAAGTGTGCCATTTTGGAAAATCAACAACTACAAAAATACTATCCCTCTCCCTCTTAGTCCTAGGCAATCCCAAAGCAAAGTCCATAGAAATATCCTCCCAAGGTACACTAGGAACATGAAGAGGCATATAAAGACCATGTGGGTTAAGGCGAGACTTAGCTTTGTTGCAAGTAGTGCATCGTGACACGTAGCGCTCGACATCACGCCTCATCTTTGGCCAAAAGAAGTGTGTGAACAGCGCGTCTTCAGTTTTCTTCACTCCAAAATGTCCCATCAAACCTCCTCCATGTGCTTCCTGCAAAAGTAATAGACGAACGGAGCTAGCTGGAACGCATGGCTTGTTAGCACGATAGAGGAGACCTCTCGCAGCACATATTTATTTCAAGTTCTTCCTTCTCTACAATTTTCAAAAGCATCTTTGAAGTCCAAATCAGTACGATATAATGCTTTTATTGTTTCCAAACCAAAGATTTTATGATCAAGTTGGGACAACATGGTATAATGCCTAGATAATGCATCGGCAATGATATTTTCCTTCCCTTTCTTATGCTTAATGATGTATGGAAACAACTCTATGAACTCAATCCATTTAGCATGTCGTTTATTCAGATTGGTTTGACACTTAAGATACTTCAATGATTCATGATCGGAATGTATGACAAACTCCTTAGACCAAAGATAATGTTGCCAAGTTTGTAATACTCACACTAAGGCATACAATTCCTTATCATAAGTAGAATAATTTAGAGAAGGACCATGAAGTTTTTCACTAAAGAAAGCAATGGGTTTACCTCTTTGTATGAGAACGCCTCCAATACCAATGCCGCTTGCATCACATTCTAGCTCAAAGGTCTTGTCAAAATCAGGAAGTTGTAGCAATGGTGCTTGTGTAAGCTTCGATTTGAGAGCATCAAAAGCTTGTTGCTGCTGTTTGCCCCATTGAAATGGCACTCCCTTCTTCGTTATCTCATGTAGAGGTGCTGCAATGGTGCTGAAATCCCGCACAAAACACCGATAAAAACCTGCAAGACCAAGAAAACTACGAACCTGCGTGACGGTTGTTGGGGCTGGCCAGCTGGTGATTGCTTCAATTTTTGCCTCATCCATCTCAATTCTCTGCGAGGAAACGACATAGCCAAGAAATGAGACTCGATTGGTGCAAAAGACACAATTTTCGAGGTTACCAAACAAACGTGCATCTCTCAAAACAGTAAAAATAGCACGTAAATGATCAAGATGTTCATCATATGACTTACTGTAAATGAGGATATCATCGAAGTAAACCACCACAAATTAACCAATGAAAGCATGTAAAACCTCGTTCATTAATCGCATAAAGGTGCTGGGTGCATTAGTTAAACCAAAAGGCATGACTAACCACTCATAAAGTACAAACTTGGTTTTAAATGCAGTTTTCCATTCATCTCCTAGTGCCATTCTAATTTGGTGGTAATGTGACACCCGGTTCTGAATATGAACCAAGCGTAACGCATATGTGTGCCCAGGAAGTTCATCACACATATACGGTTGCATCACAAACGATATACAGAATTTAACCACGTCTTAACTAATAAATAAGTACTTTATTACAATAATCCAATAGTTCACGAATAATAAAACTCTAAATAATTGCAGCGGAAAATAAACTAAATAGCACGACTCCAATCCACACGCAATTGACGGCGGTACGCAACCTAGTACTCCACGTGATCCTCAGGGTACTCCCAATTGACTCCAGTAGCTGTTGGGGGGATTGCAAGAGTGAGTACATGTCGTACTCAGCAAGTGTGGAAAGTATGACATGTGGCTAATTCAAATGACGAATGTAATAATGGCTAAGTGCTGAAAAGTACAGTAAAACATTTGAAAAGCATTATACTATGTCTATGTGAAACAATCCCACCATATTAACAAAATATAAACCATATCCAAGTATTGCCAACATCACCATTAACCATGTCCAATTACCATAACTCAAATTCATATCCATGACCTTAATCCATGAACCATTACCATTACCATCCCATAACCATAAACCAACCATAACCATTACCAGACCATAACCATCCCAAATCCCAATTCCAACTCTAATCATGTAGGTCATCCAGGCGCTCATAACCGGGAGCACGGCTATCATGATAGTTTTTAAACACTCTGCAGATGTTGTACCACTTTACCCACATGTTCGTGATTTCATCACCTTTCGATGACTAAGAAACCTCCATTGTGCCATCTCACACTTCCGTAGGTGTGTGGCCAAGAGATCACAAAATAGCCTTTCAAAAGGGACTACTAGTATGTACGGGCCCACTAAGGTTTCACCGGTAGGCTTGAATCTCTATTCTCCCACCCACGGGCCCCCTCGTGTGCCATGCGGATCCTAGGGCAGTCCTCCTCGACTCCCATTCCCCGCACCATCCAATGGTCCATACGATACTAGCAGCGCTCTTAATTATTCAGCTACGCTGCACCCATACTTGGACTTGTGGTGGCACTGTTGACCTGGCATATTCTCGCATGAACCGGTCCTTAGATCTAAGGCAAGCAAACCACCATAACAACCAACCCATTCACAAAACCATGCTTGCTTAGATCACCCATCATATTGACCAGATCACATTAACCAGGATATCATTGATGCATAATTAAATGTGTAGTGTTGTTTGCCATCCCAGTTAATTAAGCGTAGCAAAAAGTTAAAAACCCTTCCCGACTCTCTACCATAAATTCCAGGTGACAAGGATGGTCAAACAAAACTAGTAAACTTCCTACCATAGGATTCCCATCAATTTGACACAAGCATGCAAGTTCGCAAACAAAACATTTAATAAAACAGGATCAATATGCTTCAAGGACACTTGCCTTGCTCCGGCGGATGGGGTTGCTCAAGCGCTTCGAAGTCTTGGTTTTGGAAATCCTCGTATGCGGCCTCTTGAGCGCGTTCCTCGTAGATCTGACGGCTTGACGGTCGCGGAACAAATGCGACGCGTAGACGAAGTGGATGGCGCAGCAGTCCTTCGGCGGCACGACGACGGCGGCGCGATGTCGGCGACGATCTCCGGCGAACGGTGGCGCCCTCCTCTTTTTCTTCCTCTTCTTCCCCTTCTTTTTCTCTTTTTTTCTTCCCTGGGCGCAGCTCTCTGGACTCCCTTTTTGCTTCTGTACCGGCGGCTAGGGTCTTTCCTGGGCATTTTGGCGGCTGGGATCGTGAGCCCTTCGGTGCTTCTTTATAGGGACGGCGGAACAGGATCGGGAATCGGTTCCTGAAAATCGGAACCGCGTCGGGGGGAGTCGGGGCGGGATGGGAGAATCGGGGGCGGGTACGGATCGGGGGGCGTCGGGGGACCGGGCGGGAGGCCGAGCCGGGCGCGACTCGGGGCGGGACCGGGGCTCAGCGGGGCCGGCGCGTACGGCGCGGGAGCGGGAGGCGTACGGCGGGCGGGGCTGGGGCGAGGCCGCTCGGTCGGCTGGGCCGCTTGGCCTGGCCGCCGGGTTGGCCTTTTTCCTTTTTTTTTTGTTTTTTTTCTTTTCTTTTTTTACTTTTCTTTTATTATATAATTTATTATATATATATATATACTTTTTTATATATATTATTAATATTATCTATTTATTATTTATTATTTTTATAACATATATTATTAATATTAATATTTTATCTATTTTTTATATATTGTTATATATATTATTTATATATATACTTATATATATTTTTATTATTATTTTTATACTTCTTCCTTATTACAAGTTTTAGGCTATAATTATTATTTTCTATTTCTTCTTTTGCTACATACATTTGTATATATATGCTCCATCTTTTATGTTTTATTATTTTTCTTTTATCCTACTAATGTTTAATACATGATCATGTATGCAATGCAGGATGCGAAAATTTAGGGTGTTACAAACCTACCCCCTTAAAGTGAATCTCGCCCTCGAGATTCGATAGCGTGGAGAAAAGATGAGGGAATTCTACCTTCAGGTCTTCTTCACGTTCCCATGTAGCTTCGGCTTCTGTATGGTGTTTCCATTGCACTTTGCACCAACGGATCCTCTTATTTCTCGTGACCCTTTCCTTCATATCCAAAATCTTGATAGGTTGTTCGACATAGGACAAATCCTTTTGAAGTTCTAACTCGTCCATCGGCACTTGTTCTTCCGGTACCCTGAGACACTTCTTGAGTTGAGAGACGTGAAATACGTCGTGTACATCGGAGAGATACGTCGGCAGCTCAAGTCGATAAGCTACCTCTCCTCGCTTGTCCAGAATCTTAAATGGTCCGATGTAACGTGGTGCCAGTTTTCCTTTGACGTTAAACCGTCGCTGACCTCTGATAGGTGACACTTTGAGGTATACAAAATCTCCAACTTCAAAAGTCAAACTCCTTCGCCTATTATCAGCATAACCTTTCTGTCGAGACTGGGCAGCCTTTAAGTTTTCCCGTATTATTTGGACTTGCCTTTCAGCGTCTTGTAACACGTCGGGACCAAACACTTGATTCTCTCCGGTTTCATTCCAAAACAAGGGAGTCCTACACTTCCTTCCGTATAGTGCTTCATAAGGTGACATTTTTAAACTTGCTTGGTAACTATTGTTGTACGAGAATTCAGCATACGGCAAACTTTTATTCCAACTTTTCCCATGCTTTAATGCACAAGCTCTTAACATGTCTTCCAAAATTTGGTTGGTCCTCTCGGTTTGTCCATCTGTTTGAGGGTGATACGCCGAACTGAAGTTCAACCTTGTTCCCATTGCTTCATACAATTTCTGCCAAAATCTGGAGGTAAACTGAGAACCTCTATCCGAGACTATCTTCTTCGGTACTCCGTGTCGACACACAATGTGCTCCATATACAATTCTGCTAGCTTCGCGGTGGTATATGTGGTCTTGACGGGGATGAAATGAGCTGATTTTGTCAATCGATCCACAATAACCCATATTGAATCATAGCCATACTGAGTTCGCGGTAATCCAACTATGAAGTCCATACCAATCTCTTCCCACTTCCACTCCGGGATCTTCAATGGTTGTAACAATCCGGCTGGCCTTTGATGTTCAGCCTTAACTCGTTGGCACACATCACAAAGTGCAACATATTCGGCTATGTCCTTTTTCATGTTGGCCCACCAATAACATGTCTTTAAGTCCTTGTACATTTTCGTACAGCCAGGATGAATCGAGTAAGGCGAGTCATGTGCCTCCTTCAATATTGTTTCTCGAATATGCCTGACATTAGGTACCACAATCCTCTTTCCAAGCCATAAGGTACCCTGTTCGTCCTCATCAAATCTGAATTCTTTCCCTTCTTGGGTCCTTTCCTTGATTTCCTGTATTTCCTTGTCCTTTGTCTGTCCTTCCCGTATTTCCTGCTCTAATGTTGGGTTGACTTCCATCGTTCCCATCTCATTTATGAATCCAAGGTTCAACCGTTCAAACTCCTTACATAACTCGGACGGCAGTTCTTGAACTGTGAGTTGATGACTTACTCCTTTTCGGCTCAAAGCATCGGCCACTACGTTGGCCTTCCCTGGGTGATAGTTGATTCCCACGTCATAATCCTTGATGAGCTCCAACCATCGGTGTTGCCTCAGATTCAGATCCGTTTGCGTAAATATGTACTTGAGACTCTTGTGATCCGTATAAATCTCACATCGGTGACCAAAAACATAGTGTCTCCATATCTTCAAGGCGTGTACTACGGCCGCGAGTTCAAGGTCGTGTGTAGGATAATTCAACTCATGTTTCTTTAGTTGCCTCGATGCATAAGCTACCACTTGGCCTTCTTGCATGAGCACACATCCTAATCCTTGTCTTGATGCATCGCAATATATATCAAAACTCTTGCTCACGTCCGGTAATACTAACACTGGCGCGGTTGTCAACCTTTTCTTTACTCCTCAAAGCTATCCTGACAAGCTTGAGTCCATCGGAATGCCTTCCCTTTCATGAGTAATTCGGTCATAGGCTTGGCTATTTTGGAGAAATCCTTAATGAATCGGCGGTAATATCCAGCCATTCCAAGGAAACTCCGAATTTCCTTAACATTCTGTGGCGGTTCCCACTTAAGCACATCTCTCACCTTTCCTGGGTCAACTGATACTCCTCCTCCGGAAATAATATGTCCTAAGAAGGAAACTTCCCGTAACCAAAATTGACATTTACTGAACTTGGCATACAATTGATGCTCCCTCAATTTCTGCAGCGTAAGCCTCAAGTGTTCCTCATGTTCCTTCTCATCCTTCGAGTAGATCATAATATCATCGATGAACACTACAACGAACTTATCCAGATATTCCATGAAGACCTTATTCATGAGATACATAAAGTACACAGGCGCGTTTGTCAATCCAAATGACATGACGGAGTACTCATAAGATCCATATCGTGTCCGAAATGCTGTCTTGGGTATATCCGATGGTCTAATCTTCATTTGGAAGTATCCTGACCGCAAGTCGATCTTAGAGAAGATACAGGCACCCTTCATTTGGTTGAACAAATCCTCTATACGGGGCAGTGAGTACTTGTTCTTAATTGTCACTTCATTGAGAGACCTATAGTCCACACACATCCTTTGGGTTCCATCCTTCTTATCTACGAAGAGCACTGGGGCTCCCCACGGGGATGAACTTGGGCGTATAAAACCCTTCTCTAGCTGCTCTTGAATTTGCTTCTTGAGCTCTGCTAATTCCTTAGGAGGCATCCTATACGGCCTCTTAGCTATAGGTGCAGTTCCGGGTATCAACTCAATAGCGAATTCTATGTCACGATCAGGTGGCATACCTGGCAACTCATCTGGAAACACGTCCGGGTACTCGCAAACGATCGGAATGCTTTCCAATGTCACTTCTTCCACGTGATTCAGCATCGCTTTTCCTCTTGCAGGTTGGTCTGCTTCAACTTCAATGCGTGTACCATGTTCACTTGTCAACTGCACAATCCTCTCGGCGCATTGAATGACTCCATTATACTTGCTCAGCCAGTCCATTCCAAGTATTATGTCTATTCCTTGGGAGTCCAAGACTATGAGGTTTGCGAGAAAGTCTACCCCCCTTATTTTAATGCTTACTTTCGGACATACTATATTTGTCCTCATCTCTCCGCCAGGAGAACTTACTAGCATAGTTTGCTTCATATGAGATATAGGCAAATTGTACTTGGCAACATACTTTGATGAGATGAATGAATGAGATGCTCCTGAATCAAATAAAACAGTCGCGGGGTTGGAGTTGGCGAGAAACATACCAATCACGACGTCATCAGCTTGCTGGGCTTCCTCAGTAGAGACATGATTCACATTGCCACGAGCAAAATTCTGCTGTCCACGGTTGCCTTGTGGTGCTCCCCCATTTGGTCGCGGGTGATTTGGCCTTGGTGCATTGTTCATAGGTCCATTGTTTCTCCTGGGGCATTGACTTGCAAAGTGTCCGGGTTCTCCACACGCATAGCATGTCTTACCACCCGTAGCATTGGGGAAGTTTGGGCGCAACTGGTTTTGAGCATTTGCCGCCATGTTAGGACGCGGCGCAGGTGGCACAGGATTGCGAGGCGCTTGCATGGCGGGGCGTTGCTGCGGTGGCTGATTTGGGCGGGGCGGATAAGCAGCGCGGTAAGCGGGAGCAGATGGGTTGTAGTGTGGTGCAGTAGGTGGTGCATAGCGGGGGCGAACATTGCTTCCTTGCTGCGGTCCATGATGTGACATCTTCCTCTTGTTGTCCTGCTCCATCTCACGAATCTTGTTCTCAACCACAATAGCCTTGTCAACCAGCTTTTGGAAGTTTGGATAATCAGTATTGAGCAACTGGACTTGAATTTCATTGTTGAGACCCCTCATAAACAGATACTGCTTCCTACTATCAGTTTTGATGTCTTCTGGAGCATATCTTGATAATTGAGTGAATTTGTTGAGATACTCACTCACGCTCATCCTTCCTTGCCTGAGATTTTCAAAGTCTTGTCTTCTCAGTATCATAACTCCTTCAGGTACATAGTGGGAACGGAAACTCTGCTTAAACTCAGCCCAAGTGATTGTCTCTTGATTATCATGAGTGTTGCAAAGAGCTTCCCACCAGTCAGCGGCTGCTCCAACTAGTTGATGTGATGCAAAGAGAACCTTCTCCCTATCAGTGCACTGGACAATAGCAAGTTTCTTTTCAACGGACTTCAGCCAATCATCAGCTTCCATTGGGTCTGTGGCTTGCGCAAAGGTAGGCGGTCTGGTCCTCATGAACTCTCCCAAACGGTTGTGATGTGGCGGGGGTGGTGGCGGGGGTGGTATATGAGGCTGATTGTTGTTGCCAGCTTGCAGCTGTCCCATGGTCTGTATCATGGTCTGCATGAGCTGGTTCTGCATAGCTGAAAGTGCATCTAGGACTCCCTTGTGGGTTTTGGATGATTTATGACAAGCAATTGGGATCCTAATCCTTTTGTTGAGATGAATGCAGGAAAATGATGAAAAATGAGCAAAGTACCAAAAAGAGGGAAATTGAGAAGGAAAATGAATTTGAGCTCAAGGAGAAGAAATTAGTAGTTTAGTATGCATGGAGTGTGTTAAGGAAACACACCCAAGAGCTCAATCTCATTTAATCACACACACACAATGCACAAAGCTATACAGGACCGGACTAGTCCGATATCAGCTGGACTAGTCCGATATCCCATTCTGCACCAGATCGGACAAGTCCGGTCATCACCGGACTAGTCCGATATCTTTCTGTTCCACTTCGGACTAGTCCTTCCCAGTGCGGACTAGTCCTCAAAACAATGCACAAGTCTCACAAAATCAGACAAGTCCGTTGTGACCCGGACTAGTCCGATATACTTTCTGATCCACTTCGGACAAGTCCGGTGCTTACACGGACTAGTCCGATATACACCCTGATCTAAATCGGACAAGTCCTCCAAGTGCGGACTTGTCATCCTAAACACTTAGGGTTTCATGTGTCCGGACAAGTCCGATGACAATCGGACTAGTCCGAAGCTTTCCAGTAGCGAAATCGGACAAGTCCGTTTTGAACCGGACTAGTCCGAGATTCCTGGACACTTAGGGTTTGCTTCACACAGCACACCGGACTAGTCCGGTCGCCACCACGGACTAGTCCGATCTTTCTGAACCCTAACGGTAACTTCTAGAAACCCCATATAAATAGAGGTGCACGGCCCACTTTCAACTTCTCTCGAACCCTAGCGCCGTCACACCTCCCAAGAGACTCAAAAACCATCTCTCTCCACGAAATTAAGTGCAAAATCAATCAATCCATTGAAGATCACTTGTAGATCATTGGAGAGGCACTTGGCACACGATTGAGCTCTTGGTTTGAATCTCTAACACACTCTTGCATCTCAATTTGTATATTTCGAAGTGTGTTATTGGTGGTCTTGAAACTTGTAATCAAGGGAGATCTCAACTTGTGAGATCGCCCCTTCAACTTGGTGATTTACCCCTGTGTGTTTAGTGGAAGAGGATTGGCCTTCGTGGCGATCCGACGAGGGAAGGGTTGGTGAAGACCCGGTCCTTTTGTGGGCTCCTCAACGTGGACGTAGGTTGCCTTCGTGGTAACCGAACCATGGGATAAATCTTGTGTCTTGTTCGTTTGTGTTCATCATTCTAGTTGATCAACATTATCTAGGGTTTGATTCATCTTGTTGAATTTAAGTTAAATAGTTGAACAAGAATCATACTTGCAATAGAACTTGACATACAATCATTGAACTGTTATTGAAGTTTATATTTCCGCTGCAAACGTCAACGAAACAATCAAATTGACCTAACTTGATCAACCTAGTCCGTGAAATCCGGACTAGTCCGCACTTTACCGGACTAGTCCGATATATCTGGTTTTGACCTTGTTGTTGAAGTGCTACAGGAACCGAGAAAATTCAAGAAGGCCTATTCACCCCCCCTCTAGGCCTACATTCAATTGGTATCAGAGCAGGTTCTTCAGGAAAGAGTGCAACCACTCGAAGAGATCATGTCGGACATGAAGGAAGTCCAGAAAATCAACAACCAGGAAGAAATGAACAATGACAAGCACCAAAAGCTTGAAAAGTATCTCGAAGCCATTCAAGACTTCGATGATGATGATGAGGAGACATTGGAGCTGAAAGCACTGCTCCGAAAGAAAGCACTTTCCAAAGGGAAAGCTAAAGTTGAAGAAAAGAAGAAGGGGAGTAGTCACACCGACTACTCCCGATATCCTTTTAATTATGACCGTTTAAACTCTAACAGCAGTCATTATCTATCTATTCCTCTCGGAAAAGCCCCACACTTCGATGGGAGTGATTACTCCATGTGGAGGCAAAATATGAAGATGCACTTGATTTCCCTTAACCCAAGTTTATGGCATATTGTGTGCACAGGAATAAACATCCCTGATGACGATGAAGAACTCACACCAAGTCAAGAGCAAGCCATCCACAGGAATGCCCAAGCCGCAGCCGTTATCACCTCATCTCTAAGTAGAGATGAATTCACAAAGGTGGACGGATTGGAGATTGCCAAAGAAATCTGG
Organism: Tuctoria greenei; assembly: GCA_036927565.1. Taxonomy (NCBI): domain Eukaryota; kingdom Viridiplantae; phylum Streptophyta; class Magnoliopsida; order Poales; family Poaceae; genus Tuctoria; species Tuctoria greenei. Next base: position 200,659,449 of record JAYESD010000006.1, read on the forward strand.
GACACACTACAGACAGCACATGAAGGTGACAGGCATGTGCGGGAGGCAAAGATTGAGATGATTGAAGGCGAACTGGGAAGGTTCGCGATTGAGGAAGATGAGTCTCCCCAGGACATGTACAACAGATTGAAGACTCTTGTGAACAAGGTTCGATCATATGGTAGCAAAAAGTGGAATGACCACGAGGTTGTAAAGCTCATCCTTAGAGCCTTTATGCCTCGCAACGTCACACTTTGCTCTATGATCTGAGAAAGTCCCGGGTACAAGAAAATGACTCCGGATGAACTGCTTGGCAAAATCATCAACTTTGAGATGATGGAGAAGCAAGCCAAGCACGTCAAAGAAATAGCCGACCTCACATCGGCCAAGAAGAAGGGAGTTGCCTTAAAGTCCTCACTCAAGCCTCTATCCAAAGAAGCAAAAGAAGCACAGCTTGAGGAGGACAGCGATGATGAAAGCAGCGAGCTGGACGAAGAAGATATGATTTTGTTCATGAAGAAGTTCAAAAGAATTATGAAGAAAAGACAAGGAACAAAATCGAGTGAAGGAAAATACAAGGAAAAGACAAAGCCGAAGATGAGGCGGGCATGCTATAATTGTGGTGAGTACAATCACTTTATAGTTGATTGCCCATATGAGGACAACAAGAAGAAGAGTAAAGAGTCCAAGCCTCAACCGAAGAAATTCTTCAAGAAGAAGAAACAAGCTGAACAAGCACACATCGGAAAGGAGTGGGACTCAAACGATGAGTCCTCATCGTCCGATGAAGAAGAAATGGCTAGCATAGCCATTGAAAGCATGTCCAAGAAACCCACACTCTTCCCCACGCTCGTTGCAAAGAAAGCAAGTGGAACTTGCCTCATGGCTAAGGAAGGTAAACGCAAGGCCTACTCCTCCGGTGGATCCAAATGGGTGCTAGACAGTGGATGCACCAACCACATGACCGGAGAAAGGAGGATGTTTGTGGAGTATGAAGTGAACCAGGACCCAAACGAAGGCATCTACTTTGGGGATAACAGTCAAGGAAGGGTCCTCGGTACCAGTAAAATAGCAATATCCTCTGAACATACTCTTTTGCATGTTTTACACGTTGAATCTTTAGATTATAACCTGCTGTCCATATCTCAGTTATGTGACAAAGGTTATAATTGCCTGTTTACTAACGAGGGTGTGACCGTCTCAAGGAGAAGTGATGGTTCCGTTGCATTCAAGGGTATGTTAAAGGGAAAGCTTTACCTTGTTGACTTCAACAAGGATAAAGCCGAACTCGACACATGCTTGATTGCAAAAACCAACATGGGTTGGCTGTGGCATAGACGGCTAGCACATGTTGGTATGAGGAACCTTCAAAAACTCCTCAAGGGCGATCACATCCGAGGTTTGAAAGATGTTGTGTTTGAGAAAGACAGGCCTTGTAGCGCGTGCCAAGCAGGAAAGCAAGTTGGAGCACAACATCCTGCGAAGAACATCATGACCACGACAAGACCGCTCGAACTACTTCATATGGACTTATTTGGTCCAATTGCTTACATAAGCATCGGCGGTAACAAATACGGTTTAGTTATTATTGATGATTTTTCCCGGTTCACTTGGGTGTTCTTTTTGCATGACAAGTCAGAAACACAAGGAACACTCAAGAAATTCTTCAAGCGAGCGCAAAACGAGTTCTCACTATCAATCAAGAGTATTTGGAGCGACAACGGCACGGAGTTCAAGAACATACAAGTGGAGGAATACCTTGATGAGGAAGGAATCAAGCATGAATTCTCAGCACCATACTCTCCACAACAAAACGGAGTTGCCGAAAGGAAGAACCGAACGCTCATAGAGATGGCAAGAACAATGCTCGATGAATACAAGACTTCAGACAGATTTTGGGCAGAAGCAATCAACACCGCTTGCCATGCCACAAATCGACTCTACCTTCATCGACTACTAAAGAAGACTCCCTATGAGCTACTCACCAGTAACAAATCGAACATTTCATATTTTCGAGTTTTTGGTTCTCCTTGCTATATTTTGAACAAGAAGCCCAGGACTTCAAAGTTCGCTTCGAAGTCCAATGAAGGTTTCTTGCTTGGTTATGATTCGAACACTTACGCCTATCGTGTTTTCAACAAGGCCTCCGGACTTGTTGAAGTGGCACGTGACGTAGTGTTTGATGAAACTAATGGCTCCCAAAAGGAGCAAGTTGATCAATGTGAATTAGGAAAAGAGGAAGCTCCCTATCAAGCATTGAAGAGGATGGCTCTAGGCGAAGTACGACCACAAGAGTCATCGTCACAAATACAAGAGGAAAGTGAACCACAAGAGGAGATCAACAATTCAGGGGGAGCCTCGATACAAGACAAATCACAGGAATATGAACATGATCAACAAATCAACGAGGACAACAACTCAGGGGGAGAAGAAGATGATCACCAACATACGACCCCCCAAGTGCCACACCCAAGAGTACACCAATGCATTCAAAGGGATCATCCAATCGACAACATCATCGGCGACATCCAAAAGGGAGTAACCACTAGATCTCGTATAGCAAATTTTTGTGAACATTACTCGTTTGTCTCCTTTTTGGAACCCCGCAGGACTGAGGATGCATTGAAGGATCCGGACTGGGTGGTGGCAATGCAAGAAGAGTTGAACAATTTCAAGAGAAACGAGGTTTGGGAACTTGTGGAAAGACCCAATGCAAATATTGTGGGCACCAAGTGTGTCTTCCGCAACAAGCAAGACGAACACGGAGTGGTGACAAGAAACAAGGCACAACTTGTGGCCAAAGGTTACTCACAAGTCGAAGGTTTGGATTTCGATGAAACCTTTGCTCCAGTAGCTAGGCTTGAATCAATTAGAATATTACTTGCATATGCTACTCACCATGATTTCAAGCTGTATCAAATGGACGTGAAAAGCGCCTTCCTCAACGGACCGATCAAGGAAGAGGTGTACGTGGAGCAACCACCCGGATTTGAAGACGAAGAGTTCCCCGACCACGTGTATAAACTGCGTAAGGCTCTCTATGGCCTCAAACAAGCTCCTAGAGCTTGGTATGAGTGTCTTAGAGATTTTTTAATTGATAATGGCTTTCAAATTGGCAAAGTAGATTATACACTATTCACGAAAAATCTGGATAATGATCTTTTTATTTGCCAAATCTATGTTGATGATATAATTTTTGGATCAACTAACCAATCTTTCTGTGAAGAGTTTAGTAAAATTATGACAGACAGATTTGAAATGTCAATGATGGGAGAATTGAAGTACTTCTTGGGATTCCAAGTGCGGCAACAAAGGGAAGGAACATTCATAAGCCAAACCAAGTACACACAGGACATCCTCAAGAAGTTTGGCATGGACAAGGCAAAGCCCATAAAGACTCCCATGGCAATGAATGGTCACTTGGATCTCAATGAAGATGGACCGAGCGTCGACCAAAAGGTATATCGCTCCATGATTGGATCTTTACTTTACTTATGTGCATCTAGGCCAGATATTATGTTGAGTGTATGTTTGTGTGCAAGATTTCAAGCCAACCCTAAGGAATGTCATTTGACAGCCGTAAAGAGAATCCTAAGATATTTAGTTCATACACCCAATCTTGGTCTTTGGTACCCAAAAGGCTCAAAATTCAATCTCATTGGGTATTCCGATGCAGATTATGCCGGGTGCAAAGTTGATAGAAAAAGCACTTCCGGCACTTGCCAATTCCTAGGAAGATCCTTAGTTTCTTGGTCATCCAAGAAACAGAATTCCATTGCATTATCCACAGCCGAAGCGGAGTATGTTGCAGCCGGGAGTTGTTGTGCACAACTCCTTTGGATGCGACAAACTCTAAGGGATTACGGTTACAATATGAACCGTATTCCTCTTCTTTGTGATAATGAGAGTGCCATTAAAATAGCCCACAATCCAGTTGAGCACTCTAGAACTAAACACATTGACATAAGACACCATTTCTTGAGAGACCATTCCATGAAAGGAGATATATCCATCTCTCATGTCAACACCCAAAAACAATTGGCCGACATATTCACCAAGCCACTTGATGAAAAACGTTTTTGCGAACTCCGAAATGAGCTAAACATTCTTGATTCTCGGAGTGTGGCTTGAAAAGTTGCATACCTGTATGATTGCTTCAAAATATTGATTGAATTGTGAAAATTAACCCTCCCCATTTTTCTCTCGAAAAACTATGTCAATTATTAGATCTTGATGAATTTTTGATCATAGTATGATTGTTGTTTGCTTCCTGGTCAAATTCATCAAGATTATTTGAATTGCTTTGCCTCTCTACTCTCAATTATTGGACCTTCAAATATATATGAATGGTCTATGCATTTCTCTCCTGGTGACCACGGACAAGTCCGTGGTTACCCGGACTAGTCCGCCTTTGCAGACTAGTCCGCAGTGTGCCGGTTAGGCCGGACTAGTCCGACAGACCACGGACTAGTCCGACTTAGGTCTCTGGAGGACTTCGGACTAGTCCGGTCATGTCCGGACTTGTCCGATTTTTCGTGTCCATAACCCTAGCCGCCACTAAACCCTAATCCCTTCACCCAAACTCACCCCCAAGCTTTCTCTCTCTTGCGCTCGAGCTCCCAAGGCGAATCCTTGATTCCTCCGTCGAAAAGCCTCAATCTTGGGCGGAGATCAAGCTTGAAGACTCGGGGATTGAAGTTAGCGGACAAGTCCGGCCTCCAACCCCCAAAATCTCAAGATTCCTTTGATTTCTTGGTAAATACTCTTCAAAACCCTAAGAAATCACAAATTTCTCTATTGCTTATCGTTTGGCCTAGCATTCTTCACTAGTTACATGTCTAGTTGATGTACTATGTGTATGCTAGACTAGTTTTACCTTAGGGATCAATTTTTGTCCAGTTTGTTAGGTTTTTGCGGATGAACACCGGACTAGTCCGGTCCAGGTACGGACAAGTCCGGTCCCCCGGACTAGTCCGTGCCTGTGCACCGGACAAGTCCGTTGTTTCTGAACCAAAACCTAATTCTTTAATTCCCTAATGCATTCCATTGCCATCTTACCTCACCAATACCTTGTATAACTTGTCCTTTCTCTTGATCACTCATTCTCAGATCATGTCGAGCTCCGACAACGAAATCTCCGATTTCGAGGCCGAGTTGGACCACGAGGTGGCACCTCGGACCTCGGTGGGTCTTGGCAAGAAACGCCAAGAGAGACCCTCCGAGCCTGCTCCCTCACCTCCCCAGGTTCGGAGGAAGGTGTGTGTCAAGAAGCCCGCCTCGAAGGCTGCTCCTCCTTCAAGTGGCCCTCGCCAAGCTAAAGGGAAGGGCAAGGGGGTTGCCACAGGGCCTGTTGGGCCCCTAAAGCTGCATACTCCCAGAGAAGGGGTCCGGGACCCCAATAAGGAAAGATTCAATGGCAAGGGCAGCGATGTGGCTATGAAGTTGAGAAGTGTTGATTGCTATGCAAGGCCCAAGCAAGCAGCTGATGGCAGGTTTTGGTCAAATTTCCATGCTGATTTCTACAAGCTGGTCTATTTGCCGATGAAGACCCCGGTAGTACGCAGTCAATGGATTGACTGGGCTCACCTTGAGAAGAGGAAATGTGCAGCTTTTGATGAAGTGATAGCAGCTGCAGAGAGACATGGGCTGAAGGATCTGTTTGCCTTCAGATATAATTGGAATGATGAAGTGATTGCACAATTCTATGCAACGTGCCACTTCTCAAGTGAAGACGAAGAAAGTGTGACTTGGATGACTCATGGATCCAAGTATTCTATTACTCAGGAAGAGTTTGCCCGCCTGCTGCACCTTGACTCTGAAGAACATGACCAACTCATTATCCACAACATTGGGGTCATTGAGAGGGATGGAATGAAGTTCATGTATGAGCCCACCTCCAAGTATGTCCCTCCCTCCACAAAGAATATGAAGCCTTTCTTTGTGGTCCTCAACAGAGTCCTCAGGAAGACGATTGCCCCCAAGGATGGGGATGCAGGGAGTGTGCAAGGCTACCTCCGGACCCTGATGAGGGTCATTAGCAAGAAAAGGCAATTCGATGTTGCAGACTATATTTGGAATGATATGGTCAATATCTCAAGTACCCCCAACCGATCCTGTGGCTATGCCCCTTACTTGATGTTCATGATTGAGAAAGTCACAGGAATCGAGTTTGTGAAGGATGTGGAGCACACTCCACTGAGGCCTCAGAAGCCTCAGTCAGTGAGTGTCCAGGCTGCTCCATCGCCGGCCTCAAGCCCCGAGGCACCGGCAAGGCAAGAAGAAGCTGCTAGGGCTACTCCCCCCTCCAGGGAAGCCCCTCAGAAAGGATCCGCCAGTGGGATCCTCAAATACTTGGCTGCAATTTTCTCCTCCTGCAAGAAAACTGAAGTGAAGCTTCACAAGCTAAATCAGAAGAGGAAGGAGAACATGAGATACATAAAAGCCAATGTGAAGCAGCTGAGTGAGAAGCTGGAGATCAACCCAATTGGATCTCCAGTACTTTCTGAAGATTCTGATCCGGACATCACCGAGCTCAGCCCCTTGACTCCCTCCGAGCTTGCCTATTTTGGCATTGGGGGCTCGAGCAGCTCCGCTCCTCCTCCTACCTCTCAACCTCGTCAAGCGCAAAGCGAGGAAGACGATGAAGACGACGAGAGGACTGACAGCGAAGAGTGAAGCCCTAGAACCTTCTTCTCTCTCTTTTTGGTGTCTTGATGCCAAAGGGGGAGAGATTGAGGGGGAGTCTCTAGTCTTAGCTTTAGCTGCATAGGATGCGAGGAGAGAGCTCTCTTTTTTTTTAATTGTGATTGCATTTGCTTAACTCTATTTTCATATCATGTTTGGTCCTGTTATGAATTGCTCAAATAATTTGCAAGTGTGTGATGAAATCTGAATTTTTGTCCCTGAAATGCCATATTCACTTGATATTAGTTGATCAATGCAAAATTCTGTTATTCTTAATGCATTCATGCTGTTAGTATGCATCCCACCATAAAGAATGCACATATGAATAATTATCTTGTTGCTTGATGAATTTTTGAGTCATATGTGCATACTTTATGAGAATCTCATTTTATACCTCATTTTGTGAAATCTCAATTGGTTGTCATCAATCACCAAAAAGGGGGAGATTGAAAGTGCATCTAGGACTCCCTTGTGGGTTTTGGATGATTTATGACAAACAATTGGGATCCTAATCCTTTTGTTGAGATGAATGCAGGAAAATGATGAAAAATGAGCAAAGTACCAAAAAGAGGGAAATTGAGAAGGAAAATGAATTTGAGCTCAAGGAGAAGAAATTAGTAGTTTAGTATGCATGGAGTGTGTTAAGGAAACACACCCAAGAGCTCAATCTCATTTAATCACACACACACAATGCACAAAGCTATACAGGACCGGACTAGTCTGATATCAGCCGGACTAGTCTGATATCCCATTCTGCACCAGATCGGACAAGTCCGGTCATCACCGGACTAGTCCGATATCTTTCTGTTCCACTTCGGACTAGTCCTCCCCAGTGCGGACTAGTCCTCAAAACAATGCACAAGTCTCACAAAATCGGACAAGTCCGTTGTGACCCAGACTAGTCCGATATACTTTCTGATCCACTTCGGACAAGTCCGGTGCTTACACGGACTAGTCCGATATACACCCTGATCTAAATCGGACAAATCCTCCAAGTGCGGACTTGTCATCCTAAACACTTAGGGTTTCATGTGTCCGTACAAGTCCGATGACAATCGGACTAGTCCGAAGCTTTCCAGTAGCGAAATCGGACAAGTCCGTTTTGAACCGGACTAGTCCGAGATTCCTGGACACTTAGGGTTTGCTTCACACAGCACACCGGACTAGTACGGTCGCCACCACGGACTAGTCCGATCTTTCTGAACCCTAACGGTAACTTCTAGAAACCCCATATAAATAGAGGTGCACGGCCCACTTTCAACTTCTCTCGAACCCTAGCGCCGTCACACCTCCCAAGAGACTCAAAAACCATCTCTCTCCACGAAATTAAGTGCAAAATCAATCAATCCATTGAAGATCACTTGTAGATCATTGGAGAGGCACTTGGCACACGATTGAGCTCTTGGTTTGAATCTCTAACACACTCTTGCATCTCAATTTGTATATTTCGAAGTGTGTTATTGGTGGTCTTGAAACTTGTAATTAAGGGAGCTCTCAACTTGTGATATCGCCCCTTCAACTTGGTGATTTACCCCTGTGTGTTTAGTGGAAGAGGATTGGCCTTCGTGGCGATCCGACGAGGGAAGGGTTGGTGAAGACCCGGTCCTTTTGTGGGCTCCTCAACGTGGACGTAGGTTGCCTTCGTGGTAACCGAACCACGGGATAAATCTTGTGTCTTGTTCGTTTGTGTTCATCATTCTAGTTGATCAACATTATCTAGGGTTTGATTCATCTTGTTGAATTTAAGTTAAATAGTTGAACAAGAATCATACTTGCAATAGAACTTGACATACAATCATTGAACTGTTATTGAAGTTTATATTTCCGCTGCAAACGTCAACGAAACAATCAAATTGACCTAACTTGATCAACCTAGTCCGTGAAATCCGGACTAGTCCGCACTTTACCGGACTAGTCCGATATATCTGGTTTTGACCTTGTTGTTGAAGTGCTACAGGAACCGAGAAAATTCAAGAAGGCATATTCACCCCCCCTCTAGGCCTACATTCAATAGCTAACAGTTGTTCGATATTGATAGCTCCATGAGCATGTCCCTGGTTGTTCTGAGATACTTCATTGCGCTCCTCCTCATCGTTGGCATCCCTCTGGTTACGAGTTCTCACCATCTGTTGGCGAAAGAAAGGTGGGGATAGAAGGATTTAGAATTTGGAAAGAAACGTCCCAACTATATGCATCAAGGTATGTGACACTAAATAATCCTTTATTAATATAGACCAATATTATGAGGATGTGGACAATTGCCGAAGCATTCCACAACTCTCTACTAAGCAAACAAGCACTCAAACAAGCACCAAACAGAATTGACAAAGATCCTAAAAGAAGTAACACAACTCAAGGTCACACAAGTATGTCTACGTCGCTCTTATTTAACTAATGGGGGTGTGCCTATCCTTGAGTCGTGGCATAGGTCGAGGACTATTCGTCGTCGAGCGGGAACTCATCTGGGTCCTCTTCGTCGTCGTCGTCGTCGTCGGGGTCCTCGAGGTCCTGTGGGTCCTGGGGTGGTGAGGCAGCAAGCGGCGGTGGTGTGGTAGACGCCACACTGGAAGGCTCCTCGTCAGAGGACTCCTCAGAACACGACTCACACTGACCGTTGCGACGGTCTGGAGAGTCTGGGGTCCACGTCGGGGTGTCGGACGCGTAGTCGTCCGGGTCCTCGTCGGTGATCCGACGATACCTCCTGATTATCGCCTCGTGGAGCTGGGGGAGGTCACGTCCATCCTGAATCTCCTGCTGCGCCCTCTGAAGTCGGGCACTGAGCTGGGCCACGTCGTCAACAGTCTGACGAGACTGCGGGAGGTCCAGGGGTCCCTCCACGTGCCTGGAGATGAAGCGCGCAGTGCCACTGGGACGCTGTGGAACGAAGGCGTGCACCGTGTCCTCCAGACGGAAACAGCGGGCGTGGCTCCAAAAGGTGGCTGCTTCCCAGCTAGCATCCTGCTCTGCAGATCGGCGGGAGCTCCTCCAAGCAGGGCTGCTGTGGGTCTTCACCAACTCATCACCATAGTAGATATAGATCTTGCAGCTCCACTCCTTCCTGCCGGGGCGCTGCACTCCAGTGGTGTGGTAGGAGAGCGAGAGCCTGTGGTGATGGTAGCCAGCCTCACGGAGTAGGGCACGGAGATGGTGTCGCAGTTGTCCTGCGGCTCTGCCGTCAGAACGGATCACCACGGGGTGACGGGGGTCGACGGCCGGAGAGCGACTGGCCAACCTGCGCGGGGGCACAAGTCCACCGGTCGACTTACGGGGGGTTGTCTTGGTGCGGGCCATCTACAGAAAACAAGAATACATTAGAGGAAAAAAAATAACAAATACAAATCTGAAAATTTCAGCAGCCTAAAATGGCGGAAAAAGAGCGGTGCAACGGTTTCCAAAGAACGAAAAATAAAGAGAAAAAATACAACAACCAACACAATAATTTTACCCACACATAACAGCGGCAAAACACACTTTTTCCGCGAAAATTTACACAGCAAAACAGCAGCACTTAATATTGCTCACTTCTGAAATTTTTTATCAAAAACGCAGCAGTGATCAATACTTTTTGCAGCTGAAAATAAGGGAAACAAAACAGCAGCAAAAATTTTCGAAAATAGCAGTTTAGAAGAGTGTTCCTAAGTGCTCTAGAGTGTCCATTCTTCCTAGGCTTGCGTCCTACGGTCAACGTGGCTCTGATACCAATTTGTGACACCCGGTTCTGAATATGAACCAAGCGTAACGCATATGTGTGCCCAGGAAGTTCATCACACATATACGGTTGCATCACAAACAATATACAGAATTTAACCACGTATTAACTAATAAATAAGTACTTTATTACAATAATCCAATAGTTCACGAATAATAAAACTCTAAATAATTGCAGCGGAAAATAAACTAAACAGCACGACTTCAATCCACAGGCAATTGACGGCGGTACGCAACCTAGTACTCCACGTGATCCTCAGGGTACTCCCAATTGTCTCCAGTAGCTGTTGGGGGGGATTGCAAGAGTGAGTATATGTCGTACTCAGCAAGTGTGGAAAGTATGACATGTGGCTAATTCAAATGACGAATGTAATAATGGCTAAGTGCTGAAAAGTACAGTAAAACATTTGAAAAGCATTATACTATGTCTATGTGAAACAATCCCATCATATTAACAAAATATAAACCATATCCAAGTATTGCCAACATCACCATTAACCATGTCCAATTACCATAACTTAAATTCATATCCATGACCTTAATCCATGAACCATTACCATTACCATCCCATAACCATAAACCAACCATAACCATTACCAGACCATAACCATCCCAAATCCCAATTCCAACTCTAATCATGTAGGTCATCCAGGCGCTCATAACCGGGAGCACGGCTATCATGATAGTTTTTAAACACTCTGCAGAGGTTGTACCACTTTACCCACATGTTCGTGATTTCATCACCTTTCGATGACTAAGAAACCTCCATTGTGCTATCTCACACTTCCGTAGGTGTGTGGCCAAGAGATCACAAAATAGCCTTTCAAAAGGGACTACTAGTATGTACGGGCCCACTAAGGTTTCACCGGCAGGCTTGAATCTCTATTCTCCCACCCACGGGCCCCCTCGTGTGCCATGCGGATCCCAGGGCAGTCCCCCTCGACTCCCATTCCCCGCGCCATCCAATGGTCCATACGATACTAGCAGCGCTCCTAATTATTCAGCTACGCCGCACCCATACTTGGCCTTGTGGTGGCACTGTTGACCTGGCATATTCTCGCATGAACCGGTCCTTAGATCTAAGGCAAGCAAACCACCATAACAACCAACCCATTCACAAAACCATGCTTCCTTAGATCACCCATCATATTGACCAGATCACATTAACCAGGATATCATTGATGCATAATTAAATGTGTAGTGTTGTTTGCCATCCCAATTAATTAAGCGTAGCAAAAAGTTAAAAACCCTTCCCGACTCTCTACCATAAATTCCAGGTGACAAGGGTGGTCAAACAAAACTAGTAAACTTCCTACCATAGGATTCCCATCAATTTGACACAAGCATGCAAGTTCTCAAACAAAACATTTAATAAAACAGGATCAATATGCTTCAAGGACACTTGCCTTGCTCCGGCGGATGGGGTTACTCAAGTGCTTCGAAGTCTTGGTTTTGGAAATCCTCGTATGCGGCCTCTTGAGCGCGTTCCTCGTAGATCTGACGGCTTGACGGTCGCGGAACAAATGCGACGCGTAGACGAAGTGGATGGCGCAGCAGTCCTTCGGCGGCACGACGACGGCGGCGCGATGTCGGCGACGATCTCCGGCGAACGGTGGCGCCCTCCTCTTTTTCTTCCTCTTCTTCCCCTTCTTTTTCTCTTTTTTTCTTCCCTAGGCGCAGCTCTCAGGACTCCCTTTTTGCTTCTGTACCGGCGGCTAGGGTCTTTCCTGGGCGTTTTGGCGGCTGGGATCGTGAGCCCTTCGGTACTTCTTTATAGGGACGGCGGAACAGGATTGGGAATCGGTTCCTGAAAATCGGAACCGCGTCGGGGGGAGTCAGGGCGGGACGGGAGAATCGGGGGCGGGTACGGGATCGGGGGGCGTCGGGGGACCGGGCGCGACTCGGGGCGGGACCGGGGCTCAGCGGGGCCGGCGCGTACGGCGCGGGAGCGGGAGGCGTACGGCGGGCGGGGCTGGGGCGAGGCCGCTTGGCCTGGCCGCCGGGTTGGCCTTTTTCCTTTTTTTTTGTTTTTTTCTTTTTTTTCTTTTCTTTTATTATATAATTTATTATATATATACTTTTTTATATATATTATTAATATTATATATTTATTATTTATTATTTTTATAACATATATTATTAATATTAATATTTTATCTATTTTTTTATATATTGTTATATATATTATTTATATATATACTTATATATATTTTTATTATTATTTTTATACTTATTCCTTATTACAAGTTTTAGGCTATAATTATTATTTTCTATTTCTTCTTTTGCTACATACATTTGTATATATATGCTCCATCTTTTATGTTTTATTATTTTTCTTTTATCCTACTAATATTTAATACATGATCATGTATGCAATGCAGGATGCGAAAATTTAGGGTTTTACAGGTAACCACTACGCAAGTCAATTTTTGTGAAGATGATAGCACCACTCAATTCATCAAGCATGTCATCTAAGCGAGGAATAGGATAACGATATCGAATGGTGATGTTATTAATCGCTCGACAATCAACACACATGCGCCAACTACCATCTTTCACAGAAACCAAAAGAACAGGAACAGAACAAGGGCTAAGGCTTTCACGAATGTACCCGCAGTCCAAAAGATCTTGAACTTGTCACTGAATTTCCTTAGTTTCCTGTGGATTCGCACTGTATGATGCACGATTTGGCAAACTTGCTCCTGGAATCAAATCGATCTTGTGTTCAATGCCTCTCATCGGTGGTAAACCAGGGGGTATCTCGGAGGGAAACACATCCTCAAACTCCTGCAAAAGGTTAGGAACAGCAGGGGTCAATGCAATAGACAATTCATGAAGTGAAAACATGGCTTATTTGCAAACTAAAGCATAGCACATCCCCTTAGCATCGAATAAATCAGCGAGGTCAGATTTAGTTGCGAGCAACGATGGTGATTTTCACTTAATGACTTGCTGTTTTTCATATTCTAATTTTATTGCTTTGCCATCACGAATTTTACTCTTCTCAAAATGCAAAATTTCAGCAGAAGTCATGGGGAGCAAAGTGATTTTATTTCCCTTATGCATGAGAGTATATTTATTAGTTCTGCCATGATGAATAGCATATGTATCAAATTCCCAAGGACGACCCAATAAAAGAGAACAAGCATCCATAGGAACAACATCAAAATCAAAAAAATCATGGTAAGAACCAATTGAAAAATGTATTCTCGCTGTTTGTGTTACCCAAACCTTACCGCTATTGTTGAACCATTGAATGTGGTATGGATGAGGGTGTGCTCTTGTTGTCAAACCAAGTTTCTTGACGACGTCCGTGTTCACCAACTTATTGCAGCTACCTCCATCAATTATAGTGTGCACACGGCAGTCCTTGACGACGAGAAACATGTGGAAGAGGTTGTGTCGTTGTAGCTTGCCGTCGGTCTCCACTTTGGAGCTCAAGGCACGCTGCACAATGATGCTCCTATAGTTCTCCGTTGCCGCTGTACCAAGTACCTCTTCTCCAGTGTGTTCATCATTTGGATCTGTAAAGTCAGTAGCAAGAGAATATTCATCTTCAACACCCGAAGTACTATCTTACCCGCCATCGTCGCGCACTATGTATGCTCGTTTGCTCGGGCAATCTCTCATCATATGACCAAGTCCCTGACAGCAGTGACACTTAATGTCGGAAGTACGACCTGTAGAAGAGTGGATGACAAAGGCTTGAATGATGTCGCCTTGCTACCTTCCGGCATGCGAGAAGGTGGAGCAGCAGGTATAGTTCGTTGGCCGCCATTGGATGGTGGAGGGGGTATAGTAAATTTCACTTTAGCAAAAGGATCATCAGGAGGACGATTATAATTGTTATGATGATTATTACCTCCCATACCTCAACGATAGAGTGGTAGTCTTCGCTGATTGTTGTGATCTTCCATATCATCATAAGCATTGTCTTCATGTCTTCCAGCGAGAGGCAACCGAGCCTCAAAAGTATTCATCCGAAGAGCAAGGTCATCAAGTTGGCGAGTCAAGTTCGCCAATGACTCCTCCGTTGTTGCGTTGTATTTGGCGAACATATCTGTTGTGATCTTCATCATATCACGTAACTCGGCATGTTGAACACATTCGTCATCATTGTCTTGTCCTGCCATTGTTAGTAGGAAACAAAAGACAACAAAAATTTGTTATCCCTATCAACTGCAGTGACAATGTGAAAGGTGGAAGAAAAACAAACTCTCTCGCTCAAGCGTCTTACCACACTTTACAAGTGTTCTTACTGACACAACAGGTTGTGTCGACGGTGAGATAAACCAATGAAGCGTGGGATGATTGCAAAGGTACCTGTTATGCTCAAGAGAAAGGTGGAGCTTGGATGGCACAATATGGTGGCTAATAAGCATAAAATTGTTAACAGGTAAACAAAGTTGAATAAGTATTCAATGTAGGAAATTGTTCCTGGTCAACCAAGTGCTCTAGGGCCTAGCACAACACAAGGAAGTAACAAGTCAAACGAAAGACAGAATAATATAACCAGCAATCACAGCACAAGTAGTATAGGCCAATTGCTTTAATATGCGTGCTCTTCACTATTTTTTTTTCTTTTTTGTAATATGTTTTTGATATTTTTTCTTTACTCAGGAGCGTGAAGATATGAAGCGCACAAATTTGTAGCTCAATTGGATGTAATATGCGGCCTATAGAAAATCAAGAAGATTCTTTAAAATTCGTGCTGAAACTTCAGAGGCCGGATAGCCTATCTTCTGAAAAGAATTTGGGAAATCTAATTTCGCAGAACGCAGCTATTCTGCAAAAAATCAGATGCGAAATTTTGCGCAGATGAATTTGAAAAAAAAAATTGCCAGATTTTGAGTTCGTATGCGAAAGTTATGACCGTTTTAAGGTAGGCTGTCCGAGTTACGATTTTGGATGTTGATTTCAACTCGGTTTGAGAACAGAACTCGCAATCAGATATGAAAACGATCGGGAATTTGCACATCAACTAATGTGGTTGTGTGTCGTGATTCAGGGATGATTGGCACAAGGGTTTGTCACCTAATCTAGGGCTAGCGATGCGGGAGTTCATGCAAGGCGGCTAGCTAGGACAAACCGATGAACGTGGTGGATCGGTTTGTTATTTAGGGATTGTGGAATAGGTGTCGAACAGCAAGAAAACAAGAACAAAACACGATAACTAGGACCCAAAACACAAAGCTAAACAAGCCACAAGACTCGACCACACGAATGCAAACTCAACAATGCAAACTGAAAAATGAAATTGCAGGCACTATAGCCTAGGAAGCGGGAAAAAAGCTAATTTTTTTTGTGGCTTTTCTGTGGACTCTAGGTACGAAACAAAGTCGATCTAATGGAAGGAAAACAAAGATACCTCACGGGCAACCTGAAAATCTGATACCAATTGATGAGTAGGTTTAGGCCCGATCTTCCAAAAGGTAAGTCGATTGAGGTGTAGAACTCGACATTGATGATCCGCGGCACTCGAGCGATTCGAGTACCCCTGCAATCACTACACCACTGTTCCGTTGGTTATCAACCGTGCTGCATACGCTTGACCTTTGCCAAGAAAGCTAATCCCTGCAAGTGCAACTGAGAACATGAGCAAAAACGTCAAAGACACGATCTGAAATCGCGAAGTTGGGGTCTCACAAAACGTAGAACGGCGATATTATTGATCTAAGCCAAAGCCACCGAATATGACCCTCGGCTTCAGAATTTAAAGGCTAGGGTTCAGCCAAAACACGATTAGACGTGTCCCTAATGGACTCTTACGGGATACAAGGCCCAAAGTCCCGATTCGGTGGCGCAACACCGGACAGAAATCTGGACTCGACTTGTTTTGACGATTCCTAATGACTCCGGAGGAATTTGAGGTGGGACCAGAACCATTGGAAAGTTTATCATCTCCTCTTTCTGTGGATATGTAGAACGTCGAAAACGGAGTCCGTATGCCTCCTGGGCGTCCGTTTTAAGGTGGACTGCTCCTGGACTCCGAGTTGAACTCAAGTCCGAGTTGTAAACAGTTTCCATCAACTTGTGGACATCCCAACTGGTTCTTGTAGGATCGAAGAGCACGTGAAAAGCTACCAGAGGGGGGTTGAATGGTATATTTAAAAATCTTACGCAGCGGAAACAATTAAATCCCAAACCCTTTCGGCAGAAAAGCGATCTGTTAAAGAAATCGTGTGTGAGACTAATCTAAACGTTTTTCACTGTGACAGAAGTGATAGATATCAGAGAGAATCAAGTCACTAAGACAACACAAAAAGAATCACTCAAATCCGTCGAGAAAAACTCAAGTTATGATCGAAAGATCAAACAAAGGTCAATCTGCCCTATCCGAGAAAAAACAGTCCTGGAACACTGCAAATAAACTCGTGTAGATCAGAAACCATTAATCCAATGACCGTAAAATTTTGAAATATGATAGATAATCAAGTTGTGAAGACAACCCAAAAGGAATCAAGTCAATTGGATATGTAAAACTCGAGTTATGATAAAACCACCGACGAAAGGTAGTGCTGTCCAGAAACTCGACGAGTAAAACTTGTCTGGAACAAGTCGGACGAACAAGGCACAAAAGTTCCTTCAAACTACGAATTTTATTCAATAGAACACAAGAGGAACAGCCCCAAAGTCGTGCACCACGAGCTATGGGCTCCCTTGCTTATATAACCAGCTCGAAAGCCAACTCAACCCAAATTAGGAACCTAATCCTACTCTGTTCACGAATCGTAACTTTCCATAACTGCTTAGGATTCTTCTATACACAGATAGAAGCAATATTAAGACTTCCAAACACCTTAGGAACGTATCCCACATTCCTAAACAACTCAAATTCGTGACCCACACGAAATCCTATCATAACCAACTCAAATCTTTCCATATTTGAGTCAAACCCGACTCAGCCGCAGCCTGAGTCCATAACCTAGTCGGTTGGACCTTTCCGACCAATTCTTTACGTCCACATCTCTTCATCACGCCTCGGAACCATGCAGCCACGTACATGCACTCCTTGCACACGTGCAAACATCTTCCAATGACGTCCACGATACCTTCATATGCATTGTTCTTGATTCAATCATGCTGCGCAACCTCCTGATCAGCTCAACCACAATTCCTCCTAAATTTGGTTGTTGGAACCTCATCTCCTCCCTGAGACTAGTCCAATGGATCCCGTCACCAGCCATGTCTTGAACTCAAGCAACACCTGCACATGAATAAACAACCAATCCATACGAGCCCAAGTCCTCGACTTGACTCAAGTTAGTTCCGAACACAACACCCTACGTGAGAACCTCACATAAGCATGTTGCAAAACCACAGTAATATGATATCAGCCATATCATCCATGAAAGTGCATCTAGGACTCCCTTGTGGGTTTTTGGATGATTTATGACAAGCAATTGGGATCCTAATCCTTTTGTTGAGATGAATGCAGGAAAATGATGAAAAATGAGTAAAATGCCAAAAAGAGGGAAATTAAGAAGGAGAATGAATTTGAGCTCAAGAAGAAGGAATTAGTAGATTAGTATGTATGGAGTGTGTTAAGGAAACACACCCAAGAGCTCAATCTCACTTTATCACACACACACAATGCACAAAACCATACAGGACCGGACTAGTCCGATATCAACCGGACTAGTCCGATATCACATTCTGCACAAGATCGGACAAGTCCGGTCCCCACCGGACTAGTCCGATATCTTTCTGTTCCACTTCGGACTAGTCCTCCCCAGTGCGGACTAGTCCTCAACACAATGCACAAGTCACTAGATCGGACAAGTCCGGTCACTACCGGACTAGTCCGATTCCCTTTCTGATCCACTTCGGACAAGTCCGGTGACTACACGGACTAGTCCGATTTACACTCTGATCTAAATCGGACAAGTCCTCCAAGTGCGGACTTGTCGTTCTAAACACTCAGGGTTTCACAGGTCCGGACAAGTCCGATGTCAACCGGACAAGTCCGAAGATTTCCAGCAACGAAATCGGACAAGTCCGTTTTTCAATCGGACTAGTCCGATATTCCTGGACACTTAGGGTTTGCTTCACACAGCACACCGGACTAGTCCGGTCTCCACCACGGACTAGTCCGATCTTTCTAAACCCTAACGGTAATGTCTAGAAACCCCATATAAATAGAGGTGGATGGCCCACTTTTAAACGCTCTCTCGAACCCTAGCGCCGTCACACCTCCCAAGAGACTCAAAAACCATCTCTCTCCACGAAGTTGAGTGCAAAATCGATCAATCTTTTGAAGATCACTTGTAGATCATTGGAGAGGCACTTTGCACACGATTGAGCTCTTGGTTTGAATCTCTAACACACTCTTGCATCTCAATTTGTATATTTCGAAGTGTGTTATTGGTGGTTTTGAAACTTGTAATCAAGGGAGCTCTCAACTTGTGAGATCGCCCCTTCAACTTGGTGATTTACCCCTGTGTGATTAGTGGAAGAGGATTGGCCTTCGTGGCGATCCGACGAGGGAAGGGTTGGTAAAGACCCGGTCCTTTTGTGGGCTCCTCAACGTGGACGTAGGCTGCCTTCGTGGTAACCGAACCACGGGATAAATCTTGTGTCTTGTTCGTTTGTGTTCATCATTCTAGTTGATCAACATTATCTAGGGTTTGATTCATTTTGTTGAATTGAAGTTAAATAGTGAACAAGAATCATACTTGCAATAAAACTTAACATACAACTATTGAACTGTCATTATAGTTTATATTTCCGCTGCAAACGACAACGAAACAATCAAATTGACCTAACTTGATCAACCTAGCCCGTGAAATCCGGACTAGTCCGCACTTTACCGGACTAGTCCGATATATCTGGATTTGACCTTTTTGTGGAAGTGCTACAGGAACCGAGAAATTCAAGAAGGCCTATTCACCCCCCCCCTCTAGGCCTACATTCAATTGGTATCAGAGCAGGTTCTTCAAGAAAGAGTGCAACCACTCGAAGAGATCATGTCGGACATGAAGGAAGTCCAGAAAATCAACACCCAGGAAGAAATGAACAATGACAAGCACCAAAAGCTAGAAAGGTATCTCGAAGCCATCCAAGACTTCGATGATGATGATGAGGAGACATTGGAGCTGAAAGCACTGCTCCGAAAGAAAGCACTTTCCAAAGGGAAAGCTAAAGTTGAAGAAAAGAAGAAGGGGAGTAGTCACACCGACTACTCCCGATATCCTTTTAATTATGACCGTTTAAATTCTAACAGCAGTCATTATCTATCTATCCCTCTCGGGAAAGCCCCACACTTCGATGGGAGTGATTACTCCATGTGGAGGCAAAACATGAAGATGCACTTGATTTCCCTTAACCCAAGTTTATGGCATATTGTGTGCACAGGAATAAACATCCCTGATGACGATGAAGAACTCACGCCAAGTCAAGAGCAAGCCATCCACAGGAATGCCCAAGCCGCAGCCGTTATCACCTCATCTCTAAGTAGAGATGAATTCACAAAGGTGGACGGATTGGAAATTGCCAAAGAAATCTGGGACACGCTACAGACAGCACATGAAGGTGACCGGCATGTGCGGGAGGCAAAGATTGAAATGATTGAAGGCGAACTAGGAAGGTTCGCGATTGAGGAAGATGAATCTCCGCAGGACATGTACAACAGACTAAAGACTCTTGTGAACAAGGTTCGATCGTATGGTAGCAAAAAGTGGAATGACCACGAGGTTGTGAAGCTCATCCTTAGAGCCTTTATGCCTCGCAACGTCACACTCTGTTCTATGATCCGAGAAAGTCCTGGATACAAGAAAATGACTCCGGATGAACTGCTTGGCAAAATCATCAACTTTGAGATGATGGAGAAGCAAGCCAAGCATGTCAAAGAAATAGCTGACCTCACATCGGCCAAGAAGAAGGGAGTTGCCTTAAAATCCACACTCAAACCTCTATCCAAAGAAGCAAAAGAAGCTCAGTTTGAGGAGGACAGCGATGATGAAAGCAGCGAGCTGGACGAAGAAGATATGATTCTGTTCATGAAGAAATTCAAAAGAATTATGAAGAAAAGACAAGGAGCAAAATCGAGTGAAGGAAAATACAAGGAGAAGACAAAACCGAAGATGAGGCGGGCATGCTATAATTGTGGTGAGTACAATCACTTCATAGTTGATTGCCCATATGAGGACAACAAGAAGAAGAGTAAAGAATCCAAGCCTCAACCGAAAAAGTTCTTCAAGAAGAAGAAACAAGCTGAACAAGCACACATCGGAAAGGAGTGGGACTCAAACGATGAGTCCTCATCGTCCGATGAAGAAGAAATGGCTAGCATAGCCATTGAAAGCATGCCCAAGAAACTCACACTCTTCCCCACGCTCGGTGCAAAGAAGGCAAATGGAACTTGCCTCATGGCTAAGGAAGGTAAACGCAAGGTAAACATCAAAACTCCTTCCTCGCACTCTTACTCAAGTGATGATGATCTAGATAGTGATGATGAAGACATGCTAATTGGTTTAGATAGAAAAACTGCTGCAAAAATGAAATTCTTGCTTAACCAACTTGTTGAGAAGGAAGAGCTGATTGATCGTCAAGAAGACATGATTATCTCCCAAAAGGAGAAGCATGTCAAACTTGACAATCTTCTAGTTCTTGAAAAGGAGAAAAATCACACACTAGAGCTTGAGCTAGCTTCAAGCAAGAAAACTTGCTTGGAGTTAACCAACTCAAATGTTGCAATCAAGAATCAACTTGATGACCAAATCAAGGTCAACAAGATCCTTGAAGTGCAGGTTGAGTCACTCAAGCTTAGTGAACCTTCCTCCTCTTCAACCCTACCTTCTCAACCCACTTTAACTAATATCGCTCATGTTTGCAAATGTGATAAAACTAACATCAGGTTGAAGGAAAACCCTACCTCCACGAAGGACAAAAATCCTACCAAATGTGTAATATTTGACAAGGAGAGGATCAACTATGCACGTAGTGCATATTTGGTCCAAAGACCTCCAAATGTCAAGTATGGCATTGGTTACTCTTGTGATGGAAAGCAAAAAGCTGGAAATCATAAGAATAACAAGGGAAGGATCACCTCTGTGAAGGGAGGACCCTCACAACCTGGTAACTCGAAAACTAAAAATCTGAACTCTCATGAAAATCGGACTAGTCCGGTTGTGGTCCGGACAAGTCCGGTCATCCGGACAAGTCCGGTCACGCAGACTAGTCCGACCCATAATCAACAGCAACTTCTGTTTAAAACATTTGATGCATCCTACGTTTTAATGAAAAATAATGTTGGTAAAGTGTATGCTTATTATGCTGGGCCACGCCATGGGAACACAAAATCCCATGTGTGGGTGCCCAAATGTATTGTCACTAACCTCCAAGGACCCAAGCAAGCTTGGGTACCTAAAACCAAGGCGTAATTTGTTTTTGCAGGCCTACTCCTCCGGTGGATCCAAATGGGTGCTAGACAGTGGATGCACCAACCACATGACCGGAGAAAGGAGGATGTTTGTGGAGTATGAAGTGAACCAGGACCCAAACGAAGGCATCTACTTTGGGGATAACAGTCAAGGAAGGGTCCTCGGTACCGGTAAAATTGCAATATCCTCTGAACATACTCTTTCGCACGTTTTACACGTTGAATCTTTAGATTATAACCTGCTGTCCATATCTCAGTTATGTGACAAAGGTTATAATTGCCTGTTTACTAACGAGGGTGTGACCGTCTCAAGGAGAAGTGATGGTTCCATTGCATTCAAGGGTATGTTAAAGGGAAAGCTTTATCTTGTTGACTTCAACAAGGATAAAGCCGAACTCGACACATGCTTGATTGCAAAAACCAACATGGGTTGGCTGTGGCATAGACGGCTAGCACATGTTGGTATGAGGAACCTTCAAAAACTCCTCAAGGGCGATCACATCCGAGGTTTGAAAGATGTTGTGTTTGAGAAAGACAGGCCTTGTAGCGCGTGCCAAGCAGGAAAGCAAGTTGGAGCACAACATCCCGCAAAGAACATCATGACCACGACAAGACCGCTCGAACTACTTCATATGGACCTCTTCGGTCCAATTGCTTACATAAGCATAGGCGGTAACAAATACGGTTTAGTCATTATTGATGATTTTTCCCGCTTCACTTGGGTGTTCTTTTTGCATGACAAGTCAGAAACACAAGGAACACTCAAGAAATTCTTCAAGCGAGCGCAAAACGAGTTCTCACTATCAATCAAGAGTATTCGGAGCGACAATGGCACGGAGTTCAAAAACATACAAGTGGAGGAGTACCTTGATGAGGAAGGAATCAAGCACGAATTCTCAGCGCCATACTCTCCACAACAAAACGGAGTTGCCGAAAGGAAGAATCGAACGCTCATAGAGATGGCAAGAACAATGCTCGATGAATACAAGACTTCGGATCGATTTTGGGCGGAAGCAATCAACACCGCCTGCCATGCCACAAATCGACTCTATCTTCATCGACTACTAAAGAAGACCCCCTATGAGCTACTCACCGGTAACAAACCGAACATTTCATATTTTCGAGTTTTCGGTTCTCCTTGCTATATTTTGAACAAGAAGCCCAGGACCTCAAAGTTCGCTTCGAAGTCCGATGAAGGTTTCTTGCTTGGTTATGATTCGAACACTTACGCCTATCGTGTTTTCAACAAGGCCTCCGGACTTGTTGAAGTGGCACGTGACGTAGTGTTCGATGAAACTAATGGCTCCCAAAAGGAGCAAGTTGATCAATGTGAATTAGGTAATGAGGAAGCCCCCTATCAAGCAATAAAGAGGATGGCCCTAGGCGAAGTACGACCACAAGAGTCATCGACACAAATACAAGAGGAAAGTGAACCACAAGAGGAGATCAACAATCAAGGGGGAGCCTCGATACAAGATCAATCACAAGAATATGAACATGATCAACAAATCATTGAGGACAACAACTCAGGGGGAGAAGAAGATGATCACCAACATACGACCCCCCAAGTGCCACACCCAAGAGTACACCAATGCATTCAAAGGGATCATCCAATCGACAACATCATCGGCGACATCCAAAAAGGAGTAACCACTAGATCTCGTATAGCAAATTTTTGTGAACATTACTCGTTTGTCTCCTTTTTGGAACCCCGCAGGACTGAGGATGCATTAAAGGATCCGGACTGGGTGGTGGCAATGCAAGAAGAGTTGAACAATTTCAAGAGAAACGAGGTTTGGGAACTTGTGGAAAGACCCAATGCAAACATAGTCGGCACAAAGTGGGTCTTCCGCAACAAACAAGATGAACACGGGGTGGTGACTAGAAACAAGGCACGACTTGCGGCCAAAGGTTACTCACAAGTCGAAGGTTTGGATTTTGATGAGACCTTTGCTCCAGTAGCTAGGCTTGAATCAATTAGAATATTACTTGCATATGCTACTCACCATGATTTCAAGCTGTACCAAATGGACGTAAAAAGTGCCTTCCTCAACGGACCGATCAAGGAAGAGGTGTACGTGGAGCAACCACCCGGATTTGAAGACGAAGAGTTCCCCGACCACGTGTATAAACTGCGTAAGGCTCTCTATGGCCTCAAACAAGCTCCTAGAGCTTGGTATGAGTGTCTTAGAGATTTTTTAATTGATAATGGCTTTCAAATTGGCAAAGTAGATTATACACTATTCACGAAAAATCTGAATAATGATCTTTTCATTTGCCAAATCTATGTTGATGATATAATTTTTGGATCTACTAATCAATCTTTCTGTGAAGAGTTTAGTAAAATTATGACAGACAGATTTGAAATGTCAATGATGGGGGAATTAAAGTACTTCTTGGGATTCCAAGTGCGGCAACAAAGGGAAGGAACGTTCATAAGCCAAACCAAGTACACACAGGACATCCTCAAGAAGTTTGGCATGGACAAGGCAAAGCCCATTAAGACTCCCATGGCAACGAATGGTCACTTGGACCTCAATGAAGATGGACCGAGCGTCGACCAAAAGGTATATCGCTCTATGATTGGATCTTTACTTTACTTATGTGCATCTAGGCCAGACATTATGTTGAGTGTATGTTTGTGTGCAAGATTTCAAGCCAACCCTAAGGAATGTCATTTGACAGCCGTAAAGAGAATCCTAAGATATTTAGTTCATACACCCAACCTTGGTCTTTGGTACCCAAAAGGTTCAAAATTCAATCTCATTGGGTATTCCGATGCAGATTATGCCGGGTGCAAAGTTGATAGAAAAAGCACTTCTGGCACTTGCCAATTCCTAGGGAGATCCTTAGTTTCTTGGTCATCCAAGAAACAGAATTCCATTGCATTATCCACAGCCGAAGCGGAGTATGTTGCAGCCGGGAGTTGTTGTGCACAACTCCTTTGGATGCGACAAACTCTAAGGGATTACGGTTACAATATGAACCGTATTCCTCTTCTGTGTGACAATGAGAGTGCCATTAAAATAGCCCACAATCCAGTTGAGCACTCTAGAACTAAACACATTGACATAAGACACCATTTCTTGAGAGACCATTCCATGAAAGGAGACATATTCATCTCTCATGTCAACACCCAAAAACAATTGGCCGACATATTCACCAAGCCACTTGATGAAAAACGTTTTTGCGAACTCCGAAATGAGCTAAACATCCTTGATTCTCGGAGTGTGGCTTGAAAAGTTGCATACCTGTATGATTGCTTCAAAATATTGATTGAATTGTGAAAATTTTTCCTCTCCATTTTTCTCTCGAAAAACTATGTCAATTATTAGATCTTGATGATTTTTTGATCATAGTATGATTGTTGTTTGCTTACTGATCAAATTCATCAGGATTATTTGAATTGTTTTGCCTCTCTACCCTCAATTATTGGACCTTCAAATATATATGAATGGGCTATGCATTCTCTCCTGGTGACCACGGACAAGTCCGTGGTTACCCGGACTAGTCCGCCCTTGCAGACTAGTCCGCAGTGTGCCGGTTAGGCCGGACTAGTCCGACAGACCACAGACTAGTCCGATTTAGGTTTCTGGAGGACTTCGGACTAGTCCGGTCATGTCCGGACTTGTCTGATTTTTCGTGTCCATAACCCTAGCCGCCACCAAACCCTAATCTCTTCACCCCACACTCTCCTCCAAGCTTTCTCTCTCTTGCGCTCGAGCTCCCAAGGTGAATCCTTGATTCCTCCGTCGAAAAGCCTCAAACTTGGGCGGAGATTAAGCTTGAAGACTCGGGGATTGAAGTTAGCGGACAAGTCCGGCCTCCAACCCCCACATTTTCAAGCTTCCTTGGATTTCTTGGTAAATTTTCCTCAAACCCTAAGAAATCTCAAATTTCTTCATTGCTTATCGTTTGGCCTAGCATTCTTCACTAGTTGCATGTCCAGTTGAGGTACTATGTGTATGCTAGACTAGCTATCTCATTAGGGATCAATTTTTATCCAGTTTGTTAGGTTTTTGCTGATGAACACCGGACTAGTCCGGTCCAGGTACGGACAAGTCCGGTCCCCCGGACTAGTCCGTGCCTGAGCACCGGACAAGTCCGATGTTTCTGAACCAAAACCTAATTCTTTAATTCCCTATTGCCTTCCATTGCCATCTTACCTCACAAATACCTTGTATAACTTGTCTTTTCTCTTGATCACTCATTCTCAGATCATGTCGAGCTCCGACAATGAAATCTCCGATTTCGAGGCCGAGTTGGACCACGAGGTGGCACCTCGGCCCTCGACGGGTCTTGGCAAGAAACGCCAAGAGAGACCCTCCGAGCCTGCTCTCTCACCTCCTCAGGTTCGGAGGAAGGTGTGTGTCAAGAAGGCCGCCTCCAAGGCTGCTCCTCAGTCAAGTGGCCCTCGCCAAGCTAAAGGGAAGGGCAAGGGGGTTGCCACAGGGCCTGTTGGGCCCCTAAAGCTGCATACTCCCAGAGAAGGGGTCCGGGACCCCAATGAGGAGAGATTCAATGGCAAGGGCAGCGATGTGGCCATGAAGCTGAGAAGTGTGGATTACTATGCAAGGCCCAAGCAAGCAGCAGATGGCAGATTTTGGTCAAACTTCCATGCTGACTTCTACAAGCTTGTCTACTTGCCGATGAAGACCCCAGTGGTGCGCAGTCAATGGATTGACTGGGCCCACCTTGAGAAGAGGAAATGTGCAGCTTTTGATGAAGTGATACAAGCTGCAGAGAGACATGGGCTGAAGGATTTGCTTGCCTTCAGATATAATTGGAATGATGAAGTGATTGCACAATTCTACGCAACGTGCCACTTCTCAGGTGAAGAGGAAGAAAGTGTGACTTGGATGACTCATGGATCCAAGTATTCCATCACTCAAGAAGAGTTTGCCCGCCTGCTGCATCTTGACTCCGAGGAAGATGACCACCTCATTATCCACAACATTGGGGTCATTGAGAGGGATGGAATGCAGTTCATGTATGAGCCCTCCTCCAAGTTTGTCCCCCCCTCCACAAAGAACATGAAGCCTTTCTTTGTGGTCCTCAATAGAGTCCTCAGGAAGACTATTGCTCCCAAGGATGGTGATGCAGGGAGTGTGCAAGGCTACCTCCGGACCCTGATGAAGGTCATCAGCAAGAAAAGACAATTTGATGTTGCAGACTATATCTGGAATGATATGGTCAATATCTCAAGTACCCCCAACCGATCCTGTGGCTATGCCCCTTACTTGATGTTCATGATTGAGAAGGTCACAGGGATAGAGTTTGTGAAGGATGTGGAGCACACTCCACTGAGGCCTCAGAAGCCTCAGTCCGTGAGTGTCCAAGCTGCTCCATCGCCGGCCTCAAGCCCCGAGGTGCCGGCAAGGCAAGGAGAAGCTGCTAGGGCTACTCCTCCCTCCAGGGAAGCCCCTCAGAAAGGATCCGCCAGTGGGATCCTCAAGTACTTGGCTGCAATCTTCTCCTCCTGCAAGAAAACTGAAGTGAAGCTTCACAAGCTAAATCAAAAGAGGAAGGAGGACATGAAGTACATAAAAGCAAATGTGAAGCAGCTGAGTGAGAAGCTGGAGATCAATCCAATTGGATCTCCAGCAATTTCTGAAGATTCTGATCCAAACATCACCGAGCTCAGCCCCTTGACCCCTTCCGAGCTTGCCTATTTTGGCATTGGGGGCTCGAGCAGCTCCGCTCCTCCTCCTACCTCTCAACCTCATCAAGCCGAAAGCGATGAAGATGATGAAGACGACGAGAGGACTGACAGCGAAGAGTGAAGCCCTAGGATCTTCCTCTCTCTCTCTTTTTGGTGTCTTGATGCCAAAGGGGGAGAGATTGAGGGGGAGTCTCTAGTCTATGCTTTAGCTGAATAGGATGCGAGAAGAGAGCTTTCTATGTTTTTTAATTGTGATTGTATTTGCTTAACTCTCTTTTCATATCATGTTTGGTCCTGTGATGAATTGCTCAATTAATTTGTAAGTGTGTGATGAAATCTGAGCTTTTGCTCCTGAAGTGCCATATTCACTTGATATTAGTTGGTAAATGAAAATTCTGTCATTCTTAATGCATTCATGCTCTTAGTATGCATCCCACCATAAAGAATGCACATATGAATAATTATCTTGTTGCCTGATGCATTTTTTGAGTCATATGTGCATACTTTATGAAAATCTCATTTTATACCTCATTTTGTGAAATCTCAATTGGTTGTCATCAATCACCAAAAAGGGGGAGATTGAAAGTGCATCTAGGACTCCCTTGTGGGTTTTTGGATGATTTATGACAAGCAATTGGGATCCTAATCCTTTTGTTGAGATGAATGCAGGAAAATGATGAAAAATGAGTAAAATGCCAAAAAGAGGGAAATTAAGAAGGAGAATGAATTTGAGCTCAAGAAGAAGGAATTAGTAGATTAGTATGTATGGAGTGTGTTAAGGAAACACACCCAAGAGCTCAATCTCACTTTATCACACACACACAATGCACAAAACCATACAGGACCGGACTAGTCCGATATCAACCGGACTAGTCCGATATCACATTCTGCACAAGATCGGACAAGTCCGGTCCCCACCGGACTAGTCCGATATCTTTCTGTTCCACTTCGGACTAGTCCTCCCCAGTGCGGACTAGTCCTCAACACAATGCACAAGTCACTAGATCGGACAAGTCCGGTCACTACCGGACTAGTCCGATTCCCTTTCTGATCCACTTCGGACAAGTCCGGTGACTACACGGACTAGTCCGATTTACACTCTGATCTAAATCGGACAAGTCCTCCAAGTGCGGACTTGTCGTTCTAAACACTCAGGGTTTCACAGGTCCGGACAAGTCCGATGTCAACCGGACAAGTCCGAAGATTTCCAGCAACGAAATCGGACAAGTCCGTTTTTCAATCGGACTAGTCCGATATTCCTGGACACTTAGGGTTTGCTTCACACAGCACACCGGACTAGTCCGGTCTCCACCACGGACTAGTCCGATCTTTCTAAACCCTAACGGTAATGTCTAGAAACCCCATATAAATAGAGGTGGATGGCCCACTTTTAAACGCTCTCTCGAACCCTAGCGCCGTCACACCTCCCAAGAGACTCAAAAACCATCTCTCTCCACGAAGTTGAGTGCAAAATCGATCAATCTTTTGAAGATCACTTGTAGATCATTGGAGAGGCACTTTGCACACGATTGAGCTCTTGGTTTGAATCTCTAACACACTCTTGCATCTCAATTTGTATATTTCGAAGTGTGTTATTGGTGGTTTTGAAACTTGTAATCAAGGGAGCTCTCAACTTGTGAGATCGCCCCTTCAACTTGGTGATTTACCCCTGTGTGATTAGTGGAAGAGGATTGGCCTTCGTGGCGATCCGACGAGGGAAGGGTTGGTAAAGACCCGGTCCTTTTGTGGGCTCCTCAACGTGGACGTAGGCTGCCTTCGTGGTAACCGAACCACGGGATAAATCTTGTGTCTTGTTCGTTTGTGTTCATCATTCTAGTTGATCAACATTATCTAGGGTTTGATTCATTTTGTTGAATTGAAGTTAAATAGTGAACAAGAATCATACTTGCAATAAAACTTAACATACAACTATTGAACTGTCATTATAGTTTATATTTCCGCTGCAAACGACAACGAAACAATCAAATTGACCTAACTTGATCAACCTAGCCCGTGAAATCCGGACTAGTCCGCACTTTACCGGACTAGTCCGATATATCTGGATTTGACCTTTTTGTGGAAGTGCTACAGGAACCGAGAAATTCAAGAAGGCCTATTCACCCCCCCTCTAGGCCTACATTCAATCCAAAACGCACCAAAAACTTAGCAAATGAATACTAAGCAATCTTTCCAACAATGTAAAGCAAGTACGAAACATTGCAAATGAAAAGCAGAAGCACTACGGTCAAGTTCCGGACCTTGCCAGAGCAACCCGGACCTTGAGCCGGAGCTAACAAAGCTAGTAGAACCTAGCGCCGGAGCTTACCAAAACTAGCAAGACCTAGCGCCGGAGCTAACCAGAACTAGTCGGAACTAGTAATTCCAAAAGTCGGAGCTAGAAAAATCAACTTCAGAGCTTAGCAAAAACACGGCGGAGCTATCAAAAACATGTCGGAGCTATCAAAGACATGCCGGAGCT
Organism: Tuctoria greenei; assembly: GCA_036927565.1. Classification (NCBI taxonomy): domain Eukaryota; kingdom Viridiplantae; phylum Streptophyta; class Magnoliopsida; order Poales; family Poaceae; genus Tuctoria; species Tuctoria greenei. The sequence goes on from JAYESD010000006.1 coordinate 200,689,341, forward strand.
AAAGACAAAACTTCACCGGAGCTGACCAAAGCTAGTCGGACCTTACCAAGAAGTCGGACCTAGCTTCGAACATAGCTGGAGCTACCCAAAACAAGCCGGACCTACCGTCGGACCTTGTTGTAGCTCGGAGCTAGAGTCGGACCTTGATAAAAAGGTGTTTTGGTGATATTCAAAACTTTTATCATCAAAGCCAGGTGTATTCACTACAACCAATGTATTCAGCACACATAGGTCTTACAGTTCTCCATGCTCCCAAGGCCTCCTTACTTCACTTGTTGATTTTCTCCATTATTCCTAATAACAATTAAATCATCACATAACAATCTATTCTCAAACTCACATGCAAAAGAAGTTAGGAGCGAGTTCACTTGCTGATTTATTAACCATACTCGTGCTCTTGTGATTGGTCCTTGCATTTCAATATGTGTCTCCGCTGTTGTGATGTCCTCATCAGTACCTCCCTTGAGTTGACCACTCCATCGAAGATGGCTAACCTACACAAAGAAGTAATATTGTTAAATTTTCGTATTCAAAGTTTGTGAAAGTAAATTAAAAATAACAAAACTCACCTTCTATGAGGTTTCCCACCACCGGTTGCGTACGTGGCTTCGGGGACATTGGCGCACTCAGCGAATTGTAGTCTTCACCTCGAAGCCTCCGCGCCTCCTGCTCGTACCTTGCCTAGAAATACAAAAAAAAAGACTATCATGAACACTATTAAAGAGAATTCAAGTCAACAACAACAACAACCAAGCCTTTGTCCCAAACAAGTTGGGGTCGGCTAGAAATGAAACCCAACAATTTTGAAGAAAAGTAATAGAAAATAAGATGAAAGCAAAAAAAAACTAAAAAAAACTACATTTTATTTATTCTAGAAATGGGTTAATAAGAAAGAAGATAAGAGTAACAAATTACGAATAAGCTAAGATTCTGGCACATGAATTGTCAATTTCCATGCAGTCCTATTATGAGCCAAATCTCTAGGTATGTCCCACTCCTTTAAATCTCGTTTCACTGCCTCCTGCCATGTCAACCTTGGTCGACCTCTACCCCTCCTAAAATTTTCTCCACTCTTTATAATCCCACTGTTAACCGGTGCGTCTGGAGGTCTCCGCTAGATATGCCCAAACCACCGTAGGCGATGTTGGACTAGCTTCTCCTCAATCGGTGCCACCCCTACCCTATCACGTATTACTTCGTTCCTAATTTTGTCTCTTCTTGTGTGACTGCACATCCACCGTAGCATGCACATCTCCGCAACACTCATTTGTTGGGCATGTTGCCTTTTAGTTGGCCAACATTCTGCTCCATACAACATCACAGGTCTGATCACCGTCCTATAGAATTTTCCTTTCAATTTTTGTGGAACTTTCTTATCACATAAGATTCCAGATGCTTGTCGCCACTTCATCCACCCGATCTTGATCCTGTGGCAAACATCTTCGTCAATATCACCATTGCTTTGTAACATTGATCCTAAATATCGAAATGTGTCCCTCCTAGGTACTACTTGTCCTTGTAAACTAACATTACCATCCTCGCACCCGACATCACTAAAGTCGCATCTCATATACTCGGTCTTGGTTCTACTAAGTCTAAACCCCTTAGACTCTAAGGTCTGCCTCCATAGCTCCAATTTTCTATCAACACCATCCCTAGTTTCATCTACCAACACTACATCATCAGCAAAGAGCATACACCAAGGGATATCCCCTTGTATATCCTTCGACACCTCATCCATCACTAAGGAAAAGATGTAAGGACTTAAGGCTGATCCTTGGTGTAACCCTATTGTGATAGGAAAAGTGTCGGTCTCACTATCTCTTACGCGCACACTTGTCACCACATTATCGTACATATCCTTGATAAGGTTAATGTACTTTGTTGGGACTTTGTGTTTCTCTAGTGCACACCACATGACCGGTCTTGGTACCTTATTGTATGCCTTCTCCAAGTCAATGAACACTAAATGTAGATCCTTCTTTTGCTCCCTATACCTCTCCATAAGCTGGCGAAGTAAGAAAATCGCCTCCATAGTGGACCTCCCAGGCATAAAACCAAACTGGTTTTAGTGATATTGGTCACTTTCCTCAAGTGGTGTTCAATCACTCTCTCCCAGAGCTTCATAGTATGACTCATGAGCTTAATTCCTCGGTAATTAGTACAACTTTGAACATCTCCTTTATTTTTGAAGATGGGTACTAAAATACTTTTCCGCCACTCTTCAGGCATTTTGTTTGACTGAAAAATGCGGTTGAATAGTTTAGTGAGCCGTACTATTGCTACATCCCCTAGACATCTCCACACCTCAATGGGGACATCATCGGGGTCGCGGGCCTTTCCTCCTTTCATCCTTTTTAGGGCCTCTCTAACCTCGGACTCTTGTATCCTCCGCACGAATCGTCTGTTGATGTCATCAAATGAGTCATCCAACTCGAACCTAATACTCTCATTCCCGTCATTGAATAGTCCATTGAAGTAGTCCCGCCGTCTGTCCCTAATTCTTCCTCCTTCAATAGAATTTGGCCTGCCTCATCCTTAGTGCATTTGACTTGGTTGAGATCTCTCACCTTTCTCTCGCGAAGTTTCGCCATCTTGTATATATCCTTTTCGCCTTCTTTTGTCCCTAGCCTCTCATATAGCGCATCATAGGCCTGCCCCCTTGCTTTACTCACAACACGCCTAGCATTTTTCTTAGCCTCTTTATACTTCGCCATGTTACTTGCACTTCTCTCATGATGCCAGCCATTTTAAGACTCCTTCTTCTCCTTAATAGCTTTTTGTACATCTTCATTCTACCACCAAGTGTCTTTATCTACAAGTTTCTTACCTTTTGTCCACCCAAGCACCTCCCTAGCCGTCTTCCTAATGTAAGTCGCCATCTTCTCCCACATACTATCTGCATCTTCCTCTTCGTTCCAAGGTCCTTCTGCGATCATCCTCCTTTTGAATGATTGTTGCACTTCATCCTTCAACTTCCACCACTTTGTTCTCGTGGTTTTAACACCTTTGTCTCGTGACACACGCACGTGGAAACGAAAGTCGGCTACCACAAGTTTATGTTGTCGAACAACACATTCTCCAGGAATCACCTTACAATCTAAACATGCCCCTCTCCCCCTTCTCCTGGTGAGGATATAGTCGATTTGACTAGAATGTTGGGCACTAGTAAAGGTCACTATTTAACAAAATAACTCACCAACGCCTCCGACACCGCCTGAGAAGACAGCTGATCAAGATGCAACGGGTCACTTCCCAAGTGACCCCTCTTCCACACCTGCATAGGTGTCAGCCCCTGACCACTCTCGCATTCCTATTAATATGTGTTAGCAAAATGAAGATTATAAAATTACTTAAATAGAATTCAAGTCACACTTATCATCTGTGTAGGGAGATGTAGGTATCCGTCCACACTGAACCGGTGTTTCTTGTCCGTCCCTCGACTCTCTTGATAGGTGGCAGACAAGCCATGGAAGCCCTCGCTCTCCCAATGGGCGTACATGGCACGATACGCATCCGGGCAGCTGTCAAGACATGCAATGCCGACCTGCACACATTTATTATTGGTTCAGAAGATTGTTAACAAAATCGAATAATGAAGCAGCCGCTTTACCTCTAAGTAATGCGCCCCCGTCAAGTACTTATCGACAACATCCCTGTTTTTCCCCGGTTCAGCCTCCTCAAGATGCAACTTTAAGTATGCCTTGGTCGCTTGAATGCGTACGTTTGATATTGACTGTGTCATGAGCTTCCTGGCATTCGTATGGAAGATGGAACGAGCGTGATCCAACTGCTGGACCTCGTCCTCCAATACCGTGCCTGGAAGAAGAAATATACAAGTAAATGTATTTAACCTATAACAAATTTGTATTACACAAATATTCTTCATACATACCGTAAACTTGTGCCACACAACCTCCTCGTAGTTGTCGTGAACAACGCCCTCGGCCATAGAGTAACCGTCCCAAGACGTAGCAGCGACTCTGTTCACTACACCAGGGTAGTGCAAATGGATTAGACGGCCCAAGACACCGTTCACCTGTTGGTGGTGTCCCTGTCCCGTAAACGAGAAGTCTTCCAAAGACCTGATAGATGATTCTCAATTAGTACATATATAGGTCTAAAACTATATAAATTGAATTGTTAGAGATTTACTTACCTATCGCTAACGAACGAATAACGATCTGATCGTCATGGTTTGCAGGAACCGGAGAAGGAGCATTGCAGTGGTTACTCCTAGTCCGCCGCCTCAGAGCCAACTCCACATCAGGTGACCCAGAACATGGGTCACCCGACTGCGCTTGCTCGCCAGCGAGCTAAAAGATGGCTCGGAAGCAGGCTTTGAGGTGTGCTCTAAAGCAGGCTCTGAAGCTTGGTCAGCCTGTAGTGGCTGAAGAGGACCCCTGGCCTCTGAGTCATCGGACGTATAGTGGTCCTAACAATTTTAAAGATTCATATTATAAATTAAAAATTACTTATATAATATCTATAACTAACTGTTATTTACCTATTGTGACTGTTGTGACCGCTGTAAAGGTCCATGTGACGACTCTTGTAGATGGCTTTGTAACTGAACCCGTCTACCCCCTCTAAGTTGACTGCCCTGGAGGACCTCGTCAGCTCTCGTGACGCTCATGGCCAGAAAGCTCCGCGGCCTTGCCCCCCATCATCTGCTGCTACTCCACGACATCCTATTTAAAGGAAAAATTGCTAATAAATTTAAAGGAAAGTATACAATAGGAAAGACTAGATGAAGGAAACATTACTTGTACTCAATTTAAAAATTCATCAACATCGAGATCATGCACTCTACTCCGTAAATCAGACCATGGATCATCTATCGTAGTTCTTTCCCGTTTTTGTTTTTGTATCTTACGAGTCTCTACATCTTCTGCATCTCCAACTAAGTGATTGAGTCCTAAACCAGGCTCGACGATAATAGAGTCCACAACTCTTATTCTTGGTAAACAACATCAACCTCATCATCAACGTATCCATCATTGTCTGGTGTATATAACCGCTCACGGGGATTCACCTTGTGCACAACCCACCAAGCCTTAGGCTTTTCGCATGGATAATGTTGATAATACACTTGCTCGACTTGGTGTGCAAGGACGAGGGTGTCGCAACCTTGTAGCTTTTCATTGTGTTTGACTTCTATCATGCTAAATTGATTTTGTCATGTTCCACTATTATGATCAAACCAATCGCAGTCAAAGAAGACTACATTAAGAACTTTATTCCCCGCAAAACTTAATTCAAGGATTTTATTTAATAATCCCATAATAATTAGTTTGACGTCCTTCAGCGTCATCTGCCCTCGTCACAACTCTGGTGTTACATGTTGCCCTAAGAGGACTTTGAGCATCACATTGACTTGAATGAAATCGGAACCGATAAATGTCGTATTGACCATAGCTTTTAATTTTAATGGATCTGTAGGACAGCTGTCGTGAATCTCATGGACGTCGGCTTGTATTTTGCACTATCCAACATATGAAGTTAGAAGACTATTTTATGTTATACACGCAATTACTAAGAAGAAAAGACATGAACACCTTACTTGTGCACGAAACCAGAATTGAAAGTTAGGCCCTCCATTTACTCCATAATATTGCATCAATTATATTTGCCTGCTCGTAGGTTGCTACTTAGATTTCCAATTTTGTTGATCGAACTCACTAAATAAGGAAAAAAACAAAATGATTAGCATAGATGTATAACACAACATGCTCTTTATTATAGAAGTTGAACAAACACTTACAGGAAATATTTCTCCATCCCTTCTACATTAGCGTACATGTATAGCAAAGCAGCCGTCTTTTCATCTGTTTCAGCATCATAGCTCATGCAACTACCAACAGTGGTGCCTCTCGTTTGAAACATGGAGAGGTCGCTACAAGGGGGTGCTTCATCCATATTGTACCACAACGTGGAAGCATTAACATTGTGTTCTTCTGAGAAATAGATACTTGAAAAGTATCTTATCTCTTTAATAGTGTATGCTTCGGTGATGCATCCTTCAACACTTGCCTGATTGTGGACCATTGGTTTAAGACATCTGAGTGCTCTTTCAACATGATACATCCACCTATATTGCACAGGGCCACTCACTTTAGCTTCATATGGAATATGGATTAGGAGATGTTGCATTGGATTGAAGAATCATGTAGGGAAAACTTTTTCCATCTTACATGAAAGCATTGGTATCTCCCTTTCCAACTTCTCCATCATCTCCCTTGTGATTTATTTAGCATAAAGTTGTCTATAAAAGTACCTAAGCTCGGCTAACACCTTCCATACCGCATCATCAAGGTAGCCCCGAAACATAACCGACATAAGTCTTTCCATGATTATGTGATAATCATGGCTCTTCAACCCTGTGAGATTTCCAGTCTTATTATTTACGGCTCATCTCAGACTATCAGCATAACCATCTGGGAATTTCAACCTTTTTAACCACTCCAGGACTTCTTTCTTTTCTTTTGGTCGAAGACGGAAAGAAGTAGCGGTTTGCCACCAGCTTCGGAGAGCTCAAGAGTTGGACAGTTACAAACCTCTGCCAAATCTTACAAGCCTTTTGTCTTTTGTTTTGACCGTCATATCCAAGCATGCGCTTATGATGCATTCGCCCATGTTACGTTCCTGGTGCATTGCATCAATGTTATGATTTAGGATTAAGGACTTTCACATACGATAGATCTCATAGTACAAATATATGAGTCCAATTGTGGTCCTCCCCATAACCAACAAAATATCCATGACAACCTTCATCTGTAACTAAATTGTTCAACTGTTCAACAATCTCTGACCCGTTGAGAAGTTGTGGTGGTCCTTTTTTGATAATAGTGTCCTTCCTGAAGGCATTTCTGTGTTGCCTAAATACGTGATTGGGCGGTAACTAACGTCTGCGGCAATCAAAGTAGCAAATATTGCCACGATGATTTAGATGAAAACATTCCGTGTCCGAAGCACATATTGGACATGTCAAATGATCATGAGTGCTCCAGCCAGAAACCATGCCGTAAGCTGAGAAATCATGGACAGACCACAAGTATGCAGCTCGAAGGTTGAATTTCTATTTTTTTGTAACAGTCGTACGTTTTGATTCTTGTCCATAACATTTTCAACTCTTCAATCAACGGCTTCAACATCTTGTTCAGTCGTAAACCAGGATGATCTGGTCCAGGTAAAATAAGGCAAATGAACATGAACTCATACTTCATACAAAGAGATGGTGATAAGTTGTACGGAATAGCTACCATACGAGTATGGTGTTGCATTTGTACAGAACGGTGAGAAGTCATCTGTTGTCAACCTGATGCGAATATTTCTCGCTTCATTGGCGAAATCTGGATCGAAGCTGTAAAGCGCTTTCCATGCCTCACTGTCGGACGGGTGCATCATCATTCCTTCGTTCTCACGTACACCTTCTTTGTGCCACCTCATGTGTTTGACTGTTTTTTAGAGAAATAAGCGCTTCAACCTAGATGTGATAGGGAAGTATCAAAGCTGCTTCTATGCGACTTCAGTCATTACTTTTGTACCCTAATCATTAACAACTTCGACAAATCTTGCTTTATCACATTTTAAACACTTGTTCTCGTTGACATGCTCTTTACAGAAAAGTATGCAGTTGTCTGAGCACATATCAATCTTCTCATAGTTCATACCAAGACCAGAAATCAATTTCTTAGACTCACACATATCTTTAGTCAATTTACGGGCCTACGGAAGGACATATCTAATCAGTTTGATGAGGTCATTGTAGCAGTTATTGGTGAAGAAATATTTAGACTTAATTGCCATAAATCTAGTCATGAAACTAAGGATTGTCATTTCAGTGTGTTCGTGCAATGGCTTTTCTGATGCGTCGAGAATCTCAAAGAACTTCTTTGCCTCCATTGTAGGAGGATCCTCCGTCAATTTAGGATTTATGGCTTCAAGCATCTCGTCCATCCTATCGATTCTCGTGCTGTTAGCCTCATCTCGATCTTCTACAGCTTGAGAAGGTGTCGCCGTGAAAGATCCACAACTCATAATGTAGCATGAAGCCGTTTCGACACAAGTGAAACATCATCGTCACATTATGAAAACACTTGACATTCTGACATTTGGTACATGGGCATCTCACCTTATTGTTGTCTAACAACGAAAAAGCTCGTTATATAAAAACATCTGTCTTGGTGAACCACTCCTCTGAGTGTCTCCCATCCTTTGTCCAACCAGTATACATTCAAGTGCGGTCTACAACCATGTTTGAAGGTATACCTTCCAAGAAGAGAAATCATTATTAGTTTATTTTTGATGTTATGCCACGACCCTAAAACTAGGCAGATAGGTCCTAAACCCACCCAATAGTGACCTAGGCAATGTGCTTGTGACGAGATACGAGGTTCGAATCCGAACGAAATTTCAGCAGTATAACCTCGCTGTTCTCCAACTGCACGTCCAAAAATAGTGCAGGAGAGAACAACAGGGTTATGCTTTCGAAATCACGTCCGAATCCAGACCGGTACCTAGCTTGTCATAAGCACGCCCTCGGTCACTCCTAGACTGTCCAAAGAAAGACAATTCCTAATCCGCACATCTCACATGCCTATTGCATGTTATACGTGCCGATACGAAATGGATGATGCATTTCTATAGGTTACATATTTTGTTTTTTATTTTTAAGTCATTTATGAGAAAGGAAAGAACGCGCGAGGGAGAGAGATAGAGGAAACTTGGTCTTAGATGACACTTCCACGTCCGGATCCACCGTCCACGCAAGCTCGGTTGTGGACAAACGGTTACCGTCACCAATTATGGTTCTGAGACTTTATTGGCGACGACCTAGTGTTACCGTCGTAGCTCGCTTCCGTACCGTCCTCGCCATCGTCGTTCGCTTCCATGCCATCTCGAAGGATACATTACGACTACAACTGTATATCTGGCACGAACACATTAATGTGTATTGTGCCGTGTCCGGTCGGGCTGTGCCGGGCCTGCCAGGCCCGAAACCTGTTTAATTACATATATTAAGTAATCACTCAAAATTAATAAATATAAACACTAAACAATAAGTAGCAATTAATGAACAACATAATAAACTAACTAATAAACAATTATCCTAACTAAACAACATGATAAATTGCATAATCAAAATTGTGCATAATCAATATTGCATAATAAAAAATTCATAATAAAAAATGCATAATCACAATTCTATTGCATAATCAACATTACATTCACAATTTCATTCACATTGTCAAAATTTCATTCACAATTTCAATCAAAATTGCATTCACAATGGCTCGGGTGGGGGACCATGGGTGCGGCAGCTTGGAGCCATGGCCGTCGGCCAGGGAGGGTGTGGGGCGGGTGGGGGGGAGCTCGGATGGGGGGCCTCGGGTGAGGAGAGCTCGGGTGGGGGGGGGGGGAGCCATGGCCCTCGGCTAGGCAGAGGGGAGGGGGGGGGGCTCGGGTGGGGGGGCCTCGGGTGGGAGGCGGTGGGGCAACAATGGTCGTTGGCCATGGAGGGGATAGGGGACTCGCGTGGGGCGGCATGGAGGGAGGGGGAGGAGAGAGGAGGGAGCTTACTTGAGCAGCGGTTGTGACAGCGAGGCGCGGTGGCGGGCGATGGTGGCGACATCAGCGCGACGGCAGTAACGGCGGCGCGACCGCGAATGGTGGAGGCGCGACACGCGGCGGAAAAAGGTGGATGAAGGCGCGCAATAAGGAGGATGCCGCATCGGGCTGGCTAAAAAGGAATAACAAATGACAGTTAGGTCTACCGTCACCAATAAAGGGCTTATTGGCGATGGTTAGGCCCACCGTCGCCAATTATGTGCTTTATCGGCGACGGTTTAGGTCTACCGTCGCCAATTATGGCTCAAGTGGGCCTGATACTCGGCCCATATTGAGGACGACCCTTATTGCCGACGGTGGGCCGTCATTCATATCTAATTGGCCATGGGGCTAAGTTAACCGTCGCTAATTAAGGTCTAATTGACGATGGTGGGATTTAGCTATCGTCAATTATTTAATTGACGACGGCACCGTTGTCAGTTAAGGTCTGTTTGGTTTGTTACTAATATCTATCTTACCAAAACTTGGTAACACCAAAATGTTGGCGACGCCAATTCGTTGGTAAAGGAACGTTTGGATTGTATCCTTACCAATGTTTATCATAGTTATTTGTATGACACGTGGAGTTCACATGTCATTAATTTTATTTTTTGCTAAACATACTCAAGTGAGATCTTGTTTTGTAGATTTAAATACAAGGAGTTTAATGGTGCAAATGAAACTTAAATTGAGTTTACGGTTCTTGAAATATTCTTATTTAAACTTTTATAACCTAATAGTCTTCGACTGCGTGCAGCCTTTGAATTGCTGCCACCTCATTTCTCTCTCATTTCTCTGTTCATTGGCAACATGGGCAACCGTTTTGGTGATCAATGTTTTGCCCAACTTCTTCTATTGAAGTTACCAAATTTTTAAGGCACACCAAAAATTGGTAAGGTTTCTATTAGCAACAAACCAAATATGCCCTTAATTTGGTCGTCAGTTTTCGCGATTCCTGTAGTGTTGAAGGGGGTGTCCAAAAAAATATATAGTATGCGCCTGAATAAAAGCATGTGGCTTCACCGCATATAGCGTGTGCAAGTCACATGGTGTATGATGATCTACTGACGCAGAGCTGCATACATTTTTTTAGTGGTGGGTAAATTTTCGATCTTCTCCTACAAAGAAGGTTATGGTCAGCTTATTACAAGTGAATACAAATACACACTTGACACTACTACAATAAGCCTTATCACAGGCGGCTCCAAACCTATTATCACACGCGGTTTTTAAAACCATCTAAAACGAAGAGTCTGTGATAATCCGCAATTTCACAGGCAGAGAAGTGATACCGCCTTTGAAAAAACATTATCATAGGCGATTTTTACTTATGCTAGCCGCCTGTGAAGATAAGTTATCACAGGCGGGTCGTGCATCATATATATCCATCTGTGATAATTGTCTTATCACAGGCGGGTCTTGCAGCATATCTAACCGCCTGTGATAATGGTGTTATCACAGGCGGATGTTGACCTACATCAAGCCGCCTGTGAAGACCTTTTACCGCAGCTGGTTTCTACCATAACAGTAACCGCCTGTGATAATTAGGTTATAACAGATGGTTCTTTACCTGTATCTAGCCACATGTGATAATTGTTTTTCACAAGCATGCCTAGCCGTTGGTTAATAACCGTATGTGATAAGGTATAACCTATGCAGTACTACTGCTGTTATTTCTAATTTCTAGGTCAATTCAATATAATCACAGAACAAAAATCAACAATATCATCACAGAACAAAAGTCAACAATATTATCATCACATAAGTCAATTTCACTAAAACAATATACATATGTACAAGTTACACATACAATTCATCTCATAGTTTACAAGTTTTCACTAAAAACTATTTATATTGGCATAGTCGCAAAGTTCTGGCACATCAGCTACTGCACCATTCTCATCAAAGAAGTCCCCTTTTTTGTGCAAAATTTCGCGACAAATGAATTGACAGAGTTCACCAGCAATTCTGTCGGCTCCTCCACCAGGAATACTTCTACAAACCGGCCATTCTTCGTTCAGATTTTTCGTGTGCTGCAATATAACACATAACAAGGTTTAGAATGTGTTGGTTTGAGCAATCTCAAAGTATAGATCAAAGTGAGAATATACAAGAATTTATTTGGTATTTTTGGAGCAGTTGTACTATGAGCAATTGAATTTTGAAGTTGGAATCAAAATACGAAAATAATGTTTCTAGTAATATTGAACAACAGAGAATATAAGTATTAAAGTATGCTAGTTACAATGAAAATGAAACACAAAAGTAAGAAAATAAGGTATCAACATTAAGGATAACTTACATCCTCACGATTCACTCTATATACGCCGGCGGTCCGAAGATGCTGCATACATAATACCCGCATCAGACACTCCCAGCAGGCTGCTTTGGACAAGCCTAATACGTTTTAATGTCCAATGCATTCGTATTAGAAGGTCTCTCACCGCCAAACCGTTTCGCATAAAATCGCCAAGCGCTATAATACAAGAAATTTCATATAAAACTTGTCAACACATTCTAAATATGTGTAAATAAAAATTATTTAATAAACGTATAGTTTCAAAATGGAAAAGGAAATCTTTGTAACGATCTGGTGGGAAATCGGCCGAGTCCAAAACTGTTGCCATTTCATGCGTTGGCTTGATGAAGATCATTATGTAGTGATCATTGCAAACATACAAACACACGTGTTAACAATTACCAATAATTGCTATTTCAATGTCATGTGTCGAACTTACTCGAAGTGGTACGGAGCCTTTACGAGGTCCTTGCCGTCTCTGACAAAGTTAAACATCGCATGTCCTATGTAAGCTGCAACTTCTGTCCTTTTATCCTTCTTAAGTTGTGCGATTGCTTTTTCAAAATCTTTTTTTTTCATGTGCTTGAACATTGCTGAGTCTCAATCCGCCTTGACGTCAAATAGCGCCTTTGCAATCCTAGTAGGGTCAAAGATACTTGTCTTGCGCTCCAACTTTTCATTATCCATGTATTGCATCCTATTGAGGAAGTCCAAAATTGTTATAATCTTATGAAATGTGTATGCGTGTAGTAAGAAAAGCAAATACAAAATATTAGACGCACTTACAAGCACCAGACGAGCAGCATGTTGATTTTGAGCTTGCCCCGATGGAAAAGGGCATGCAACTCTTCAAATAAAATGACTTGTTTATCTTCTCTAGTGCTCCAGAATGCTTCTTTTGGAAATGTGACGCAAGAAAGACCATATTTTGTGCTGGCAAGGATGTACCACTCATGCATTCTTCTAAGCTGGACGGGTTGTTTGCTAAGTTGTACGGATGTCATGAACAGCTTCCCATTGTCAAATTCAGGAGGAACATCCTCAAACTTGTATATTGGAACTCCTGGTTTAACTAAAGCCGTCTGCCGATTATACATGACACCATCTTCTTCCCACTCCTCGATATCTCTTAATGATGGCTCATGATAAGAATGAGGTGCACTCGATTTTATAATATTTTCCTTCATAGTTTCTAAATATTTTGACACTTCTGATGAAGGTTTCTTATTTTCGTATGAGGTAACTTTGATAGGCACTGATGATCGAGGAGTAGTCGTCGGAAGTTGGACACTGGCTTGTTGTTGAACCTGTTGTTCAACTTATTGCCCTTTACTCCCAGCAGCTGGCTCTAGTACTACTTCAAGCTGTTGCTCAACTGGTTGCTCTTTACTAGCAACAGCTTGCTCTAGTACTACTTGAAGTTGTTGTCCAACTTGTTGCTCTTGGATATCATCCTTGCTGAGACATAGGGAGAGTGGATCTTCCTAGACTGGGAGTGGATCTTCATGCACTTTCGCCTTAGAAGATGGGGTTGTAGTATTTCGAGATGCGATGGGGCTATAAATTGGCTCATCGTCCAACACAATATTGCATCAGTGTCAAAGGATTAATTGGTTGACAACCTTCCCCAGAGTCACGATCCCCTCAGGTGCGATGTGGTCTATTTCATAATCTTCATAATCATTATCAATGATCTAAAGAACTTGCACCACAACATAATACAACAGAAGTGGATTCCCGTTGAAGTCACAATCAGGCTTTGCCATAGCAGTGGCAACCTATTTGGTTTTGTTCCCTGCTCTGCCTATCAGGACAACAAGACGACAATATTTGTCGTTAGCAATATAATCGACAGGGAACTTATGGGTTGACCATGAGCCTGGCACAGAACTAACGCTGCTAGGGTAGGCAGTTGGAGATACTAATTGCTCCTTTTGCACCGGAACCATCACTGTACTCGGTGCCACTAATTTTCCCAATTGTCTAAGTTGTTCCATTATTTCTTGCATATTTTCTTTGACCTTTTGAGCAATTGTTTCATCAAGTGTTTTCTTAAACTTCTCACGTCTTCTATATGTGTATTTATCTTTAGGGAAACCATCTAGCCAAGACATTTGAGAAGAGACTGCTCGAACCCGTTCGCTGTGTTCAGGGTTTCCTAAGATAGCAGTAAGTTGGTCATTCTCCCTCTTCGGTTTGAAGAGACCCTTCTGTTTCTTTTCAATTACTTCTTTCATTTTATCCTCTACTTCATTCACAGAGTCGGGATTTTCAAGTTTGCCCTCGTTGGTCAAACCTGACCGAGCAAAGACCCACCATTGAGTTTGCTCATCGCACCCTTCTAATGGGTGAGAATTGCCCTTACTGGTAATTTCGTCTAATATCTTATTCCGTTTCTGGACCTTGGGGGCATATCCGGTAGACCCCAAGCGATGATGGTATTTGTTCTTTTTTGCAAGATCTGACCTAGTTGCACTTAGAGCTTTAGCATCAGGTGTGCTCTTTTGACGAACAAACTCTTGCCACTGAGCTTGTGTGATTTTTCCCATCTTCCTCGGGCTAGGGACCTTATCGGCCTTAACATAAGCATTCATTTCACTCTTCCAGCCACAAAACTTCTTGCCGCAAGAGACCAATGTTGCTTTCTTTACAGCTTCTTTTGTGCCTTTCGGGAACTTGAATTGTTTCTTTATCCTTTCCCACAACTCATTCTTGGTCTGCTCAGGTAATTTCCTCCAATTCTCGATTGTGATCGGCACAACCTCCCTAACAAGAAAACCGCATGCATTACGGTACTTGGTAACTGAATCCAGTGGTTCTTGAGGAAGCCCACCTAGACCGACCCTTGTTATGTACATGATGCGGTCCAATGGACCCTTATTGGGACCTCGTTGCCCTCGTTTCCGCTTGAGTGAAGCTGAGGATTCATCCATTGGAGAACCTTTTGCGGTTTTAGGAGCCGATGTCACCTCATTGTCTTCGCGATTAATCTAGGTAGAAAAGAGTTATAAGACTTCATATAATTGACAACCAACATTAACTTGAACTGCTGAAGTTAAGATTCGTGATCCATACCTCGTCGGCAGGATCATATTCCACATCTAGATCCTCTAAAGTCTTTTTAATTTTTATATTCGGAAAAGGATCTGATGGACTGTGATAGGAGCCTGAACTGCTGGGGTCAGTAAACTCCATATTATCTTCTTTATTGTTACTACCAGGACCAGTCTTCTTAGGGATTTCCATACTAGAACTAATAAGACAAAAAATCTAATAAATGGCATATTAACTCTACATGAAGTGTTGCATGAAGAAAAAGATGGAAGCATTCTAGGATTTGATAAGGCATTCTAGGGTTTAAGGCGACTGACCAAAAGGTTCTTATACATTGCGAGGGTGACAAGCATGTTAAAGTTGCTCACCAGCAATGACAATTTTATCTTCTTATTCTAAATAGGCTAGCTTCGTTCAGAGTGGTGACCACATTCTTGATGTTTACTAGGCGGTGCCTAGCTCCGGACCTATAACCTGATCAAGCAAGGGACAAAAAGCAAATCCTC
Organism: Tuctoria greenei; assembly: GCA_036927565.1. Classification (NCBI taxonomy): domain Eukaryota; kingdom Viridiplantae; phylum Streptophyta; class Magnoliopsida; order Poales; family Poaceae; genus Tuctoria; species Tuctoria greenei. The sequence goes on from JAYESD010000006.1 coordinate 200,704,809, forward strand.
CAGCCTTTTTCTAGTATCAAAAAGAATCGCAAAGTGTGGCACTTGGATTTGGATGGTGAGGTGAGGCGAGGCAAGATAGCTGCAGGCGAGAAGAGACACTCTTTTTCAGCGATCGTCTCTACAACCGTGGGATTTGCACGGTAAAGAGAGATAAAAGACCCACCTTCTCAAACGAATCAGGAATCCGAAAACATTCGCCAAAATCTAATCCCGGTGTGCCCGGCTGCACCAAATGGGCTCATCATGGCAGCAGGTTCAACCATCATGAAAGGCATTATGTACCCCACATATGATGGCACCAAGGATTTGTCTTCTTCTTCTTCCTCCTTTCGTTCACCTCCCAATTCCCAACTCACCCGACTCTTTTGTTACCTTACCACTACTTTCTTTTAATCTATTGCCCGTCGATCATCTAAAAAACTTGCGTGATCATGCGCAGCTCCTGCCTAGCTTAGAGGGCATTATCGTCCCCGCTCTCAAGTTTCCTCTTATTCCCTGTCACTGGTTCTTCTGCCTACTGAATGAAAAACAACATGTTGATGCGCACTTGTGTAGATGTAGTGCCTAGAAGAGACTGATAGCAGCAACAACAACTAGCAAGCTCACTTTACACCGACAATCCAAGGATGCCTACCCACCGAACCCTAACCAAAGATGCCATCGAACTTGACAGTTTTTTGAATTCTACCGAACCCTAACCAAGGATGCCTACCATTTTCCAATTCTTGGACCTTAACCAAGGATATGCAAGGCGGCGGCGAGGGCGGGGAGGGAGGCGGCGTGGCGAAGGAGGATGGAAGGTCGAAGGGTTTAGGGTTTACCTTGAAGCTCGGCAGCAACGGCAATGGCTTCGCTCGGCGTACCTGGAAGTGACAAGGGCGAAGCTCGACGGCGACGGCGAAGCTCGGCGGCGATGGTGGCGAAAACTTGGCGACAAATGAAATTTTGGCAGCCTAACAGCGTCTAAGTGTTTCGCTCGGGTTAGGTTTTTCTAACGCCGCCGAGGGGTATATATAGACTCTCATTTTATCAGGCGGATTTTAAGTACCGACCGTCTGAGAAGATGGCTACCTCAGGCGGGTTTTACTTACCAACCGCCTGAGAAGATACAATTATCTCAAGCGGTTGGTAAGTAATACTCGTCTGAGATAAACATCTTCTCAGACGGTTATTAAGTACCAACCGCCTGCGATGATATTTACTTTTTCTTAATTAATATTCATGATTAAATGTGGGTCCTTTAAAAAGGCAAAATTCCACTTTCTTGTAATATTATTGATAAGTAAAGGTTACCATTAAATTTCACTTCATAAATCCTTTGAAATTGGTCAGAACATAAAAAACATACAACAAATGCTATTTTTCATTTTTCTATCTTGATGAATATAATGCTTTTTTCATTTATTTTTTCAGTGGACATTTTTACTCATCATACCAACCTCTGTGAATTTTTTCAGATTTTTTAAATTTTTTTGAATCAATGTGTGTTCATAATTTGATAAATGCCTCATATGTATATGAGAATTTAGTTAGAATGATGCATAATTTGAAGTTTGACATGTTGGAATGCTTTAAAAAAATTAACAAAATTCATACATGTATAAATGATACAATTATGTTCATACAAACAAAATTAAGTGAATGATCTTTTTTTATGAGATACACAAATGTGAATAATATGTGAGTAGAAATTAATTTGATATTTACCAAAACATTAGAATGTCAGCTATACAAGTTTTAAAATATTTTGTTCAGGTGGTAGATGTTAATTTTATACAAATGTAGAAGAAAGAATCATCAAATTTGGATACAATTTGCAGAATCTAAACATGTTTGAGTATTTATATTGGAATCTAAATAAAAAAGAAGCAAGTGATATGGAAACTGAAGAACAGTATCGGGCATTATCTCAGGCGGTTGGTAGTAATACCCGCCTGGGATAAACATCTTCTCAGGCGTCACATTGAACCATATGTATTGACTTCTATGGGAGCAAGCAAAGGTTTAAGTAAAATGGAGACATTGTAGAATGCGGCGACAGGGCTTTTATATGATGAATCAAACGGTTGTGATAAAGAGTTTACTACATTGCGTGCAGTCTTAGAACTACTAAAGTTGAAAGCTACACACGGACGGTCCGATTGTCGTTCTCTGATCTTTTGAATCTTCTAGCAAAAATTCTTCCATATCCAAATAAACTGCTCAGAAGCACTTATAAAGCGAAGAAACTTCTTTGCCCGATGGCACTAGGTGTGACAAAAATACACGCTTTTGTGAACAATTGTATTATGTATCACAAAGAGCATGAGCTCGCAACTAGATGCCCCATTTATGGTGTCAGTAGATATAAGGACTACAATCACCAGTATGTTACCAACATGAAAAAGACTCAGAAGAATAAGAAGTTTATTATTGGTCCTGAAGGTGACGATGACGATACTTCTAGCAATGCAGACGGGGAGAATAAGAGAAAAATTCCTGCCTTGGTGATGTGGTACCTTCCGGTAATTGATCGCTTGAAGCGTTTGTTCTCAAACCCTAGGGAGGCTGAACTTATGCGTTAGCATTCCAAGCAACACAAGAAGAATAAAAAACATATACGACACCCTGTTGATGCAGTGCAGTGGAAAATTTTTGATATCCAATATCTAGAATTTGCGAAGGAAATCAGAAATGTGAGGTTTGCCTTGGGTACAGACGGAATGAATTCGTTTGGTGAAAAAAGGAGCATACACAGCACATGGCCCATGGTCTTAATAATGTACAACCTACCGACGTGGTTGTGTCAAAAAAGGAAATATATCTTGTTATCTGTTCTTATCCAAGGTCCGAAACAACCCGACATCGAAATTGATGTGTTCTTGGAACCTTTAATGGAAGATATGGAGAAATTGTGGAATGAAGGGGTACGTACATGGGATGAGTACAAGCGGGAGTATTTCACGCTAAGAGCAATGATATTCGTTATTGTGCATGATTATCCCGGACTGTTTACATTATCGGGACAAATGAAAGGGAAGAAAGGTTGTGTTAGGTGCGTGGATAGAACTGGATTTCTATACCTCACTTCATCCAGAAAGAAGGTGTACATGAGACACCGACGGTTCTTGACAGATACACACAAGTATAAGAAGATGAAAGAACAATTTGATAACAAAATCGAAAAAGATACTGCACCAAAATCTTACAGTGGAAAACTTGTGTTTGAAATGTTCAAGAACATTCATATTGCTTTCGGTAAGGGCAAAAATAGTAAAGGAATTAAGAGAAAGAAAAGTACATCTTTGGATGATACAAATGACATGGCTTTCAAAAAACAATCAACTTTTCTCAAGTATCTTCCATATTGGAAGAATCTGGAATTTTGCCATAGTATTGATTTGATACACGTTACAAAGAATGTATTTGACAACATCATTGGGACCTTACTGGACATGCCGAGGAAAACAAAGGATGGATTAAATTCACATATGGACCTAGTAAATCTTGATTTGAGACCAGAGCTTCATCCAGTAGAAAAGGCGAACGGGAAGCATTACCTTCCCCCAGCCGGCTACAACTTGACGCTAGAAGAGAAAAAAGCAATTTGCGAATGCTTGCGTGGGATCAAAGTGCCCACGAGTTTCTCATCCAATATCCGCAAACTAGTCTCGATGAAAGACTTGTCTTTATTCGGTTATAATTCTCACGACTGTCACATGATGAAGACAGCTTTCCTTGCCATTGCAATAAAAGTCATCAAACCTGAGCATATAAAAGTTGTCATCACACGTTTGTGTTACTTCTTCAATGCAGTATCGCAAAAGGTGATAGCACGTAAAGATTTAGACTATCTGAAAACATACATCATTGAGACAATGTACAAGCTTGAGATGTGTTTCCCACCATCCTTTTTCAGTATGCAAGTACACCTAATCATACATCTCGTTCATCAGATAAAAGCATTGGGGCCACTATATTTACATCATATGTTTTCGTTGGAGAGATATTTAGGAGTATTAAAAGGCTATGTGCAGAACCGTGCTCACTCAGAGGGTTCAATTATGGAAGGATACACCACTGAAGAAGTGATTGAGGGTTGCGCTGATTACATCAAAGATGGAAAATCGATAGGTGTGCCTATATCGGTACATGAGGGTAGACTACTTGGGAGAGGCAGGGTGGGTTAGAAAAATTTTATCGTTCAAGATTACACATTTTTATCGTTCAAGACACTAGTAGAATTTTATCATTCAAGACACTGGTAGACTTGAATAAAGTGAGTTATAAAGATGATCTGTGGGTTCTCGCCGATAATGTTGCACAAGTTTTTTATGTTCAAGATCCAGAAACTGAGAAGATGCACGTAGTTGTTTCTGGAAAGAATATTGTTGGGGTTGAGAATGTGGGAGATAATGAAGAGAAATATAATCAGTATGAAGAGATGTACCTTTTCACCGAACCAGAAAATATCAAGCGCGTAGAGAGAAGCATTAAAAAGAATTTGAAACCCTATATGCAAGAAGATGCCAATGCTGGAAAAAATGTATATAGCAATGCGAGATGATATATATTGTATATATTTGTATCTTCTGAAATCAACTTAGAACAATGTTCTATTTCAGCTTTAGATAGCATGTTTTGAACATTATTAAATTCAGCTTCTGTTTCGAGATCCTGTCAAGCTAATTCCTTCACAGCAAGCTCTTGTAGATGCAAGTAACACCCGAGACTCATCATTTGGATTGTTAAAAGCTTCAATTGAAGTCTCACGATACTTCCCGTCCATTTGAGGGCTTGTTTGGATAGGAGTACACCCAAACAAGTTCTGCAAGATTTCTTTCTCTTCTCTCCATTTTGATAACTTACGAAGATGCTACTTTATCAGTTCTAATGGTTGAATATATTGACTACAAATCAGTATCATCTCTCTTAGTGCTTTACACAAGGGACGAAACGTACAACTTCAATCACAAATCTTGTTTTTACCATTTTCATAGGAATTTGACCTTAATCTTTCAAGCATAGATTTATCAATAATTGAAGCTTCTTCATCAGACATGTTAATGGCAATTACAAGCGAAGGGTGTGTCAAAGCTAACAAAATCTCAATGGGACTGAAGACAAAGAGATGCTGCATATGAGTGACAATGTCCAGGTTAGACAGCATGAAGCTATGATGACAGCCTTCACGCTGTTTAACCTAGACATTGCCACTCATATGCAGGATCTCTTTATCTTCAGTCCGATTCAGATTTCGTTAGCTTCGACACATCCTTCACTTATAACTGACATTAACATGTGTGATAAGGAAGCTTCACTTATTTGATAAATCTATGCTTCAAAGATTAAGGTTAAATCCCTATGAAAGTGTAAAAACAAGATTTGTGATTGAAGTTGTTCGCTTACTCGCTTGTGTGAAGCACTAAGAAAGTGGGTACTGATTTTTAGTCAATATATTTAAGCATTAAAACTTAGAAAGGAGCATATTCCTAAGTTTTCAAATGGACAGGAGGGAAAGAAATCGTTCAAATGGATGGGAAAATCCTTCCAATGATCATCAGGCTTCAAATTGATGCTTTCAACAATTCAAATGATGAACCACGGGTGTTACTTGCATCTACAATAGCTTGATGTGCAGGGATTAGCTTGACAGGAGCTTAGCAGTATTAGAGGCGGTTGGTAAGTAAAACCCGCCTGAGATAAACATCTTCTCAGGCGGTTATTAAGTACCAACCGCCTGTGAAAAATTTAAAAACCGCCTGTGAAAAACTGACTCCTATATAAAGACCCCGCGAAGGCACACCTCTGCTAAGTCCCACATCGCGCCACGAGGTACCTAAATAAATTCTCATAGTTTCCTTACTATGCATTGCATGCTACCTTTTTCTTTGTATATTTTCATAAGCTGCCAGTTTTGTGTGTTGGTATATGGATTGTGTCCTTTTGCATTTGTGAACATATGCGTTTGGACTCAATAATTTGGAAGTTTGGTCTTTTAGATATTGACGTCTCGGGCGTGTAGCCGATTGAAGGAGGAGCGCTTGGCGTGGGCAAGAACCATCCCCATGTACATATGGCACACCGGTCGCATGGTTGTATATACATATGTATCTGTAATGGACTGATGAACTTAACTGTAGTTTGTTTTTCCGTCTTGTTTGTTTTTGGTATTTTCAATTTCTCTGTGTAGGGTTTCTTTGCGAAGCTTGAATCGGGAGATTTATTGAAGTGGCAGTGCATCGTCCCCGGTAAAGAAGGGGTAAGTCATGAAGAACAAGCACAATATGAGTTTAACCACCGTCCTCCTATTAATAAATTTCTTTTGCAGGCTGAATGGGAAGATGGTTACTACCCCCTGACAATCTCCTTCTCTGAGGACTATCCCTTGGTGCCTCCAAGATGTGCCTTTCCAAGTGGGTTCTTCCACCCAAATGTCCATCGTTTGGGAGCACTCTGCATCGAGATTCTTGATCAAGAGACTGTAAGATAGACCTATTTTGCTCATGTAATTAATACTTAATTGTTGTCGAACCTATTTGAACTTGTTTCTTATATTGCTTAAATTATATTTCGTAGGGGTGGTGTAGTGCTTTTACAATAAAAAATATACTACTTGAAGTTCAGCGTTTGCTGCATCAGCCAAATGTGCCCGATGTTGAAAATGATTGCTATAATCTACTTATCAAGGTTAGATGACACTTTGACTTAGTGACCAATGTAGGTTATTCATTCCTCCTTCGACATTTGTTAATTTAAATAATATCAATATTTTCAGGATCCAGCGGAATATAAGAGACGTGTTCGGGAGCAAGCAGGACGGTACAATTTAGATTGATCGATGGGAGCTTCATGAATAAGTTTAAATTGGAATTTAGTTTGGAGGGCACGCAATGTATGATCTATGGAATTTATCGAGTTATGAATTACCTCTAAATTGCAATATCATTTGCGTTTGTTTATCCTTGTATTCCAATTAAATCACTTAATTGCAATGTCATTGCGTTTGTTTATCCCTGCAACGGACGCTCATGATCTAGGGCAATCTGGCGTTTCCGGTGACACAAAATAAGTGGAAACAATGACTTTCCCTAGGCGGTTCTTCAATGAAAACCGCTTGTGATAATTGAACAACTACATACAGTTCCGACACAATGACCGCCGGTGAAAATACATGATCTTCTCAGGCCGTTGTTAATTAAGAACCGTTTGTGAAGTTCATTACATTACAGGCGGTTCTTAATTAATAACCGTCTGAGAAGATCATGTAGTTACCCAGGTGGTTGTTTTTTAAAATCCGCCTGTGATGTTATTTTATTGCAGGCGATTCTTAAGTAATAACCGCCTGAGAAGATCGAGTATTTACCAAGGCAGTTGTTTTTAAAATCCGCCTGTGTTGTTCTTTCATCACAGGCGGTTATTATATCATTCGTCATCACAGTCGCATATTTTTAAGGACCGCATGTGTTTGAAAAATTGAGGCGCCTGTAAAAATGCTTTTTGTAGTAGTGACTGTTGTCTACAACAAGATGACGATAACTGAATGATTAAGCACGCGTTTGTGGACCTGACTTCATTGACCGACATGCAACATGTTCGTCCTTACACATTTTTCGCAGGCGCGCTCCAGATTCAACGTCTATGAATTCGCCTGTAAAGCACTTGTATTTAGTATTGTAAAATTCAGCTTAAATTCGCTTGAATAGAACTCCGGAGCTCAGTGTGCTACTCTAGTTAACCACCAGCTAAGCTCCCTTTGCATACATGGAAGACAGATGGATGCCTGCGTGCCATTTCACGAGCCATGTCGGAAACCGCACTGCATGAGTTGCATGCATCCATATGGATGACGGTGACGCATTATTTCTGTTACGGTGAGTAGTCCGTGCCCCCACCAGAAGCAGCGACGACCACCAGCCAGGCAGAGTACGCATTACTGCATTTTCGTGCCCAGTGCCATTGACCCTGATCAGATGGGACGCCTAGCTATCACGTCCCGGCCAGCCAGTGCCGGGCCAGCCACTCCCGGCCCCCGGCCGGCAAGCTTGCATGGCGCCTCTGCCCACTTTGCATGTCTTTTTTCTGGCTCGGCGGCTCGGCCTGACCGCCTGGTCTCCACTCTCCAGCTCGCGGCGGTCCCGTCTCGGTCACCACATCCACACGACCACACATGCGCGCGGGTGGGGTTCCTTGGAGGCCTCGTGGCACCCCTCTGATCACTTGATCTCTGATGCTTCGTTCAGTTCATGCCTCGCTTCGACTTTTTAAAGATCATTTAGTTATTGTTAAAATTAATATAGCCATAGTTCGAATAATGCGCGCGCGGATATATAAGACAAGACTGCCGGTACGTAACCCAAGACGACTTGTATCATTGTAGCCAGGGATGGGGCTAATCTCTCACTTGTAGTGTCAAATGTTATGCATGCACGTAGCACTGGTCGTGCATCATCCATTTCAGAACGGGGAGAGTATTTGGCCAATAAAATGAGCTTTTGTGTTTGCTGCACTACAGAAAATCCGATGATTTGCAACGATAGACATAATTTGCGACAGTATCATCGTTGTCGGTATGCGTCATACCGAGTACCCTCGCGCACAGGCTAAAGCCCAGCCTTCCTGTCAAGGCAGGGTCCGAGGGTGCCACGTGTCCAGAAGGTCCGGACCCCTCTATCTCAAATACAGGGTCTGGAGTATCCACATGAACCTCAAGTAGGAGTCCAGCTCCCCCTCAGGGACGAGCTCCCAAACGGTCACGTGTCCAGCAGGACGGGATCCCGCTCCCTCTATAGGAGAGGGCTCCGGTGTTGCCACGTGGTTTGAGAAAACAGACAGACCACCTCCCCAAAGAGGCGGGCTCTGACTCTTCCACGTGTCTCGTAGCCCTAGAGCCTCCGCTCTACTCAGGAGCGGGCTCCGGGGCTGCCACGTGGTTCGCGGGTCGGGACCTGGCCTCCCCAGTAGAGGCTAAGTCCCAGCTGCCACGTACCCTGCAACTTGCCCTGAGCGGTGGGTTGTGGGAGTTAAGATGACAGTGCGCCTTGTCCAGATCAGGCATTGGAGACGCCGCAGGCCCATTCCACTCCACCAAGTGGGTAGCTTACGGTGACAGGGACAGTTGGATAGGACATTCCCTTCCATCATTAACGACTACGCATGGGTCACTGGGGACCGAGGCGGCAAGACCGCGAGACTTCAAGCCGCGGTTAGAAGAGACTTGTGCGAGAAGCTTTAGACCTTTAGGATAAGATCACTCCGGGGCCACCTGTCGGGTCCCGGACCCCATTTGTAAGGCGTATGGCCTTGTCTATAAAAGGATCAGACTACCACCATTACAAAGGATCACCAATCTACGCATTCACGCACACACTCACCAACAATAGAACCTCACCGTGGAGTAGGGTGTTACGCTCTTACCGATCAAAGAACCTACGCAGGCTGCTCCTTAGCAGTCCCGGGGGAAGTGTCACATTAATACTTCGACATTTGGCGCGCTAGGTAGGGGTTTCTTCCATCAAAAAAGTGGTTGCGCTTTCACCGCAATTGTATTCATCAAGCCCGTGGATGGCGGTTTTCGAGGCCGCCGCCGGTGACCAGATCCATTGCGCACACCCTGGACCATCACACCCCTGCGCAGATGCAGCTGGTCAGGATGGCACCTCCGGGCACGTCCCGGTCCAGTCAGAGCCCCAGTAGCCGCCGACTGCAATCTCGGAGAGCACTCTGGTAGCATCCAGAGTCCTTCTCCACCACCCATCGTCCTTGAACGCTTCCCAGGGAGTGGCTCAACAGTGGGTCCAAGACCTTGACCACTTCTTCATTGCGGCCGTCAATTCCCCCAACAGAGGGAGGCATCACGTGTCGCTATCACACATGACATCCATCATCTGTCACACCTTCGAATCCCGTTCAACTAGGTTGGCTAGCGCTGGTCGGATCCCCACGGAGGACCTAAGGGCCGAGCTTGACCGTCGACAAGCTCAGATAGACGGTCGCGTCATCATCAAGTGGCAGCGAGAGAGGCGGTGCAACTTTGATGCCGAGTATGGCCCTCAAGGGCCTGAGCAGGAGGCATCCTCCGTCCAAGGTGGACTACAGGTAAACCCTTCACCATCGCTGCCTAACTCGGATTACGTTGGGTCGACTGCACCCCTGCAGTACTCTGGGCAGCAGGTGCTGCAGCAGCACTACTTGGCACAATCGATACCACAACAACAGGTGCAACAGAAGCCTCACATGGCACAACAACCCCCCCCCCCCTAGGGTTTGCTATTTCGTACGCCTCTCTGGCGTAGCCCGTCGAAGGGTGCATGGCCTTGGCGCCATACCTCCACCTGACGACGTGGTCGCGCAAGTTCTGGCCACACCTGCAGGAGAAGTTTGATGGGAGCGTCAACCCAGCCGAGTTCCTACAGATGTAAACCACGACACTCCGTGCTGCAGGAGCAGATGAGTCCGTCCTGGCGAACTACTTCCCTGTCGCCCTGATCGACTCAGCCCGATCATGGCTGATAAACCTACCCAAGGGGTCTATAACCTCTTGGGATGAGCTCTGCTGGCAGTTCATGGCGAACTTCGACAGCTCCTACACGCGTCCCGACACCGAGCTCGACCTCCATGTCGTGCACCAGCAACCAAAGGATATGATGCGATCATTCATCCAACGCTTTTCCCAGGTACACAACTCCATCCCCAACATCCCTAATGCTCCTATCATTGTGACATTCTGGTAGGGGGTGCATGACCGGAAGATGCTCGAGAAGTTAGCCACACACAACGTGCAAGATGTCTCCGAGCTCTTCTCCATCGCCGACTAGTGCACCAGGGCGGCAGAAGGCCGTTACTGACACACCCAGCCCACCCCCAGAGTGGGCGGAGTTGGCCAGACTTGTGAAGGCACCGTTACCCTGGGTAGCGGCAAAAAGAAGAACAAGAACTGGGGCGGTGGCCAGAACAAGCCACTGCATGGGTGGTGGAAAAAACCCACGCTCCGACAAACACCCACGTCAGCCACCTGCTACTCACGACAGTGCTGTGCCCTATCTAGTGCAGATTGAGAGATGCGCCGAGCCATACCAAGAGTGGGCACAGCTGCGTCCCGTTGGCGCCCCCTTCCGCCAGCGGGAGGGCAAGCCAAAGGTTGACCCCAAGGTCGACGATGACGAGGAGATGGAGTACCAGAAGCAGGAATGGGTTGTCAAGCTGGTCCACCAAGACGAGGACTCCGACGCCAGTAGCGACCATGAGCATCACAAGACTCTCCACGTCACATTCGGGGGGTCTTGGGATCCCATGTCACGGAATGCGGTCAAGACCCTGCACCGAGCAGTGGATTCGATAGCCACTGCTCCCGCTATGGCGATGCACCACAAGTGGAAGGAGACGCCGATCAGCTTCAATGCCTCCGACTACCCTAAGAACATGGCAGGAGCCGGGATCCTACCTCTCCTGGTCGCCCCCACAATTGCCAATGTCAAGCTCCACTACGTCTTGATCGATGGCGGGGCCGGCCTCAACCTCATCAGCAGTGCGACCTTTGACTAGCTGCAGATCCCGGTGTCGAAGCTCACCCCTCGAGCCCATTCTCGGGGGTGGGACAGGGAACATCATCCCGGATGGTCACATCAACCTCCGAGTGACTTTTAGGACACCCGAAAACTACAAGACCAAGAGCATCCTGTTCGACGTCGCAGACGTCAGCCTCCCCTTCAACGCTATCATCGGCAGGCCCGCCCTGTACCGATTCATGGTCATAGCCCACTACGGCTACCTTGTCCTGAAGATGCTGACCCCCTCCTGCATCTTCAGGGTCCGCAGAGACCACACTGCTGCGGTGTTAGCCTTGGAGAAGCTCCAAGCCCTCACAACAGACCCAACACCAGCACAGAACGGCGCTAGACCAAGTTAGCCTCTGTCGAGATCGCGCCAACGTGGCTCACCCGTTGCGCCCCGTCTGGAGCCTTCCGACAGCATCAACACTCCCGTCAAAGCTGTCAAGATCAGTTCCGGCTCTGCTTAGACTACCCATTAAGTGGGGGGGGCAAGGCAGAAAGTAGGGACGCCTGCTCAATGCCCCATCGGTAGCTATCGACGACAAGTTGCCCAACAACCGTCACAGTTACCCTCGGAGCTTTGGGTATCCTGTATATATTCACTTAGTATGACAGTGTGAAGGTGTTCATAGTATCTAAGAGCAGCATTTAGGATAACCAAGCTCCGGGAGGGTCAGATCCACAGTGCGCAGTCAGCGTAGCCTGGTCTCGAACCCTAAGCATGTGCACCCTGCCTCCCTTGGCATCCGGAAGCAAGTAGTGGCCTTCCTTTGTAAAAGTTTGTCTCCTCCTATGATTACCGATATAAAAGAATCACTTTCTTACTTCACGTTCCCCTAACAATGTTTATTTAATTACACATTAATTTTATGATAAATCGTACTAGACTCGTTTATTGTATATTGCTTCTATATAAACGATAATGCATTTTGTGTCTCACCTTTGCTGAAGTTGTGAAAACCTACTGCAGGCGGGCCTGCCTGAGGTATCTGCAATGTGTGAGGGGTTCTCTCGGCTGCCTCCATCCTTGGAGTCCTGCGACGCCGGATGGCTTCCCAAGAAAGGTCTATGCCAAGCGGGAGGTCCAGGGTGTGTGAAATGCTTAGCCTGGTCTTGTACCCTAAGAACGCTACGACCGAGTACTGGGGGCCGAAAAGTTCGCACCCTAAGGACAGTGGGAGCCGGACCCCGAAGCACTAATGCATTGAATTACCCAAGCTCCGTGTGTCAGCCCAGGATAGTAAGACATGACAAAGCTAAGGAAGAGGAATATATAAAAACTGGCAAGCAAACTGGTCTCTCCTTTATCATGTGTGCAGGGCAGCCAACTCCGGCACCTTCCAAGGGGCCTACCTGAATGTGGCCTAGAGGGGGGTGAATAGGCCTTTTTTATTTTTAGTCAGAACCTGCAACACTCAACAACTTGATCAAATACCGAGAAATCGAACTAGTCCGGTAGTGTGCAGACTAGTCCGGTGTGTGGGACTAGATTGGTCAAGTTAGATAAATGATCTCAATCTAAGTACTCTATGCAGCGAAAATTAAGATGTAACTAGAGTGCGTTGCTTCAATTAAACTTAGTAAAGCACAAGGTAATCTTTAGTTTGAAGGTTTTAATGTAAGATATGCAAGATCAAGTAAACCCTAGAATGTGATATGAAAAACTAAGAACAAGATTGACACAAGATTTTATCCCGTGGTTCGGTTCTCACAGAGGCAACCTACATCCACATTGAGGAGCCCACGAAAGGACCGGGTCTTCACCAACCCTAACCTCGTCGAATCGCCACAAAGGACAATTCTCTTTCACTATCACAAAGGGGTAAGATAACCGTGTTCAAGGGACCTTGTCACAAGTTGAGGGCTCCCCAAGATTACAAATCAAAACACCACCAAGACACACTCATAAGATCTGCAATGAAACAACAAGAGTGTGCGAGAGAATCAAACCCAAGAGCTCAAAACTTGAAGAATCGTGTCTCTCCTTTGATCTAATGTTAATCCTCAAGGATATGATATTTCTTGCGTTGGATTGTGTGGAGAGACGTGTTTTCTAGGCTCTTGGAGGGTGTGACGGCGCAAGGGGTCGAGAGATATCATATTTGAGCCGTGCACCTCTATTTATACTTGGGTTTCCAAGGGTTACCATTAGGGTTTTCAGAGTCCGGACTAGTCCGTGGTGGACTCCGGACTAGTCCAGTGTGCGGCGTGTGGGAAACTCTAAGTACCCCGAATTATAGGACTTGTCCGTCCAGGGGCGGACCAGTCCGTTTTTGTCTCTGGAAATGTTCGGACTAGTCCGGTGTGGTGAAACCCTTAGTGAATTGGGGACAAGTCCGCACTTGGAGGACTTGTCCGATTTTAGTGAGAAGGTTTTTCGGACTAGTCCGGGCAGATATCGAACTTGTCCAATTTAGAACAGAGGGATATTAGACTAGTCCGTGGTGATATCGGACTTGTTCGACTTCGTGCAAAACTGTGAAGTGCTGAGGACTAGTCCGCACTGGGGAGGACTAGTCCGATCTTAGTCAGGAAGATATCGGACTAGTCCATGGTAATATCGGACTAGTCTGGTTTGTGTAAACCTGGACTGTGCAGACAATTCCGCACTAGGAGGACTTGTCCGATTTTGAACAGAGGGATTATCGGACTAGTCCAGGGTATATCAGACTAGTCCGGTCCTGTGTAAGTTTGTACAGTGAATGAGTTTTCTTGTGCTTGAGCTCTTGGGATGTGTTTCTCCAACACACTCCGTACACAATGATCTAATATATTCAGCTCTTGAGCTCTTTTCCATATAGATCCTCATTCTCCTTTCTTTTTGCACTTTCTTCATCATTTCATTAAAACATGCGCTCATCTCAACAATTTGGTTAGGATCTCATTTGTTTGTCATAAATCAACCAAAACCCACAAGGTATGCCTAGATGCACTTTCAATCACCCCCTTTTTGGTGATTGATGACAACCAATTGAGATTTCAGAAAATATGATAAAAGTACATAATTTTCATAAAGTGTGCACTCATGTGTTTGGAACAAATTAAGCATGACAACATAAGACATATGTGCACTCTTTATGGTGGGGTGCAAAACTAAGTGTGTGTGAGCAATAATTGTGATGAGAATGAAACAATTGACATAATTATCTCAACATCAAGCATATATGTCAATTTCAAAGCATAAGCACATATTAAGGCAAATCATCATCACATATTTCATAAATATAACTTAGAGGCATAAGCATAGTCATAGCACCACATCACAAGACCAAAAGTATGAGAGAACACGGATACAACCCAAAATAAACACGAATAGGAGCTCTCATCGCAACCTACAACTACACTTAGTGACTCCCCCTCAATCCCCCCCTTTGGCATCAAGACACCAAAAAGAAAGAGAGGAGGGATCTAGTGGCTCATTCCTCGCTGTCAGTCCTCTCCTCATCTTCATCTTCATCTTCAGGTTGAGGAGGAGGAGGAGGAGGAGGAGCGGATCCACTCGAAGTGCCCCCAATGCCAAAGTAGGCAAGTTCGTAAGGTGAGAGTGGTGGAAGCTCCGTGAAGTCGAAGGCATAGTCAACAGAGATAACTGGAGATCCAATAGGCTCGATCTCTAGCTTCTGGCAAATATGCTTGACATTTTCCTTGACATACCTCATGTCGGCCTTCCTCGCCTTCTTCAGCTTGTGAAGCTTTACCTCAGCCTTCTTGTATGAGTCAAAAATGGCTGCCAAGTACTTCAAAATGCCACTGGAGGACCCCTTCTTGGATGGAGTATCTCCTGTACTGGATGGGGGTCTTGCTTCAGCTTGGACCCTCCTAGGAGACTCCTCACTAGATGCAGGGGATGGAGCAGCTGGGAGTGAGGCTTGGGAAGGCTTCTGGGACCTTAGGGGAGTGTTCTCAATATCCTTCACAAACTCGATTCCCGTGACTTTTTCTATCATGAACATGATGTAGGGATCATAGCCACAGGAACACTTAGGGGTGCAAGAGATGTTCACCATGTTGTTCTAGATATAGTCAAAAACATCAAACTTCCTGTTCTTTCTTATCACCTTCATTAAGGTCCTCAAGTACCCTTGCACACTTCCTGCATCTTCATCTTTTGGAGGTATTGTCTTCCTTAGCACCCTATTAAGAACCATGAAGAAGGGCTTCATGTTCTTGGTCGATGGAGGGTTGTACTTCAGGTTAGTATCATAAAGGAACTCCATCTTATCTTTCCCCAAGACACCAATGTTGTGGATGGTTAGCTCATTGTTGCAGGTGCCTTCTAGGTGAAGCAGTCTTGCAAACTCATCATAAGTAATGGTGTACTTGGATCCATGAGTCATCCAAGTCACCCTCTCCTCTTCATCACTACCAAAATAGCAGGTGGCATAGAATTGAGCTAAGACTTCATCATTCCAGTTGCACCTAAAAGCAAACAAGTCTTTGAGCCCATGCCTTTCCACAACTTGTATCACTTCATCGAAGGCTAGGTAGCTCTTCCTCTCAAAGTGACTCCAGTCAATCCATTGACTCTTGACCACTGGAGTCTTCATCTGCATGTACACGGAATTGTAGTAATCCACGTGGAAGTTGCTCCAGAATCTGGCGTCAGCTGCCTTCTTTGATCTACTGTAGCAGTCCACCATTCTGAGCTTAGAAGTCGTATCGCTTCCCTTGCCATTGAACCTTTCTTCAGAGTGGTCCTTGTTCCCCTGTCTTGGTGCATTCATCTTGAGAGGGTCGATCGGACCTGAGGCAATTCCCTTTCCCTTGCCTTTAGCTTGGCAAGGAGCTGTCGAGCTAGAGCCAGCTACATACTTGACTTTGGGCGTAGGCTTCTTGGCTAGAACCTTGTGCCGCACCTGAGGTGGAGAAGGTGCCGGCTCGGAGGGACGTTCTTGGCGCTTCTTCCCTTGACCCGTCGAGGACCGAAGCAAGGAGTCTTGGTCCATCTCATCCTCATAATTGGAACTTTCATCATTGGAGCTCGACATTGTCCTGAGAATGGATTATACAATGTATGGATGAGAATTGATGGCCAGGAAGTGCATTGGTTAGAGGAATTTAGGGTTGAGTTCTATTAAAAATCGGACTTGTCCGGTGTTCAAGTACAGACTAGTCTGAGGGACCAGACTTGTCCATACAGGGACCACACTAGTCTAGTGTTCATCACCTCAAACCCTAACTATGAGACAAATGGTGTTCCTCAATGCAAAACTAGTTCAAGAAAGATGTAATACAACAATGAAGCTTGTATTAACTGGAAGGAACTAAGCTATTTGATTCAAGACGAAGGAAATCGGAGTTTCTAGGGTTTGGGAGGAAATTTACCGAGATTCTTCGATTCTTGAAGATGGAGCAGTTGGGGGTGCGGACAAGTCCGTGGACTTCAATCCCCTTGCAATGGAGATCGATTTCCACCCAAACTTGAAAGGATTTGATGGAGAAACCGCCAAATCGCCTTGGGGGACCTCGAGTGAAGAGAGAGAATGTGAGGTGAGTTGTGAGGGTGAAGTAGATTAGGTTTTGGCGGTGCCTAGGGTTATGGAGTCAAAAAATCAGACTAGTTCGTGGTCGGTCGGACTAGTCCAGACTATCGGACCTTTGCGGACTAGTCTGCGGTGTGCGGACTAGTCTGGGTAACCACGAACTAGTCTGTGGTCACCAGAACAGAACTGGATAGACCATTCGTATATATTCGAAGGTAATAATAGCGAAAATAGGGGTCAAAACAATCAAATAATCTTGATGAATATGATCAGTAAACATACAACAATCAAGCAATGACCATAATTCATCAAAATCACGTAATTGAAATAGTTTTTTTTCGGAGAAAATTGAGAGAGATGATTTTCACAACACAATCAACATTTTTTTTGAAGACGCCATACAGGCATTCAAGTTTTCAAGCCACATTCCGAGCATCAAGGATATTTAGTTCATTTCGGATCTCGCAAAATCGTTTTTCATCAAGTGGCTTGGTAAATATGTCATCTAGTTGTTTTTCGATGTTGACATGGGAAATAGCTATGTCTCCTTTCATTGAGTGGTCTCTCAAAAAGTGATGTCGGATGTCTATGTGTTTGGTTCTAGAGTGCTCAACGGGGTTATGGGCAATTTTAATGGCACTCTCATTATCTCAAAGGAGTGGAATATGACTCATATTGTAACTGTAATCCCTTAGAGTTTGTCGCATCCAAAGTAGTTGTGCACAACAACTTCTGGCTGCAACATACTCCGCTTTGGCCGTGGATAATGCAATGGAGTTTTGTTTCTTGAAGGACCAAGAAACAAGGGATCTACCCAAAAATTGGCATGTGCTGGAGGTACTCTTTCTATCTACTTTGCATTCGACATAATCTGCATCGAAGTATCCAATGAGATTGAATTTGGAACCTTTAGGATACCAAAGACCTAGGTTGGGTGTATGAACTAAATATCGCAAGATTCTCTTGACAGCTGTCAAATGACACTCCTTAGGATTGGCTTGAAATCTTCCACACAAGCACACACTCAACATAATATCAGGCCTAGATGCACATAAGTAAAGTAGGGATCCAATCATGGAGCGATATACCTTTTGATCCATGCTTGGTCCGTCTTCATTGAGATCCAAGTGTCCATTTGTTGCCATGGGAGTCTTTATTGGCTTCGGCTTGTCCATTCCAAACTTCTTGAGTATGTCTTGAATACATTTGGTTTGGCTTATAAACGTCCCTTCCTTTTGTTGCCTCACTTGGAATCCCAAGAAGTGTTTCAGCTATCCCATCATAGACATCTCAAACCTATTTGTCACAATCTTACTAAATTCTTCACAAAAGGATTTGTAGTTGAACCAAAGATAATGTCATCAACATAAATTTGAGAAATAAAAAGATCATTGTCAAAATGCTTTGTGAACAACGTATAATCATCTTTGCCAATTTTAAAACCATTTTCAATTAAGAAATCTCTAAGGCACTCATACCATGCTCTAGGAGCTTGTTTGAGGCCGTAGAGAGCCTTACGCAGTTTGAACACGTGGTCGGGGAACTCTTCATCTTTGAATACGGGGGGTTTCTCCACGTACACCTCCTCCTTGATTGGTCCATTGAGGAATGCGCTTTTCACATCCGTTTCATAGAGCTTGAAATCATGGTGAGTAGCATATGCAAGTAATATTCTAATCGATTCGAGCCTAGCTACGGGAGGAAAGGTTTCGTCGAAATCCGAACCTTCAACTTGTGAATACCCTTTGGCCACAAGTCGCGCCTTGTTCCTTTTCACCACCTGGTGTTTGTCTTGTTTGTTGCGAAAGACCCATTTGGTGCCGACAACGTTGAACTTGGGTCTTTCGACGAGTTCCCACACCTCGTTCCGTTTTAAGTTGTTGAGTTCTTCTTGCATCACCACCACCCAATCCGGATCTTTCAATGCATCCTCAGTCATGCACGGTTCCAAAAAGGATATAAAAGAGTAATGCTCACAAAAATTAGCTATGCAAGACTAGTGGTTACCCCCTTTTGGTTATCACCGATTATGTTGTCAATTGGGTGATCTCTTTGGATGCATTGGTGTACTCTTGGGTGTGGCACTTGTGGTCTTGAGTCTTCATGGTCATCTTCTACTCCCCCTAGATGGTTTCCCTCATTTGTGTGTCGATCATCTTCGTCTTCTTGAGGTTGATCTTGTGTAGAAGCTCCCCCTTGATCCATTACCTCCACTTGTGGTTCATCTTCTTCATTTTCATTTGGAGGTGGCGCTTGTGGTCGAACATCGCCCAACACCATTCATCTCAACACTTGACAAGGAGCTTCTTCTCTATCTAGCACACATTGATCAACTTGCTCTTCTTGAGAGCCGTTAGTTTCATCGAACACTACGTCACGTGCTACTTCAACAAGTCCAGTGACTTTGTTGAAGACACGATAGGCGTAAGAGTTTGAATCATAGGCAAGCAAGAAACCTTCATCGGACTTTGAAGCGAACTTTGAAGTCCTAGGCTTCTTGTTCAAAATATAACACTTAGACATGAAAACTCGAAAGTAGGAAATATTCGGCTTGTTACTGGTAAGTAGCTCATATGACGTCTTCTTGAGTAGGCGATGAAGATAGAGTCGGTTTATAGTGTGACAAGCGGTGTTGACTGCTTCAGCCCAAAACCAATCTGATGTCTTGTACTCATCAAGCATTGTCCTCGCCATTTATATGAGGGTTTGGTTCTTCCTCTCGGCTACTCCATTTTGTTGAGGGGATTACGGTGCTGAAAATTCATGTTTTATGCCTTCTTCATCTAGGTACTCCTCCACTTGGGTGTTCTTTAACTCAGTGCCATTGTCACTTCGTATGTCCTTGATCTTCAATGAGAACTTGTTTTGGGCACGCTTGAAGAACTTCTTGAGGGTTCCTTGTGTTTCTGTCTTATCATGCAAAAAGAAAGCCCACGTGAAGCGCAAAAAGTCATAAACAATTACTAAGCCATATTTGTTACCGCCGATGCTTATTTAAGCAATTGGACCAAATAGGTCCATGTGTAGTAGCTCAAGCGGTCTTATCTTTGTCATGACGTTCTTCGCGGGATGGGGTGCTCCTACTTGCTTCCCGGCTTGGCACGCGCTATAAGGCCTGTCTTTCTAAAAAACAACATCCTTCAAACCTCGGATGTGATCGCCCTTAAGGAGTTTTAGTAGATTCCTCATACCAACATGTTCTAGCCGTCTATGCCACAACCAACCCATGTTGGTCTTTGCAATCAAACATGTGTCAAGTTCGGCTTTATCTTTGTTGAAGTCAACAAGATAAAGCTTTCCCTTCAACACACCCTTGAATGCAACCGAGTCATCACTCCTTGTAGAGACGGTCACACCCTCATTAGTAAACAAGCAATTATAACCATTGTCACATAATTGAGATATGGACAGAAGGTTATAATCTAAGGAGTCAACATGCAAAACACGAGAAAGCGTGTGTTGAGATGATATTGCAATTTTATCGGTACCGAGCACCCTTCTTTGACTATTGTCTCCGAAATAGATGCCCTCACTTGGATCTTCATTTACTTCATACTCAACGAACATTCTTCTTTCTCCGGTCATGTGGTTTGTGCATCCACTGTCTAGCACCCATTTTGCTCCACCGGAGGAGTAGGTCTGCAAAAACAAATTATGACTTGGTTTTAGGTACCCAAGCTTGCTTGCGTCCTTTGAGGTTAGTTACAAGTGATTTGGGCACCCACATATGGGACTTGGTGTTCCCATGGCGTGGCCCAACATATTTGGCATAAACTTTACCAAAAGCGTTCTTCATAAGAACATAAGATGCATCAAAATTTCTAAATAATAATTGTTGCTCATATGTGTTAGCACGTTTGGACTTATCAACATTATTAGCTATTCCAGCTTGAGGGGAGTTTCCCTTCACAAAAGCAATGCGCTCCTTGCTATTCTTGTGGCTTCTAGCATTTTGCTTTTCACCATAAGAACACCCAATGCCATATTTGACATTAGGAGGTCTTGTGGCCTAGTATGCACTACATGCCTACTTGATTTTCTCCTTGTCAAATATTCCATTACGGGAAGGACGTTTATCGTTTGTCAAGTTCGACTTATCCTTCAAGCTAGTATCAATTTTAGCACATGGACAAGTAGTAGTAGTTTCAGATTTTGAGGGTTGAGAAGGTGAGCTTGAAGAGGATGAAGGTTCACTTTTCTTGAGTGACTCAACTTGTACCTCAAGGATCTTGTTAACTTTGGTTAAGCTAACAAGTTAATCCTTGATGATAGCATTTGAGTCGCTTAACTTCAAGGAAGCTTCCTTGCTTGAAGCTAACTCAAGTTCAAGTGACTTGCTTTGATCCTTTTCAAGTTCAAGGAGATTTTTGATCTTAAGATACTCCTCCTTTTGAAGGATGATCATATCTTCTTGTCGATCAACAAGCTCCTCCTTGTAAACAAGTTTATCCATGAAAATTTTCATTTTTGCAGCTGTTTTCTTGTCTAAGCCAATAAACATATCTTCATCACAACTATCATATTCACTAGAATCATCACTATCACTAGCAAAGGAATACGAAGAGGAGGATTTTGTTGTCACCTTTCTTCTACCTTCTTTGGCCATTAGACACGTGTTGTTGTCCTTCCATGCGCCAATAGATGGGAAGAGGGTCGATTTCTTGGTCGTCTTCTTGATGGCCATGCTAGCTATCTCCTCTTCCTCTTCGGATGAGGAATCATCATTTGAGTCCCACTCCTTTCCTAGATGCGCCTGTCCAACTTGCTTTTTCTTCTTGAAGAACTTCTTGGGTTGAGGCTTTACTTCCTTGGTCTTCTTCTTGTTTTCTGCATACGGGCAATCAACTATAAAGTGGTCATATTCACCACCTTTATAGCAAGCCCGCCTCAACTTCGGCTTTGACTTTTCTTTGTGTTTTCCTTCACTTGATTTCCCCCCTTGTCTTCTCTTCATCATTCTCTTGAATTTCTTCATGAAGAGGATCATGTCTTCTTCGTCTATATCGCTGCTCTCGTCATCACTGTCCTCTTCATCTTGAGCCTCTCGAGCTTCTTTTGACAAGGGCTTGCAAGTGGATTTTAAGGCGACCCCTTTCTTCTTTGTCGAGGTGAGGTTTGCAATCTCCTTGACATGTTTTGCTTGCTTCTCCATCATTTTGAAGTTGATGATCTTTTCAAGCAAATCATCCGGAGTCATTTCTTGTACCGGGGCTTTCTCTAATCATCGAGCACAGGGTAACATTATGAGGCATGAAAGCTCTAGGGATGAGCTTCACCACCTTGTGATCGTTCCACTTTTTACTTCCATATGCTCGAACCTTGTTGATGAGAGTCTTCAACCGGTTGTACATGTCTTGCGTTGACTCATCTTCTTCTATGACAAATCTTTCCAATTCGCCTTTGATCATTTCGATCTTCGCCTCTCGCACATGACGGTTGCCTTCATGTGCAGTTTGAAATATGTCCCATATTTCCTTTGCAATCTCGAGTCCATCCATCTTGGTGAACTCGACCGACTTAGTGATGATGTGATGACCGCTGCAGCTTGAGCATTCCGATGAATTGCTTGCTCTTGGCATAATATGTGCTCTTCATCGTCCTGTGGGATATCTATACCTGTGCACACTATATGCCACAAGGTGGGGTTAAGTGAGATTAAATGCATTTTCATGTTTTGCCTCCACATTGAGTAATCATTGCCATCAAAATGTGGGGCTTTTCCTAGAGGAATAGACAAATAATGGCTATTGTTAGAATTTAGACGATCGTAGTTGAAAGGGTATCGGTAGTAGTCGGTATGACTACTCCCCTTCTTCTTCTTCTTCTCGTCTTCGATCTTCATTTTCCCTTTGGAGAGGGCTTTCTTCCTTAGGAGCGCCTTGATTTCAATTGTCTCCTCATCGTCATCCTCGAAGTCCTGAATGGCGTCGAGGAGCTTCTCCAATTTTTGTGCCTTTTCATCTTCAACCTTGTCTTAGTTGAGGCTCTTGTGTACATCCTTCATGTTCGACATTTTCTCTTCGAGCGATTAGTCTCCTCTTTAAGAGCCTTGCTCTGATACCAATTGAATGTGGCCTAGAGGGGGTGAATAGGCCTTTTTGATTTTTAGTCGGAACCTGCAACACTCAACAACTTGATCAAATATCGAGAAATCGGACTAGTCTGGTAGTGTGCGGACTAGTCCGGTGCGTGTGGACTAGATTGATCAAGTTAGATCAATGATCTCAATCTAAGTACTCTATGCCGTGGAATTTAAGATGTAACTAGAGTACGTCGCTTCAATTAAACTTAGTAAAGCACAAGGTAATCTTTAGTTTCAAGGTTTTAACGTAAGATATGCAAGATCAAGTAAACCCTAGAATGTGATATGAAAAACTGAGAACAAGATTGGCACAAGATTTTATCTCGTGGTTTGATTTCCACAGAGGCAACCTACATCCACGTTGAGTTGCCCACGAAAGGACCAGGTCTTCACCAACTCTAACCTCGTCGAATCGCCACAAAGCCCAATTCTCTTCCACTATCACAAAGGGGTCAGATAACCATGTTCAAGGGGCCTTCTCACAAGTTGAGGGCTCCCCAAGATTACAAATCAAAATACCACCAAGACACACTCGTAAGATATGCAATGAAACAACAAGAGTGTGCAAGAGAATCAAACCCAAGAGCTCAAAACTTGAAGAATCGTGTCTCTCCTTTGATCTAATGTTAATCCTCAAGGATTTGATCTTTATTGCGTTGGATTGTGTGGAGAGACGTGTTTTCTAGGCTCTTGGAGGGTGTGACGGCGCAGGGGGTCAAGAGATATCATAGTTCGGCCGTGCACCTCTATTTATACTAGGGTTTCCAAGGGTTACCGTTAGGGTTTTCAAAGTCCGGACTCGTCCGTGGTGGACTCCGGACTAGTACGGTGTGCGGCGTGTGGGAAACCCTAAGTGCCCCAAATTATCGGACTTGTCCGTCCAGAGGCGGACTAGTCCGTTTTTGTCTCTGGAAATGTTTGGACCAGTCGAACGCATATCAGACTAGTCCGGTGTGGTGAAACCCTTAGTGAATTGGGGACAAGTCCGCACTTGGAGGACTTGTCCGATTTTAGTCAGAAGGTTTTTTGGACTAGTCCGGGCAGATATCGGACTTGTCTGATTTAGAACAGAAAGATATCATACTAGTCCGTGGTGATATCGGACTTGTCCGACTTCGTGCAAAACTGTGAAGTGCTGAGGACTAGTCTGCACTGGGGAGGACTAGTCTGATCTTAGTCAGAAAGATATCGGACTAGTCCATGGTAATATCGGACTAGTCCGGTCTTTGTAAACCTGGACTGTGCAGACAAGTCCGCACTGGGAGGACTTGTTCAATTTTGACAGAGGGATTATCGAGGTATATCGGACTAGTCCGGTCCTGTGTAAATTTGTGCAGTGAATGAGTTTTCTTGTGCTTGAGCTCTTGGGGTGTGTTTCTCCAACACACTCCATACACAATGATCTAATCTATTCAGCTTTTGAGCTCTTTTCCATATAGATCCTCATTCTCCTTTCTTTTTGCGCTTTCTTCATTATTTCATTAAAACCTGCGCTCATCTCAACAATTTGGTTAGGATGCCATTTGTTTGTCATAAATCAACCAAAACCCACAAGGGATGCCTAGATGCACTTTCACTACCGTTGACGTCCCAACATGTTGACGACAGCAACAAGCACTGATAAGTGAGTACACTCGCATGCCCTACTCTTGTTGCTAACAAGGTTCTCTTGTGGTAGCCTGTACACCAGGGGCCTGTCGTCCATGTGCTACCCATAGACGGCGGACGACACCAGAGCAGACAACTCCGACACCTTCCAAGGGTCCTACTGTTGATGTCTTGGGATGTTAACGACAGCAACAAGCATTGATAAGTGAGTACACTCTCCTGCCCCGCTCTTGTTGCTAACAGGGTTCTCTTGTGATAGTCTGTACACCAGGGTATTACCATCGATGTGCTACACATCAGGGTGGACGACGCCGGAGCAACCAGCTTCGGCACCACCCAAGAGGCCCGCCGTCGACGTTTCAACAACGATGGTGGACAACACCGGAGCAGCTAGCTCCGGCACCGCCCAGGGGCCTGCCATCGACGTCCCAGCATGTTGGCGACAACAATAAGCATTGATAAGTGAGTACACTCTTCTACCCCACTTTTGTTGCTAACAGGGTTCTCTTGTGGTAGCCTGTACATCTAGGCAATCCCTTGTGGGTTTTAGACGATTAATGACAAAAATATGAGATCTTAATAAACTTGTTGAGATGACTGCATGTCAATTTAAATGATATAGTTTGGTGCACTCAAAAGTGACAAATGAAGTGGTGTAGAAAAAGAGAAAAGCCCAACTGACTACTGAAGCACAAAGTAGACTTAAATGTATAGGATGTGTGTGAGAGACACATCCCAAGAGCTCAAGTCTTTACGTAGGGGTAAGGACTTAAAATCAACCTAAAAATTCACTAAGCACCAAACTAGTCTGTTCGTGGATCGGACTACTCCTTTCAACTCTCTGTTGTCCAAATTTACAGTGCACCAGACTAGTCCGTTCCTGGACCGGACTAGTCCAATCAACTTTATGGAGTTTCACAACACAGTGCATCGGACTAGTCCATTAAAATTTTTGTAAACTCATAACATTGTGCTCCGGACAAGTCCGTTCACGGATCGGACTAGACCGAGAAACTTTTTGGAGTTTCATAACACTAAACACCAGACAAGTCCATTTATGGACCGAACTAGTCCGGGAAAGTTTTTGATGTTTCAATACACAGAGCATCAAACAAGTCCTTACCCCCACTAGACTAGTCCGGTACACCTCACACAATCTAGGGTTTCTAGTGTGCTGCACATTTCACGCTGACTTTTACACAGCACACCGGACAAGTCTAGTCCCCAGTACGGACTAGTCCGGTCATTGGGATCCCTAACGGTAACAATTTTGGAAACACTATAAATAGAAGACCCACGACCCCACAAACATTTTTCATGCATTCTACTGTTCACAACTCAAACCCTAGTGCCACCACTTGTCCCAAGAGCACAAAAACACATCTCCCCACGCATCTAAAGTCCTCAAAAGGTGAAAATCAATTGAGTATTCAGATTTGGGTTGGGAGATTGTTGTATATGCTTCGTTGAGGTCTTGGAGTTTGATATCTTTACACTCGTGCATCTACTTGTAATCTTTTCGAGTGTATTTGATCATCTTTTCGTTGTAATTCTTGTGGGATCCCTCAACGTGTGAGATTGCCCCATAAACTCCATGATTACCCATGATAGTGAAATCAAGTCGGCCTTGTGTGGTGACTTGACGAGGGAAAAGGTTTGAAGAGATCCGACTATGTGTGCGAGGAGTAGATCTCTTTCTTGAGATCGAACCTCGATAAAAATATGTGTCCCGTGTGCTTCTTTGTTTTTGCATCTTCATTAATTAGGGCACATAGTTTATCAATCTTGTAACTTGAGTTAAGATTGCTTTTCACGTGTAACTTTACAATATTGATTGTTAATTCATGTGATCTGAAAATTTGTTCAAATTTTTGCTGCTATAATGTTTGATTCCTGAATCAACACCTAATCAACTCGACACACATTAGCACACCGGACTAGTCCGCACCTCTAATCGGACAAGTCCTGTCCATCAAGTATTTGACAATTTGTGTGCAGGAAATTTTCAAAGCCTATTCATCCCCCTCTAGGCCACATTCAATTGGTATCAGAGCAGGTTCTCCATCGACGAGACTTACCGCTCGGGGAGATCAATGGCCTCTGAGAATAACAACGAGATCCCAAAGGTGCTCAACACCGAAGAAGAGCAAGATACAAAAGCCTTCGATGTACTGAGGGAAAATCCACATGATAATAAAGAAGTGCGTCAACTCAAGGCACTCCTAAGGAAGAAATTTCTGAGCCAAAAGGGAAAAGAAGACAAGAAGACGACGGGGAGTGGTCATCAAGACTACTCCCAATATCCTTACGATTACAATCGTCTCAATTCCAATAATCATTAGATTTCCATTCCCATGGCAAAACCTCCGCAATTCGACAGAAATGATTACACCAACTGGAAATACAATATGAAAATGCATCTAATCTCTTTAAATCCCAGTCTTTGGCATATTGTGTGTACGGGTGTAGATATCCCAGATACGGACCAAAAAATCACTCCAGAACAAGAACAAGAAATTCACCACAATGCACAAGTCGTTGCAGTGATCACTTCATCACTGAGTCAGAAAGAGTTCACCAAGATTGATGGACCAGAAAGTGGAAAAGAAATCTCGGATACACTTAAAACAGCACATGAAGGAAATAGGTCAGTCTGAGAAGCTAAAATTGAGATGCTTGAAGGAGAATTTGGGAGATTTGCCATTGAAGAAGGCGAATCACCTCAAGACATGTACAACCTAATGAAGGCACTTATCAACAAGATTCGCGCCTATGGAAGCAAGAAGTGGACTAACCATGAGGTGGTCAAAAGGATGATTAGAGCCTTCATGCCAATATATGTCACCTTATGCTCAATGATCCGAGAAAGCCCGAGTTTCACAAAATGACTCCGGATGAACTATTGGGAAAAATTATAAACCATGAGATGATGGAGAAGGAGGCCCAATACGTCAAAGACGTAGCTAAGCTCACCTCCTCCAAAAAGAAGGAAGTTGCTCTCAAAGCAACTTGCAAGCCTAAAGGAAAGGAAGCCCGTGAAGCTCAAGATGAGGGAGATAGTGATGTCAGCACCGACTTGGATGATGAAGAGATGGTACTCTTTATCAAGAAATTCAAGCGCATGATGAAAAAAAGAAACAGCAACAACTCAAATGAAGGGAAAAGCAAAGAAAAAGGAAAATCCAAGGCTCGATATACTTGCTATAACTGTGGCGAGTACGGTCAATTCATGGTTGACTGTAAGAGAATAAGAGGAAGAAGGAAACAAAGCCTCAAGAAAAGAAAATCTTCAGGAAAAGGAGGCAAGCTCATCAAGCACATATTGGCAAGCAGTGGGACTCAAACGACGAGTCCTCCTCCGATGAAGAAGAGGAGATGGCTACCATTGCCATCAAGAATCCTACCAAGAGGTCTACGCTCTTCCCGAACATGGGATGACAGGAGACTCACAATCACACTTGCCTTATGGCTAAGGAAGGCAAGAAAAAGGTTCAACTTACTCCTATCATGCTAAATTCCTCCATTGATGATTTTGACAGCTCTAGTGAAAATGAGGAGATGTTTAGGGGATTAAGTAAAACTGCATTGAAGAAAATGAAAATATTATGGGATGAAATCTTTGAGAAGGAGGAGCTTGTAAATCGACAAGAAGATATGCTCATCCGTGAAAGGAAGAGGTATCAAGAGGTTGAGAAACTTCTTGAGCTTGATAGGGAGAAGAGCAAGTCACTTGAGCATGAGCTAGTCTTAAGTAAGGAAACTTATTCAAAGCTAGAAGACTCACACGTTGCAATCAATGATGAACTTGCTAACTTTTCAAAAGTTAACAAGATTCTTGAAGTGCAAGTTGAGTCACTCAGGCAAAGTGTCTCCTCCTTCTCCAAAAGCTCACCTACCAAAGGTGTAAGTCCGACAACAATTGCAACCTGCACATGTTCCTATAAGAAAAATGTTGTCAAACTTGATTCTTCTACTCATGCCAAGCATCCTTCCCAAAGTGGCATCTTTGACAAGGAGAAGATCAAATATGTACATAGTGCATATATGGTCACTAGACCCCCTAACATCAAAGATGGTCTTGGGTTTAACAAGAACAAACACATGTCCACCAATGTTCATACTTTTGCTAAGGAAACATCACGTGAATTTGACTTGCAAATACTATTTCATACTTTTGATGCTTCCTATGTACTTATGAAAGACAAGTTTGGACATGTATTTGCTAAATATGTAGGGCCACTCCACAAGAGCTCGAAAACTTGTGTGTGGGTGCCCAAGACTCTTGTGACTAACCTGAGAGGACCCAAGCAAGCTTGGGTACCTAAAACCAAGGAATAATTCTATTTTGCAGGCCTACTCCCCCGGTGGATCAAAATGGGTGCTACACAGCGGATGCACTAATCACATGACCGTAGAAAGGAGTATGTTCGTGGAGTATGAGCGCAATGCAGATCCAAGTGAAGGGATATACTTTGGAGACAACAGCCAAGGAAAGGTCCTTGGTAGTGGTAAAATTGAAATCTCTTCTCAACATACTCTCCCAAATGTTTTACATGTAGATTCTTTAGATTATAACCTTCTGTCCATATCTCAGCTATGTGAAAAAGGTTATAACTGTTTATTCACTAATAAGGGTGTGATCGTTTTTAGAAGAAGCGATGGCTCGATTGCATTCAAGGGAATGTTGAAGGGAAAGCTTTATCTTGTTGACTTCAACAAAGATAAATCTGAACTCAACACTTCCTTGATTGCTAAAACTAACATGGCATGGTTGTGGCATAGACGGCTAGCCCATGTTGGGATGAGAAATCTGCAGAAACTTGTAAAAGGTGGTCACATCCGAGGTTTAAAGGATGTTATTTTTTGGAAATACATCCCGTGTAGCGCTTGACAGGCGGGAAAACAAGTTGGAGCACCACACCCCGCCAAGAACGTGATGACTAGCTCAAGACCGCTGTAACTTCTTCACATGGACCTATTCGGTCCAATCGCTTACATAAGCATCAGCGGTATCAACTATGGATTAGTTATTGTTGATGATTTTTCTAGATTCACCTAGACATTTTTCTTGTATGATAAATCAAAAACTCATGGAATTCTCGAGAAATTCCTGAAAAGAGCTCAAAACGAATTATTCGCAACTGTGAAGAACATTAGAAGTGACAACGTGACAGAATTCAAGAATACATAAGTTGAGGAGTACCTAGATGAAGAAGGAATAAAGCACGAATTTTCGGCACCCTACTCCCCTCAACAAAACGGGGTGGCTGAAACGAAAAACAGAACACGAACCGAGATGGCAAGAACAATGTTGGATGAATACAAGACATCAGACCGGTTTTGGGCTGAAGCGGTGAACACCGCTTGTAACGCCACAAACCGGTTGTATCTTCACCGACTCTTGAAGAAAATACCATATGAGCTTCTCACTGGTAACAAACCAAATGTTTCATATTTTAAGGTATTTGGTTGCAAATATTTTATCCTGAATAACAAACCGAGGACTTCAAAGTTCGTTTCAAAATCTGATGAAGGGTTCTTGCTCGTTAATGATTCGAACGCCTACGCCTATCGTGTCTTCAACAAAGTCTCTGGCCTTGTTAAAATAGCACATGATGTAGTGTTCAATGAAACTAACGACTCCCAAGTGGAGCAAGTTGATAAGTGTGTGCTAGATCAAGAAGAAGCCCCATGTCAATCATTGAGGAGGATGGCACTTGGTGATATTCTACCTCAAGATCAACCACAAGACTCAAGTGCACAAGATGAACCTCAACAGGGAAGCAATGATCAAGGAGGAGCTCATGCACAAGATGAAGATCAGGAAGATCAAGAAGATCAATATAACACAGAAGCAATGATCTAGGGGGAGACAATGAAGTGCAAGCTACTTCACAAGTCCCTCACCCAAGAGTACATCAAATTGTACAAAGAGATCACCCCGTCAACAACATCATTGGATACATTGCTAAGGGAGTAACTACTAGATCTCGCGTAGCTAATTTTTGTGAATATTACTATTTTGTCTCTTTTTGGAACCATACAAGGTAGAAGAAGCATTAAAGGATCTAGATTGGGTGATTGCAATGCAAGAGGAGTTGAACAACTTCAAGAGAAATGAAGTGTGGAAACTGGTGGAAAGACCAAAGGCGAACATCGTTGGAACCAAATGGGTCTTTTGGAACAAACAAGATGAACATGGAGTGGTAACCAGAAATAAGGCGCGACTTGTGTCAAAAGGTTACTCACAAGTCGAAGGTTTGGACTTCGATGAAACTTTTGCTCCCGTAGCTAAACTTGAGTCCATTCGTATTTTATTGGCATATGCCACTCACCATAATTTCAAGCTGTATCAAATGAACGTCAAAAGTGCTTTCCTCAAGAGTCCCATTAAGGAGGAAGTGTACATGGAGAAGCCACCAGGATTTGAAGATCAAGAGTAACCCAACCATGTGTACAAACTGCCTAAGGCTCTCTATGGCCTCAAACAAGCTCCTCGAGCTTGGTACGAGTGCCTTAGAGATTTTCTAACTCAAAATGGCTTTAAAATTTGAAAAGCTGATTATACTTTGTTCACAAAACGCTTTGATGATCATCTATTTGTATGTCAAATCTATGTTGATGATATCATCTTGGTTCTAATAATAAATCCTTTTGTGAAGAATTTAGCAAGATTATGACAGACAGATTCGAGATGTCGATGATGGGCAAATAAAAGTTCTTCTTGGGATTCCAAGTGAAGCAATTAAGAGAAGGCATGTTCATAAGACCAAGTACACGCAGGACATCCTAAAGAAGTTCAATATGGACAAGGCCAAGCCCATCAAGACACCCATGGCAACTAATGGACATCTCAATCTCAACGAAGATGGTTCAAATGTGGACCGAAAGATATATCGATCTGTGATTGGCTCATTACTCTATTTATGTGTATCTAGGCTAGATATTATGCTTAGTGTGTGTATGTGTGCAAAGTTTTAAGACGCACCTAAAGAGTGCCATTTAATTGTTGTGAAAAGAATTTTAAGATACCTTGTGCACACACCTAACTTGGGCCTTTGGTATCCCAAAGGATCATAATTTAACTTGATAGGATATTCTGATGCCGACTATGCAGGATGAAAAGCACATCAGGGACTTGCCAGTTTCTTGGCAGATCCCTAGTTTCATGGTCATCTAAAAAGCAAAACTCCATTGCTCTTTCCACAGCTGAAGCGGAGTATGTTGCAGCCAGTAGTTGTTGCGCACAACTACTTTGGATGCGACAAACTCTAAGGGATTATGGTTACAATCTGAACCATATTCCACTCCTATGTGATAATGAGAGTGCTATAAAAATTGCACACAATCCAGCAGGGCACTCAAGAACTAAGCACATAGATATTCATCACCATTTATTAAGAGATCATTCATTGAAAGGCGACATTGTAATCTCACATGTTAGGACTGGTAAATAACTTGCAAACATCTTCACCAAGCCATTAGATGAAAAGAGATTTTGTGAGCTAAGAAATGAGATTAATATACTTGACTCTCAAAATGTGGCTTGAAACACTGCATACCTGACTGTGATTTCAAAATTTACTCATTTTTACAAAAATGTCCCTTATCTTGATTTTCTCTGGAAAACTATTTAAATTAGTGAATCTTGGTGAATTATGGCCATTGTATGATTGTTGATTGCTTACTGATTATGTTCATCAAGATTATTTGTTAAATAATGTCCTTGAGATCACTATTAGATCAAACAACCAAAATCTAGTTGATTCAGTTCTGTTTTGTCCTGCTGACACTGGACTTGTCCAGCGTCAGCACCAGACTAGTCCGTTGGCACAGACTAGTCTGGCCCTGATCCGGCATAGCAGACTTGTCCGGTGTCAACCGGACTAGTCCGGATATGTTGGGGTTAACCCTAATCCGCGCTAGGAGCTCATCTCTCATCTCTCACCGTGAGCTCCTTTGCACTCTCTCTCCTCAATCGTGAGCTCCAAAGGCGATTTCTACTTCCAGCCATCAAAATTGCAGATTTCTCCAAGGGAAATCTTCTTCTCAGTGCGGAGCTTGCCCACTCCAAACTAATCCGGCCTCTACTCCTCTCTTTCAACTCGAAACTTTAATTTTTCTGTAAAATTTCACTCAAACCCTAGCTCTCAACTTTTCTTGATTCTTGCTTACTTTACTTGATTCCTAGGGCATACATTACTCTTCTAGATGTATTCCTATTGTTGTTCTATTCATTATGAATAGATTCAAACTAGATTTGTTGAAAATAGGAAATTAGGATTCTTATGCCACACTGGAGTAGTGCGGTGTTCTTGTGCGGACAAGTCTGGTACACCGGAGAAGTCCACACTCTGAATACAGACAAGTCCGATATCCTAACAATTTGAACTTCTAAACTCCTATTTGCACAAAGTCTATATTCAATTGTTATCATCCCTTGAATTACTCTGTCAGTCACGATGTCGTCAGGTTCCGATGATAGCTCTTTTGACTATGATGAAGAGCGTGACCATGCTAGAGTGCAAAGAGCCAAAGAGAGGGTGATGAAGAAAAGACATGACCACAATGTTCACTCCCCTCCTTCCGACGACACCCTTCCTAAGAGGAGGAGAGTGGTAGTGAAGAAAGCACGGGGGAAGGATGCTGTTGGTGCTATCTCTACGGTGCCCAAGAGAACTCTCAACAAGGGCAAAGGACTGGCTAGTGGTCCTACTGGCCCTTTGAAGATGAAGGCTCCTATATACCGCAACAGGAAGACATCAAATGATGACTTTACATGCAAAGGGGGTGAGTTGGATGACAAATTCATAAATTTGGAAGTCTATGATCAGCCCAAACAGTTAGCTGATCCAATATTCTGGAGTAACTTCCATGCTGACTACTATGAGCATGTCTACTTGAAGATGAGGAACCCAGTGATTGAAAGTCAGTGGGTGGATATCACCTACCTTAAGTCCAAGAGATGCCAAGCTTATCAAGAGGTCCTAGAGGCATTGGAGTGACATGGACTGAAGGATCTTGTCTCTTTCTAGTGGGACTGGAACATTGAGGTCATCACTCAATTCTATTCCACTCTTTACTTTTCTCGTGATGACGGTGACAGAATGATTTGGATGACACATGGAGCAAAGTATAGTGTCACCTATGAAGAATTTGCTAGGATTCTTCACCTTGAAGATTCTTTGGAGAATGACATCATCATCCATAACCTAAAGCCTCTGGAGAAAAATCAGCTTGACTTTCTCTATGATACAAGGATGCCATTCAAATCTCCAACTTCAAAGTATTTGAATCCCTTCTTTGCTGTTCTAAACAGGATCCTGAGGAAAACCATAGCTCCCAAGGAGGGAGATGCAAGGACTATCCAGGGGACCCTTAGGACATTGATGAAGGTCATCAACAAGAAAAGGACCTTCAATGTCTTTGAGTACATGTACAATGACATTGTGAACATCTCCATCACCCCTAACAGGTCCTGTGGGTATTCACCCTACATCATGTATATGATTGAGAATGTGACAGGACTTGAATTCGTCAAGGATGTTCCTCATACTGGACTCAGGCCCCAAAAGCCTACTATCTACATTGTCCCCTCTACTCCTACCTCACCTGCAAAGGAACAAAGATCTAAGAGGGCTCATGAAGGCACAAGAACTGAAGTTGCTACTCTTGCTCCTCCACCTCCTAGAGAGTCCTTCAGTGGTGTGCTGAAGATGCTCATACCTCACCTGCAAAGGAACAAAGATCTAAGAGGGCTCATGAAGGCACAAGAACTGAAGCTACTACTCCTGCTCCTCCACCTCCTAGAGAGTCCTCCAGTGGTGTGCTGAAGATGCTCTCATCCATCTTTGCAACCTGCCGCAAAGTGGAAATTAAGTAGCACAAGGAGAGTCTGGCTAGGAAGAAGCATCAATGATATGTGAAGGCCAACATCAAAGCAATCCGTGAGAAGCCGGAGATGGAGCCAGTGGGGTCACCTTAGATCTCAGATGATTCTGAAGAAGATATCACAGAGATAACACCCCTATCGGAGCAAGAGTTGGCCTCATTCGGATTGGCTAGTGCCTCTGCTCCTCCTCCTCCTCTACAAGCACCTGAAGATGAAGAAGAGGATGACGATATTACCAAGAGTGAGGGAGGCAATGACGATGAGTGATTCCACTCAATTTTTCCCTTTTTGGTGCCTTGATGCCAAAGGGGGAGAGATTCAGACTAGTAGTCTGTTTTGTAGCCCTACGGACGTGTGATCAAGGACATGAATCTCAATTTCAAACTATTGTAATTTATTTTGGATATGCTTACTTTACTTAATGGTGATGTCTAGTTTAATGATAATGTGATGATGGTTGCTATAATTGTTAAGTTATTATCTTTTGGTCATCACATCATTTGATTACACACTCTTTAGGCACCCCACCGTAAAGAGTGCATATATATGTGAAAATTTTTTGTTACTCATCTATCATACTCATATATGCACACTTTATGAAAATCAATTTTTACTCTTAATTGTGAAATCTCAATTGGTTGTCATCAATCTCCAAAAAGGGGGAGAATGAAAGTGCATCTAGGCAATCCCTTGTGGGTTTTGGACGATTGGTGACAAACAAATGAGATCCTAATGAACTTGTTGAGATAACTCCAGGTCAATTTAAATGAGATAGTTTGGTGCACTCAAAAGTGAAAAATGAAGTGGTGTAGAAAAAGAGAAAAGTCCAACTGACGACTGAAGCGCAAAGTAGATTTAAATGTATAGGATGTATGTGAAAGACACATCCCAAGAGCTCAAGTCTTTGCGTAAGGTAAGGGCTTAAAATCAACCTAAAAATTCACTGAGCACCGGACTAGTCCATTCAACTCTCTATTGTCCAAATTCACGGTCACCGGAATAGTCCGTTCCTAGACCGGACTAGTCTGATCAACTCTCTAAAGTTTCACAACACAGTGCATCGGACTAGTCCATTACAGGACCAGACTAGTTTGTTAAACCTTCTGTAAACTCATAACACTATGATCTGGACAAGTTCATTCACGGATCGGACTAGTCTGAGAAACTTTATAGAGTTTCATAACACTACACACTGGACAAGTCCATTTATGGATCGGACTACTAGGAAAGTTTCTGATGTTTCAATACACAGGGCACTGAAGAAGTCCAGACCCCCACCGGACTAGTGCGGTACACCTCACACAATCTAGGGTTTCTAGTGTGTTGCACATTTCATGCTGACTTTTACACAGCACACCGGACAAGTCTGGTCCCCAGTACAAACTAGTCCGGTCATCGGGATCCCTAATGGTAACAATTTCGGAAACACTATAAATAGGATACCCACAACCCCACAAACATTTTTCACGAATTCTACTGTTCACAAATCAAACCCTAGCGCCGCCACTTGTCCCAAGAGCACAAAAACAAATCTCCCCACACATCTAAAGTCCTCAAAAGGTGAAAATCAATTGAGTATTCAGATTTGGGGTTGGGAGATCGTTGTCTACGCTTCCTTGAGCTCTTGGAGTTTGATCTCTTTACACTCGTGCATCTACTTGTAATCTTTTCGAGTGTATTTGGTCATCTTTTTGTTGTAATTCTTGTGGGAGCCCTCAACGTGTGAGATTGCCCAATAAACTCGGTGATTACCCGTGATACTGAAATCAAGTCGGCCTTGTGTGGTGACTTGACGAGGGAAAGGATTTGAAGAGACCCGGCTCTGTGTGGGCTTCCCAAACGAGTAGTAGATCTCTTTGGTGAGGTCAAACCTCTGTAAAAATTTGTGTCTCGTGTGCTTCTTTGTTTTTGCATCTTCATTAATTAGGGCACATAGTTTATCGATCTTATAACTTGAGTTAAGATTGCTTTTCATGTGTAACTTTACAATATTGATTGTTAATTCACGGATCTTAAAAGTTGTTCAAATTTTCGCTGCTATAACATTTAATTTATGAATCAACACTTAATCAACTCGACACACATTAACACACTGGACTAGTCCGCACCTGAAATCGGACAAGTCCGGTCCATCAAGTATTTGACAATTTTATTAAATGTGCAGGAAATTTTTAAAGCCTATACACCCCCCCTCTAGGCCACATTCACTTGTACAACAGGGGCCTACCGTCGGCGTGCTACACATCGGTGGTGGACGACGCCAGAGAAGCCAGCTCCGACACCTCCTAGGGGGCCTGCCGTCGCCGACTCTGCGATGATGGTGGGCGATGTTGGAGCAGCCAACTCCGGCACATCCCAAGGGGCCTGCCGTCGATGACTCTGCAACAATGGCGGGCGACGCCAGAGTAGCCAGCTCCGGCACCTCCCCGGGGGCCGGTCGACGACGTCTCAACGATGATGGTGAGTAACACCAGAGCAGCCAGCTCCAGCACCACCCAAGGGGCCTGCCATCGACGTCCCAGGATGTTGACGACAGCAACAAGTGTTGATAAGTGAGTACACTCTCCTGTCCTGCTCTTGTTGCTAACGGGATTCTCTTGTGATAGCTTATAAACCAGGGGCCTACCGTCGATGTGCTATACATCAGTGGTGGACAAAGCCGGAGAAACCAGCTCCAGCACCACCCATGGTGCCTGTCGTCGACTTCTCAACGATGATGGTGGGCGACGCCGGAGCAGCCGGCTCTGGCACCATCCAGGGGGCCTATCATTGATGTTTCCAAAACGATGGTGGGCGACGCTGGACCAGCCAGCTCCGACACCATCCAGGGGGCCTGCCGTTGACGTTTCCACAATGATGGCGGGCGACCCCGGAGCAGCCAGCTCTGGCACCACCCAAGGGGCCTGCCGTCGACGTTTCCATGACGATGGTGGGTGACGTCGGAGCAGCCAGCTCCGGCACCATCCAGGGGGCCTGCCGTCGACGTCTCAATGATGATAGCGGGCGACGCCAGAGCAGCCAACTCCGGCACCACCCAGGGGGCCTGCTATAGACATTTCCACGACGATGGTGGGCGACACCGGAGCAGCCATCTCTAGCACCACCCAAGGGGGCTGTCGTCGATGTTTCCACAACGATGGCGGGCGACGCCAGAGCAACCAGCTTCGTCACCACCTAGGGGGCCTGCCGTCGACATTTTCACAACAATGGCGGACGACGCCGGAGCAGCCAACTCCAGCACCATCCAGGGGGCCAGTTGTCAATGATTCCATAACGATGGCGGGCGATGCCAGAGCAGCCAGCTCTGGCACCACTGTTGACGGCTGTTATATACCAATTTCATCCGTCAATTTAACTCAATTATGTGAAGGATTTGTCATTTCTTGCACACATCACCTTTCTATATAACCCAATTCCACTTGGACTTGGAGAAATATGTGTATGCAGCATTTTATGCAGGAAATGAGGAAATGTAGAGGGACCAATCCTATAAAATATCATCCCAACCAATCAGGCGGTGACACATGGCATCCCATGGATCAAATGGCCCACAAATAGAAGTATCCGAGGAGATCCAACGGTGTATCACCCAGATACATCAAGGGGGCCCACCTGGCAGCTACCTGGAGGAAGCACTCCACGTTTGGAGTGCTGACCAGGTCGGCCGAACAAGGGGTTCGGCCGACCCCTTCCTGGCGCCAAACGTGGTCAAACGACGCGTGTTGGCTCCTCCTGGCTTGAAGGAGTCAATGGTGACATATTCACACGCTTTTGGTGGCGGGAACCGACCTCAACACTAGTATAGATAGGACCCCCTACCCCTCACTTCAACACACACCACTTGAGCTTCATCTCTATTGTATACACTATCATCCATAGTCTTAGAGGAGTTAGGTTGTAGAGAGGAGAGTCTTTAGTCCCAAGTCCAAATTGGGAAAGGAGTAAGGAGTCTCTCTCTTCCCAATCCTACATTGGGAAAGGTATGGCTCATGTATTCTTTCTTTTATTTGTGACTTTATGCATAATAAAGATAGTATCTTTAGTCTCTACTTATACATATACTTGGGCAAAGCGTTTCTCCTCACTTCAACACACACCACTTGAGCTTCATCTCTATTGTATACACTATCATCCATAGTCTTAGAGGAGTTAGGTTGTAGAGAGGAGAGTCTCTAGTCCCAAGTCCAAATTGGGAAAGGAGTAAGGAGTCTCTCTCTTCCCAATCCTACATCTGGAAAGGTATGGCTCATGTATTCTTTCTTGTATTTGTGACTTTATGCATAATAAAGATAGTATCTTTAGTCTCTACTTATACATATACTTGGGCAAAGCGTTTCTTGTTTGATTGTGGAGTCCATATATGTGGAAGGTATAGCTTCTATGACTGTTTCATCATGAACATATCTCATTATCACAGAACCTATAGACCCCCACTATAGTCTAGTTAATTATAAAATAACTAGGTTAGTATGGATAATTATGTTGTGTATAACCATTGGTTCAATGATGATTCAATTCATTGCCTTAGGATGGCTTGTGCCTAGGCTCTTAAGGTAATTACTTAATATGCTAGCATGGTGCTAGGATTCCTAAGTAGCATTGGATGTCTCGTAGACCCACAGATTGAAGAGGTAGGCAGTAGGTGGTGACAGCCCTATCTGTCCTTTGTAATCCTCCACGTTCGGTTATGCCACAGACTCTTGGCGGGAGTAGCCCTAGTATTTCTAGGGATAAGCCCGTGCCCGATGTGTTGAATCACATAGCATAAGTATTCACTATTTATCTATCTTATGGATAATTAGTTTAGGCTATGTATATGTACAATAGATCATAGTAGGAGTACCTCCATAACTCTCAACCTTAACTAACCTCTACGATCCTCTTACCCCCCTTAGACTTGGAAGCTTTTGTGTGTGTCACACTACCTCCACTATTATTTTATCCATCCTTACTAGATTCTTACCTAGACCTTTCTACCCTTTCCACTTGATGATTGTTATATCTCTTCCCTGTCTCCTTTGGGATCAAATAAATGACACCCTTCGGAATACTCTTAAGGGGAAATGCTACAATTATATTTCCGTGCGCTTGCGGAATTCACTCTGTGATCCAATAGAACCATTAACAAGCATTTCTAACACATCAGTTGGAGATGTTTAGTTAATGGTGCATAAGAAATACCAACAAGAATTTCTGGCGCCGTTGCCAGGGATGATTTGTTAGTATATCTTAGGAGCTGTCAACAAGCATTTCTGGCGCCGTTGCCGGGGAAGGTAAATAGATATATAACATGACTGGGTGAATAGGATAGAACCCTAGGTAGGATTTTAGTAGGATAACCATTCTTTGTTTTTGCATTTATTTTAAATGTGAAAATAGGGTAGTGTATGTCTGGTTTCCGCCTGCCGAAAAACTTTGTTGAAGATCCCAAATCTCTTCTGAGAGACTGACACCGTGTCCTTACTCCTCAGAAGATTCGAGCGGCAAAGCAAGCCAGCATTTTTGCACCAATAATCCAAACGCCAATGGCTCAGAAAACCCTTCGTGAGTTCTTAGCTCCCTCTGCTAACAATGTGCCTATCGGGCCCACTGTTAACACGAGAGATGTGATCTTCGAGAAAAAAATTGGCCTTATCACTATGGTGCAAGCCAATCCATTCTATGGGAAGGCTAACGAGGATGCAAGTGCTCACCTGCAACAATTCCTCGAGATCTGCAGCACTTTTAAGATCAAGGACGTGTCTCCGAATGCGGTCCGTTTGAGACTGTTCCTGTTCTCTCTCCTTGGGAGAGTGAAACAGCGGTTCTACGTGAACCAAAGTGTTGTAGACACTTGGGAGAAGTGTTCTACGGCATTCCTCGCCAAATTCTTCCCGTTGGTCAAAACCAATGCCCTACGTGGAAGGATTTCCAGCTTTCAGCAAGAGCTCAAGGAATCTATTCCGGGGGCATGGGAAAGGCTTCACGAGTACATCCTAGCCTGTCCCCACCATGGGATGGATGATTGGCTCCTTATTCAGAATTTCTATAACGGGCTGATCCCGTCAGCTCGTGACCATTTGGATGCTGCTGCTGGAGGAGCCTTCTTCTCATTGACGGTGCCAAAAGCTAAAGATCTTATTGAGAAGATGGTTTCCAACATGGGATGGAATGATGAGCGTCTACATACCTGACAGCGAGGCATGCACACCTTGAAGGAGGTGGACATGATCGCTGCAAAATTGGACCTCCTAATGAAAAAAATTGATGGACAAGCCAGTGGTGAAGTGTCTGGCAATGCATATGCCCTAGACTCTCACATCACGTGTGAAGTCTGTGGCAACACGGGTCATATGGGCAATGATTGCCCAGAAACTCGTGAGGATGTCCTATACCTCGCCAACAATGGAAATTTCAACAACAACAATGGCTATCGTCCAGGAGGTCAAGGGTGGGGTCAACAACGTCCATTCTTTCAAGGAGGGTACAACAACAATGGCAACCCTGGAAATCAGCCCAACTTGAGAGAACTTGCCATTAGCCAGCTCAAGATCAACGATGCCCTATCCAAGAAGCTGTCAGCTAATGACAAGACCCTGGAAAACATCAATGCCAAGATTCAAGGACTATCCTCAGCATTCAAGAATCAACTAAGCTTCAACAAGATGTTGGAGACTCAGCTGGCACAACTTGCTGCAGTTGTCCCTCCATTGGAAAACAACAGAATTCTGGGGTAGCCAGAAGCCCCAGTGGAGAACGTCAATGCAATGGTTACGAGAGGAGGAAAGACCACTCGTGACCCACCATATGCCACACAAGAAAATAGGACAACTGAGCCTGAGAAGGAGGATGTCCCAAGTGAATTACTTGGTGAGAAAATGGCCAAACACTTTGAAGACACCAACTTATTGCCATTCCCTCACAGACAAAGGAAGCCAACAGTGGATGACCAATTCAACTGTTTTATTGAGATCATCCAAAAGATCCACATCAATGTGCCCTTGATTGATGCGATGCAAGTACCCACTTATGCTCGCTATCTCAAGGACATATTGAACAACAAACGACCACTGCCCACCACTGAGGTCGTCAAGCTTACGGAAGACTGCAGTGCAGCCATCCTCAATAGGCTTTTTGAAAAGGAAAAGGACCTTGAATGTCCTACCATTTCATGCTCAATTGGGACTCACCACTTTGACAAGGCACTTTGTGATCTGGGAGCAAGTGTCAGTGTGATGCCCAAGGTTGTGTTTGACCAGCTGAACTTCACAGAGCTGACTCCAACACCAATGCAACTACAACTGGCTGACTCTTTAGTCCGTTATCCAGCGGGTATTGCTGAAGACGTCCCGGTGAAGATCCGGAACTGCTTCATACCCGTGGATTTTGTGGTGCTAGACATGGACGCTGAGAAGGATACACCACTCATTCTTGGGCGTCCATTCCTCAGCACTGCAAAAGCTCACATAGATGTGGGAGCTGGAGAAATCCACTTCCATATCAATGGCAAGGAGGAAAAGTTTAACTTTCGGCCAAGATCAGAGCAATGCTCCATGATTCGAATCAAGTATGGGCCGAATGATAAACACATCAGAGAGGTCGAAGTCACACCTCCAAAGGTGGACTCACTCATTGCATTCATGAGAAGATTAATCTACGAGGATAATCCGTCATTTCGACCACGCCGATATCCAAAGGCGACGGAATCGTTTGGACCTTCCCAAAGGCCCAAGTCCACCAAGCCGCCAAAGAAGGAATGGCGGAAGAAGAAAGACAAGCCGTCCGAGCCCATCCCTCCGGGCCTGGATGTGAAATGAAGATGGAGGAATGTCCATCTCATCGGACGGTGGTGAGACCTACGCCAATAGGTTAAATTGGTAATTATCCCACTTTGTTTTTCTTTCTTTCTTTTTTCCACCCCATTTGGATTTTCCCATTGCATATTTGATTTTTCCTATCAAGTGAGAATCTTATATTCTCAACTATCATTTTTCTTTCTTTCTTTTCAAAAGAAAATTTTTTATTGGATTTGAAAAAAGGTTTTATTTGAAAAACAATTTTTTCTGAGCTGCACATGTGGCATTTCACCAACGTGCAAACTTTATAGCCGTTAGGGAGCCACTTGTCAAAAGGGGGGCCAGGGGGGCCACCTGTCAGGTCGGCCGAACCCCCTGGTCGGCCGAACAGGGAGTGGAGCCAAACTGGCTCCCCTTCCTCCAACGGCTATATTTTGAACCCCAAGTGACCGTTGGAGGGTGCACCCTATAAATTGTGGCCATGAGGAGCACTTCTCTTCACACACCACATCATTTTACACCTCCCCAAGCACTCTCTAGCTCACCTTGTTTTTCTTGCTCTTCATTGCAACACTCTTGCTCAAATCCATCCCCAAAAAGATTTTCTTTTGTTTGCATTTGCATTTTACACTCAAGCTTTCAAGAGGAGAAAATTCGTTGAGAGTTTTGTTTTTCCAAACATAGCTTCTTTTCGGATTTTTCTCGCCTTGTTTTGTTCTTGCTTGTTGAACTCAAAAAGACATGAAGAGGTTGTTCGGAATGAGGAAGGGGGTTGCAAGCTCAAGCCATGGTGAAGGTTCTAGTGCACGCCTCTCTTCCATGGGTACAAGCCCAAGGAGGAGAAGTGTGTGTGAGGACACTTCCATGGAAGAGAGAAGCAACCCACACCAACTTCTTCATGACAACGACCTCGACATACGAAGCGAAGTTGAAGATCAAGCACGCAGGCTTCTCCAAGATCGGTAATAAGGAATCGTGTGAGGGCTACAGCCACAGGCATGCCACCGATAATCTCTCTGGTCCATCAATACCAAGAGGAAGAGAACCCAACGGGTTATGCGCTCGGATGGACTCAACCTCCGATGTATGATACTGGGGGATCATCTTGGCAAGAATGGCAAAGGGATCCACCCTTATCCACTTCAAGCTCTAGCAGCTTGCCCCCAACGTCCATGAGAGGACGTCGTTCCTTTTCGGCTAGAAGTCATCATGACTATAGCCAAGGAATGACGGACCTCACTAGACGTATGGGAGAACTTGAAGTGAGAATGGGTGACATCTACAGCACACTCCAGGAGCATGTTTAAGGTACCCAGGATTGGCAACAACACATGGATGCTCAATTCACCAACTTCAACACGGCGCTACAACTACAACAGGTCAATCTTGCAACGTACTTCCGTCATCAAGGGTTCAACCCTTATCACGAAGGTAGTTGAAGAACAAGCTTGGGGGAGCACCCCCACTTGAGGTAACATGTATCACATTCCTTGCATAGTTATTTTCCATCCATCCATCATCCACCTTGCATTTAAATATATATATATATATATATATTAGATTTGCTTTCATCAAATAAATATGTGCGGTAAAAATGATTTAGAATTCACATAGATGAAATGATGAATAGTTGCTCTGTTTTATTTTCCTAAGTCTCTAGTTTACAACTTGCTACTCTCCGAATATTTCTTTCATTGGTTTGAAATACTTTTACCTTAATTTGGAAGTTGTGGGTAGCAAAAGCTTAATCTAATTCTAGGTTGTTGCAAGATTAGAATTAGTAATAGGGCTGCTAGTCCTAGTTTGAAAGTAAAACTTAGATTTCTGGAGAAATTCTAAAAAGATTTAAGTTTCCCTCAATTGATTGGAAATACCTACCAGAGCCATATGATGTTCATACATAGAC
This sequence comes from Tuctoria greenei, assembly GCA_036927565.1. Taxonomy (NCBI): domain Eukaryota; kingdom Viridiplantae; phylum Streptophyta; class Magnoliopsida; order Poales; family Poaceae; genus Tuctoria; species Tuctoria greenei. The sequence goes on from JAYESD010000006.1 coordinate 200,749,086, forward strand.
AAAACATTATGCATATGCTATTTGCTTTCACATTGAGCCTTGTCAAACTAGTATAGACCTATGTGAGAAATCATTCAACTCTTTTTGAATTCAAGACTTCACTTGCACATGCCATACTTCTACACAAGAAGTAAGCAAAACGTCCATCATATCCACCATACCACAACAAAAACATAAACTCCATGTTTTTCATGTTTAGCACTCTCTTAAAAATTCATTGCAAAGAAAGGGAGTAGAAGACATGGCTACAAAAAGAAAATGAAAAAAAAAGGCATGCTTACATCATAAGTATGAGAAAAAAAAAAGAGAAAAGAAAAGTAGTCATATTTCATCCCTGCAAAAGAAAGAGAGATTATACCAAAAAGGAGTTATTTCAAGTATTCACATCCACTTCCACTCCATCACACATGCACTAGTCTTGAATCAAAAAGTTTTGATTTGAATTCTCCTAAGGCTTACTCTTTTGACTTAGCAATATATGTGATGCAAATATGCCCACTTACTTTCCTTAACAAGCTCCACATACAAGCCATATTCAATAAGTAGGAATAGTAGAGGCACAATGCTTTGGTGGGGAGATATTTCCACTATCCACAAAGGAGTGATTGAGAGAACCAAATTGAGGTACTTAATATCTAAATTGAATTCTCCGGGATTTAAGTGGATCTTGATTTCTAGGCTATGTTTGCTCCATTTTCTATTCTACCTTTCAACTACTCATGAATATGAAAAAGCATAAGCCCCATGATAACTTAAGAAATGTAGAGTGTCATAGCCAATTTCTGCAATACTAGGTAGAGTATCTTGTTGTGTATTAGATACTTTTGATAATAAGACATTGTAGCAACTCCTGATCATCAACCTAAAGTCTTGACTTTGCTCGGGACGAGCAAAGGATAAGCTTGGGGGAGTTTGTTGACGGCTGTTATATACCAATTTCAACCGTCAATTTAACTCAATTATGTGAAAGATTTGTCATTTCTTGCACACATCACCTTTCTATCTAACCCAATTCCACTTGGACTTGGAGAAATATGTGTATGCAACATTTTATGCAGGAAATGAGGAAATGTAGAGGGATCAATCCTATAAAATATCATCCCGGCAAATCAGGCGATGATATGTGGCATCCCATGGATCAAATGGCCCACAAACAGAAGTATCCGAGGATATCCAACGGTGTATCACCCAGATACATCAAGGGGGCCCACCTGGCAGCCACCTGGAGGAAGCACTCCACGTTTGGAGTGCTTACCAGGTCGGCCGAACCAGGGGTTCGGCCGACCCCTTCCTGGCACCAAACACGTTCAAACGACGCGTGTTGGCTCCTCCTGGCTTGAATGAGTCAATGGTAACTGATTTGCACGCTTTTGGTGGCGGGAACCGACCTCAACACTAGTATAAATAGGACCCCCTACCCCTCACTTCAACACACACCACTTGAGCTTCATCTCTATTGTATACACTATCATCCATAGTCTTAGAGGAGTTAGGTTGTAGAGAGGAGAGTTTCTAGTCCCAAGTCCAAATTGGGAAAGGAGTAAGGAGTCTCTCTATTCCCAATCCTACATTGGAAAAGGTATGGCTCATGTATTATTTCTTGTATTTGTGACTTTATGCATAATAAAGATAGTATCTTTAGTCTCTACTTATATATATACTTGGGCAAAGCGTTTCTTGTTTGATTGTGGAGTCCATGTATGTGGAAGGTATAGCTTCTATGACTGTTTCATCATGAACATATCTCATTATCATAGAACCTATAGACCCCCACTATAGTCTAGTTAATTATAACATAACTAGGTTAGTATGGATAATTATGCTGTGTATCAACATTGGTTCAATGATGATTCAATTCATTGCCTTAGGATGGCTTGTGCCTAGGCTCTTAAGGTAATTACTTAATACGCTAGCATGGTGCTAGGATAGCTAAGTAGCATTGGATGTCTCGTAGACCCACGGATTGAAGAGGTAGGCAGTAGGTGGTGACAGCCCTATCTGTCCTTTGTAACCCTCCATGTTCGGTTATGCCACAAGCTCTTGGTGGGAGTCGCCCTAGTATTGCTAGGGGTAAGCCCGTGCCCGATGTGTTGAACCACATAGCATAAGTATTCACTATTTATCTAGCTTATGGATAATTAGTTTAGGCTATGTATATGTACAATAGAGCATAGTAGGAGTACCTCCATAACTCTCAACCTTAACTAACCTCTAGGATCCTCTTACCCCCCTTAGACTTGAAAGCTTTTGTGTGTGTCACACTACCTCCACTATTATTTTATCCATCCTTATTAGATTCTTACCTAGACCTTTCTACCCTTTCCACTTGATGATTGTTATATCTCTTCCCTGCCTTCCTTTGGGATAAAATAAATGACACCCTTGGGAATACTCTTAAGGGGAAATTCTATAATGATATTTTTGTGCGCTTGCGGAATTCACTCTGTGATCAAATAGAACCATTAACAAGCATTTCTAACACATCAGTTGGAGATGTTTAGTTAATGGTGCATAAGAAATACCAACAAGCATTTCTGGTGTCGTTGCCGAGGATTATTTGTTAGTATATCTTAGGAGCCGTCAACAACCACCCACAAAGTCTGCCGTTGACATTTCCACAACGATGGCGGACAACACGAGAGCAGCCAGCTCCGGCACCATCCAGGGGGTCTGCCGTCCACGTCTTAACGATGATGGTGGGCGACGTCAGAGCTGCCAACTCTAGCACCATCCAAGGGGCTTGACGTCGACGTCTCTACTCAGACAAAACTCAGCACCCCTGAAGGGGCCACACCAAGGCCATCCATTCAAAACTACCCCACTCCGCAGGGGACCAGTCGAAGACATCCTGCGATCAAGTGGTAGGTGTGCCCCGCCACTTGGCTGGGCACATCTACCAGGGGCCTCTAAGGGGGTTCCATAGGAAGGACATCAAATGTCGACAGATCAGCCATGTCAAAAGTGTGATCGTTGGTTCCTCAAAAACTAATGGACTCGGCAAAGTTCTTCAAGCCCTTTTGCTGTTAAGGACTTGGAGCAATAGTTTGAGAAGCACAAGATAAGTCAATAAACCAAACACAAAGTCAAGTTCATTGAAGAATATTTACAAAGGGGTGAACCCTTAATACAAAGATGGGCCGCTGGCCTCAATCCCTGACGAATTGCGTGACGACATGTTTGGCGGCATCCTTAACCTCTACCGCTGTCGTCTCCTCGCGCTCCTCAACGGGACCTTCGAAAACCTAGTCTAGCGGTAGCTCAGGATATCGACTCTGATAGCACACCGGAACACGAGATGCCACGATCTCCGCCACCGCTCTACCCTTGACTTACAGATGTTGAGTCAGCTAACGCTCCTGCAGATTGAGCTCCCAGCCGCAGCGCTCTGTTGTGTGCCCCCGGGCATGGACGTCGAGATCTCGCAGGAGGAGTTCTTGACGTTCAGCTAAATGTTGCACTCGATCTCTTTCCAAGTTGCTCTCCCGAAGCTCCAAGTCTTTGAGGCGGGACTGCAGCCTGTCCCGATCCTCCTCAACCCGAGCCATCATCGCCTGGGAAGCCACCTCTTGGTCGGCGACAATGGCCTGCCGCTCAACAACAGTGGCCTCATGGAAACCCAGGGCCTCTCGACCCTCTTCAAGAGCATGCAGGCGGGCGTCAGTCGTATCATTGGTCGCCTTGGCGTTTGCCAGAATCTTCTGGGACATTGCGTCCATGGCCTTCGCCAAGCGGTGCCTCAACTCCAGTTGCTCACTCTCTTTCTGGTACTTCGCCTTTGCCTCGGCGATCCTGGACCTTAGAAAGTCCTCCCAGGCTTGGAGGTGCTCGCCCTCAGCCCGCAGCTTATTCCACTCGATGGCAAGGGCCCTCTGCGCCCAGTGGAGGTTGGACTGCACCTGGTTGATGCTGGACTACACTGAGTCCATGATGTCGGAAAGGCGCTCTGGTTCTGCTGAAGTTATGGAAGGCCACACAGTGATCATCTTGGGAACCTCTTTTTCCCGCAGCAGTGAAGGTGAGACCACCAGTACCAGGGGCCTCGCCCTACGGACTGAGCGAAAGTTGTGGCGCCACCCAAAGCGGCAGCACCACCGTCGCCCAAGGAGTCACCTGCCGGATCAACAGCCTCGGAGGTTGGGCCCTCAGCTCGTGAGCTGACTCTGACATTGCCTTCGGTACGATGGCTAGAGATGCCTCCGGTACAACGACTAGAGATGCTTCACTACCCGCGCCAGGCGCGGACGCCGGAGCAGCTCTCATGTATCGGCTTGGCGGTCTGCTCCGCTGGTGCAGCCGCAGCCTCTTGGGCCGACTTTGCAGGGCTCTGGGACACTACCCCCAGCAGTAAAGGCATCACAACAGCTGACGTAGACCGACAAGTCAAAATCAAAATCTGCTTAAGCTAGAAGAACAGGTGAGATAACGAAGCAATCATTGGTAAGAATGCCTTACCAACGCCCGTGGAAGCTCCAGCGGGCCTCGACCTTCGACAGCTCTTAGGCTGCAGGTCCCATCAACGGCGTGGCAGGTGTGGTCGTTCAGGCTGTACCTCCACTAGAATCACCGACGATGCTGCCATCTTGCATCGGCGTATCTCCACCGACTCCAACGGTGCCACTCCTGGACATCCCCCCGAGCTACTGCCAACAACAGCCCGAGGCCTCGTCGCCTAAGGCTACATAGGTGTAGCACTCCCGGAGCCCTCTGTGGTGCCTTGGACTGCACTGGCGGCGGAGATGTTGGATGGTGTGCCGGCCACAGACGATGGTAGAACCACTGCTTAATGGATTGGGCCTCCCCTCGAAGAACCGCGGACACCTGATGCTGAGGAGGTGTGCGTCGGTGGATATTGACTTGGAGCAAGGACCGCCCGCGGTGGTGCCTTTGATGGTGACTGAGGGTGTTTCTCCTTCACAACCTCGATCACCGGCGACTTCCCCTTCCCTACATCGGGGACCGGCACTTTCCCCTTCCCTGTGTCAGGGACCGACGTCTTGCCTTTCCCTCCGTCGAAGGGTGTGTCTTCCACCCTTGACGCTTCGGAGCCTGGAGCAGGTGTAGACTCCTATGGAGGGTCAATGATGGCCAGTCCACGATCCACATCGCCAACCTGGCGCAGTGCAAGACCGAGCGTGTCCAGGTTCGACATCTCCTTTAGGATCTTCATCCGGAGGTTCTGATCTGAGCAAAGCGGCGGATAGGACCCCGGAAGGTTGAAGACGTCGAAAGTCAGCAGGTCGTCACACGCCTTGATAATTACATCAAACACCTCTTGTGGGGTTGTCTCCGTGTTGCGACCTTACACCAGCCTGGTGATGTCCTGCGGCCCGAAGTAAAGCCATGCAGGGCGGCTATGACACTAGAGGGGGGCAAGTGTCGACACACGAAGTCTGCCATCACCATCAGCTCTGACAAACCCTGATCCGCCAAGAATCAGATACTCTCCATCACCGGGGTATACGCCTACTCCAACTCCGGGCGCTCCTCCCAGGTCTTATTCCTAAGTATCAGCCAGTCGGTGGGGCAAGACCATGTGATCATGGGCATCGACATGTACGATAACCTAGTCGCTCCTCCAGTTGGCCCACTTCACTGTGGAGAGCGAGGTGATGTACTTGAAGGGATTGTTGGCCCGATGCTGGAAGTAGTAGGCGTCGAGAAAGCTCATCTTGCTCTTCTTCCCGGTCCACCTCAACACGAAGAACTGCTAGAACAGTGGAACGATGGGTACACCCCGACAAACATCTCGTAGAAATATGAGAACACCGCCGCCACCACGAGAGAGTTCAGCGACAAGTGGTGAAGATGGAGACCGGGGACCTCCAGAAGCATCACCTGGAAGGAGGAAACGGGGGGAACAAACCTGGAGTATGCATACGACTTGAAGAAGATGATCTCTTTCTCCCCCAACTCCAGAGGCAGGGAACCAGGACGGATCAGATCCCACCGCCCCTTGTCCTCCCAGCCAAATAGCCGCCTCACGGACGCTACATCCTCTATGCGGGAAGGAGGCAAGGCTGAGTCCATTGGAGCAGGGGTCGAGAACCTCGAAGGTGGGGAGAGAGGGGGTGTTCAAGGAGTAAGAGGAAGGCTCGAATATTAGGGTGTGCGTAAGGAAGAACCACCTTTGCCCACAAAGATTTCCTTTTAACACCCTGTTGGCGGTTGAGCGCACCGTGCAAGTCGCTTGGGCCGAAACCCGCTGCTCAACCAATAGCGTCCCTGCCAGCAGGGCCCAGGTCCTTTGTCAAAGAGATTGGCCCGAGTGAACCCTGACCATAGAAGGCAACCCGGCGGTTTCCATAAAGGCAGAAGTGAAAGCAGTAGAAGCGCAACAACTGCATTGGGAACCATCATAATAAAGAAGTTGCAGCAAGCAAAGATTCCATCGCCACGAGCCCTCAACCAAAGGAGGACGTGTGGCCACCATGGCAGAGGCACACACCGTATCGGTTGATCAAGACAAAATCAAAAGACAACACGAGAAAGCAGGGATAGAGCTCCACCCTCGGGCTCATCACCTCCCCCAAGGTGGACCCAGGGGCCACTGTCGATACCCGCCATATCAGGTACCCTCGCGCACAGGCTAAAGCTGCCTAGTAGCCCAACCATCCTGCCAAGGCAGGGTCCGAGGGCGCCACGTGTCCTGAAGGCTTGGACTCGTCTACCTCAGATACAGGGTCCGGAGTATCCACATGAACCTCATGGAGGAGTCAAGCTCCCCCTCAGGTTCGAGCTCCCAAGTGGCCACGTGTCCAGCAGGACAAGATCTCGCACCCCCCTAAGAGAGGGCTCCGGTGCTTCCACGTGGTTCAAGGAAACCAACAGGCCACCTCCCCGAAGAGGCAGGCTTCGGCTCTTCCACGTGTCCTGCAGCCCTGGAGCCGCCGCTCTACTTAGGAGCGGGCTCCGGGGCTGTCATGTGGTCCTCGGGTCGGGACCCGGCCTCTCCCGTAGAGGCTAGCTCCCGAGATGCCACGTACCTTGCAACTTGTCCTGGGCGGTGGGTTGGGGGAGTTAAGAGAGTAGTGTGTCTTGTCCACATCAGGCATTGAAGACTTGCGTCTTCCTCAGGCAAATGACGCGGCGTACGCTTGCTGTCGGGTACCAATGCGCCCAATCGCATCGTTGTGAAGATGCCGCAGTCCTACCCCACTCCGCCAAGTGGGTAGCTTACGGCGATAGGGACAGTCGGATGGGACATTCCCTGCCATCATCAACAACTACGCATGGGCCACTAGCGACCGAGGCGGCAAGACGGCGAGATCTCAAGCCGCGGTTAGAAGAGACTTGTGCGAGAAGCTTCAGATCTTTAGGATAAGATCGCCCCGGGGCCACCGGTCGCACCCTGGACCCCACTTGTAAAGCATCTGGCCTTGTTATAAAAGGACCAGACCGCCAACATTACAAAGGATCCCCAATCTACGCATTCACACACACACACACACACACACACACACACACACTCACCAGCAATACAACCTCACCGTGGAGTAGGGTGTTACGCTCTTGTGGTCCGAACCACGTAAAAACCACCGTCTCACACTCTCATACACGCGATCACTCGATAGAGGACTAAGCTCTACCGATCAAAGAACCTCCACGGGCTGCTCCTTAGCAGATTTGGGGGGACTGTCGCATTAACACTTCGACAGTCGTTTTTAAGAATATTTACAACGACTAATGTCAGCCACCGTAAATAAGAGCCTTATTTACGATAGTTGCCCCTAAGTCATCGTAAATAAGAGCCTTTGTCGGTACCCCACAGACCGGGTACCCCCGCGCACAAGGAGAAAACGGCTAAGGACTCGGCCTTTACTTGGAGGCAGAGTCCGAGGCTGCCACATCGTGGAGGGAAGGACCAGATCCTACCTCCCCGTCGGGTCGGGCACCCGGGATGCCACGTGGCCAGCAGGACCGGACCCTCACCTCCCCGTCGAGGCGGGCTCCAGGGCAGCCACGTGGCACACAGAATTGGACCATCGCCTCCCGGCCGAGGCAGGCTCTAGGGCTGCCACGTGGCCGGCAGAACCGGGCCCTCGCCTCCTCGCCGAGGCGGGCTCCGGGGCTGCCATGTAGCCATTGGAACCCCCAGGATCGGGCCCGTCTTCCTGCAGGGAAGGGCTACAGAACTACCACATGCCCCGCAGGGCTGATCCTCCACCCTTCCGCGGAGGTGGGCTCCGGAGGTGGCACATAGCCTGTACAGCCGGGCGCTCAGCTCCCCGCAGATGCAGGCTCCAGTGCGACCACGTGGCGGACGGCCAACTCAATGCGGTAGGAGGCCGCAGTAAAGGAAAGAGCGTGCTGCTCAAATAGGCATTAAGTATGTGCACCTTCCCCAGGTGAAGCGGAGTCGCGCATGCGAAAGTCAAGGCTCCAGTGTCATGTCTTGTCCAAGTAGCCGGTACAGACCCACTGCGCAAGACGGGCGAGTGAGCCGCGGGGACAAGACGGGCGGGACATTCCCTGCCATCATCAACAACTATGTGTAGCCCTAGCGCACGACGCGGCGGGACGGCACATTGAAGCCCCTGACAAAGGGAAGTAGATAACATTTAATCCTAGATCTTTTATAGGATTTGGCTCTCCCCGGGACCACCTGTCGGGCCCCGGGGCCTACCTTATGACTGCAGAGTCCTTGGACTATAAAAGGACTCGACAGGCGACCTTCACAGGGCATCGATCGAAACTCATACACGCTCAAGCAAGGCAATACACAAACACTCTCGTGGACGTAGGGTGTTATGCTCGGGCGGCCCGAACAACGTAAACCCTCTGTGTTCATCATCTCACTGCGCTCAATCTCCTGGGACTAGCCCTCGTGAATCCAAAGAACTTCCGCGGGCTGCTCTCTAAGCAGGTCCGAGGGAAGTGTCGTTTACGACCTTCGACATTTAGCGCGCCAGGTAGGGGTCTTTTCCCCGTGAAGATTTCCACCAGCAGCAATGGTGAACAGCCATTCCAACGCTAGTTCATTCAGGCCGTAGTCACGGCGGCAGGAAGTAGCTGAGGACCAGGCTTCATCTCGCTCTAGGGTGGGATCCCGCTGTAGAGCAGTAAGGTCGGGACCTTCGCGTCGCCCTGCTGTCACCTCACCGGGTGCAGGTCGGCACGCCACACCGTGGTGTACTCCAGCCGTGACGGCAGCTACGGCGCCGCCGGCTGCGAGCCCGGAGAGTGCGCTCACAGCAGCGCGCACGCTACTCCACAACCCACCTGCTGAGGATGCTCCTCTGGGAGCAGCTCAGCAGTGGATCAACGACGTCGACCACCTCGTCACCGGTGCGCTCAATGCACCTCCACCAAGGGGGACACATGCCCAGCCGATGCATGTTTCGTTGTCACGGACTCTAACAATCGACCGATGGATGGCAGACTCGCGCTCGACCAGGATCTCGACAACAGACTTGAGAACCGGGCTGCAGCACCGCAAGTCAGGAGAAGACTGTCGAGTCACCATCGAGCGACAGAGGGAGCGGCGGCGCAACCTCGAGGCAGATTACAGTGCGCCGGGCCCTGAGCCCCAGGCTCACGCCATGCCTCCACCACACCAGGCGTACGTCGCGCCTCCACCTCCACAGGCGTACGCTGCACCGCCCCAGCGTCAGGTATATGCAGGCCCACCTGCTCACCAGGGGTATGCAGTGCCACGGCCGGTGCCAGCCAACCCCACCCAAGGGTGTGCAGCTCTGACACCTCACCTCCGTTTCGTTGTCTGGCCACGAAAGTTCCTGCCACACATGCCGGAGAAGTACGACGGGAGTGTCAACCCGAGCGAGTTCTTGCAAATATACTCTACCGCGATACTAGCTGTAAGAGGCGACGAGGCCATCATGGCTAACTACTTCCCCATCGTCCTGACCGGCCCAGCCCGATCATGGCTCATGAACCTGCTCTAGGGGTCCATAACCTCCTGGGATGAGCTGTGCTGACAGTTCGTGGTGAACTTTGGCAGTTCCTAAAAGCGCCCCGGCACAGAGCTTGACCTCCACGCCGTCAGAAGGCGCGCTGGAGAGTCGCTGCGATCGTTCATTCAGCGGTTCTCTCAGGTACGGAACACCATCCCTCATGATGCTAGCGCATCAGTTATTGTTGCGTTCAGGCAGGGTGTGAGGGACAAGAAGATGCTCGAGAAGCTAGCCACGTAGGAAGTGTGTGATGTCTCCGAGCTGTTCGCTCTGGCAGACAGATGTGCTAGGGAAGCTGAGGGACGCAACTGGCACTCCCAACCTTCCTTAGAGGCAAGGGAGGCCACGCCGACTGAGGAAGGAGCCTCTGCAAGGAGCAGCGGCAAGAAGAAGAAGAAGGGCAATGGCAAGAACAAGCCAAAGCCCGGACCCCATGCGGTGGCGGCCGCGGCACCCAGTGGAGCCCGGCTGCCGCGCCGAGACAAGTGCTCTTGGCAGTCACCAGAACCCGAGGAGCCTGACTTCAAGTGCCCGGTGCACCACACAAATAGCCATAGCACTAGCGAGTGCCGGGAAGTGAAGAAGTTTGTGGAGCGCTTCCGCGAGCAGAAACAGAAGCAACAGCGCCAGGAGGGCGCGCCTCCCCGCCAGAGGGAGGGTAAACAGAAGGTCGATCCTAAAAAGGAGGATGACAGCGAGATGGGGTTCCAGGAACCCCAGAGGGCGGTGAAGGCCGTCTTCGAGGGTGGCAACTCCAACTCCAGCAGCGATAAGGAGCACCACAAGACTCTCCATGTCATCTACAGGGGTGACATAGATCCCACGTCCCAAAACACAGTGAAGACTCTACGACGGGCAGTGGCCGTAGTGGCCCCCACTCCGAGCCCGGCTCCCCACCACAAGTTGATGAGCACGGCAATCAGCTTCGATGCCTCTGACTGCCCGAAGAACATGGCGGAGCAGGCATGCTCCCGTTGCTGGTGTCCCCGACCATCGCCAACGTGAAGGTATTTCACGTGCTGATAGATGGTGGGGCAGGCCTCAACCTCATATCCACGACGGCCTTCCGGAAGCTGCAGCTGCCGATGTCCCGGCTTACACCTTCAAGCCCGTTCTCAGGTGTTGGACCGGGGCAAATCCTCCCGTACGGTAACATTCACCTCCTGGTGACCTTTGGGACCCCAGAGAATTACCGTACGAAGAGCATTTTGTTTGACGTGGCGGACGTCGACCTCCCCTTCAACGCAATCATCGGAAGACTCACGCTCTACAGGTTCATGGCTGTAGCCCACTACGGCTACCTCGTCCTGAAGATGCCGACGCCTTCCGGCATCCTCAGGGTCAGAGGGGACCGCTCAGCTGCAGTATCCACCTTGGAGCAGCTCTAGGCACTCGCAGCAGAGAGGGCTCTGGCTCTAGGGGCGCGAAGGAGAGTTGACCAGAACAGGGCCCGACGCAGCGGGCCTCCACTTCTGCACCCCGCGTGCGACCAGTGGACGATGACGTCCTGGTAAAGGTCGTGAGGATTGGCTCCGAGGCTGCCCAGACAACCCGCATCGCGGGGAACCTGGACAGCAAATAGGAACTCGCGCTCATCACCTTCCTCCGGGACAACGTTGATGTGTTTGCATAGCAACCATCACAAATGACCGGGATCCCCAGGGAGGTGATTGAGCACCATCTGAAGATCTACCCCGACGCCCGACCGGTGCAACAGAAGCTTAGGAAACTGTCCATCAAGCGGCAGAACTTCATCCGTGAAGAAATCAAGAAGCTGCTCGATGTTGGTTTCATCCGGGAGGTCCACCACCCACGGTGGTTGGCCAACCCTGTTGTTGTCCCCAAGGCTGGCGGGAAACTCCAGATGTGCATTGACTACACCAACCTCAATAAGGCATGCCCAAAGGATCCATTCCCTCTCCCTAGGATAGATCAAATAGTAGACTCAACATCAGGCCGTAATCTTCTGTGTTTCCTAGATGCATATTCTGGTTTCCACCAAATACCAATGTCTAGGGAAGATGAGGAACACACTACTTTCATAACAGTAGATGGCCTGTATTGTTATGTCTCCATGCCTTATGGACTTAAGAATGCTCTCCCCACCTTTGTACGTGCAATGCATAAGACATTTGGGGACCTAATTAGAGATCTGGTAGAGGTGTATGTCGATGACATCATGGTAAAGATTAGAGCCCGCACATCCCTATTAGACAACCTAGCCCAAGTCTTCAGCAAGCTGCGCATGACACGCACGATGCTGAACCCCGACAAGTGCGTCTTTGGGGTTTTTGCAGGGAAGCTCCTTGGTTTCTTGGTCTGGCACCAAGGAATCGAAGCTAACCCAGAGAAGATTAAGGCAATAGAACTGATGCGGCCGCCGGCCCGCATCAAGGATGTGCAGAAGCTTGCAGGGTGTTTGGCAGCCCCCAGCCGGTTCATCTCAAGACTGGTTGAGCGAGCGTTGCCCTTCTTCAAGATTCTATGAAAGTCGGGTCCCTTTGTGTGGACCGAGGAAGCGGAAGCGGCATTCCTGTGACATCCGGTTCCGAATATGAACCAAGCGTAACGCATATGTGTGCCCAGGAAGTTCATCACACATATACGGTTGCATCACAAACGATATACAGAATTTAACCACGTCTTAACTATTAAATAAGTACTTTTTTACAATAATCCAATAGTTCACGAATGATAAAACTCTAAATAATGCAGCGGAAAATAAACTAAGCAGCACGACTCCAATCCACGGGCAATTGACGGCGGTACGCAACCTAGTACTCCACGTGATCCTCAGGGTACTCCCAATTGTCTCCAGTAGCTGTTTGGGGGGGGGGGGGGGGATTGCAAGGGTGAGTACATGTCGTACTCAGCAAGTGTGGAAAGTATGACATGTGGCTTATTCAAATAACGAATGTAATAATGGCTAAGTGCTGAAAAGTACAGTAAAACATTTGAAAAGCATTATACTATGTCTATGTAAAACAATCCCATCATAACCATCATATTAACAAAATATAAACCATATCCAATTGTTGCCAACATCATCATTATCCATGTCCAGTTACCAGAACTCAAATTCATATCCGTAACCATAATCCATAAACCATCCATAACCATTACCAACCCATAACCATAATCCAACCATAACCATCCCAAATCCCAATTTCACTCTAATCATGTAGGTCATCCAGGCGCTCATAACCGGGAGCACGGCTATCATGATAGTTTTTAACACTCTGCAGAGGTTGTACCACTTTACCCACATGTTTGTGATTTCATCACCTTTCAATGACTAAGAAACCTCCATTATGCCATCTCACACTTCCGTAGGTGTGTGGCCAAGAGATCACAAAATAACCTTTCAAAAGGGACTACTAGTATGTACGGGCCCACTAAGGTTTCACCGGCAGGCTTGAATCTCCATTCTCCCACCCACGGGCCCCCTCGTGTGCCATGCGGATCCCAGGGCAGTCCTCCTCGACTCCCATTCCCCGCGCCATCCAATGGTCCATACAATACTAGCAGCGCTCCTAATTATTCAGCTACGCTGCACCCATACTTGGCCTTGTGGTGACACTGTTTACCTGGCATATTCTCGCATGAACCGGTCCTTAGATCTAAGGCAAGCAAACCACCATAACATCCAACCCATCCACATACCAGGCTTGCTTAGATCACCCATCGTATTGACCAGTTCGCATTAACCAGAATATCATTGATGCATAATTAAATGTGTAGTGTTGTTTGTCATCCCAATTAATTAAGCGAAGCAAAAAGGTAAAAACCCTTCCCGACTCTCTACCATAAATTCCAGGTGACAAGGGTGGTCAAACAAAACTAGTAAACTTCCTACCATAGGATTCCCATCAATTTGACACAAGCATGCAAGTTTGCAAACAAAACATTTAATTTAAAATAGGATCAATATGCTTCAAGGACACTTGCCTTGCTCCGGCGGATGGGGTTGCTCAAGCGCTTCGAAATCTTGGTTCTGGAAATCCTCGTATGCGGCCTCTTGAGCACGTTCCTCTACGCGTGATCATACATACAAGAGAACATATACAATCAACATGATGCACACACATTAATCAACATGCGATGATATGCATCCATGCAAAGATCAATTATTAATTTACTACGGTTGTTTATTAATTAGATGCAACTAGTTCATACGTGTTCATATGAGTTTACGGGGGTTTTAGCGGGGATTAATGCTGCTGAAAATAAAAATACGACGCAACTACGACCAATTTACGTCTATTAGATTCAATATGGCCGCTAAAATTCGCATCGGGAACATGGCCTACCGTAGATGCGATGGCTTTGATGATCGTGGGATGGGGATGATGCGTAGACGATCGAAGTAGATGCGCAGGGTCCTCCGGCGGCATGACGACGGCGACGCGGTGGCGACGACGGTCTCCGGCGAACGGTGGGGCCCTCCTCTTTTTCTTCCTCTTCTTCCCCTCTTTTTCCATGGCGGCGCAGCTCTCTGGACTCTTTCTTTCTCTGTACCGGCGGCGGGACCCTTTTTTTATCGTGGAGGCGGCATTTCCTGGGATCTGGCGGCGTTGGGAAAACCTACAAAGCCTCTGGGGCTTATATAGGCGAGCGCGGGCGGCAACCGTGGCCGACCCGGCCTGGGACGGCGCGCGACGCGCGGGATCGCGCTAGGGGCGGGGCCGGCGCGAGCGTGGGCGTGGGCGGGGCCGGTCGGGCGCGCTGGCGCGGGAGTCAGGCGAGGCGGGGTCAGCGCGGGGCCCAGGCGGCGGGGTGGGGTCGGGGCGGCAGGCGGCGGGGCGCGCTGGCTCGCGCGCGGGAGGCCAGGGTTGGCGCGGCTGGCTGGGCCGTCGGCCTGGCCAGCGGCAGGCCCCTTTTTTTCTTCTTTTTTTTTTCTTTTTCTTTTTTATACTTTCTTTTATTATATGATTTATTATTTATATATTTTTTTATATATTATTATTTATATTATATATATATTATTTATTATTATTATAATATATATTATTAATATTTTATTTATTTTTATATATTGTTATATATATTATTTATATATATATTTATATATATTTTTATTATTATTACTTTTATACTTATTCCCTATTACAAGTTTTAGGCTATAACTATTATTTTCTTTTTCTTCTTTTGCTACACATATTTGTATATGTATGTTTTATTATTTTTCTCTTATTCTACTAGTGTTTAATGCATGATCATGTATGCAATGCATGATGCGAAAATTTAGGGTGTTACAAACCTACCCCCCTTAAAGTGAATCTCGCCCTCGAGATTCGATAGCGTGGAGAAAAGGTGAGGGAATTCTGCCTTCAAGTCTTCTTCACGTTCCCATGTAGCTTCAGCTTTCGTATGGTGTTTCCATTGCACTTTGCACCAACGGATCCTCTTATTTCTCGTGACCCTTTCCTTCATGTCCAAAATTTTGATAGGTTGCTCGGCATAGGACAAATCCTCTTGAAGTTCTAACTCGTCCATCGGCACTTGTTCTTCCGGTACCCTGAGACACTTCTTGAGTTGAGAGACGTGAAACACGTCGTGTACATCGGAGAGATACGTCAGCAGCTCAAGTCGATAAGCTACCTCTCCTCGCTTGTCCAGAATCTTGAACGGTTCGATGTAACGTGGTGCCAGTTTTCCTTTGACGTTAAATCGTCGCTGACCTCTGATAGGTGACACTTTGAGGTATACAAAATCTCCAACTTCAAACGTCAAACTCCTTCGCCTATTATCAGCATAACCTTTCTGTAAAGACTAGGCAACCTTTAAGTTTTCCCGTATTATTTGGACTTGCCTTTCAGCATCTTGTAACACGTCAGGACCAAACACTTGATTCTCTTCGGTTTCATTCCAAAACAAGGGAGTCCTACACTTCCTTCCGTACAATGCTTCGTAGGGTGACATTTTCAGACTTGCTTGATAGCTATTGTTGTACGAGAATTCAGCGTACGACAAACTTTTATCCCAACTTTTCCCATGCTTTAAAGCACAAGCTCTTAACATGTCTTCCAAAATTTGGTTGGTCCTCTCGGTTTGTCCATCTGTTTGAGGGTGATACGCCGAACTGAAGTTCAACCTTGTTCCCATTGCTTCATGCAATTTCTGCCAAAATCTGTAGGTAAACTGAGAACCTCTATCCGAGACTATCTTTTTCGGTACTTCGTGTCGACACACAATATGTTCCATATACAATTCTGCTAGCTTCGCGGTGGTATATGTGGTCTTGACGGGGATGAAGTGAGCTGATTTTGTCAACCGATCCACAATAACCCATATTGAATCGTAGCCAGACTGAGTTCGCGGTAATCCAACTATAAAGTCCATACCAATCTCTTCCCACTTCCATTCCGGGATCTTTAATGGTTGTAACAATCCGGCTGGCCTTTGATGTTCAGCTTTCACTCGTCAGCACACATCGCAAAGTGCAACATATTCGGCTATGTCCTTTTTCATGTTGGCCCACCAGTAGCATGTCTTTAAGTCCTTGTACATCTTCGTACAACCAGGATGAATTGAGTAAGGCGAGTCATGTGCCTCCTTCAATATTGTTTCCCGAATATGCCTCACATTAGGTACCACAATCCTCTTTCCAAGCCATAAGGTACCCTGTTCGTCCTCATCAAATCTAAATTCTTTTCCTTCTTGGGTCCTTTCCTTGATTTCCTGTATTTCCTTGTCCTTTGTCTGTCCTTCCCATATTTCCTGCTCTAATGTTGGGTTGACTTCCATCGTTCCCATCTCATTTATGAATCCAAGGTTCAACCGTTCGAACTCCTTGCATAACTCGGATGGTAACTCTCGAACTGTGAGTTGATGACTTACTCCTTTCCGGCTCAAAGCATCGGCCACTACGTTGGCCTTCCCTGGGTGATAGTTGATTCCCACGTCATAATCCTTGATGAGCTCCAACCATCGTCGTTGCCTCAGATTCAGATCCGTTTGCGTAAATATGTACTTGAGACTCTTGTGATCCGTATAAATCTCACATCGGTGACCAAAAACATAGTGTCTCCATATCTTCAAGGCGTGTACCATGGCTGCGAGTTCAAGGTCGTGTGTAGGATAATTCGATTCATGTTTCTTTAGTTGCCTCGATGCATAAGCTACCACTTGTCCTTCTTGCATGAGCACACATCCTAATCCTTGTCTTGATGCAACACAATATATATCAAAACTCTTGCTCACGTCCGGTAATACTAACACCGGCACGGTTGTCAACCTTTTCTTTAACTCCTCAAAGCTATCCTGACAAGCTTGAGTCCATCGGAATGCCTTCCCTTTCATGAGTAATTCGGTCATAGGCTTGGCTATTTTGGAGAAATCCTTGATGAATCGGCGGTAATATCCAGCCATTCCAAGGAAACTCCGAATTTCCTTGACATTCTGTGGCGGTTCCCACTTAAGCACATCTCTCACCTTCCCTGGGTCAACTGATACTCCTCCTCCGGAAATAATATGGCCTAAGAAAGAAACTTCCCGTAACCAGAATTGACATTTACTGAACTTGGCATACAATTGATGCTCCCTCAATTTCTGCAGCGTAAGCCTCAAGTGTTCCTCGTGTTCCTTCTCATCCTTTGAGTAGATCATAATATCATCGATGAACACTACAACGAACTTATCCAGATATTCCATGAAGACCTTATTCATGAGATACATAAAGTACGCAGGCGCGTTTGTCAATCCAAATGACATGACGGTGTACTCATAAGATCCATATCGTGTCCGAAATGCTGTCTTGGGTATATCCGATGGTCTAATCTTCATTTGGAAGTATCCTGACCGCAAGTCGATCTTGGAGAAGATACAAGCACCCTTCATTTGGTCGAACAAATCCTCTATACGGGGCAGTGAGTACTTGTTCTTAATTGTCACTTCGTTGAGAGACCTATAGTCCACACACATCCTCTGGGTTCCATCCTTCTTATCTACAAAGAGCACTGGGGCTCCCCACGGGGATGAGCTTGGGCGTATGAAACCCTTCTCTAGCTGCTCTTGAATTTGCTTCTTGAGCTCTGCTAATTCCTTAGGAGGCATCCTATACGGCCTCTTAGCTATAGGTGTAGTTCCGGGTATCAACTCAATGGCGAATTCTATGTCACGATCAGGTGGCATACCTGGCAACTCATCTGGAAACACATCCAAGTACTCGCAAACGATCGGAATGCTTTCCAATGTCACTTCTTCCACGTGATTCAGCATCGCTTTCTCTCGTGCAGGTTGGGCTGCCTCAACTTCGATGCGTGTACCATGTTCACTCATCAACTGCACAATCCTCTCGGCACATTGAATGACTCCATTATACTTGCTCAGCCAGTCCATTCCAAGTATTATGTCTATTCCTTGGGAGTCCAATACTATGAGGTTTGCGAGAAAGTCTACCCCCCTTATTTTAATGCTTACTTTCGGACATACTATATTTGTCCTCATCTCTCCGCCAGGAGAACTTACTAGCATAGTTTGCTTCATATGAGATACAGGCAAATTGTACTTGGCAACATACTTTGACGAGATGAATGAATGAGATGCTCCCGAATCAAATAAAATAGTCGCGGGGTTGGAGTTGGCAAGAAACATACCAATCACGACATCATCAGCTTGTTGTGCTTCCTCAGTAGAGACATGATTCACATTGCCACGAGCAAAATTTTGCTGTCCACGGTTGCCTTGTGGTGCTCCTCCATTTGGTCGCGGGTGATTTGGCCTTGGTGCATTGTTCATAGGTCCATAGTTTCTCCTGGGGCATTGACTTGCAAAGTGTCCGGGTTCTCCACACACATAGCATGTCTTACCACCCGTAGCATTAGGGAGGTTTGGGCGCAACTGGTTTTGAACGTTTGCCACCATGTTAGGACGCGGCGCGGGTGGCACGGGATAGCGAGGCGCTTGCATGGCGGGGTGTTGCTGCGGTGGCTGATTTGGGCGGGGCGGATAAGCAGTGCGGTATGCAGGAGCAGATGGGTTGTGGTGTGGTGCAGTAGGTGATGCATAGCGGGGGCGAACATTGCTTCCTTGCTGCGGTCCATGATGTGGCATCTTCCTCTTGTTGTCCTGCTCCATCTCACGAATCTTGTTCTCAACCACAATAGCCTTGTCAACCAGCTTTTGGAAGTTTGGATAATCAGTATTGAGCAACTGGACTTGAATTTCATTGTTGAGACCCCTCATAAATAGATACTACTTCCTACTATCAGTTTTGATGTCTTCTGGAGCATATCTTGATAATTGAGTGAATTTGTTAAGATACTCACTCACGCTCATCCTTCCTTGCCTGAGATTTTCAAAGTCTTGTCTTCTCAGTATCATAACTCCTTCAGGTACATAGTGGGAACGGAAACTCTGCTTAAACTCATCCCAAGTGATTGCCGCCTGATTATCATGAGCGTTGCAAAGAGCTTCCCACCAGTCAGCGGCTGCTAACTAGTTGATGTGATGCAAAGAGAACCTTCTCCCTATCAGTGCACTAGACAATAGCAAGTTTCTTCTCAACGGACTTCAGCCAATCATCAGCTTCCATTGGGTCTGTGGCTTGTGCAAAGGTAGGCGGTCTGGTCCTCATGAACTCTCCCAATCGGTTATGAGGAGGCGGAGGTGGTGGCGGAGGTATATGAGGCTAATTGTTGTTGCCAGCTTGCAGCTGTCCCATGGTCTGTATCATGGTCTGCATGAGCTTGTTCTGCATAGCTAACAGTTGTTCAATATTGATAGCTCCATGAGCATGTCCCTGGTTGTTCTGAGGTACTTCATTGCGCTCCTCCTCATCGTTGGCATCCCTTTGGTTACGAGTTCTCACCATCTGTTGGCGAAAGAGAGGTGGGGACAGAAGGATTTAGAATTTGGAAAGAAACGTCCCGACTATATGCACCAAGGTATGTGACACTAAATAATCCTTTATTAATATAGACCTATATTATGAGGATGTGGACAAGTGCTGAAGCATTCCACAACTCTCTACTAAGCACACAAGCACTCAAACAAGAACCAAATAAAATTGACAAAAATCTTAAAAGAAGTAACACAACTCAAGGTCACACAAGTATGTCTACGTCGCTCTTATTTAACTAATGGGGGTGTGCCTATCCTTGAGTCGTGACATAGGTCGAGGACTACTCGTCATCAAGCGGAAACTACTTCGGGTCCTCGTCGTCGTCGTCGTCGTCGGGGTCCTCGGGGTCCTGTGGTGGTGAGGCAGCAGGCGGCGGTGGTGCGGTAGACGCCACACTGGAAGGCTCCTCGTCAGAGTACTCCTCACAAGACGACTCACGCTGACCGTTGCGACGGTGTGGAGAGTCTGGGGTCCACGTCGGGGTGTCGAACGCGTAGTCGCCCGGGTCCTCGTCATTGATCCGACGATACCTCCTGATTATCGCCTCGTGGCGCTGGGCGAGGTCACGTCCATCCTGAATCTCCTGCTGCGCCCTCTGAAGTCGAGCACTGAGCTGGGCCACGTCGTCAACAGTCTGACGAGACTGCGGGAGGTCCAGGGGTCCCTCCACGTGCCTGGAGACGAAGCGCGCAGTGCCACTGGGACGCTGCGGAACGAAGGCGTGCACTGTGTCCTCCAGACGGAAACGGCGAGCGTGGATCCAAAAGGTGGCTGCTTCCCAGCTAGCATCCTGCTCCGCAGATCGGCGAGAGCTCCTCCAAGCAGGACTGCTGTGGGTCTTCACCAACTCATCACCATAGTAGATATAGATCTTGCAGCTCCACTCCTTCCTGCCGGGGCGCTGCACTCCAGTGGTGTGGTAGGAGAGTGAGAGGTTGTGGTGACAGTAGCCAGCCTCACGGAGTAGGGCACGGAGACGATGTCGCAGTTGTCCTGCGGCCCTGCCATCAGAACGGATCACCACGGGGTGACGGGGGTCGACGGTCGGAGAGCGACTGGCCAACCTACGCGGGGGCACAAGTCCACCGGTCGACTTACGGGGGGTTGTCTTGGTGCGGGCCATCTACATAAAACAAGAATACATTAGAGGGAAAAAAAATAACGAAATACAAATCTGAAAATTTCGGCAGCTAAATGGCGGAAAAAGAGCGGTGCAGCGGTTCCAAAAGAACGAAAAAAAATAGAGAAAAAATGCAGCAGACAACACAATAATTTTACCCACACATAACAGCAGCAAAACACACTTTTTTCGCGAAAATTTAAGCAGCAAACAGCAGCACTTAATATTGCTCACTTCTGAAAATTTTTATCAAAAACGCAGCAGCGATCAATACTTTTTGCGGCTGAAAATAAGGGAACAAAACAACAGCAAAAAATTTCGAAAATAGCAGATTAGAAGAGTGTTCCTAAGTGCTCTAGAGTGTCCATTCTACCTAGGCTTGCGTCCTACGGTCAACGCGGCTCTGATACCAATTTGTGACACCCAGTTCCGAATATGAACTAAGCGTAACGCATATGTGTGCCCAGGAAGTTCATCACACATATACGGTTGCATCACAAACGATATACAGATTTTAACCACGTCTTAACTATTAAATAAGTACTTTATTACAATAATCCAATAGTTCACGAATGATAAAACTCTAAATAATGCAGCGGAAAATAAACTAAGCAACACAACTCCAATCCACAGGCAATTGACGGCGGTACGCAACCTAGTACTTCACGTGATCCTCAGGGTACTCCCAATTGTCTCCAGTAGCTGTTTGGGGGGGGGGGGATTGCAAGGGTGAGTACATGTCGTACTCAGCAAGTGTGGAAAGTATGACATGTGGCTTATTCAAATGACGAATGTAATAATGGCTAAGTGTTGAAAAGTACAGTAGAACATTTGAAAAGCATTATACTATGTCTATGTAAAACAATCCCATCATAACCATCATATTAACAAAATATAAACCATATCCAGTTATTGCCAACATCATCATTATCCATGTCCAGTTACCAGAACTCAAATTCATATCCGTAACCATAATCCATAAACCATCCATAACCATTACCAACCCATAACCATAATCCAACCATAACCATCCCAAATCCCAATTTCACTCTAATCATGTAGGTCATCCAGGCGGTCATAACCGGGAGCACGGCTATCATGATAGTTTTTAACACTCTGCAGAGGTTGTACCACTTTACCCACATGTTTGTGATTTCATCACCTTTCGATGACTAAGAAACCTCCATTATGCCATCTCACACTTCCGTAGGTGTGTGGCAAGAGATCACAAAATAGCCTTTCAAAAGAGACTACTAGTATGTACGGGCCCACTAAGGTTTCATCGGCAGGCTTGAATCTCCATTCTCCCACCCACGGGCCCCCTCGTGTGCCATGCGGATCCCAGGGCAGTCCTCCTCGAATCCCATTCCCCGCGCCATCCAATGGTCCATACAATACTAGCAGCGCTCCTAATTATTCAGCTACGCCGCACCCATACTTGGCCTTGTGGTGGCACTGTTGACATGGCATATTCTGGCATGAACCGGTCCTTAGATCTAAGGCAAGCAAACCACCATAACATCCAACCCATCCACATACCAGGCTTGCTTAGATCACCCATCGTATTGACCAGTTCACATTAACCAGAATATCATTGATGCATAATTAAATGTGTAGTGTTGTTTGTCATCCCAATTAATTAAGTGGAGCAAAAAGGTAAAAACCCTTCCCGACTCTCTACCATAAATTCCAGGTGACAAGGGTGGTCAAACAAACTAGTAAACTTCCTACCATAGGATTCCCATAAATTTGACACAAGCATGCAAGTTTGCAAACAAAACATTTAATTTAAAATAGGATCAATATGCTTCAAGGACACTTGCCTTGCTCCGGCGGATGGGGTTGCTCAAGCGCTTCGAAATCTTGGTTCTGGAAATCCTCGTATGCGGCCTCTTGAGCACGTTCCTCTACGCGTGATCATACATACAAGAGAACATATACAATCAACATGATGCACACACATTAATCAACATGCGATGATATGCATGCATGCAAAGATCAATTATTAATTTACTACAGTTGTTTATTAATTAGATGCAACTAGTTCATACGTGTTCATATGAGTTTACGAGGGTTTTAGCGGGGATTAATGCTGCTGAAAATAAAAATACGACGCAACTACGATCAATTTACGTCTATTAGATTCAATATGGCCGCTAAAATTCGCATCGGGAACATGGCCTACCGTAGATGCGATGGCTTTGATGATCGCGGGATGGGGATGATGCGTAGACGATCGAAGTAGATGCGCAGGGTCCTCCGGCGGCACGACGACGGCAACGCGGTGGCGACGACGATCTCCGGCGAACAGTGGGGCCCTCCTCTTTTTCTTCCTCTCCTACCCTGCGGCACGACGACGGTGACGCGGGTGGCGACGACGATCTCCGGCGAACAGTGGGGCCCTCCTCTTTTTCTTCCTCTCCTTCCCCTCTTTTTCCCTGGCGGCGCAGCTCTCTGGACTCTTTCTTTCTCTGTACCGGTGGCGGGACCCTTTTTTTTATCGTGGAGGCGGCGTTTCCTGGGATCTGGCGGCGTTGGGAAAACCTACGAAGCCTCTGGGTCTTATATAGGCGGGCACGGGCGGCAACCGTGGCCGACCCGGCCTGGGACGGCGCGCGACGCGCGGGATCGCGCTAGGGGCGGGGCCGGCGCAAGCGTGGGCGGGGCCGGTCGGGCGCGCTGGCGCGGGAGTCAGACGGGGCTGGGTCGGCGCGGGGCCCAGGCGGCGGATTGGGGTCGGGGCGGCAGGCGACGGGGCGCGCTCGCTTGCGCGCGCGGGAGGTCGGGGCTGGCGCGGCTGGCTGGGCCGTTGGCCTGGCCAGCGGCAGGCCCCTTTTTTCTTCTTTTTTTTCTTTTTCTTTTTTTATACTTTCTTTTATTATATGATTTATTATTTATATATATTTTTTATATATTATTATTTATATTATATATATTATTTATTATTTATTATTATAATAATATATATTATTAATATTAATATTTTATTTATTTTTATATATTGTTATATACATATTTATATATTTTTATTATTATTATTTTTATACTTATTCCCTATTACAAGTTTTAGGCTATAAATATTATTTTCTTTTTCTTCTTTTGCTACACATATTTGTATATGTATGTTTTATTATTTTCTCTTATTCTACTAGTGTTTAATGCATGATCATGTATGCAATGCATGATGCGAAAATTTAGGGTGTTACAATTCCAGGAGCTCAAGAAGCACCTGATGACGCTACCCATCATGGTGGCACTAGAACCCAGCGAACCACTCCTGCTGTACATCACCGCAACAACAGAGGTGGTCAGCATGGTCCTGGTTGTAGAGCGGCCGGAGCTACTGCCGCAGCAAGCACCCGAGGGAGCCCCTTAGGAGGAAGCTGAGCCTCAGGGCCCGGACCCAGCAGAGGACCCCCTCGCTGTGTGCTCCAGTGACCAAGTGCCCCCGAGTCCCAGCCCCCGGAGGTCCAACTAGATCCTGGGGGCCACATTCCCCAGGATACAGACGCATTGCAAGGAGCTCCGGACCCCCTAGGGAGGGTTCGGACCTCCCAACGGCCGGTCTACTACATTAGTGAGGTCCTCCATGAAGCAAAAACAAGATATCTGGAGGTACACAAACTGTTGTATCCAGTGCTCATAGCGTCGAGGAAGCTTTGGCATTACTTCCACGCTCACCGGTTTCAGTGGTCACCTCCTTCCCACTAAAGAACGTACTCCACAACCCCAACTCAACTGGCAACGTTGCCAAGTGGGCAGCAGAGCTGGCGGAGTTCGAGCTGGAGTTCTTACCTCAACATGCAGTCAAGAGCCAAGCACTTGCGGACTTCTTGGCAGAATGGACTCCATCGCCAAGCAACCCAAGGGGCCCGGACAACGGAGAAACAGATCCCAAGGCCCCAGTTTTCACCGAAACCCCCTGGACGCTCTACTTTGTCAGCTCCTCGCGGAAGTAGGGGGCCGGGGCCCTGCTCCTCACCCCGACTGGGGAGCAGTTTAAGTACATGGTGCGCCTCGACTTCAAGGCGACTAACAACATGGCAGAATACGAGGCCCTAATCTTTCAGCTAAAAACTGCCCTGACTCTCAATGTCTGTTAGCTTCTGGCTAAAGGTGATTCTCAGCTGATCATCAAGCAAGCCAAAGGGGAGTGTAGCTGCAACGACCCCCAGCTGGCAGCATACTTGCTGCATGTCCGGAAGCTGAAGAAGGACTTTGAAGTCTTGGACCTGTGTCATGTAACCCGAGCCGACAACTCAATCGCAGACGACCTGTCAACGAAGGCCTCCACAGGGGCCCCCGTGCATGAAGGAGTCTTTGCAAGGACGTTACCGCGACCAATCGCCCGGGCAGCCGAACTGGGCGAAGGGGGCGAGCCCAGCACCTCGAAGCTGGTAGTCCTGGCAGCCCTGCTACCATGAAGTCCACCAAGGATCGTATGTGCCACCGGGGGCTCCGAGCTACCGGGCACCCAAGATCCAGAGGCTCAAGCAAGTCCCGGTGCATGGATCTCGGAGGTTCGAGACTACTTGAAAGACAACATCCTCCCGAAGAACATGCCCTGGTAGAAAGGATAGTCCGCATGGCTAAGTGGTACACACTGGTGAAAGGGGATCTCTACCGGCATGGCGCCAACGACATCCTGCTGCGATGCATTACTCGGGAGGAGGGCTGCGACTTGCTCGCAGAGATCCATGGAGACGAGTGTGGGAATCACGCGTCATCCCGCACGCGGTCGGTAAAGCCTTTAGGCATAGCTTTTACTGGCCGACAGCACTCCAGGATACCGCCGAGATGGTCAGGAGATGCAAGGCATGCCAGTTCCATGCCAGGCATATCCACACACCAGCTCAGGCGCTGCAGATGATCCCTCCCTCATGGCCATTCGCTGTATGGGGGTTGGATATCATGGCACCCTTTCCTAGAGCCGTCGGAGGATTCCGGCACCTCTACGTCGCCGTAGACAAGTTCACCAAGTGGCCGAAAGCCGCCCCAATTGTCACCATCAACAAGCAGTTAGCAGTCAAATTCATCAAGTCGATCATCTGCCGGTTCGGGGTCTCGAACAAAATCATCACTGATAACGGGACCCAGTTCACAAGTGCAGCGTTCCAGGAATACTGCGAGGACCTTGGGATCCAAGTCTGCTATGCATCTGTTGCTCATCCAGAGAGCAATGGACAGGTCGAGAGGGCCAATGCAGAGATCCTCAAGGGCCTCAAGACTCGCACATTCTCACACCTTGAGAAGCATGGTGCAAATTGGGTAGATGAGCTTCCGTGTGCGCTTGTGGGCTAGCCGGACATCAACCAGTCGGGCTACAGGGGAAACGCCTTTCTTCCCGGTGTACAGGGCAAGAGACCGTCCTCCCCCCAGAAATTACCAGGGCCCCCCCCCCCCCCCCCCCGTGTCCGGGGTGTATGACGAAGCCGCGCAGGACCAACTCCGGCGTGAAGACGTGGACCTCGTCGACGAGGTACGAGTGAGAGCGGCTCTCCGAAATAAACGGTACAGGCAGGCGCTCCGGCGCTACCACTAGAGGACCGTGCGGAAGTAGGGAGCTAAAGGTAGACGACCTGGTGCTGCGTCGCAACTCTCTCGGGAAGGGGCTAACAAACTCTCCCCCAGATGGGAGGGCCCCTTCCGGGTTACAGAGGTATGCCACCCAGGGTGCGTCTGCCTAGCTACGAAGGATGGAGAGCGACCTGCCCAACCCATGGAACATCGAGCACCTCCGTAAGTTCTACCCCTAGACCAGTGTTAGGACGATTTTCTTTCATTGTAAAGGTACATAGTGCCTAGGGACAATACTTAGGGTAACTAAGGCTACAAAGATGGGGCTCTGAGTGCACATTTCGCTTAGCCTGGTCCAGAACCCTAAGTAGGTGCACTCGACTTCCTTTGTCGCCCGGGCCGGGTCGTTCCCCTTGTAAAGTTTGTCCCATCTTATGGGAAACCGCAATGAAAGAATGTTGTCCTGCCCTGTATAGGGTTTGTCATTCAAAAAATTATCTTTAATTTTTTATGATATTGCTGTAAGTTCGCCATAGCTCGTGATCTATAATGGGTGCTGTCATTTTTTCCCTGCTTTAGCAATAGTGGGAGCCTTGCTGTGTGGTTGCAGGTGGGGTCACTTGAGGTACCTGCAATGTGCCTGGGGCCTCGGATGTTCCCATACTCGGGGGCCTGTGTCTCCAGACGGTCTCCCCCAGGAAAGGCTTACGCTGAGCGGGAGGTCCAGGGGCACAGCCTGCTTAGCCTGGTCCTGTACCCTAAGCCTGTGTGCCCTACCTCCCCAGAGCTGCAGCTGAGTGCTGAGGGCCAGATGGACCACCATTAAGTAGTATGGGTAGCGAGCCCTAGGTGCAGATGCACTGAATTACCCAAGCCCCATGAGTCAGCCCAAGATTGTAAGTCAAGCGACACTAAAAAAGAGCAGGGGAGAAATGACCAGCGGACATAATTACTTCTCCTATTTTTTGATCTATACGCAGGTCTTCGAGGAGTTATTCCAGCAATAACCGTCAGAGTACCCACGAAGATGGCGGGCACCGCCGGACTGAGGCTCTGGTGGCACCCCCAGGGGGCCCGCCGTCGACCCTTCATCGAAGATGGTGGGCACCGCCGGACTGAGGCTCCGGTGGCACCCCCAGGGGGGCCCGCCGTCGACCTTTCACCGAAGATGGTGGGCACCACCGGACTGAAGCTCCAGTGGCCTCCCCCCCCAGAGGGCCCGCCGTCGACCTTTCGCCGAAGATGGTGGGCACCGCCGGACCAGAGCTCCGGCAGCACCCCCAGGGGGCCCGCTGTCGACGTTTCACCGAAGATGGTGGGCACTGCCGGACCGGAGCTCCGGCAGCACCCCCAGGGGGCCCGCTGTCGACATTTCACCGAAGATGGTGGGCACCGCCGGACCGAAGCTTTGGCGGCACCCCCAGGGGGGCCCGCCGTCGGCGTCCCTGCATACTCAGTTACAACAATGCTACCTATGCATCCTAAGCTCCCCTGCAACCGTCCACCCTAAGTTCAAGGTATTTGACAGGGTGCCCATAACAACTGGCCACACCTGCCAGGGGGCCACACTCCGGGGATGGCAGTTCCTGGAAGCTAAGGAAAAAACAGGCAACTAGAAGATATTGCTGAAAAGTAAAACATGCTAAGTGTGAGGGGCACTCCAAGCAGATTTTTCGTTCCAAAATGAAGGTCTATCATCACAAACAACTACAAAGAAAAACTGAAAGAAACACAAGATACAAGCAGCGCATGGGGAGCCCTCAACCGCTCCGCTGGAACCTTGAAGTAATGAGCACCATCGCATCTGAGACTTCAGATTTGGCAGCCTCCTCCCTCTCGGCAATGGGCCCCTCGAGGACCGGCTGAAGAGAGACATCAGTGTACCAGCTCCGGTAGCAGGACAGGATGTGCGTCGCCACCTCCTTCACTAGCATCTTCCCTTCAGCCTCTAGCTGGTTGTCGATCATGGCCCCCAGCGAATGCATCCTCGAGCTGGTGGAGTCAAGGGCTGGGAACACCTGACTCACCTCCTGCGCTGGTTCCCCTACGCGCACCGGGCTAAAGATGAGCGGCACCAGAGATGAGTCGGCACCGCTCAGGAACTCCCAGATCTTCCGGGCCTCAGCAGAACGCGACGCCCGGAGCTCCTGCACCTCCTGCTGGGCTGCCGCCAGCGCCCGGGGGGCCGCTGTCCAGGAACCGCTCCTCCTTGGCTGTCAGGGCCCTCTCGCGCTCGCTAACCTCCCGCTCGCGGCGGCTCAAGTCACCCTCCTTGAGGGTGATGTTGAACTCGCGGTCTAGGAGAGCCTGGCGCTGAGCGAACTGGGCTTGCTCCACCTCAGCCAGGGTAGCATCCCGGCGGTCTAGCTCGGCGGCACGAATTCTCGCCCCTTCCTGCTGGAGGATGAGCCGGCGGGAGGTCGCCTACACCTCAGTTTGCTTCGCCGCCAACTCCTCCTCCCGTTCGGCAAGAGCAGTCTCCCAGCGAGATAACAGCTGCTGGAGCTCCTCGCAGGACTGGAGGCGGGAGCTGGCCTCAGCATGGATCGCCGCGGCGTCCGCCTTCAGCTTTTGGGTGAAGGCATCCAGAAGAGCGATAAGCTCGCGCTCCTGGTCGAGGATTTTCATCTCCTCCCAGACGACTGCCTCCCTCTGCGCCACCCGGCTCTTCGCCAACCGGGTCCGGGCTTCCAGGGTCCTCGCCCATCCCCGGAGTCGGTCCTCCTCATCCTCAAGCCTCCCCCTCTCCCGGTCGAGGGCCGCCCGAGCTTGTCGAAAACCAGAGTAGGCTACGACCATGGCTTTAGACAGGGTGAAGGGCTCCACCGTAGCCGCGGGCCCTGCCTCCCCACCTCTTCAATATCGTCCTCCATTTGGAGGACCACCATGGAGACGAGGACTAGAGCTCCCCCAATCGGAGAAGGCGGGGGGGGGGGGGGGGGGGGGGACCGCCGCTGGAAGCGGGCGCGTCGTCTCCAGGGGCCCCCTCCCCAGCGGAGGCCCCAACACTACTGCCAACGGCTCCTAAGTCGGCTCCGGGAGCTCCACCCGGGGAGGTGGCGCCAGCCAACGTAGCACTGTCGATCGGTGCGGTAGCATCGGCCGGTGCGGAGTAGCCGATGGATGCGGAGTCATTGACGGGCGTGGCACCAGTCGCCGGCGCGCGCTGCGGACCCTCAGCAGCTGCTGTAGGGGCCTCGGGCACGAAGGCCCGGGGCACCTCGGCGGCAGCAGCCCGGTGCGCCCGAGCAGGGTCCGAGGCTGCAGAGGAGCCCCGTGAGCCGGCTGGAGCAGCATGCCCATCAGAAAAAGGGCGTGCGAGCAGAGAAGGAGTAGTCACGGTTGCGCTGAAAACAGACAAACCCGAATCATAAGGATATTGCATGGTGAGCATACAGCAAAGAACATCCAAGATGAAATTTATGCAGACTTACCGGGGGACGTTGAAGCTCCACCGCTTCACGAAAGGGTTGGGAGGGTCCGGACCCCCCAAACCAGCGGCGGGGGCCGCTGCGTGTGTTGGGGGGCCCTGAGATGGAGGAGTCGGCGGCATCCCCGAAGTCTGGCGCTCCTCCGAACGGCGAGGGAACGTTAGGGTCCCATCGGCATTGAGGAGCCTCCCCTTCTTGCGCGTCGAGGACTCGGGTGGCAAAGTGGCGCCACTGGCACCCCCTGACACCGAGTACGGCGGTGACCGGGCGCGCTTCTTGGGGGTCAGGTCCGACACCGGCACTGGTGCTTTCCCTTTCCCCATATCAGCAGAGGTGTCGATGCCTCCCCGCTAACGGAGCTGGAGCCCACATGAGGGGTCATCACTCGAGGGATCTTCATCGCTTGAGGGATCTTCGCCTCCCTCAGCGTCGTCGGCAATGTCGACCCCCTTGGCATCATCGGCAATCTCGACCCCCCGAAATGGGTCTCCAATCTGGCGTTGTGCCAGCCCGGACTCGTCGAGCGTAGGCATCGCCTTCAGCAGCCGCCTCTTCAGCTCGGAGTCTGAGCACAGGGGGCGGCAGGCCGCCGGAAAGGCCAGTCCCTTAGGGGAAATGTCGTCGGGGCAGACCTGGACCAGCATATCATGCAGCAGCTGCGCGTCGGGTTGGAGTTGGGGCCGGTCTCGAGCCGAGTGCAGTCCATTGGGCCGGTGTACATCCATGCCGGGCGGACGCGGCACTGGAGCGGAGCCATGTGTCGGGACATGAAGTCCCTCAACACCATCGCAGAAGTCAGGACGTGGTCCGCTAGCATCTGGATCCTCTCCAACACCGGGTCAAACGCCTTATCCAGCTCTGGGCGCTCCTCTCAGAATGACCGCTCGGAGTAGGGGCTCCCGGTGGGGAGGCACATCTAGTCGTGAGCCTCGACCTTGATGATCATCCAATCTTCGCGCCATTGCTCCCATCGTGCAGAGAAGAAAGAAGCAATGTATCTAGAGGGGACCTTGGTTCGGTGCTGGAAGTAGTAGGCGCCGAGCTGATCCTTCGAGCTTTTGCCGGTGGCCCTCAGTACAAAGAAGTACCTGAAGAGCTTCACCGACGGCATCACCCCCACGAACATCATGCAGGGGTGAGCAAAGACCGCCAGCAAGGCAATCGAGTTCGGCGGGAGGTGGTGGAGTTGGAGGCTGAAGGTCTCCAGAAGCATTACCAGGAAGGCGAATGCTGGTGGAACGAAGCCGGCCAGCACGTACGACGAGAACAGCACCATTTCCCCATTGGTGAGGTTCAGTGGGAGCTCCATGCGACGGAGCCACTTCTCCTGTTCAGGGGCTTGCCAGTCGAGAAGCCGGCGCACGGGGGCCAGATCGGCAGACCTGGACAACCGAGACCTGGGCAGGATGCTCGCCATGAGGTTGAAGGAGGAGGCTTTGGAAGGGGAAATCGGGAGCTAGAGCGCAAGAACTGGGCTTGGGGCAAGAGGCACGAGCGCAAGGATGCAGAAGCGGAAGAAAGGACCCTTAGGAAGAAAGGTCTCTTTTATTCACCTCTACAAGCCAACAGACGCGGCGTGTGAATTGCCACAGCCTCGGTAGAAGAGCAACAGACCCGCATAAGCAATGACATGAGGGTCCGGGTCGCTCGGCAAAGAAGACGAGCCGGGTGGCCAACTATGCGGGAGGTAACTCGGTGGTTTCTGAAAAGGCAAAAGCAGCGGAAGTGCAGGAGCCACCTTGGGAACTACCGCAGTTAAAGCTCGATTGAAAGCAGAAGTCATGTCGCGCGGCGCACGTCTCGCGCCTCTGCTTACCAGGGGGAGACGCGTCACCACGATGACAGGGACGTGCCGCACGGGGAACTGCCCCGAATTGGAATCGAAAGAGTTGTGCGGGAAGATAAGGAAGAAGAACCCACCTACGGTATCGACGACTCTCCCGAGGTGGGCTCGGGGGCCACTGTCGGTACCCCACAGACCGGGTACCCCCGCGCACAAGGAGAAAACGGCTAAGGACTCAGCCTTTACTTGGAGGCAGAGTCTGAGGCTACCACGTCGTGGAGGGAAGGACCAGATCCTACCTCCCCGCCGGGGCGGGCTCCCGGGATGCCACGTGGCCGGCAGGACCGGACCCTCGCCTCCCCGCCGAGGCGGGCTCTAGGGCAGCCACGTGGCACACGGAACCGGACCCTTGCCTCCCCGCAGAGGCAGGCTCCGGGGCTGCCACATGGCCGGCAGAACCGGACCCTCGCCTCCCCGCCGAGGCAGACTCCGGGGCTGCCACGTAGCTATTGGAACCCCCGGGACCATGCCCGTCTCCCTGCAGGGAAGGGCTCCAGAACTACCACGTGGCCCGTAGGGCTGAGCCTCCGCCCTTCCGCGGAGATGGGCTCCGGAGGTGCCACGTTGCCTGTACAGTCGGGCGCTCGGCTCCCCGCAGAAGCAGGCTCCGGTGCGACCACGTGGTGGACGGCCAACTCAATGCAGTAGGAGGCCGCAGTAAAAGAAAGAGTGTGCTTCTCAGACAAACATTAAGTACGCGCGCCTTCCCCAGGTGAAGCGGAGTCGCGCATGCGAAAGTCAAGGATCCAGTGTCCTGTCTTGTCCAACTAGCCAGTACAGACCCACTGCACAAGACGGACGAGTGAGCCGCGGGGACAAGACGGGCGGGACATGCCCTACCATCATCAACAACTATGTGTAGCCCTGGCGCACGACGCGGCGGGATGGCACATTGAAGCCCCTGACAAAGGGAAGTAGATAGCATTTAATCCTATATCTTGTATAGGATTTGACTCTCCCCGGGACCACCTGTCGGGCCTCGGGGCCTACCTTGTGACTGCAGAGTCCTTGGACTATAAAAGGACTCGGCATGCGACCTTCACAGGGCATTGATCGAAACTCATACACGCTCAAACAAGGCAATACACAAACACTCCCGTGGACGTAGGGCGTTACGCTCCGGCGGCCCGAACCACGTAAACCCTCTGTGTTCATCATCTCGCTGCGCTCAATCTCCTAGGACTAGCCCTCGTGAATCCAAAGAACCTCCGTGGACTGCTCTCTAAGCAGGTCCGGGGGAAGTGTCGTTTACGACCTTCGACAGCCTTGTTTACAAGTGTTGACCTATATCGTCATAAATAAGAGCTCAAGGCCTAATTTGCAACGGTGAACTGTCATTTTACAAAGGGCCGTCGTAAATAAGTTTTTACTGTCGTGGCAGTGGGGTTTATTTGCGACGGGCTCTACTGGCTGTCGTAAATAAGATTATTTACGATGAGTGCCTCCGTAAGTAAGCTAATTTACGACTAATAAACGTTGACAGTCGAAAATTATCGTAAATAAGTGTTTAGCGTCGTAAATAGCTTATTAATAATGATACTGGGCCTATTAACAACAGTTTCCGACCGTCGTTAATCGTCGGTTCTCTGTAGTGCTGTATTACCGACCTTTTTTGGCAGTGAATCTTATTACTAACTATTCATCAATTTAGTGGTCGAGTCTTTGTTTACCACTTATATAGATCGATTGTCTACCATTTTGAACAGTGTGGTACTGTTACTGATTGTGCGCATAATGATGCTGAATATATTTTGGTTGTCGAACTAGCTCTTTAGTTGGGAAGAGCTGAGGCTCGACTGGCAGCGCTGCTCGACGCGCTGGTGGCGACCTTTTTTAAAAAAAAAAAAAATAGCTCATGATATCCAGACCATGCTGGCTTAAAAAAAAACTAGCGTTTGACTTGCACGGTGGTACCTCTATCGGCCGGCATGGAGCGTACTTAAGAATCCCTCTTTAGTCTTGACCTTCGTGTTCACATTTTGGGCACCAGAATAATACGCTCCAATAAACTGAATCGATCACCACAAAAAGGCGCATGACTTCTCCATGCATGGATGTCATGTGCATGCCATCTACCGAATATGATGATTGCATACTTGTTTTCATCTCTATTTTCTAGTTCAGCACACTCATTTAGTTTTCCACTTAAAAAACAAGAAACGTGGCCCTCCAGCCACTAACCGGCATTCACACGTTACAAAAAAAAAACAGAAAATACATTAGCATCAGTAGGTCCACTATTGTACCCACCAATTAAAACATTTTCTCCTGGTTCCGTGGTGCTGCTTGTATATACATGCGGCTCATCAGGCTTGGTCGAGATGCTGGGTGCCAGAGGATTAGCATTTAATTTGCTCAGGACCAGACCAGTCCTTTCGGGGGAATTTACTTCTGCAAACTCGGAAGCTCAACACGCAGCTGCAGATTCCTTTTGCGCGCGTCAGTGAATTCTTCCTACGTTTTTGTGCGTGTTCTCCATGCAGCATGCGCGCCATAAGAAACGTTTTCTGCAACACTGAACTTCGAAAGGTAATTCGAAAGAGAAACCCCCCTCCCCGGGCTATCATTGCTTAGTGGTAATGGCGGATGCTAATCTGGGCCAAGACACGCCCGCAGTACGCTCCTCACGCTCTGATTCCCACATCAGTACATTGTCCGGCCATTGCGAGCCGACAAGTGAAATCGGCAGACCCGAGCAGCGCAAAGCGCAGTCGGTGCATGGCACTAGAAATAGCCAGCGGTAAATACGAGCTAGCACACAGAACGCACAGCCAAAAGGTGGATAGCTGCCCATTTCGAAAACACCGGGGGTGGGGACTGGGGAGGGGTTGTGTGCCGTTTGTCAATGAAAGAAACGGGAAAACCTAACTGCTCATCGATGAGTTCACCGTGTCCATGACCATGCCCTACCGCTACACCAAGTGGCCGGCCGCGGCCCATGCATGCGCGCGCTTAGGGGCCAGGGCCAATCACTCCCCTTTGTAATAACTGACCCAGCCGCAGCAGCAGCCGCCTTCGCACATGACGAGTCGGCGCGAGTTGATCCTCCTCAAAGCCGCTGGAGCCCTTTCCAGCAAGTTGACGCGCGCCACTTGATGATGCACTCTCTGATCACCGGTGCGCTAGCTACCCGTCGAAGGGACCAGTTGAAACTTGAAACTCTTGGTCTCACTGTTTGTTGTTCAAAGCAGGGTCGCAACTGGAACTTGAGTGCAGCAGAGGACTGCAGTCCACATGGAAAGTGTACAAATTGCTTCCAGTGATTGGTCAACAAACAGCATTCGTTCATCACAGCTGACACGCGTAACAATAAACGGATCCCACTGTGCTTTACGCGTCGCCGGCATCGGCAGGGCGAAGCGTTTGAACGCTGGACGAAACCCAATCAATGGGCGTCGGTTTGGTGAGGTTGCCTTTGCTGCCTCGTTGCGTCCCATGTGTTGACGGCCGAGGAGCCTCGTTGGGCCCGGCAAGGTAGGCGCACGCTCGCGTACGCCATCTCCACATAAGATAATCTCCCCCGCGGAAGGGAAAACACCATGATTACGCCTTCGTCCGGAGCCACGTCGCCTCCCCCTCCCATGTCGCGGATTCACGGGGCAGAGAGACGGGAAAGAGCGAACCGCGGACACGCGCGTACGACGGCACGACGCCGTTCCCATGTGCGGTCGTTTTCTTCTCGCGCGGAGGGGGCATCATGCGTGCCTTCGTACGCTTTCACGTGCCGGCCCGGCCCTGCCCTGCCTTCTGCATGTCGTCGCGAACATGCAACGTGCAGGGGGCGAGAGAAAGAGAGAGACGTCATGTACTGGCGTTTTCGTAAAAGCTCAGTTTTCAGACGGCCTGGGCGTCTATATACATGTACATATAGTTCTCCAAATGGGCCGCCCGGCCCGAGCACGGCACGAGCCCGATTTGGCCCGGCACGATTGGGCCCGGCACGGTTGGGCCCGGGTACAGTTCCGTGCCGTGCCGTGCCTCCGTGCCAAACCGGCGGCCCAGGCACGGCACGACTGGCCTTTTTTCTTGCCGGGCCGGCACGACGGCACGGCCGGCACTATCGGGCTCGTGCCGTGCCAGGCACGCCCATTCAGCAGACACTAATACAGTTTGAACACATTGTTTTGATACAAAATCAAATAAATTTTACAAAAATCATTAAAATTCAAAAGAGATCAGAAGATGCACAGAACAAATTGAAATAAAATCAATTGAGCTGGTGCAATGGCTGCCTCATTAAAAACCTATCTAGGTAAAACTCACACCTCGTGAGATAAAACCCTAGATAGGGAAAAAGAGTGCAGCCCAGCTCAGTTAAATATTATTAATCAGATGTTTACAGTTTCAGTTTCACAAGTCCATTACACATCAGAATCAGGAACATCAAGATACAAATTTGCAAAACTCTCTTCAAGTTCTGGATCCTCTACCATATCTTGCAGTCTTGCCTCGGCAGCTTCCCAATCTTTGAGACAAGCCAACACTTCAACCGTCTCTGGTTTCAATCGATGCCTTCGTTCTTCAATAATCCTGCCTGTAGTATTGAAAACAGACTCCGAAGATACAGTAGAAACAGGAACAGAAAGAATATCTCTAGCTAAGATGGAAAGAACTGGATAGGTCATTTTATGCTCATGCCACCAAGTTAAGATACTGAAGTTATCATCAAAATCAGTAACATTATCACTGTCTAAGTAGATTGAGAGTTCAGTACCTGACATGGTAGCAGAAGCAGTTGCTGCTTGTAGCAAAGCACTAGCTGATGATCTTCTGGACAGTGAAAGAGGCATAGAGGGAGGGGTGCAGAAACTAGAACCTGGGACTTCATCAAGTCCAAAGGAGGGTACAGCAGAACTGGATGATGGTGTTGAAAATATATCATCCCAAGCACTTGCTTTCTTACCTGAACTGGGTGGAGGTGCTGCTCTTTGCAATTTAACAGCACCAAACTTGTCATCATACAATTTAAATGCAGTAGACAATTGAGTTCTAACTTCAGTAAAATAAGCAGAATAATCAGTTGCAGTCAGGTTAGATAACAACCTCAGGACATTTTGAAAACCTTTCAATTTAGCTCTAGGGTCTAATATGAATGCAACAGAATAAAGAAGAGGAATGTCTCCAGTACTTAAGATAGTAATCTTGCATACTAACTACAACAGTTCTAAGCAATGCATCATTTTCATACTGTTTAAGATGTTTAGCAATCAAAATGAGTTGATGCAACATAAGTGGAGAGGTAGGGTAATACACCCCAGATAATGCAACAGTGCAATCATAAAAAAGTTCAAAAAAGGAAAGCATTTTTTCTGCAACATTCCAATGTTCATCTGTCAGCAGCAAAGAATCTCTTTCACCCCTAGGATAGTTAGTCTCAATGTAAACATTAAAAGTTTGTCTGTAAGGAAGCAAATGTTTGAGCATCAAATAAGTGGAGTTCCATCTTACCTCCATGTCCAAGCTAAACTTCCTAGGACGAACATTAATAGCAAGACAAAATCGTTTAAATGAAGCAATGCGCTGATTAAAAGCA
The DNA here is from genome assembly GCA_036927565.1 of Tuctoria greenei. Taxonomy (NCBI): domain Eukaryota; kingdom Viridiplantae; phylum Streptophyta; class Magnoliopsida; order Poales; family Poaceae; genus Tuctoria; species Tuctoria greenei. Next base: position 200,786,285 of record JAYESD010000006.1, read on the forward strand.
TTAATGAATGATATTGCAGATCTAAATGCATCTATATATGGCTGAATAATATGCAAGGCAGATTTAACCATAAGATTGATGATATGACAAGCACAACGTTGATGTAAGAACAATGAACCAACATATGAAGCTAATACAGGAGACAGTTTGTCCATAGCAGTTGAATTAGCAGAGGCATTATCCAAAGTAACAGAAAATACTTTACAATTCAAATTATACTCCTGCAACACATTACACACACGCTCAGCAATGTTTTGACCAGAGTGTGATTCATCAATAAGTCTTAAACCTATCAACCTCTTCTCTAATTGCCAGTCAACATTAATATAATGAGCTACCACACTTAAGTAATCTTCTTTAGCTTTTCCAGACCATATATCAGACGTGATAGAAATAGAAGACACAACATCAAAAGAATTAATTAGCTTATCACGACGATCAGCAAAGTACTTAAACATATCTCTAGTTGTTGTTTGAGCAGAAACAGTAGAGAATCTAGGGTTATGAGCATGTTGTATATATTCTTCAAAAGTATCAGTGGAAACAACAGTGATAGTAAGGTCTAGTCTAGCAATCAAACGACACAATTCAGTACGAGCAACCTCAGGAGAGTATTCCCAATAGCGTACAGAGCCGTCAGGGTTAAAACTGATCAAAGATTGGTGTCGGTACCCTAAAAACCATATACCCCCTGAGGTTACAAAGATCTCAAGGGAAGGACGTCTACTCAAATTGAAGACCCTCGGAGGCCCACTTGTCAGACACAACCGGACCTGCTTCTCCAACATGGTTAACCCCTAGGTTGCCACGTGTACTGCCAGACCGGAGCTACTACCCACAAGGGTGAAGCTCCGGGCTAGGTACCGAAACGGCACCTCCGGACTTAACCCCTGACCGAGAGAAGCTCCGGACCTGACACGTGCCAGGCCACCCCGGAGCTTCCCGCTTCCCACAAGCAAGCTCCGGAGCTGCCACGTGTCCAAACGTCGGAGCTGGCCGCCTCAAACCTCCGGAAGACATTGTAATGACTCCGGATCTTCAAAGGATAGCCGCGGACTTCAAGACCCATTAATTGTCATTAATTCCATGTTAATGACAATTAATCGGACAATCTTAACACCTGTAACGGCACTGTCGGAGCCCGTTACAGGGTTATTAACAACAATTAATCGTGTATCAATACTAGTAACCGCCGGGGCCATATGTCGGGCCAGGATAACTTGTAACGGTTTGTCCTTGTACTATAAAAGGACAGACCGACGATACACGAAGGGGCTCGAAGAACGCTCTCAGGCACGCACGCATTGACGTGAGCTTTCATACATAAACTAATACAACACCACACACCCGTGGAGTAGGGTATTACGCTCAGGCGGCCCGAACCACGTAAACCACTGTGTCTCTTGTCCAATCGTGATTCACCTTCTTGAGTCTCCGCGCGCCCACACCGAACTACAAACTCCTTCAACACTTTAGTAGTGTCAGTAGATCTGTCGACTCCAACAGTCGACAGTTGGCGCGCCAGGTAGGGGGGCCTGAGATTTTCAAGAATGGTGAATTATGCGGCTGGATCATCCAACGGGCAACCTGCTGCTCAGGCTGTCGGGGGCAATCCCTCCAACATGCAGCCACCAGCAGGAGCCTCAGCACCAGCGGGAGTCACACTCCCACCACCACCATCTGCTCCGGCAAACCGTGCCGGGCAACATGATGGTGCGCCGGCGTCACATACTGCGCCGGCAAGTCATGACAACCCAGAACACGCGCTCCATGCAGCGCGTGCTCTTCTCCAGCGACCACCACCTCCGGATGCATCTCAAGATGCCATGGAGCAATGGAGGGCTGATGTTGAGCATTTGGTCGCAGCAGCGGCCGAACGCCTCAACAACCAGGGTACTCCTCCTTCAGGGCGGGCCCCGTCGCAGCGACGGACGTTATCTGGAAGACTTGGTCCGCATGTCTCCAACAACCGAAGACGTGCCGCGTCACAGCAAGTGACGTCGTTGCCCTCTGGGGCACGACGCACCCATACGGTATCTCGGCTTTCGACACACGACCTCCGGGCGGAGCTTGATCGTCGATACCGCCAACAAGATGGTCGTGTCCATATCGAGCGAGCTCGAGAAAGACGAGATGCTCAAGACCTTTCTACTCTGGAAGGAGTAGGAGGAGGCTGTTCCGCCCTAGCCATGCACCTGCGCATGGTTAGATGGCCACAGAAGTTCCGGCCACACTTGCCGGAAAAATTCGACGGGACTGTCAACCCCGTAGAATTTCTGCAGATATACTCCACTGCAATCTTAGCAGCTGGAGGAAACGAGGCCGTAATGGCCAACTATTTTCCAATGGCCTTAACTGGGACCGCCAGGTCCTGGTTTATGAGCCTTCCACCCAACTCTATCGACAGTTGGGAGGAGCTGTGCCGTCAGTTCACTGCCAACTTCGGGAGTTCATACACCCGACCGGGCACTGAACTAGACCTTTTTGCGGTCGTGCAAAAAGGGGGAGAATCTTTGCGGTCATTCATTCAGAGGTTCTCTCAGGTACGCAACACAATCCCTTCTATCTCAAGCGCTTCTGTCATTGTGGCATTCAGACAGGGTGTACGAGACAAGAAGATGTTGGAGAAGCTGGCGATCAAAGAGATCACCAGCGTCACGGAGCTCTTCAGCTTGGCAGACAAATGTGCCAGAGCTGCGGAGGGCCGTGAAATGCACTCCAAACCAGCCTTGGAGGATCACAAAAAATCCTCCAAAGAAGAAGCCGCTACCTCCGGGAGTGGCAAGAAGAAAAAGAAGACCAACGGCAAGAAGAAGCCGTCGGCCGGCACATCCAACGTTGCAGCCACTGCAACTCCTGGTGGCCGGGGGCCACGCCCCGAGAAGCGACCTTGACCGTCTTCCGAAGACGGTGGCAAATCCAAAATGTGGTGCCCCATTCACAAAACGGGCAGCCACAGGCTGGAAGACTGCCGGGAGGTCCAAAACCTTGCCGAGCGCTACAACAAGCGCCGGGAAGGGTCTCCTTTCCGACAGAGGGAGGGAAAACAGAAGGTTGACGAAGCTCCGGCTGAAGAGGAGTTAGGGTTTCAGGACCCCAAAAAGGTCCTGAAAGCCGTCTACACCTCCGTCGACGATGACTCCGACGTCTCCGACAACGAGCGTCGGAAAACCATGAACACCATCTTTGGTGGATCATGGGACATCACTTCTCGTCGTGTCATCAAGACTATGCGGCGGGATATGGCTGCTGTAGCTCCTACAGCTAGACCGGAGCCACATCGAAAGTGGATGGACACACCCATCACTTTTGATGCTTCGAACTGTCCTCAAAGCATGGTCGGAGCTGGCCAATTACCCTTGATGGTATCTCCCACCATCAACAACATCCAGCTCCATCATGTTATGGTGGATGGAGGTTCGGGGCTGAACCTTATAAGCTTTGAAGCTTTTACCAAACTTCAGCTTCGACCTTCGGATTTTCAGCCCTCTCGACCATTCTCCGGAGTAGGTCCGGGGGCCATTACCCCACTCGGAGCTATAATTCTCCCCGTTACCTTCGGGACACGGGAGAAGTACCGCACCGAGAAGTTGGTCTTCGACGTCGCTCAGATCAACTTACCATTCAACGCCATCTTGGGTAGACCTGCCCTATACAAATTTATGGCAGCTGCTCATTATGGATACTTGGTGTTGAAGATGCCAACACCAGCAGGCGTTCTCCGGATTCGTGGAGATCGCACCGCCGGAGTAACTGCTCTGGAGGAGCTCCATGCACTCACCACTGCACAAGAGGAGGACTCCAGACAGGGGCAAGCTCCAAAACCTCCGAGCATTCGGCAATGAGGCTCAACCTCTGCTCCCCGTGTGCAGCCAAGCGGCGACACCGACATCCCCGTCAAAGTCGTCCAAATTGGTTCCGATGTCACTCAAACCACCCGCATATCGGGTGGGTTGAATGACAAATAGGAACTCGCGCTCATCACTTTCCTCCGGGCTAACGTTGACGTATTTGCTTGGCAACCGTCACAAATGCCTGGGATCCCCAGGGAAGTGATTAAGCACAATCTGAAGATTTACCCCGATGCTCGGCCTGTGCATCAGAAACCTCGGAAGCAATCTGTAGAGCGACAGAACTTCATTCGACAAGAAGTGAAGAAGTTGCTCGAAGCCGGATTTATTCGAGAAGTCTTCCATCCAAAATGGCTGGCGAACCCAGTCGTTGTGCCCAAGGCCGGCGGGAAACTTCGGATGTGCATCGACTACACCACATTGAATAAGGCATGTCCAAAAGATCCATTCCCACTACCTAGAATAGATCAGATAGTGGATTCCACCTCCGAGTGCGAGTTACTGTGTTTTCTAGACGCATATTCTGGATATCATCAAATCAGGATGTCTAGGGAGGATGAAGAGCATACTTCATTCATCACAGTGGATGGATTGTATTGTTACACAGCCATGCCGTTTGGTCTCAAGAATGCAGCTTCAACTTTTGTACGAGCTATGTACAAAACTTTCGAAGAACTCATCAGAGACATAGTGGAAGTGTACGTCGATGACATCGTGGTCAAAGTCAAGAACAAGGAGTCCCTCTTGGACACCTTGCAGGCTGTCTTCGACAAGCTGTGGGCCACCCGCACGAAGCTAAACCCAGACAAGTGCGTCTTCGGGGTTAGTTCCGGAAAGCTTCTTGGTTTCCTGGTAAGTCACCGGGGCATAGAGGCTAATCCGGCGAAGATAAAAGCCATTGAAGACATGCGGCCACCAACCCGTATCAAAGACGTCCAAAAATTAACTGGATGTCTAGCAGCCCTCAGCCGATTCATTTCAAGACTGGCGGAAAGAGCACTTTCCTTCTTCAAGTTACTGAGGAAGTCCGGACCATTCCAATGGTCTGAAGAAGCAGAGAAGGCATTCCAGGAGCTGAAACAGTTCCTCACCACCCTACCAGTCCTGGTAGCTCCGAACCCTGGTGAGCCTTTGTTGCTTTACATTTCAGCTACTGACGAAGTCGTGAGTATGGTTCTGGTTGCGGAGAGACCGGAACTACCCAATACTCAGGAATCCACACCCCTTCGGGAGGGTCCGGAGGTTCCTGAAAGCGGGTCTGGGTCCCAGCTCCCAGACTCAAACCCACAAGAAGCCACTTCAGAGGACCCGGACCCCTCTAAGAGGGTCCAAGTCATTTCTGAAGAAGCTCCGGGTTCCTCCACCCAGAACCCGGAGGTCCCCGAAGAGAGTCTGGACCCCTCCGAGAGGGTCCGGATCAATGAAGAGGAAGCTCTGGACCCCTCCGGGAGGGTCCGGACCATTCAACGCCCGGTATACTTCATCAGTGAAGTGTTACATGATGCCAAGACTCGATACCTAGAGGTGCATAAACTGCTTTATGCGGTTCTTATTGCCTCAAGGAAGCTTCGACACTATTTCCAAGCTCACAAAGTCTCGGTGGTGACCTCATATCCACTTCGAGCGATCCTGCATAATCCCAATTCAACTGGGAATATTGCAAAGTGGGCAGCGGAATTGGCTGAATTCGATCTTGAATTCATTCCGAGACAAGCAATCAAGAGTCAAGCGATGGCAGATTTCGTGGCAGAATGGACTCCCTCTCCATTAAACCCTGGGGGCCCCAGCGAGCAGAAGACGGAACCTCAAGTTTCAACCTTCACTAAGCCTCACTGGACCCTTTACTTCGACGGCTCCATGCAGAAGCAGAGAGCCGGAGCTGGAATCCTTCTCCTCGCACCAACTGGGGAGAAGGTGAAATACATGGTACACCTTGACTTCAAGGCAACCAACAACATGGCGGAGTATGAAGCACTCATCTATGGATTAAAGGTGGCACTATCATACGGTGTCAAGCAATTGCTGGTCAAAGGAGATTCACAACTCGTCATCAAGCAGGTGAAGGGTGAATGCTCCTGCAATAATCTCCAGCTGGCTGCTTACCTCCTTGAAGTCCAGAGGCTTCAGAAGGACTTCGAAGTCCTAGACCTTCACCATGTTCAGCGTGCTCACAACGCTGAAGCTGACGAACTCTCGACCAAGGCGTCAACTGGAGCTCCGGCTCCTGATGGAACCTTTGTCCGGAGGTTGTCAAAACCCACAGTTCAGCCTGCCGAACTGAACGAAGGGGGCGAGATCAGCATCCCGAAGCTGACGGTCCCGATGGCCCTGTTACCATGGCAGCCATCAAGGGTCGTAGGTGCTGCCGGAAGCTCCGAGCAACCCAGCACGCAAGACTCAAATGCTCAAGTCAGTTCCGATGCATGGATCTCGAAGATCCGGAGCTACTTGAAAGACAACATCCTTCCTGACGATGATGTATCCGCTCATCGGGTAGTCAGATTGGCTAAAAGATACACGTTGGTAGAAGGGGATCTCTACCGGCGCGGTGCCAATGGCATCCTAATGCGGTGCATCACAAGGGAAGAAGGGTGCGAGCTCCTCGCAGAAATCCATGGAGGCGAGTGTGGGAACCACGCATCTTCCCGCACGCTGGTCGGAAAAGCCTTTCGGCACGGCTTCTACTGGCCTACAGCGCTCCAGGATGCTACTGAGCTGGTGAAGAAATGCAAAGCATGCCAATTTCATGCAAAGCAAATTCATACACCTGCTCAGTCCTTACAAATGATACCTCCCACATGGCCTTTCGCTGTGTGGGGGATGGACATCTTGGGACCCTTCCCTAGAGCCGTCGGAGGTTACAAGTTCCTGTACGTCGCAATCGACAAGTTCACCAAGTGGCCGGAAGCAACTCCCGTTGTGACGATCAATAAACAATCTGCAATCAATTTTCTACAATCCATCGTGAGCAGATTCGGAGTCCCAAATAAGATCATCACTGATAATGGGACTCAATTCACAAGCTCCGCATTTCAAGGATATTGCGAAGACCTCGGCATACAAGTTTGCTACGCTTCCGTAGCTCATCCTGCCAGCAATGGACAAGCCGAGAGAGCAAATGCAGAGATCCTTAAAGGACTCAAAACACGCACTTATGAGCGCTTGAAAAAGCACGGAGCCAATTGGATCGAAGAGCTTCCACCCACTCTATGGGCCAACAGGACTTCTCCAAGTCGGGCAACCGGGGAAACACCCTTCTTTCTGGTGTACGGAGCTGAAGCGATCCTTCCTCCGGAAATCACCTTGGGTTCCCTCCGAGTCCGGACCTTCGACGAAGCCGCGCAGGACCAGCTCCGGCGTGAAGACCTAGACCTCCTCGAGGAGGGAAGGTGCCAAGCAGCTGTTCGGAATGCCCGATACCGCCAAGCTCTACGGCGCTATCACCAGCGGCATGTACACAACCGACAGCTCGAGGAAGGCGATCTGGTGCTACGGATAATACTATCCAGAGAAGGGCAAAACAAACTCTCCCCCGGCTGGGAAGGGCCCTTTCGAGTGATCAAATATCCCGTCCCGGAAGCGTTCGCTTGGCTACCGAGGATGGGACACCTCTCCCAAATCCTTAGAACATCGAGCACCTCCGTAAGTTCTACACTTAATTCCACGGAGGTGAGTCTTAAGTAACTTGAAATGTATGTTATAGAGTCATTGTACAGAGTCGGGTAGTTCCTCCGGGAGAGCAGCCGGACCTTTCCCGAAAGGTTTGAAAAGCTCATGCAACACTTGACACAGTCTCCGGACTAAAAGTGTGGCTAACTACCCTGGGTCAAACGAGAAACCAAACACACTTAGCCTGGTTCCGTACCCTAAGAGTGTACTTGTTTCCCCTGTACCCCGGACCTATAATGAAAGACATCTTCATGTGAAATAGACTCCACGTGCATTCATTTTTGCATAGACTCGACATTTTTATTTTTTCTCTTTCTTGTCTATAACAGAAACGTGCAATTCTTAAGAAGTTCTAGTTTGACCGGTTTACATACGATTCGAGTTGAATTGTCAGATTTTTTGGATTTAAATATCGTCTGTGGCCAACTCGCCTGAAAGCAGCCAAGCCATTCTAGGGCCGGAGTGCGCTATCGACTTAGCCTGGTCAAGCACCCTAAGTACGCCACTCTACCTACACCCCGGCAGGCCAAAGTAAGGTGGGTCCATGGACAATTGGATCTAAAAGAAAAGACAATTCATCCAGTCGTATTAAAAATCGTGTTCAACTTAAAATTTTCTTGAGAACCGTAAGCCGCGACGAAGTTATAGACAAGGAACGAATTTTACTATTTTTCTTGGCTCAAGTGTGCAGGAAAAATGAACCCTACGTTGATGGAGAAAAACCGGAGCTAACCAAGCTCCGACTCCCACCAGGGCGTCAACCGTCGGCGTTGACTAAAAGATGGTGAGAAGACCCCGTCACTGGAGTCTGTTGCCAACAAACCAAGTGTGGCAAAGGTCATTGCCGGAGCTGCTAAGCTCCAACACCTTGGAGTATTAACTACCGACGCTCAACGTGTTGATAGAGGCTATTGCCGGAGCTACTAAGCTCCAGCAATGGACAGTGCCGGAGCTTCTAAGCTCCGACAACTCCAGGGGACCTTCACTATCAAAAACTTCGGACCTAAATTCCACAAGTTCGAAACAAATTCGTCTTCAACAAAACTCAACATCCTTTTGGTACATGTCCACAATCAAATTTTGCACATCTACCAGGGGGCCAAGTGAAGATAAAGATGTTGAAGACAAAAAAAATGAAATTCGCAAAAAATTGGGGATTTCATTTCATCTGAAGACCGGAGATTACATCTGGAGACAAGGGATTACAAAATTGAGGGAGAAGAGAAGATACAAGTAAAGGCTAAAAGAGACGGTCCTAGACCCTATGGAAGAACTCGGCGACCTTCTGGGCGACCTCCGACACGCGGGCTCGGGTAGCTTCGCCTTCTCCTTCGACGGGGCCTTCAAGCACCGGATCCAGAGGAAATCGAGGGTTCCGGCTGGTGTAGCACGTCAACACATATTCTGTGACGTTCCTGGCCAGGGATTGCCCCTCGACCTCCAGCTGGTCCGCGATGACGTCGCCCACCTTGGAGAGCTTGCTGCCTGCGGCACTCAACGCTTGCAACGCGAGGTCCGGCTCCGGCTCCGGATCATCCGGGTGCACGGGGCTGAAACCCATCGGCGTCAGCGCGTCATCGGCCTTGCCCAGGAACTCCCAAATCTGCAGGGAGTCCGCCTTCCTCAAGTTCTTCATCTCTTCCAGGGATCTTCGGGCCGCCGTCAGCTCCGAATTCTCGCGGGCGAGGCGCTCAACTTCTTTGGCGTTTTGCTGGATCTTCGCAGCAACCCGCTTCTCAAGTCTTCCGAGCTCCTCCTCCCGGAGGTGGATCTTATTCCGACGGTCGACCAGGTCCTTCTCCCTAGCCTCCACTTTCTTCTCCCGGGCGACAAGGGCACACTCGTATTCGTAGAGTTCCTGCCCCCGCACCCAGGTCTTCTCCTCCTCCTCGAGGCAGCGCTCTTCCAATTTCTTAGCGCGCTCCTCGAGGCCCTTGTCCGCCAGAGCTGTTTTCTCGGCGAGCTCTTCTTCCCGTCGCAAGACGTCATCCCGTAGCTCTAGGAGTTTTTGCTCCTCATCCTCGAGTCGTCTTTCCCTCCCTTCAAGTGCCTCTCGGCGCTTGATGAGTGCGGTGCTGATGGCCTCGAGCTGATCAAACCGAGCATTGGCCGCGTCATTAGCAGCCTTAGCTTGGTCGTGGAACTCCCGGGATTGAGCATCGAGGGCGTGAGTCATGCTCTCCCTCTCGTCCAGCAGTTCACCCCAGAGCTCCAGGCGGATCTTCTCCCGCTTGATCCACTCCTTATCATCCGCAAGCCTCGACTGCGCCAGCTTAGTCTCGAAGTGGAGCCGATTACGCCACCGCCTAAGGGTTTGGCGCTCCTCTTCAAGAGCCTTGCTGTCGTGGAAGAAGGCCAGTTGGACCTGACGTAGACTAGAGCAGGCGTTGTCGATGGACATCGACAGCGAGATGGGCTCCGGACCTTCTGGGATCTCTTCCGCTGGTTCCAGCGGGTCTTCACATACAAAAATTGGGTCCCACTCTACGAGAGTGGAAACCTGAGCTTCCAAAGCGCTAGGGCCTTCCTCCGGGATGGCCTCAGTCGCCATCGAAGGAGGTCCCGCCACCAAGTCTTCATTTGCCCCCTCAGGCTGGGGGCCAGCGACTTCGTTCAGGCACTCTGGCTCTGCCACAGGTACCATCGACATCGTCGCCTCCGGAGCAGGAGCCGCTACTGGCTCCGGCCGGGACACCTCTTCTGAGGGAGGCTCAAGCTCCCTCGCCTCTTCAGCCGACGGCTCTGCGGCCGGCGCTCCAACAATCACCGGCTCTACGGCCGGAGCTTCGGAAGTAACCGGCTCAACTGCCGGAACTACTTCAACTTCCGGCTCGCATGCCGGGGCTTCAGCCACCTCCGGCTCAATCGCCGGGGCTTCAGCACTTTCCGGCTCCGAAGCCGGGACTGCTACTTCCTCCGACTCAACAGCCAGAGCTTCTACTACTGCAGCACCAGGACCCGGAGCTTCCGCTTCCGGGACGGGTGCCGCTGGCGCATCTTCATTCCCGTGGTCCGGCGCTACCACGGGAACTTCTGGAGACAAGTCGAGGTCCATGACCACGACAGCCGGCGCCGGAGCTGCCGCAGCCTCCGCTTGGGGCGGCACCGGGACTGGAGCAGAAGCCCTCGCAGCCTCAGACACTGTGGCTGAGGGCGGAGCTTCACTCCCCTTCTTGGGAACGCTGCAGATGAAGAACGAAGAAATTGAGCAAACAGACGCTACAATTAAAAAGTTAATCGAGGTAAAAAAGAAAAATTACCTTGGGAGGCTCCCGCACCAGCTTGTGCGGAACCTCTTTCCCGGACGATCCGGGCTGGCCACGGTCGGCGTAGGAGCTCCGGGAGGACTCCCAGGACTTGCCACAGCCGCGGGCGTTTCCCGGGTCGGAGCTCTCCCTGATCGGGAGGAACTCCTGGACCTGGAAGCCCTCACCGCTCCAGATGCCGGAGTCGCGCGCCTGGAGCTAGCACCGCAGGAGGGATCCACCGCGGGGACAGTCGCACTCTGGGAGGCTCCCACCGCCGGAACAGTAACGTTCCGGAAGGACCCCACCACGGGGACAGTCGCCACGGCGGCGGAGGATCTTCCTTCCTGAGGAGGGGGAACCGGGGGGAAGTGGCAGGCCCGACGGACCTTCCGTCAGCATGTCGCAGCTTTCTCTTCCGGCTCTCCGGCTCCTCCGCCAGCTCCTTGCCCTTGCCGATGACCTCAGCTCTTGGCTGTGGGACAGGGGCGGAACCGTCTTCGGACAACCCGGGGATCGCCAACCGGGTGGCTGATCTTCTCTCGACGACACCAAGGTCGTCAAGCGCGGGCATCGTCCGCCGGAGCTCCCTGCTGAACTCAACTTCCACGTTCAGAGGGAGGAAGGCCGGCGGCGGAGTCAAGTAATCTCCGTCAACGTCGATGCCGTGATGGAATTTCTTGAGGTGAAACTCCAAGGTCTTCCCCACCATGCTGGACTTCAACCCGGTCTCAACCCGGTCCTCGTCCATCACGCTGTTGAGGGCCCAGGCGAGCTTCTCCCTCCTCTTCAGCGGCGCCCACCTGTTGGACAGGAAGTTGCAGAACACCGCCTGGGGAGTCAATCCTCCCTCCACACATTGGCGGATCCTGGTCAGGACAGGGTCGAAAGCTCCCGCCAGCACCGGAACTTCGCTCCATACCGACGTGTCAATGCCGGGCAGACCGTCTGGCAACTCCAACCGCTCATGCTCCTCCACCCGGACGACTATCCAATCTTTCTTCCAGTCATCCCACTTCCCGGAAGGGAATGACCGGAGGTACTTGAATGGGCACTTCTTGCGCTTCACGAAGTAGTAGAAGCCAAGATACTCATCGCTTCGGCCGGTGGTTTGGACGGTGAAGAAGGTTCGGAAGAGCTCGATGCAGGGAGGGATGCCCACCCACATCTCGCAGAAGTGGACAAAGATAGACACAAGGAGAATGGAGTGAGGGCCAAGGTGGTACAGCTGCAGACCATAGAAGTCCAGCAGCATCAAGAAGAAAGAAGAAAACGGTGGGATCAACCCCACCATGCCGTACGAGGAAAAGTACACCATCTTGCCAGCGTGCTCCTTTTCAAAGGGGAGCTCTCCGCCGGCGCGGACCGATCGGTTGAAGAAGTCCGAAGACCACCCCATGAGGGCCCGGACCTTCTTCAGATCGCTGTCAGTCTTCAAGCGACTCTCACGCAGACCCAACTCCATCGCAGCACAGCTAGGCAAGAGAAGAGGAGCAAAGTACGAGTTGGGAGTTTGAGCGCAAGAACAGATGGGAAGCGTAAAGAACTCCCGACGGTGCGCTTTCCTTCTTAAGTAAGCCCTCGCAACGCTTGGATGGAAACTGCAGGGGAGTCAAGGATACTACTCAAGAATTCAACCCTGCCGATGACAAGAGGGCCCGGGACCACCCTGACGATCAAGTCGAGGCTCTTACCCAGGCGAATAGTTGTCATCACGAGGCGGGAAACCCAAAGGCGGCGACCTGACAAGGCGCGCGGAACCGATACGGTTTTCGTATCGGGAACCCGCGACCTTCAATTGCGAGAGATCCGCACGTCAAAGATCTTATCTGCCGCCTGAGGTGCGCCACGCGTTGGGATTTAACCGTAAAGCCCTGCCAACGGCACCTCCAAAGACCCTTGAAGACCCAGTTCAAGAGTCGCGAGTATGGACCCACCTCCGACGGAATGACTTCACCCCGGTGATTTTCCCCGGAGGTAGGTCCAGGGGGCCACTGTCGGTACCCTAAAAACCATATACCCCCTGAGGTTACAAAGATCTCAAGGGAAGGACGTCTACTCAAATTGAAGACCCTCGGAGGCCCACTTGTCAGACACAACCGGACCTGCTTCTCCAACATGGTTAACCCCTAGGTTGCCACGTGTACTGCCAGACCGGAGCTACTACCCACAAGGGTGAAGCTCCGGGCTAGGTACCGAAACGGCACCTCCGGACTTAACCCCTGACCGAGAGAAGCTCCGGACCTGACACGTGCCAGGCCACCCCGGAGCTTCCCGCTTCCCACAAGCAAGCTCCGGAGCTGCCACGTGTCCAAACGTCGGAGCTGACCGCCTCAAACCTCCGGAAGACATTGTAACGACTCCGGATCTTCAAAGGATAGCCGCGGACTTCAAGACCCGATTAATTGTCATTAATTCCATGTTAATGACAATTAATCGGACAATATTAACACCTGTAACGGCACTGTCGGAGCCCGTTACAGGGTTATTAACAACAATTAATCGTGTATCAATACTAGTAACCGTCGGGGCCACATGTCGGGCCAGGCTAACTTGTAACGGTTTGTCCTTGTACTATAAAAGGACAGACCGACGATACACGAAGGGGCTCGAAGAACGCTCTCAGGCACGCACGCATTGACGTGAGCTTTCATACATAAACTAATACAACACCACACACCCGTGGAGTAGGGTATTACGCTCAGGCGGCCCGAACCACGTAAACCACTGTGTCTCTTGTCCAATCGTGATTCACCTTCTTGAGTCTCCGCGCGCCCACACCGAACTACAAACTCCTTCAACACTTTAGTAGTGTCAGGAGATCTGTCGACTCCAACAGTCGACAATTGGGAACTACGAATCTTAGCTTTTCTATTTTGGCATCTTTTAACATGTCTAAGGAGATGGCCAGTGCCAATAGTTGATCTAGCAGCGTAAACATGACCACAATGTAAACACTTAGCAGAAACCCTTACCTTTTTACCATCGATGTTCTTGAAGATCTTTTTGAAGTCTTTCCAGCACTCAGAGCTACTGGAACGGCTCCTCTTGCCGGTGCCGCTGTTATCCTCTGGATCCTTTGCATCACCAGCAGCATCAGCTGCTTCAGCATGCTCGGCTTCAGCATCGCCATCGGCAGTTCTGCCACCGAAGACTTCCTCAAGCTCGGCCTCCATGTCGCTCTCGTCATCACCGCGCTGGCCCATCAGACGCAGGTCATCATTGATGCTGTGCACCTCCAGGTCGTCGCCGCCGTCCATGGTTCCTCGACGGATTCGCAAATCCGGAGCACCAGCACCGAGGACGACGAGCTGCAGGATGGAGGACGCCTGGTTCCTCGACGGATTCTTGCGAATCCGGAGCACCAGAGACCGGAGAGGACGAGGACCGGCACAGATCTGGAGGCGGTAAGGTCGAGGAGCGGGTGAGTGGCGCAGACCTAGAGGCGGTGACACCGGCGACGGCGACGAGGGTGCGAGTGCGTCGGCCTGGCGGCGGAGTGGACGAGGAGCCGGCGAGCGGCGCAGATCTGGAGGCGGAGAGGTCGAGGAGCGGGCGAGTGGCGCAGATCTGGAGGCGGTGACGCCGACGAGGACAAGCCGGCGACGGCGAGGAGGGTGCAAGTGCGGCGGCCTGGCGGCAGAATGGATGAGGAGCCGGCGAGGCGGCGCGCGTGCAAGAGCTGCGAGGCGGCGGAGGCGAGGCGACGCGCGTGCAAGAGCGAAGAGCCGAAGAGGCGGCGGAGGCTTCGGGAGGCTTCGAGAGGCGACAGGCGAGGGAGCGAATGACTAGGGTTACGGAGCCGGCGGTGAAACGCGCCTTTTTATATTGCGGGCGCCGGCTGCGGGGACCAACGGTCCCGATCGACCCCATCGACGGTTGAGGAGGAGCGCTGCCGGGGAGCCGGGCCACTATCGGGCCGGCCGAAATTTCGTGCCGGGCTCGAGCCGGCACGCCGTGCTGGGAACGCGGCCCAGGCACGACACGGCTTTCGGGCCCGTGCCGACCCGGCACGAATCGCTCCGGGCCGGGCCCGTGCTCGGACCGGGCTTTTTAGTGCCGGGCCTCGTGCGGCCCGTTAGGCCCAGCCCATTTGGAGAACACTACATGTACATGTTCAACTTGGCTATGGGGTCCGTACGATCGATTAGCCTGTCTTTGCTCCTTATTCTCTTTTTGAGATGACGCGGCCTGTGTATATACTCAAAACAGAAAATCGACAGCATGACAAGCATTTGGCCTGTCAGATACACACATTGCGTGGACGAGAATCAGGTCCGACAACCGGATCATCTCAACAGAGATTGCATGTCCAAATGCAGATTAAATTCGGATCTAAAGGACCAAAAAAACTCCAAATGCAGGAACGCCACACAAAATTCCCCTCCAATCCTACCTGAACAACTCATCAAGGCCAAGCATTCACGATGCGCCGATAAATGATCTCGGCCGGCCGGTCGCCTGACCCGAGGAGCCTGCCAGGCGCGTTTCAGAAACGCAGAGAGAAAGATCCCGGCCGGTGACTCCAACGAACGAAGAAGGCCGGACCGCGTCTCAGCCGCAAAACGGGGCAAGGCTCCTCCTCAAGATTCTGCCAGCGGCTGGGCCCGGGCGCTATCCACCCACGTGGTGGGCTTCGCCACGGCTTGCCCTTCCCGTCTCCCGCTGTCAAAGCGGTTTTCGAAACGCAGGCGGGAGGTTAGGGAAAGCCGGGCCCACGTGCAGCGAGAGGGGAGGAATAGTGGGGCACGAAAGCAGGTTTTCGAGAGACGCCATGCCAGTGCCCACCACCCCACCACGCCGACCCAATGGAAAAAGGGGATGAACGCACAACAGGACCCGGGGCTCGGGACCACGTTCGCCGGGCAGGCATCCCACATGGCTCGTGGCGTTCGCATACTTGGAAGCGGGGCCCGGCGTGACGAGCTCCGGCAAATAAAAGTGGTCGCGCCGGTTACTTCGTTGGCCGTCTCGGAGCGGCGGCAAATCTAATGCTAGCGTCAATCGTGGTCCGAATAATTCAGGCTCCTCCTGCTTGGGGAGCTCGTAGCGATGGTCGCAGCTTGAGATTGACGAAAGTTTCAATTCTGTACAAATGTACGCTGGGATCCCGTCTCCATGAGATGTTTTTGGATCTGTTTGGTTTGAAGCCAAAACTTGTCACATTTTGTCATGCCTAAGTTTAGTCAAGTTTGACCAACTTAGTCATTGTTTAGTTCATAGTCACAATTGTGGCAAGATTTCTTTCCATCTAACTAGGTCCCACATGTCAATGACTCAAAAAATTGTGGCAAGATTCCTTTAGGCTTGCCAAATTGTGGCTGAAAATTTGAGCACCTAACCTTAGTCAAGTTAGTCAAAAAATTGTAGCAAATTGTGACAACCTTTAACTGCAACGCTATGGCGATGCGGATGTTTTTTCGACTGCACCTGGGCCCTGCGATTTCAACCCGGCGTGCCGCTCAGATCGGCCACGTGCAATTCAATCCCGCCCCTCGCGTTGCAACATGTCCGATCCATGTCACTAAAGCGCAGTTCCAAATAACCTGTCACGTACGGACGTACCAGACCGTCAGACGTAAATTATTTGGATGGTCACTGGATCACGGGCCAAGGTAGGATTAGCGGTAATATGAGATCTGGATCGTCTAAACCTGGATCTTACTCGAGTAATCTTGGACTCCCCGTTCTCTGGGTTACAAATGGCACAAAAGCATCATTTCAGGGTTTGCTCTCTTACTGTACTCAAAGTACACAGTGACTATGGTCGCAGGATATTACCGCTGCGCTGTAAACTTGCTAATGCTACTACTGATAACAGATGATTAGGATACAAGAGGTGCGGTTGACTGGTTGAGCAAGAAGCACATGTGAAAGGATACCAATACACGACGTGATCTGAACATTTCAAGGTGATGATGCATTCATCAGAAAACGATCGATGCAGAGATGAACAACCCAACCAACAAAAGAATCTGGGATCAAAGGGACGAGGCAAACCACTGTGGCCTACGGCCTCTCCTAAACTAGATTACAGAACGGGTTAATCACTGGAACGCCATCACACTAACCGCTCACCCAACTAGAGAAACTGAAGGAGAGGAAAGAGAAGGAACTAGAGGTTAACTAATCCCGAGGAGAAATTCAAGGGAGGGAAAAAAGAGGGAGAAATTTACAATGAACGCAGAATCGTGAAGCTTGTTGGCTTGGGGTCACGCCGGAGGGGAGGAGCTGCTGCCACTGGAAGACGAGGAGGATGAAACGGCGGAGAGCGCGTCGGCGAGGGCCGTCATGGCGCGGACCTGCATCTCCAGCGCCGCGATGTAGTCGGAGGCCTCGGCCAGGAGGGCCGGGAACGGCAGCTTCCGGCAACCCGGCACCAACCGTCCTAGTACCTTTGCCTTCCTCGCCAGGCGAGGCGTCTTCGTGCGGTCCCCCTGCGCTGAGGCGCCGCCGGAAGGGACGGGCGCGTGGCGCAAAGGCGGGACCGCGGGGTTGCGGAGGGGCGCACGGCGCGCGGCTTGGAGGCGGCGTCGGCGGTTGGCGAGGATTGCGCGACTCCAGCACGTCCGCCCGCGCGCCGCGACCGCCAGCGCGCGGTCGGCCGCCTCACGCACGGCTCTGCTACGCGGAGGGGTTCCCGCGGCGGCGGCGGCGGTGGTCGAGGAGGACGAGGATCCGGCGCGGACGAGGCGGAGCGCCTCAAGAAGCTTGGACGAGTAGATCACGTGCTCGCGGCGGGTCCGCCACTTGGACACCACCGCCGCGGACTCACCTCCCGCGTCGGTGCGCTTCCGCTTCCGCTCCGTCTCTCTCTCCTCAACGGCCGTCGCTGAGTCCGACGTGGACGCCATTGCCGCGCGCGTCAAGAATTCTTGCCGCAAAAGCGGAGCCTTTGACGGATGGGTCGCAAAGGAAAACGAGCAGGACTGGGCGCGAGCTGTGATCAGAGGATTTCTCCTTCTTCAGCTGGACAGCCGGTTGCGGCTCCGGACGGGGGAAAGGAAGGAAGGAAGGAAGGAGGAAGGTGGGATGGGATGGGATGGAGAGGAGCGAGACCTGGGAGGTTGGGAATATAAAAGGGAGGCGGCACTGGCAAATGGCAAACGCTGATGGTGGTCCACTGTTGTGCTCCCTCTTGTGATCCTCCTGGATTTTCTGGCCTTTTCCGCCTGGCACTTAAATAATGCTGATGTGTTAAATAACTGTAGGTATATGCATATTCGCATATTTTTTCCTTCGGTCTAATCCATTTTGCATGTGTGACACTGGGAGTAAGCAGCTAGTATGCAATTATGAGGTCCACCGGGTTTGGAGTTTCTGGCCTCGTGTCTGTCCACCAATGGGCTCAGCTCACGGAGGTGTAGGGATCACATGGCATGATGGTCCTGTGCTCGAGAGTCGAGAGCAAGCAAGTGCGATGCAGTGCAGTGACCTCCTCCTCCTCCGTTCTCTCACACTCCCGTGTGAAACTTTGAACGGCCGTAGCATACCTCTAGCGCGCTTACCGTACCGTGTGTTGTGACGTTCCACGTGATTGGGCAATGACACACCATCTATGCCTGTTGCATGGTTAAGCCAGAGCCAAGAGCAAAGATTCGAGCGCTGAAACATAGCGGAGCTCTTGCTACAGCACTCCGCTCGTTTAAGACCATGCGCAGTGGCGTACTGTAAAGCATACTGGATACGTTTCGCAGTGTAATTTAGAGTATGTACTGCAAAAGATAAAGGAAAATAGTGTATAGAGTATGCTTTAGAGTACGCTGGTGCGGATGGTCTAAAAGCGTGAACTGTCCGATCCAACGCCACCAAAAACGGTTTCCTTTTCACGTCTCCATTAAGAACTCGCCCACGCTTGCTACGGCTATGAAAGTGACAACGACGTTAACATCAGCAGATGCGTAACATCCTCGTGAGCTGCTACTACCACTACCCAACCGGTAGTGTTTGCCCGGTAGTGTGGATCCGGCGGGACATTATCAAGCGGTTGGCGCGCCGAGGCCGCCGGCACAAGCCTAGCCAGCGGGCGTCGCGTTGTTTGGGCGTAGCTAGCTGGACGTGGTATACTACTACTAGTAGTACAATACGACGTGTGGCGCAGTGGCTTCCGCAGCCCCACTCCGCGTTTTGTATAGGCGGCCGTCGAGTGATCCGATGCTAATGCTACGCTTTAGCCATCGTTACGGGAGGCGGGGGGCCTGCACACGCCGGCGGAGGGGGCTGCGCTTTGCATTCTACTCCAGGGACTAGCTGTAGCACTGGTGTAGGCGTGTAGGATGTGTTTCTCTCTCCATCTCAAAATAGTTGTCATTTAAGATAAAAATTCTACTTCATTTGAATTAAAAATCTTACTCTATCCATTTCAAAAAGTTTATCGTTTTGTAATTTAAAAATGAACTACAAAACGACAAATTTTTTATTACAAAAAGAATATCATAAATGATAAGTATTTTGAAATGAGAGGAGTAGCGTGTTCAGACTGATGGTGCTCGACGCCAGGTCGGTCACACGTCTGGATAACATGGGGGCCGGGGTGGCAGGCAGGTCAGGGTCACATGCGCTGCGGACGTTGCTGGGCGCAAGCAACGCCGCTGCATGCCTCTTTGCTTTGAATGATATGTTGTTTGTTTTTTATTTTATTTTGACTTTTATAGTTTATTATGGCAAACTGTTTGGCAATACACTTGAAAATTAGCACGAGGGTCCTACCGGCCTCATAAGCACTTTGGCCGGCTACAATAAAAGAGCTCCGACGAAGTTAGCTCCCAGGTCCACCAACTCCGACGAAGCGTCGCCGACGGGAAGACGCTGAAGGGACGACGGGAGATTCTCGACGTGCCACGGTAAGATCATCCAATGTAACATCTAACCCGGTTCGTCAATTTCTCACCTGAGCGCTATCGGGGGTAAGGGGCTCAGTGCATGGCACTGTAGCCCCTTACGCCATGCACGTTGCTGGCGTGTTTGTTTTGCTGTTTCCCTGTAGCAGGTAGAAACAATGGGAAAGAAAAAACCGGCAATAAGAATTCGAAGATTAACGCTCGCTCCAGCACCGGCAAATCGCACTGAGCCACACGACGAAGACCATGACGATGTTCTAGCTTTGAGCAGGTAGCCAGATCGATTGGAATTGCGATCGCGGCATCCTCTAGACCTAAGAAAACTCATGGCGTCCAAGGTGTTCGCTCTGGGAACAGATTCATGGTCCTATCCGACATGGATGAAGATGGGCCATGATCTGCGCCTTCAGTGCTGTGTCGGCGATCCTCTGATCAGGCGACGGTGCCCTGCACCAAGCTGCTAGATCGGGATTTCCTTGTAGAGGAGAAGAATTTTTCGGATCTGATTGCGTCTATGAATTCAAAACACGATCAATCAGGAAGTGGGCCACGGTTTAGGACTTTGAGGACTCAAACATGCATGGCGACATCTTACCGGCCCGTTCCCGACCTGGTGGCTTTATTTGCTCGGTGTGGACATGCCTCAACCCTAAACAAAGCCCCTCACGTACACCCTGCAGACGCCACATACACCTCTTACGCCGAAGCTACGTCTGTCCAGCCATCCTCTCCTCCGTCGAGGCCGTTAGCCATGGCTGACAATGGAGGAAACAGAGGCTTCAACCGAGACAGTACAAGGCGCTTCAACGTGTCTGGGCAAGGAAGCTATTTTAGCCAGAACTTTGGACAGCAGGGTTTTCACCCTGGATCTGGAGGTGCTGATCGGGGCGGAAGAGGAGGTCGAGGCTCTTTGGAGGACGCGGGTTTGGAGGCAGAGGAACCCCAGATCGTGCCCCTCAGAGGCATGATAGCAGAATCCCCTACTCTGGATCAAACAACTAGCGCATACCTACGGGCAATATCGGTAACTCTGCAAACCATCAAGGTGAGCGTGCCTTTGGAGATGCTCCTTACATACAGAGGTATGATCGTGGTGGTAGTAGCTTTGTGCATGCTTATGGTGGTGCATGTTCAATGCCGATGAACGTGATAGGAGCAAAAGGATAGGGAGGCATCATTCCGGTGCATCTCAACATCCCGATTCATGCAGCCACACTCTTACAACAAGCACTATCATCGGTTGCAGATGCTGCTTCATCCAAGCCTCAACCTGATACACAGTCAAAGTCTTCCCAGGAGATCAAGCCCAATGCTCAAGAAGATATGATGGAATCCAAAGGAAAAGGGACGGAAATACCAGAGTCTTCAACAAAAAATTCAAAGGACAAAAATGGAAACATACCTTATTGTCACAGGTGTCTCACAAAGGGTCATACTGCAGAAGAATGTGTCAGGGAGTTTTATTGTGAAATTTGCGAAAGCATTCAACATGACAAGGTGAGATGCCATGTGTTTAGAGCTGCCAGACACCCTGCATCCATATGTGGTTTTGCAGTTGAGGACCTAGGATTCTTTCACATACAGTACTCTACATCTCAAAAAAAAACAAGATTGACACGAGGACTGCAATTATTCGAGTGGTGTAAAGTCATCTCACTGCTGCTAATATTATTGCTGAGTTAGAGAGGCTAATTCCAGCAAGATGGGCTTGGCATGTAGAAGAGATGGGTCCTAACACTTTTAAGACTGTGTTTCTATCATATGCAGAATTAAAACGTATGGCCGAGGTGGGAACAGTATAATCAAGAATTAATAAAGAAAAATTCGAGATTGAAGAGAAGGGAGCAGGAGTGGGAGCAAATGCTAAACTTCCTAAGGTATGGATTCAATGCACTGGCTTACTGGCTGAATTAAAGGAATTTCCAGTTATATGGGCAATAGGATTTGTGCTTGGAGTCACAAAAGATGTAGACATGACTTTTTTCGGGAATAATGAAAATTGTCCATTCCTAGCAATGGTCCTGGACCCGAACCTAATTCCTTATTCAGTTAATGTGGTCATTGATGAATACCTATATGAGCTGAAATTCAAAGTTGAAAATAATCCTCAAGAGAACAACACTGATCCAATGGATATGGAGGATTTTGAGGACGACGATCTTATGGGAGGTTACAAGGAAAATGACGCTAACATCGGCCCAAGGGCGAATATGAATGTGCAGTCCACTCAAGCAGAAGTCAGCGACAAAGGCAAAAATATTGCTGACTCCCACCAGGGACGACAACAAACTATAGCCAATGAGGATCAAATGTTGGCGAGCAGTATGTTACTGCCCAACAGATTGATAATCCCATGGAGGAAAATACTGAACCCGATCTCCCTGACCAAGAAGTGGAGACTGAGGTTTTTGTGGATGAGAATCTGACGGCGGATGATAATGATTATGTGGAAGACATGGATCCAAAGGCGAAAATGAATGTGCAATTATCTCAGGGAGGAAATAGCAACAAAAACAAAAATGTTGCTGACCTCCAGCAAGAGTTGCAATATTTCATTGCTAGTGCGGATCAAATGTCGGCGACCATGTATTCTAATTATCATCAAATCACTGATCCTTTGGAGGAAAAAAACGAACCTACCCATCCTATTCAGGAGGAGGTGAACACGAAAGTTGATAGACGTTCTGTGGCAAAAAAATTGCAAACTGGTGAAGAAGATAATTTGAAGTTTGCGCCAACTCCAGAAGCTTTACCCTCCATCACTGCTGCTAGACGCAGCAAACGTAGAGCGGCTTCCAGTGATGAATCCTCCATAGAACGGGCGGAAAAACTCAAGGCTAAGAAAAATGAAGTCAGACTTCTCTATCTATTTTACAGCTTTCAAATAACGCTATAAAAAAGCAGCTACAGTGTGTTGGGATTAATGTGGGATATGATGAAAAATCGTCGGTAGATGCGATAGCTCAACTGAAGAGAGATGAAAAGGACAGATTAATAATGGTTCCTGAGGTAGATAAGAAAACCGAAGCGCCAGAGGCCGAGAAAAGATAAATGAAGGACGATGAGGAGCTGGACAATTTAATTCTAAACCACTTATGCTCGGATATTTTACAAGAAATGGTAGATACGAGCAGTGATTTTGATTATCCTACTGCTAGTATAGAATTATTGTCCAGTAGTGTGCAAATAAAGAAAAAGGGGGGGGGAACAAATCATCCGTTAAAATGAAAGGAATTCTCTGGAACAGTGATGGGTTTAGAGACCCGAAAAAAATTAGATTTGTGTCGGACTTAACAAAAGTGTATAGCCTAAGCTTTATAGGCATTTCAGAGACGGGTGCTAATAATTTTTCACAAAGATTTTTGAAAAACTTATGCGTGGGGAACGAGTTTGTTTGGCACTGTAAAGAACTGCACGGGGGTCAGGGGGTATGATCTTGGGTGTTGACACTGACATATATCATATAGGTTCAATAGACGAAGGCGACTATTATATTAAATTTCACCTATGTAATAAATCAGATAACTTTAAATGGGCTTTGATCCTAGTGTATGGACCAGCGCATGATCAGTTTAAGGATACTTTTCTTGCGGATATTGTCAACATGTGTTCGAAAGAAACACTACCAATTCTTATTGGCGGTGATTTTAACATAATGAGACATCCGCACGAGAAAAGCAAGGGTAATTTTAATGGTAGATGGTCTTTCCTATTCAATGCCATGATTGATGGACTGAACCTGAGAGAGATCCAAATGTCTGGCGGACAGTATACGTGGGCAAACGCACTACGTAACCCCACCTACAAAAAGCTAGACAAGATCCTCATCTCTACAGAATGGGAAACCAGATACCCACTAGCCGCAGTGAAGGTGCTCTCTAGAAACGTATCTGACCATGCACCCCTACTACTGGATCGCGGAAACGACTCTCCAAGTGGCTATACACCTATCTTCAAATTTGAACTAGGGTGGCTGCTTCGAGAAGACTTTATACCTATGGTCCAGAATTTATGGGAGTCACCGGTCCAGAGCCATGACCCGATGGATATATGGCAAATGAAAATATGTAAAGTGTGCCAATACCTTAGAGGATGGGCGAAGAACATAAGCGGTGCATACAAAAAGGAGAAAAAGGAAATTTTAGACGCCGTAGATATGTTGGACAAAAAAGCTGAGTCCATACCACTACAAACAGATGAGATAAATTTAAAACAAAAATTACAAGACAGACTGGCGAGATTATTAAGAGAGGAAGAACTGAAATGGTACCAGCGTGCTAAGACAAAGGATTTACTGGATGGAGATTCTAATACTAGTTACTTTCACCTAGTGGTGAATGGCAAACATAGGAAAAAATAAAATTCCCCATCTTCAGGACGGGGAAAATCATATAACTGATAAAAACCACCTTATGAATCATATTGTGAAATTCTACAAAAAAAAACTCTTTGGCCCATCAGAGGAAAACTTGTTTTCACTTGACATGGCCAAAAGAGAAGATATTCCCCAGGTCTCGCAGTTGGAGAATAATTTTCTGATCACCGAATTCACCTTAGAGGAAGTCAAAAATGTTGTTTTCCATATGGAGCATAATAAGGCACCTGGCCCAGATGGATTTCCTGCGGAGTTCTATTAGGTGTTTTGGAATGTGATCAAAGCTGATCTAATGGCAATATTTCATGACTTTTATGCTCGCAACCTGCAGACTTACAGACTCAATTTTGGTTCAATAATTCTAATACCAAAGTGTGTTGAGGCTATTAAGATACAGTAATATAGACCAATATGTCTATTGAATGTGAGTTACAAAATATTAACAAAGGTTATGACAAATAGAATAATGTTGATAGCTCAGAAGATGATAAGTCCCACTCAGACTGCTTTCTTACCTGGTCGAAACATCATGGAAGGTGTTGTGATATTGCACGAAACGATCCACGAACTCCACAAGAAAAAAAATGAATGGCGTCATTGTTAAGTTAGGTTAGGATAAGGTGAACTGGCGATTCGCACGGCAGGTTTTAGAGATAAAAGGTTTTTCAGAGACTTGGTGTGACTGGGTTGATAAAGTAATGAAAGGTGGACACGTTAATATTAAGGTGAATGATAGAATGAGCAAAAACTTCCAGACAAAGAAAGGACTACGCCAAGGAGATACCTTATCACCCATTCTATTTAACATTGTCGCAGACATGCTTGCGATTATGATACATAGAGAAAAGGCGAATAGACTGGTCTCTGGCATAATACCTCACCTAGTTGACGATGGCTTATCGATCCTGCAATATGCGAACGATACAATCATCTTCATAGAACATAGTTTGGAACAGGCTCGAAATATGAAACTGTTGTTGTGCGCGTTTGAACAACTCTCTGGTTTAAAGATTAATTTCTACAAGAGTGAAATCTTCTGCTTTGGAGAAGCCCAAATGCATCAACAACAGTATACACAGATATTTAGATGTAGTCCAAGATCATACCCTTTCAGATACCTAGGCATTCCTATGCACTATAGGAAATTGCTCAATCGTGATTGGGAAATCATAGAAGAAAGAATCCAAAAGAAATTGAGTAGCTGGAAAGGAAAACACCTATCGGTGGAAGGTCGTTTAGTTCTAATAAATTCAGTCCTTACAAACCTATCAATGTTCATGCTTTCTTTCTTTGAAGTGCCCAAGGGGGTACTAGAGAGACTGGATTTTTATAGATCCAGATTCTTCTGGCAAGGTGATAATCATAAGAAAAAATACAGATTAGCATGCTGGGATGTGTTATGTCAACCAAAAGAGCAAGGTGGATTGGGGATACAAAATTTAGAGGTGCAGAATCAATGTCTGTTAAGTAAATGGTTATTCAAATTAATCAATTAAGAGGGAATATGGCAAAGTCTATGAAAAAGTAAATATGTTAAGGATAAAAATATAGGTCAAGTTCAGCATAAACCAGGGGATTCTCAGTTCTGGAGTGGTCTAATGAAGGTTAAATAAAAATTTATGCGCTTTGGTAGATTTAAGATAAAAATGGGAAGACTGCGAGATTTTGGGAGGATAAATGGTCAGGGAGTTTTAAGCTCAAAGGTAGATTCCCTTCTCTTTATAGCATTGTCAGACAAAAACATGCTTCCACCGCTCATGTCTTTAGCACTATCCCATTAAACGTCTCTTTTAGACGAGGTCTAGTGGAGAATAATTTGATGTGATGGTATAGACTGGTAACGATGGTAGCTCATGTAAGTTCGAACAGTACTGAAGACTCTTTAAAATGCGAACTACACCAAAGTGGCATTTTCTCAGTGAGATCTATATACACGGCACTAATCACTAATAGAAATGTGTGTGGAAGTAGTATGATTTGGTTTGCCAAATTACCGCTAAAGATTAAGATTTTCATGTGGTACTTGAAAAAAGAAGTAATTCTCACAAAAGATAATCTAGTAAGACGGAACTGGAAAGGGGATGAAAAATGTGTGTTCTGCTGTCAGAATGAAACTATACAACACCTTCTTTGACTGTCACTATGCTAGATTTCTTTGGAGAATTGTGAGTATTACTTTCAATATTTATACACCGTCATCTGTTTCTCACATGTTTAATGGATGGATACTTTTGTTTCCTAGATTACTCAGAAAACAGATAATAGCTGTTGTTGCATCTTTGTGTTGGGCGATATGGTTATCTAGGAATGATTGTGTATTTCATAACAGTACTATGAAAAATTATCTGCAGGTTCTTTTTAGAGGTACACACTGGTGCCGCACCTGGGTGTCACTGCAGAAGGCTGAAGTACATACCAACATCATGAGGAGGATCTGCTGCTCTATGGAAGCAACTGCCATGGAGATTTTCTATAAACTCAGATGGTAATTTTCCCGCAGAATTTGTTTTCAATAAGTTGTTTAATGTTCCTCCTATTATACTGGTCTGTACTAGATAGTCAAGTTTCATAGACTACTGTAACTCTGCCACTCTTTGTCCATAACCTCGTTTTGAGGGGAAGGTTGGTTTAATCCATTATAAAAAAAATAAACTGTTTGGCAATACAGCTTATCTGGTAACATCATAAGTAAATTTTTAGCAACTTTTGAGAAGGGGGCAAGCTAATAAGCACCATAAGCTACGAGAACTAGTTTTTATCTTATGCTCTCTAATATAAAAAACAAATGACTTATTATAAATTAAAAATAAGCCGTTTTAATTTCCGCCTGTGCTTTTAGATAATGGGTTGATTTCCACCTGTTTTTTTACAGGGCTTATGGTATAAGTCAGAGCCAAAACTGATTCATATATAAGCCCTGAACATCGAGCGCATGAACCATTCGTGTAATCGTGATTTTGTTTTCTGAGATGAAGCCCGGGCTTATCCGCTTAATTTGTTGGTTTGCTCAAGTGGATGAACAGGTTTTCATACCGGGTGATCTCTAGCTGAAAAACCAGGGGCTCAGAGTTCATTTGGCCCCAACATGCATGTCTTTCTCACTACAGGAATCAGGCAAAAGGCCATCGGTAATATAGGCGTCAATAACTTGAAGAAACCGTTGCATTTAATGTATATACGTCGATAAACCGATGTTCATAGCCGACGACTTAGATTCGACGTTTTTAACTTGTATATACTTTGGGGCCAACGCCTTTATCGCTTAAAGTCGCCGGTTCACAGCACCGACACATTTAATATCTAAAGATGTCGGTGGCGGGCCCGACGCCTTTATGGCTCGTAAGACCTTCGGTCTTGGGCCGAAGCCGACTCCTTTAAGGCGGATAAGAACGTCGGTCGGGCTGTCAATCGATGCCTTTATGGCGGATAAGAACGTCGGCCGTGGGCCCTAGCCGACACCTTTAAGCACCTTAAGATCGTCGGCCCGACACCAAACCGATGCATATAATGGGCTTTTTTATTGAAATAACTGCCTATTTTCCTGCCTGTCCGGGTGGGTAGCCTCCAGGCTGGAGCCGTAGCTCCAGTTCAACATATTACACATCACAACATATTACACAGCAAAGTTCAACATTTCACACATATATAAACAACACATCACAAGTTCACACATATGTATATAAAAGAGCACCATCAGTTCATCACAGAAGATCATGTTCAACACAAAATGGGAAAGAAAACAAAGGTCACATGTTAACATAAAGTTCACAAAGTGTCAATGAAAATGACATTCACGCATTGTTATTGGAACCTCCGCCACTCGCACTTCTCTGGAACAATTTTAGAAAATCATCACAATCTTGCAGATGATCGGAACCTTGCAAGAAACAAATACAAGTTACACTTTGCATTTATACTTATAATTCGAGTTTCTTAATCTCTCTAAAATATGGTAATTGACTTTTGTTACAAAACTCACGAATATGCCAATTTGATTCAAAGTCACTAAATATTATTCAAATTAGCCTATGTTTTTATGAGAAATAATGATTTAGAAGTCATACTGTTGCGGCCGGAGTTGTTGATGGGTGAGTATGTCTGGGATTAAAGGGCATCGGTGGTACAACACCTAGAAACGGTTGCAATCCAGGAGACAACAACGACATAAATCTATGAGATTGTAGAACAAATGGTTGACCACTCTCAGAACCATGTTACACAGATGGTTAGAATTTTGTATTATAACTCAATGTAATAAGACATGCGGTGATACCTGTGACGAGGAGCCAATATGTTGTCCTGACTGCATTGGACGAGGCATACCACCTTGAGCGAAGAACTACATAAAGTAAAGATATTTAGATAAGTTAATTTAACACATATAGTAAAGAGTATTGTAACTTGAATAAAACTACAATATACCTGCGATATCATGTAAAACTGAGGTGGTTGTGGTGTGCCAAACGGAGAACCGGTGCTACCGTGACTCAAAAACTGCATCAAGTAAATTATTTGTGAGATCTTAGGTGAAACATTTGAAAATCGAATAAATAGATCAATTGTTAAGATTACATGTTACCTGTGTCATATACAGATATTGCACCTGTTGCTATACCTATTGTTGTATCTGTTGCTGCATCTGCATCTTTGTCTGATGTTGCTGTTGCAACTGCGTCTGCATCTTTTCCTAAGTGCATCTCAATTCTTCTCTTAATTCATCCGTCTCCGTAGTATACTGAGACCTACTAGAACTAGCACTAGAGTGCCATTGTCTAACATAGGCCTCACGCTCCACATACCCATCGCTCAACTCAAGTCCACAAAAGATACAAGTGTGATGAATCGATATTCATTAACTTAAAAACACCATTATCTTTACACATACCTCCCTTGCGGTACACCTCCACCGGCTTTGTACGCCGCACCCGCATCCAACGGCGCTCTTACATAATCCGCTTCATCTTTATGATTTTTCCTGAAGCACTCAACATATTTCATCTACGAGGATACAATGAGTTCATGAGTAGATGTAATAAAAGATAAAATGACTTGTATAGATCATACTTACCACTTTTTGTGTTGTTGTCTCGTCACACAATTGCTCCGGGCGATTTGGGTCTGGACCTCTATGCCCCTTAAGGTAAACCTCAAAAAAGCTAGGAGCGATACCAGTTTCAGCATGCTGCAATAACAAAATTTGAAATTTAATCAATACATTTATTTGAAGCAATCTAAGTATGATTTCAAAAATTCATACAATTCTTTATTCCATCCGCACATGTCCATCAGGCCCATAGTAATGCTTTCCAGGCCTGGTCGTCCGATTTTTTCGGTTTCTATCCGAAACTAACTTCAACTCATCTGATATACGTGTCAACAACTTAGTCTAGTAAACAATCACAACTTTGATCTGGGCATCAAAGAAGGAGTACTTTGTGCGCCTTTTTGCTGACTCATGGAAAATCGCTTTTGCATATGCTTCACTCTCACCTTCTTGCAAACGAAACACACCCTGCAATACAAACAACAATTTACGTCAATCATAACAAGGTGTAATATAATTGAAGGACTATGAATACACTTACCCAAAACATATCCCAAACTCTGTTCTGCCAAGTAACCGCAGGGGCATACTCTTTTAGTGCATAGTGATCCCAACTATGCGCGACAATTCTTCAACCGTCCAACACAACCATCCCGAAAAAGCAAAAACGGATGGTGTTTCCCAACTCCGTGTTAATTACTCGTCGATGCCCCCTGCCATTCCAATTAACCTCAACCCAGCACCTAGTACCCTTCGGCTTTATAACTATCCGCTCATCCAAGCTTTTGCTTGGAGTACATAAAAGGTGCCTCTGTAGCGTGTTCAAACAATATTAGTTAATAATAAAATAAATATAAAAGATAGCTTATCAATTAATCCGAAATAGTACCTGAAAGGGTATCGAGTGGGCGACTGACCTGCCTCAGCTAGCTTCGCAAGTCTTGCCAACCTCATATCTCGCGTGGGATCATCATCCTCTTCGTCATCACCGCCCTCGTCGTCCCCCTCATGACCACCCTCAGAGGAGGAGCTCCCAAAGACCACCCCAATCATATGGTCTCTCATGTCCAAACATGAGTCTCCTCCCTGTTCTGATGACTGTCTCACATTATCTATCTCTTCCCCATGCAAGTCCTAAGCCAGAGTCGGCTCTGGCTCTTGTGAGGGCTCTGGCTGTCGTGAGGGCTCAGACTCTGCGACACACCGCCTGAGCTGCCTCTGCCTATCCACACTTACGCTTGTACCCTGCAAATGAAAATAAATATGTAAAAAGTATTTGATATTTAATTATAATACTAATATGTATTTAAAAATAAACAAGTACCTGAAACATGCATGTGTGTTCCAAACTACTAGTGTGGTCCGAACTACCACTGTGCTTTTTCCTGCCAAGCTTGATATGCTTGAACATCTGCATAAATTTCAAAATAATGATTAGTTATACAAAACAAATGATAAATAATAAAAGATACTCAAAATGCATACGATAAGTATCAAAGTCTAACAGAATGCATACAAAGAATCAAAATCTAACAAAATGCGTACAATAAGAATAAAAAATCATCAGCGTCAGAATCTGCTTCTGTCACACGTGCTTGAACATGTTCACATATCTCTTGTTCTTCTATCTCTTCTTCAAACTATGCTCCTTCACTGTCTTGATCAAATCTTTCTTGATCCTCAATAATCCTTTTTTACTTTCAGTAATCCTTTGTGACTGTCGAATACGTTTCCTCGAAATGCCAGTATGTTCTTCAGACATTAACTCAAAGGTACCACTAGCTATCTCTGCTAGTCCCGTCCCGCAAGTTATCCTAAAATCTTCTACTTCCTCGACTTCATGTTGATAGACACTACTATCATCATGTTTCTGATTCTCTATGTATCCATCATAACGATGATGGTCCACTTCAGGATTAACTTTGTATATAACCCACCAATTTTTAAAACTTGGATGAGGATAACTTAAATAGTACACTTGTTCCACTTGATGGGCAAGTACAACATTATTTTTATGAGTTGTGTACCGCGAGTTGTGGTTAACCTCCACCATTCCAAAATCATCGACTCGTGTGCCAGATGTTGGATCAAACTATTGACAGCCAAAAATCACAAGCTTTAGTTCTTTCAGACCGCCAAATGTGTACTTGATTATTTTTTGAAGAACACCGTAGTAAGCATTGACTTTCCCACTACCCTCCGCTGCCGTTATCATTACTCCATTGTTTGATGTAGATGCAAGTGGGCTGCTAGCTTCTAAACTTGCCATACGAAAATAGTATCCGTTGATATCGTATCGGTTAAATTCTCTTGCTTTCAATTGATCATGCGAAATCTGTTGCAAGTCATCTGATATGTTGAGATCTTGCATACACTACATAAATAGACAAAGTTAGCATCTTACGACAAGCATGTGAACTATGATTGAAGACAAAAGACGGATAAAAACATTACATGTTCAAGGAACCATGCCACAAAGCTTAGCCCATCATTTATGCCATCCTGACGCATCTTATCCAATTGACCTTGTGTAGGTATTCAAGAAGATTTCCAATACAACTTGTCAAATATTTCAAAATATGGTAACACTTCCTTCATGTTGAAAAATATGTAAAGCATGATGTAGTTCCTCTCTTGCTCTGAAATATGATGAGAAGTGACAGGTCCAACACCTTTACCATTCTAATTAAAAATCTTAAGCTCAGTCATATGTTGCTCTTCTACATCATGATATCGTGTCTTAGATGCATTCACATTATTGGCACGTGAGAAATATTTCATAGAGAAATTTGTAATCGCTTTAGCTGGAAATGCCTCTGCAATACACCCCTCAACTCTTGCCTTGTTGCGCACTGTAGCTCTAAGTTTTCTCAATTCTCTTTCTTGACTATACATCCACCTGAACTGTGCAGGACCCGCTACCAATACTTCATAAGGTAAATGCACCAGCAAATGTTGCATAACATTCATAAAACCAGGTGGAAAGACTTTTTCCATCTTATGGACAAGCACAACGATTTCTTTCTCCCACTGTCGCATCATCTCCTTCGACATTTCCTTAGCGCATATCTGCCTATAAAAATAG
This sequence comes from Tuctoria greenei, assembly GCA_036927565.1. Classification (NCBI taxonomy): domain Eukaryota; kingdom Viridiplantae; phylum Streptophyta; class Magnoliopsida; order Poales; family Poaceae; genus Tuctoria; species Tuctoria greenei. Next base: position 200,818,394 of record JAYESD010000006.1, read on the forward strand.
CTAAGTTCAACAAATATCTTCCACAAATCAGGTTTGAAGTAGCCACGAAACATTACGGGCACAAGTCTCTCCATCATAATATGGTAATCATGACTCTTCAGCCCATTTAGTTTGCTGGTACTAAGGTTAACACATCGTTTTATATTAGCTGCATAGCGATCCGAAAACTTCAATGTTTTCAACCAAGTAAGTATTTGCCTCCTTTCTTCTCGCTTGACACAGTAAGGAGATCATGGTCTACTATCATTTCCACTAGTATTAGTTATAATCTGAAGCTCAGGATGATCACAAAGATCAGATAAGTCTTTCCTCGCATTCATATTATCTTTGGTTTGACCGGTGAAATCAAAACACATGCTTATGATGCTTTCAGCCATATTACCCTCTTGGTGCATCAAATCTATGTTGTGCGGTAAAATAAATGCCATTGAATATGGTAGCTCCCAAAGAAAAGAAATATGAGTCTAGTTGTGTTCTGTACCATACCCTTCGAAACCACCTTCAGCGGACTCTTTTAACTTTTCATGCCATGCCATTTTTTGTTCGCTTGTGAATCGACGAGACGGACCTTTTCTAACCATTTTGTATTTCCGGAATAATTGTATCACTCCTGAAAGGATGTTTTGAAGGAAGAAATCATCGATGACAATCGAAGAAGCTGACTTTTTTTTTCCATACTTTAATCTGATAGCATCAACGTCACCCATACATATAGGACAACACAATTGTACATGAACACACCAACCAGACCAAATGCCATATGCCAACAGATCATGGATCAACTATAGATACGCGACACGTAAAGTAAATTTACATTTCAGATGATTGTCATATGCCTTTACACCCATGCCGTAACTCTTTCAGCTCTTCAATCAACGGCTGCATAAACACATTGATTTTGTTCCCAAAATGTTTAGGGCCAGGAATGATAGCCGTGAGAAATATGTATCCTTCTTTCATGCACATGTTCGGAGGAAGATTGTATGACATGATAAATACAGGCCAACAAGAGTATGGGCTGCTACTAGTGCTGAAAGGAGTGAAACCATCTGTTGACAATTCAAGACGAACATTTCTGGGATCTCTTGCAAACTTATGATCAAAACGGTTTAAAGCTTTCCATGCCACGCCATCAAAAGGATGCGTCATAATATCTTTGTCATCGCTCTCACGTATCCCTTCAGAATGTCACCTCATCTATTTCACTGTTTCTTTAGACAGGAACAATCGTTTTAGCCTTGTTATGACAGGCATGTACCAAAGCTATTTAATCGATACTTTTGTAGTTATTTCCTCTCCGTCATCGTTCAGAACCTTGACATATCTAGATGCATTGCAATGCATATAATGAGTATTGTCCATGTGTTCTTTCCAAAACAACATGCCATTATTATCGCACGCATCACTCTTCTTATAGTTCATGCCCAGATCGCTCAAAAGCTTCTTAGAGTGGTATATGTCTTCCAATATCTCATGCCCAGATGGAAGGAGATCACTAATCAGCTTCAAGATAGCATTTTAAGAATTGTTTGCGAAATTGAACTTGGACTTCATTGCCATAAGTCGTGTCACCGCCTGCAGAACGGTCACATTAATGCTCTCATGCACTTTTTCACCCGAGGAAGGAAGAAGGTCGTAAAACTCCTTCACCTCCTTCGGCGTTGACCCCTCTTCGTACTCTCTACCAATATCCGCTAACATCTCATCCATCCGATCATCATTCTCGTTGTTGTCCGACTGATTGTCATGAACCATGTCGCCATGCTCATGCCATACTAGGTAGTCAGGCATAAAACCGTGCTTGCAAATGTGCAACTCAATTTCATCCTTATATAGATGTTGATGATTCCGACACTTGCTACACGAACACTTCGCAAGATGAGCACCACTAGCAAAGCTTGGTTGATGAAAACATCCGCGATACGAGCCCATTCCATAGTGTGTGCACCACTTGAACTCCAACCATCATACATCGCTTTACGATCGTCACTCATTTTTTAGCTTATACCTTCAAAGTATGAAATGTAAAAAATCTAATAGATAATACATACAAATCATATAACTATATATGAAATGTATCGTTCTTTTATGAATGACAACACGGAGACTCACTCTACTCTACATTACCTACTGAACATAACGACATCATCCAAATCGCTAATTAAATTTATATACGTTACTCTTCCAATAAACATACATTATAAATTCATTTAAACTCAACTTTTTAGTTTGCAACTAATAGCTACAAATGTATGTTAAAATACATTTCAAACATACATTTTAACTTAGTTAATAGATAGAAATACAACTAATAGCTAGAAACATGTATACATTAGAAATTCAACTAATTAATACCTAGAAATGCAACTAATAGCTAGAAATATACATTAAAAATTACAATAATAAATTGAAATGCAACTAATATAGCTTAGATTATACCTTGACCACGGAGGGCGGCGACGCACAGGGAGAGAGCGCCGGAGGGGTGGGCGCCGAAGGGGCCAGAGGATGGGCGGTGTCGGAGGGCAGCGACAAGCAGGCAGAGGGCGGCGGAGGAAGGGTGGGCGACAGAGGGACGGGCGTCGGGGGGGGGGGGGGGGGGGGTAGCGGGCGGGCAGCGCCGGAGGGTCAGAGGGCGGCAACGCGCGGCAGAGGCGGCGGCGCACGTGCAGAGAGGGCGGCGAATGTGTGGAGCGCGGGCGCGGGCGGAAGTGAGGAGCGCGCGGGCTCGGGCGCGAGTTAGGGTTAACCTTTTCGCGTGAGTCGGACCCACTTATAGCCGTCGGTTGGCTGCCCCCGACGCCTCATCCGGGCCCACTATAAAACCGTCGGTGTCCCCGGGTAAACCGACGACATTATTATAGCCGTCGGTTTTTGACGCCTAGCCGCCGGCTATAAAGTTATGTTCGTCGGTTGTCTAGCTAAAACCGACATATTTAATTAAAGCCGTCGGCCAGCCGACGCTCATAACTTTATAACCGTCGGGACTGAAAGACCAACGCTTTTAATCAAATAAATGTGACGGCTCCGACGGTCTTGTTTAGAACCAACGGCCGTTTGCTCGTTTTCTGTAGTGTCTCGATGTAATTTTTTACCGTGTCGCAGGTGTGTGGCTGGCAACGTGGCAATCATCACTAGACGAAACAACGGAGTAGTTTCGCCCCCATGTGAATTGTGAGGAGAAGCTGTGTTTTCACCCATGAAAAGAGAAAAGCAGCAAACGTGGTGTAGCGAGTATCATGAATGGCCATGTGCGATCCATGTTGTACTAGTATCAACTACGGTATCAGCCCTGCTTGGCGAGGATGCTCGTCCTTGTTTTATGACTTATGAGGCGGCTTCCGAGCCCTTTAATAATGGGCGGGCAAAGTCCAAATGGCCGCATCGGCAGGTGTAAACGAGCTGCAAAAGCAAGCCTGCTCGTACGCTCGCCGTAGCCGTCGTGATTCGAGTGCTTTGTGTTTGAACGAGTTGTTTAATCCGCCCGCAACTGAGCACGCTCTGCGTTGCGCTGCGCGCAGCCGGGGCGCGGGTTTTAAATCCCAAAGCCTATCTATCTCTAGGCTGCACGCATCCCTGCTCCCTCCGTTCCTTACAGCTGCTGGTTTTGAATCTCAATTGTTTGCATCATCTGTCGTTGCACATGCATGTTGCATGCATGGCTCAGCAGATTGATGGTCGACCCAAGGGGATCTGGGAAAGGTGAAAGAATACAACAACAAGAATGAGACGAAATACGATGAAAGAACAAGTGATGACATGGTAAAAAAAGCGCAAATAAAAATTCAGTTTTTACATACGTCATGCTTATGTAGCCGGTGAATCTCAGCGAGGATTAAAACGAGTAAAAATGCTGACATGGATTGAGCAGGCATAATCAAACGTCGCGTTGATGTTGCCTTGGACAGCTCGGAGCCTGGATTAAATACCATTTGTTTCTTCACGGGGAGCCACATGGGCGTCACTGCTGGCTCACTGCCGCTAGCTGCTGTACGTACACACCTTTCTACGTCACGCCCGAATTAAACGGGGAGATGCTGTGCGTTGCTCTATTTCAACTGGTTGGGCGAGCCAGTGAAATAATCTTAGTCGTCTGAACACGCAATAAATGGTGCAGGTCAGATTAATCAACATTACAGAAAATATTTAAAAAGGATACACTCCTCTGCATGTATCTGCAGCAGTTGCTCGAATGCACGCGCACATGGACGCCAAAGTATAGGTAATCAAAGCATGCATATGCATAGACCGAATCAACAAGCTTGCATTTGACATTAGTTCAAACAGTTGGAAATGCATCCATTATGAACGGATCATCACATCTTATCTTATACTCCCTCTATCCCAAAAAAAAGTTCGTTTTAGACATGTGCTAAAATACCAAAAAGTGATTAATTTGAATCTGTTTTCCCCTATTTACCCTTATTAAATAGCGTTATGTGCACCATTTCAATGAGTATCTCTCTGTGTGCGATTGAATACTGCGTCACACACAAACCCGAGCGCCGCGAGTTCGATCCACGGTGCCTTTTTTTATTTGCTTGCTTTCACTTTGTTTAGCAATTTTGCATGGCGTTGCCTGTGTAGTCTTGCATGCGTGTGTAGTGCTGCATGTACGCTGGTGCAACTTGCTTTTGCTTGCGCGTAACTTGTTTTTCCTTGCGCGAGCGTAGTACGGCATGGCGCGCATATTTGCTTTTGCTTGTGCGCGTAGTGCATGGCTCGCGTAAATTGTTTTTTCTTGCGCGTGTAGCTTAGTTTGCATGCGTGATACTTCGATGCCTCAGACACTGCTATTTAAATGGAGCCGGCACCGTTTTGCATTGAACAATATAATGTTTCACCCACGAAGCAACAAACTGAGCTGATGGAGTTTGATCTCAATGTTCAGCCGAACGACGCTTCATTGGAACATGTCGGAGGTATGTTTCTGGGTCTTTCCTTCTTGTACTTGATGAACATGGTGCTTTTGTCGTGCACTTTCATTTGAACATTGCTTCATTTGCAATAGGATTTGATCTGAACTTAGAACCAGAAGAGGAAGACACTGCTTTTGATCTGAATATGTATCCGGAACCGGAAGGTATTCATACTTATTTTTTGATTTGAACGTTCATGTTTTTGTTCGTAACTAATGGATGTTGCACCTATTTGAAGGTGCTAGTAGGAGGAAAGACATGACAAAAGAAATCAATACGCTGGTGTTTCAAACTTTGTTGGCTAGAAGCAAGAATGGAAAATTAGGAAAGAAAGATACGACACATGTGGATGAACAATTTGGAATTAGCCTCAGTTCCACTCAAAAATTATGGCAGAGAGGTAAAATTCATCTTGGCCAAGGTATCCCAGTTAATGTTTCTAGTCGTAAGAGGGGTAGGGTTGGCCGTAATAAAATTCCAGTTGATTTAGAGCGTTTGCGCAATGTTCCACTGAAAGATAGGATGACTCTTGAAGATGTCAAGGAAGTTCTTGGCATTAGCAATTCCACGTTGCATAGATACTTACAGCAAGGCCTTCTTAAGCGTCACTCTAATAGCATCTAGCCTCACTTAACCAATGCTAACAAGGTGTCATGTTTACATTGGCGGTTCGAAAGGTTGATCAAGGTACTAGCTCTTGTGGTGATCCAAGGTTTAAGGGTTTATTTGACCATGTCTTTATAGATGAAAAGTGGTTTTTCCTCACTCAAAATTCCGAGAATTATTATTTGCTACCAGATGAAGATGAACCCCATCGCACATGCAAAAGCAAAAATTACATTCATAGAATCATGTTTTTGTGTGTCACTGCTAGACCAAGGTTCAGAAATGGACAATGCATTTTTGATGGAAAAATTGGTTGTTTTCCTCTTGTGACTTATGAACATGCTCAACGGAGGAGTGTCAATCGTCATGCTGGTACTTTGGTTGTCAAACCGATCACATCAATTACAAGACATGTGGTTAGGGATTTCATGACAAACAAAGAACTTCCCGCAATTAGAGAGAAATGGCCACACGAGGAAATAAACCAACCGATCTTCATACAACAAGATAACACACCATCTCATTTGGAAGTGAATGATCCCGTGTTTTGTGAAGCTGCAAAACAAGGTGGATTTGATATTCGCCGGATAGGTCAACCGCCTAACTCACAGGATATGAACATTCTTGACTTGGGCTTTTTTAGAGCTATTCAGTCAATTCAATATAAGAAGCATGCCAAAACAGTTGAACACCTAGTTCCAATCGTACATAATCCTTGGAGTATGCTAAATAATCATTGTATTGCTTCTTCAATACATGTAGGCATTCCAAGAGTACTGTCCAAAGAAAGCAAACTGAATTTATTTGACACTCCAAGGTGTTTTCAAGGAAACCATGAAGCTTAAATGATGTAACCGATTTAAGATTCCACACATGGCAAAAGGAACATTAGATAAACAAGGACGACTTCCATTGCAACTCACTTGTGAGACTTCCTTACTAGCTGATTCCATTTCCACTCTTGCTGCATCAAACAATAACAATGAGACTCTCTAGTTTTTGTATCTTAGGGTACTGTAACACCCTCATTTTCATGCATCATGCCTTGAATACATCCTAATATATGTTTAACATTAATCCACATAAAAAATAAGTTTAAAATTGATTTGGAACAAAACCACACTTAAAAATTCTAGAAAGTGCGGACTAGTCCAATTTTCGTTTGGACTAGTCTGATTTCTCTCTAACCTCGTTCGGACTTGTCCGTTTTTGCTGCGGACTAGTCTGTTTTTGCCTCTGGACACTTTCGGACTTGTCTGGCTTAGTGCGGACTAGTCCGATGTTCCAAGAATCCTTGAAAATTTGATAAGTCCCTGGACTTGTCCGGACTAGTCACATGTTCTAGCGGACTTGTCTGTTTTCCTCTCTGACTAAAGTCGGACTTGTCTAATTTTTGGCCAGAGTTGTCCGTTTTTCCCCTCTGGATAAGTTTGGACTTGTCCGATGTCCAGTCCGGACTTGTCCGATTCTTCTCTGGACAACTTCGGACTAGTCGGGCCCTTTTCGGACTTGTCCGATAAATCATAACTTCAAATTGATCTTTTGTTTCACGACTTGTTTCTTGGGTTTGACATTAAGTGGGCCTAGGGATGTCATGCCTAACTCTTTTAGAGCCCATGTGGGACTCTAAACCGGCGTCTACTCATCCCAAAATCGAAATCCATCTAACCCTAGCCTCCACTCTATATAAACAATCCCACCCCTTGGCTTGACATCTATTTGCCACTTTTCCACCCCACCCAAACCCTAGTTCGTGGAGAGACACCATCAAGGAGGGAGAAGGAGATCCCAAGCAAGAATAAGAACAGGAGGAAACGAAATAGGATCAAGATCTCCATCAATTTCGTTCTTTATCACCAATTCATCTCATAGTTCTTCATCAACCCTAGATCATCAAGATCCAAGTGTTGTATCCAAGTTTCTTGACTCATTGGAGTTCTAAACACCTGGTATACCTTCTATTCCCTTTTCCTTACATGAATTCAACCCCAAATCTCCAAATTCACATTGATCTAGAAAACCCTAATCTGCCGATCTCGCGCAGTGCGGACTTGTCCGGTCCCTAGCGGACTAGTCCGATTTTCCTGGTTAATTTCTTTTGAATTAATTCTAAAATTTGATCAAATAAACTACAAACCTGTGTAAAATTGTTAAAAGCAATTAGAACTAGTAAGTGATCATTAAAAGCAAAACATTAACAAGTATCACCTTGCATTTGCATTAATCATGCATGTCATGTCATATTGAGTAATACTTGTGCACTCTTTGATTGTATTCTTGTCTTGTATGTTTATTGTGCAGATTAGACGGATTTGCGCTAGAGAGTGCCGCGAAGGATCTTCAGCACCAAGAGTTTCAAGGCTTTGACCTGAACCAATCCCAAGGGCAAGGCAAGTGTCCTTGAAGCATATTGATTCTGTTTTTAAGTAAATATTTTATTTGCAAAACTGCATGCTTGTGTCAAATTGACGGGAAATCCTATAATAGGAAGTTTACTAGATTTGTTTAACCACCCTTGTCACCTGAATTCATGGTAGAGAGTCGGGATGGACTTTTACCTTTTTGCTTCGCTTAATTAATTGGGATGGGAAACAACTATACTATTTAATTATGTAATTATGAGATTATGATTAACATGAACTGGTTAATATGATATGGTAATGGGTGATCTAAGCAAGCCTGGTATGTGGATGGGTTGGATGTTATGGTGGTTTGCTTGCTTTAGATCTAAGGACCGGTTCATGCGAGAATAAGCCAGAACAACAGTGCCACCACGGGGTCAAGTATGGGTGCGGCGTAGCTGATTAATTAGGGCTTTGCCAGTTCTATTTGGACCATTAAGGATGCTCGGGGAAGGGATAGTCGGATTGGGTTTGTTGATGATTGGTGGGACTACCCTGGGATCCAAATGGCTCAAGAGGGGTCCCTTGGTTGAAGATGTGCTCAGTTGGAGGCATCGCCACCGGTGAAACCTCAGTGGGGTCTAAATAGGCTAGTAATCCCTTTGTAAAGGCTATTTTGTGATCTCTTGGCCATACACCAAAGGAAGTGTAATTGGCATGAGGGAGGTTCTTTAGTCGCCGACGGGTGATGAAATCACAAACACGTGGGTAAAGTGGTACAAACTCTGCAGAGTCTAATAAAACTATCATGATAGCCGTGCTCCCGGTTATGAGCACCTGGACAACTTCCATGATTAGAGGGAACCTGATATTGGGATGGTTTCTGGGAAGGTTATGGTTTGGTACTGGTCATGGGATGGTATTATGGTTTATGGAAATGGTTATGGTTAATGGCAATGTGAAATCTGAAATATGGATGATGGTGATGAATATGGATTGGAATTATGATGGTTACATGGTTTATGATGGGTTTACTTAACATACATATAATATATTGCTTTTAAAATGTTATAATGTACTTTTTAGCAATTAGCCTTTATTATATTCGTCATTTGAATTAGCTACATGTCATACTTTCCACACTTGCTGAGTACGACATGTACTCACTCTTGCAATCCTCCCCAACAGTTGCAAGTCAGGATTGGGAGCATTACAATGATAATGCGGAGTACTAGGACGTGTCTACCGTCAGCTTTGCCTGTGGAGTGTTGGAGCTGCGCTATCCCATATGCCTATTTGCTTAGTTTGCTTATTTAGTTTATTTCCACTGCATTAGTTGAACTTGTCATTAATAATCATTAGAGCTTGTATTCGAGGATATTATGAACTGTGTAATAAAATTTGGTCAATTAATCTTGTTCTGTGGTAATTGTCTGTATATTTTTGTGATGCACTCGTGTATGTGTGTTGAACGTCTTGGGCACACATATGCGTTCACTTGGTTCATTTTCGGAATCGGGTGTCACAGATTGGTATTAGAGCCACAGGTTGACCGTAGGATGCAACCTAGATAGAATTGACACTTTAGAGCACATAGGAGCACTCAAGAATCGATGTGTTTTTGTTTGGTGTGCTGTTTGCTATATATTGTTGCTTGTGTGTCTAATAGGGGATTTTGGGATGCTTTAGCATTGCCAAGTCCACGTAGGCTAGAGTAGCTAGTTGTTTTGTTTCATATCCCTTGATGCATATAGTTGGGGACATTTCTAAATTCTTATCTCTTGCTTTTCTTCAGATGGTGAAGACTCGCAACCAGAGGGATGACAACGATGACGAGGAGAATAATGTAGTGCCCCGGAACAACAATGGACAAGGACCTGCTCATGGAGCTATGAGTATCGAGCATCTTTTGGCTATGCAAAACCAGCTCATGTAGACCATGATACACACAATGGGACAGCTGCAGGCTAGTAACATCAACAATCAGCCCCACATGCCTCCACCGCCACCCCCACCTCCTCATAACCGGTTGGGAGAGTTTATGAGGACTAGGCCGCCGACCTTTGCTCAAGCCGTTGATGCTATGGATGCGGATGATTGGCTCAAGTCCGTGGAGAAGAAGCTAGCTATTGTCCAATGCAGTGACCGGGAGAAAGTGCTTTTTGATTCTCATCAACTAGTTGGAGCAGCTGCGGATTGGTGTGATTCCGTATGCAATGCTCATGAGAACCAAGAGAGAATTACTTGGGCCGAATTCAAAGAGACCTTACGTTCTCATTATGTGTCAGAAGGTGTTATGATTTTGAAGAGGCAAGAATTTGAGAACTTGAGGCAAGGGAGATCAAGCGTGGGTGAATATCTCAATAAATTCACTCAATTTTCAAGGTATGCGCCTGAGGTTTTGAGCCAGGACAGCCGGAAGCAATATCTGTTCATGAGAGGTTTGAAAAATGAGATCCATGTGTAATTGCTAAATTGTGACTATACAAATTTCCAGAAGCTTGTGGACAAAGCAATTGTTGTGGAGAACAAAGTCCATGAGATGGAGCAAGAGAACAAGAGGAAGGCACCATATCAAGTACAGCAACAAGGAAATAATGTGTGCCCTCACTTTGCACCACCCAATGCGTCTTACTTCAACTCTTTTGCGCCTACCGATCGCCCTGGATATGCACCGCGCCCAACTCAGTTTGTGCAGCAGCGCCCTGTCATACAAGCACCTAGGCCTCCAATGCCCTATGCACCTCGAGCCAACATTCCTGGTGCAAACGCTCAGAATCAAGTTCATCCAAATTCTGGTGGAGTTAAGAAGTGCTATACATGTGGAGAAGCTAGACACTTTGCACATCAATGTTGTCAGTACCCTACTTACCAGGTACCCCACGATACCGCAACAAGTGCAATGAAGTTCCACCTGACAGAATCAAAGGCTCTCACAGGTCCCACATGGCACATTGCACTGGACCCGCTCCCTTCACATGGTTGGCCCCCGGGTTAACACGTGTAAAATAATCTCGGAACAAAACTCTTAACCAAGGGAAGCTCCAGCGACTACACGTGTACAACAGCCCCGGACCTAGCCCCCATCGAAGAGGAGCTCTAGTACTGACACGTGTACATCAATCTCGGACCTACTCTCCCCCAAGGGAAAGCTCCAAATCTGCCACGTGTGGAGCCTCCGTACATTCATCACCAACGGAAATACAAGCTGATTATGACCATTATAGACATTCAAGGATGGTTAAGGCGGCAGTACAAGGCCTAATAATGTATCATTAATACCAAATTAATGACACACGATCAGTGCACCAGTAATAGGGGTAACACTGCCATGAAGGCACGTTACCACACTATTAATTGTACTTAACACTCTTTAGACAGTCTATTAGGTCATTAAGCACGCCAGGGCCACATGTCGGGCCAGGCCAGCTTTGTAATGGTCAGTCCTTAGAACTATAAAAGGGCTGCGCCGCACGAACACGAGGCAGAGGCTGATCCAGGCTATTGCGACCTGACCTTAGCGAACTCACTCAATCAATACAATCACACAAACCCCGTGGAGTAGGGTGTTACGCTCAGGCGGCCCGAACCACGTAAATCTCTGAGGTCACCATCTTGATATTGATCTTGTGTCCCCCAACCACAAAAGAACCTCCTCGGGCTGCTTCTAAGCGGGTCCGGGGGAAGTGTCGTATTCCACACTTCGACAAATGTCCTAAGTCAAGCCTTGGTCAAGGAAGCAATGCGTTGAGGCAAAACCCAATACCCAATGGAGGACAGCCGTAAGTAAACCATGGACAGCAGAATTTTGCTCATGGCAACGTGAACCATGTCACTACGGAGGATGCTCAACAAGCGGATGACGTGGTCATTGGTATGTTTCTCACCAACTCCAACCCCTCGACTATGTTATTTGATTCTGGAGCATCACATTCATTCATTGCATCGAATTATGTAACCAAGTATAGTTTGCCTACCTCTCATATGAATTTTACTCTATTGGTTAAGTCTCCTGGAGGAGAGATGGGGACAAATATAGTATGTCCAAAAGTAAGCCTTAGAAAAAGGGGGGGTAGACTTCTCCGCCAACCTCATTGTTTTGGATTCTCAAGGATTGGACATTATACTTGGTATGGACTAGTTGAGGAAGCACAATGGAGTTATTGAGTGTGCCACGAAGACGGTGAAGTTGACCAATGAAGAAGGGATCACCGTAGAATTTGAAGCATCTCAAACCGCACCGAAGCGATTGGAGCTGAATCATATGGACGGTGCCGCAATTGAGGAGATTCTGGTGGTGTGTGAATTTTTGGATGTTTTTCTGGACGAGTTGCCAGGTATGCCACCTGATCGAGACATTGAGTTTGTTATTGATTTAATACCTAGAACTTCACCTATAGCTAAGAGACCATATATGATGCCTCCTATGGAATTAGCGGAGCACAAGAAGCAAATTCAAGAGCAACTAGAGAAGGGTTTCATTCGGCCCATCTCTTCACCTTGGGGAGCGCCCGTTCTATTTTTGGACAAGAAGGATGGATCCCAAAGGATGTGCGTAGATTACCGAGATCTCAACGAGGTAACAATCAAGAACAAGTACACCTTGCCACACATAGAAGACTTGTTTGATCAGATGAAGGGTGCTTGTGTCTTCTCTAAAATTTATTTGAGGTTTGGATACTTTCAAATGAAGATTAGACCATCAGACATACCCAAGACAGCTTTTAGAACATGGTATGGATCTTATGAGTACACTGTGATGTCTTTTGGATTGATAAATGCGCCTGCCTATTTTATGTACCTCATGAATAAGGTCTTCATGGAGTACTTGGATAAATTTGTCGTGGTGTTCATTGATGACATTATGATCTACTCGAAGGAACATGAGGAACACTTGAGGCTTACATTGTAGAAATTGAGGGGGCATCGATTGTATGCCAAGTTCAACAAATATCAGTTTTGGTTAGGAGAAGTGTCATTTTTAGGTCATATCATCTCAGGAGGAGGAGTATCAGTTGACCCAGAAAAAGTGAGGGACGTGTTGAAGTGGGAACCACCGCAAAATGTCAAGGAAATAAGGAGTTTTCTTGGGATGGCTGGATATTATCGTAGATTCATCAAGGACTTTTCCAAGATAGCCAAGCCAATGACAGAGTTGCTAATGAAGGGGAAAGCGTTTCAATGGACTCAAACTTGTCAAGAAAGTTTTGAGGAGTTGAAGAAGAGGTTAACTACAGCCCCAGTTTTGGTGTTACCGAATGTGAGCAAGAGTTTCGATATTTACTGCGATGCCTCAAGGCAATGACACTACTACGAAAGGCTTCATCACAGGCGGCTCTAAACATATTATCACATACGGTTTTAAAAACCGCCTGTAACGAAGAGCCTGTGAAAATGATCGCTTAGCACAGGCGGGGGCAAAATCCGCCTGTAAAAATGCATTTTCACAAGCGGTTTTCTATTGATGACCGCCTGTGAAAATGCATTTTCACAGGCAGTTTTTTATTGCTGACCGCCTGTGAAAATGCATTTTCATAGGTGGTTTTTATTGCTGACCGCCTGTGAAAATGCATTTTCACAAGCGGTTTTTTATTGAAAACCGCCTGTGAAAATGTATTATGACATACTGTATTTTTTACTGCCAACCACCTGTGATAATACATTATCATAGACAGTTTTTAGAATATTCCGTATGCATTGTGTTCGTGACTAGTCGTAATCAGAAGGAAAGAAATGATATCATTTAGACAAAATTTGCGCTAACACAATTTGATCTACGAAAGACTAAAAGATTTAAACAAAATTACATTGCAGAGATGCAATAAAAAAACACAAAAGAAATTACATCGCATAAATTACAATCCATCACAACCATCACGTGCAGCACCACATGTAGCAGCTCAACGCCATGAAGACAGGGATGCTGCCGTTGCAGCCGCTCTTCAATGCCTCCCCATAGAGCTCGGTAGCGCCACCTTCGTGCTAGCTCGACTTCTGGGCTACAACAAAAAAAACGATCGCGACTGGATCTGCGAATGAAGGTTGGATCTGCGACCCTCGGCATTGAGCAAGACACCTGCGGTGGACGAGGAGCATGGCTGCCGCGACGACGAGGAGCGTGGTTGCCACGACGACAATGAGCATGAGCAGCACGGCTGCCACGACGGTCGAGGAGCGCGGCTGCGGCATCGGCGAGGAGCGCGGCCTCCGTGATGGGAGGATGGTGAGAAGGCAGAAGCGGGCTGCCGACGCTTCAGCAGTGAGGTGGAGCTGCGATAGAGCGAGGTTAGGGAGGAAGGAAAGAGAGGTGAGACTGGGGAGATGAACGGTGAGAGGCAGAGATTGGGGATAAGAACGTGAGGTGTCAGTGTTGCTGCTGTTATAGACACATATATTAGAGATGACCCCCTGTGAGTCGTTGGATCGATAAGTAGCGAAAGGCGGAGATATGAAGTCCAAGAGCGATCCGTGGGATGAAGCAACAGACCAATCAGGAGCCATCATTATCACAGGCGGTTTTTTTGTTATGGACCGCCTATGAAAATCATTATATTTTCACAGGCGATTGTTTGTTACGGACCGCCTATGATAATGACTATTATCATAGGCGGTTTTTGTTACGGACTGCCTGTGAAAATCAATACATTTTCACAGGCGGTTGTTTGTTATGGACCGCCTGTGATATTCTATTATCACAGGCGGTTATTAACTCATTTGACATCACAAGCGTAACTTTTAACGAACCGTCTGTAAAAAAATAAGGAGACGCCTGTGAAAATGCATTTTCTAGTAGTGTGACTTGGATGCGTGTTTATGCAAGAAGGTCAAGTGGTCACCTATGCATCGAGGCAATTGAAGAAACATGAGCATAATTATCCAACTCATGATTTGGAACTTGTAGCCATGGTACACACATTGAAAATTTGGAGACACTATATCCTTGGACATAGGTGTGAAATCTATACAAATCATAAGAGTTTGAAGTATATTTTCACACAAACGAATTTGAATTTGAGGCAACAGAGATGGTTGGATCTCATCAAAGATTATGATTTGGGGATCAACTATCATCCGGGAAAAGCCAATGTAGTGACCGATGCTTTGAGTAGAAAAGGAGTAAGTCATCAACTCACAGTTCGAGAGTTACCATCCGGGTTATGTAAGGAGTTTGAACGGCTGAACCTTGGATTTGTAAATGAGATGGGGATGATGGAGCTAAATCCGACCTTGGAGCAAAAAATTCAGAGGGTCAAACGAAGGATGAGGAAATCCAAGAAATCAAAAAAAAGGACCCAAGAAGGGAGAGAATTCAGATTTGATGAGGATCAACATGGTACCTTATGGATTGGAAAAATGATTGTCGTGCCCAATGTAAAGCATATTCGGGAGACAATACTAAAGGAGTCACATGACTCGCCATACTCGATTCGCGCCGGTTGCACGAAAATGTACAAAGACTTGAAGGCTTGTTATTGGTGGGATAGTATGAAGAAGGACATAGCTGAATATGTAGCTTTATGTGATGTGTGGCAACGAGTTAAAGTGTAACATCAAAGGCCAGCTGGACTATTGCAACCATTGAAGATTCTAGAATGGAAGTGGGAAGAAATCGGAATGGACTTTATAGTTGGATTGTCAGATACCCAGTCCGGTTATGACTCAATTTGGGTAATTGTGGATCGGTTGACCAAATCAACTCATTTCATCCTCGTGAAGACCAAGTACACAGCTGCACAATTGACCGAAATATACATGGAGCATATCGTGTGTCGACATGGAGTCCCGATAAAGATCGTTTCAGATAGAGGTTCTCAATTTACCTCTAGATTTTGGCAGAAATTGCATGAAGCATTGGGAACAAGGTTAAATTTTAGTTCAGCATACCACCCTCAAACGGATGGACAAACTGAGAGGACCAATCAAATTTTGGAGGACATGTTAGGAGCTTGTGCTTTAAAGCATGGGAAAGTTGGGACAAGAGCTTGCCATATTCAAAATTCTCATACAACAACAGTTACCAAACAAGTTTGAAGATGTCACCTTATGAAGCACTATATGGAAGGAAGTGTAGGACACCTTTGTTCTGGAATGAGACAGGAGAAACTCAAGTATTTGGACCCGATGTGTTGCAAGAAGCTAAAAAGTAAATCCAGGTAATCCATGAGAACTTGAGGGCCGCTTAATCAAGGAAAAAAGGCTATGCAGACAATAGGAGGAGAAAAATAGCCTTTGAAATAGGAGACTTTGTTTACCTCAAAGTGTCATCGATGCGCGGTCATAAGAGGTTTAACATAAGAGGCAAGCTAACACCTCGATATATTGGACCATTCAAGATTTTGGACAAGAGGGGAGAAGTAGCATATAAGTTGGAGATGCCAACTCATCTTTTAGATGTACATGATGTCTTTCATGTTTCCCAGCTCAAGAAGTGCTTGAGAGTACCAGAAGAACAAGTGCCGATGGAAGAATTGGAACTAGAGGCAAATTTGACTTATGCCGAACAACCGGTCAAAATCTTGGAAACCAAGGAGAGGGTCATAAGGAACAAGGTTATTAGATGGTGTAAAGTTCAATGGAAGCACCACACAGAAAAAGAAGCAACATGGGAATTGGAGGATGATCTCAAGAAGGAATTTCCCTATCTTTTCTCTTCCGCATCGAATCTCGAGGGCGAGATTCATTTTAAGGGGGGTAGGTTTGTAACACCCTCATTTTCATGCATCGTTTCTTGCATACATCCTAATATATGTTTAACATTAATCCACATAAAAAGGAATAAGTTTAAAATTGATTTAGAACAAAACTGCACTTAAAAATTCTAGAAAGTGCGGACTAGTCCGATTTTCATGCGGACTAGTCTGATTTCTCTCTGACCTTGTTCGGACTTGTCCGTTTTTGCTGCGGACTAGTCTGTTTTTGCATCTGGACACTTTCGGACTTGTCCGACTTAGTGCGGACTAGTCCGGTGTTCCAAGAATCCTTCAAAATTTGCTAAGTCACTGGACTTGTGCAGACTAGTCTGGTGTTCCAGCGGACTTGTCCGTTTTCCTCTCTGACTAAAGCCAGACTTGTTCGATTTTTGGCTAGTGTTGTCCGTTTTTCCCCTCTGGATAAGTTCGGACTTGTCCGATGTCCAGTCCGAACTTGCCTGATTCTTCTGTGAACAACTTCAGACTAGTCCGATAAATCGTTACTCCGAATTGATCTTTTGTTTCACGACTTGTTTCTTAGGTTTTACGTTAAGTGGGTCTAGGGACGTCACGCCTAACTCTTTTAGAGCCCATGTGGGACTCTAAACCGGCCTCTACTCATCCCAAACTCGAAATGCATCTAACCCTAGCCTCCACCTCTATATAAACAACCCCACCCCTTGGCTTGACATCTATTTGCCACTTTTCCACCCCACCCAAACCCTAGTTCGTGGAGACACGCCATCAAGGAGGGAGAAGGAGATCCCAAGCAAGAAGAAGAAGAGGAGGAAATGAAAGAGGATCAAGATCTCCATCAAGTTTCGTTCTTTATCACCAATTCATCTCCAAGTTCTTCATCAACCCTAGATCATCAAGATCCAAGTGTTGTCTCCAAGTTTCTTGACTCATTGGAGTTCTAAACAGCTGGTATACCTTCTATCATCTTTTCCTTATGTGAATTCAACTCCAAATCTCCAAATTCACGTCAATCTAGAAAACCCTAATCTGCCGATCTCGCGCAGTGCGGACTTGTCCGGTCCCTAGCGGACTAGTCTGATTTTCCTGGTTAATTTCTTTTGAATTAATTCTAAAATTTGATCAAATAAACTCCAAACCTATGTAAATTTGTTAAAAGCAATTAGAACTAGTAAGTGATCATTAAAAGCAACTCATTAACAAGTATCACCTTGCATTTGCATCAATCATGCATGTCATGTCATATTGAGTAATACTTGTGCACTCTTTGATTGTATTCTTGTCTTGTATGTTTATTTTGCAGATTAGACGGATTTGCACTAGAGAGTGCCGCGGAGGATCTTCAGCACCAAGAGTTTGAAGGCTTTGACCGAACCAATCCCAAGAGCAAGGTAAGTGTCCTTGAAGCATATTGATCCTATTTTTAAAATAAATGTTTTGTTTGCAAAACTGTATGCTTGTGTCAAATTGATGGGAAATCCTATGATAGGAAGTTTACTAGATTTGTTTAACCACCCTTGTCACCTGAATTCATGGTAGAGAGCCGGGATGGACTTTTTACCTTTTTGCTTCGCTTAATTAATTGGGATGGGAAACAACTATACTATTTAATTATGTAATTATGAGATTATGATCAACATGAACTGGTTAATATGATATGGTAATGGGTGATCTAAGCAAGCCTGGTATGTGGATGGGTTGGATGTTATGGTGGTTTGCTTGCTTTAGATCTAATGACCGGTTCATGCGAGAATAAGCCAGGACAACAGTGCCACCACGAGGCCAAGTATGGGTACGGCGTAGCTGATTAATTAGGGCTTTGCTAGTTCTATTTGGACCATTAAAGATGTTCGGGGAAGGGGTAGTCGGATTGGGTTTGTTGATGATTGGTGGGACTACCCTGGGACCCAAATGGCTCAAGAGGGGGCTCTAGGTTGAAGATGTGCTCAGTTGGAGGCATCGCCACCGGTGAAACCTCATTGGGGTATAAATAGGCTAGTAATCCCTTTGTAAAGGATATTTTGTGATCTCTTGGCCATACACCGAAGGAAGTGTAATTGGTGTGAGGGAGGTTCTTTAGTCGCCGACGGGTGATGAAATCACAAACACGTGGATAAAGTGGTACAAACTCTGCAGAGTCTAATAAAACTATCATGATAGCCGTGCTCCCAGTTATGAGCACCTGAACAACTTCCATGATTAGAGGGAACCTGATATTGGGATGGTTCTGGGAAGGTTATGGTTTGATACTGGTCATGGGATGGTATTATGGTTTACGGAAATGGTTATGGTTAATGGTAATGTGAAATCTGGAATATGGATGATGGTGATGAATATGGATTAGAATTATGATGGTTACATGGTTTATGATGGGTTTACTTAACATACATATAATATATTGCTTTTCAAATGTTATAATGTACTTTTCAGCACTTAGCCTTTATTATATTCATCATTTGAATTAGCTACATGTCATACTTTCCACACTTGCTGAGTACGACATGTACTCACTCTTGCAACACCCCCCCCCCCCCAACAGTTGCAGGTCAGGTTTGGGACCATTACGATGATAATGCGGAGTACCAGACCGTGTCTACCGTCAGCTTTGCCAGTGGAGTGTTGGAGCTGCGCTATCCCATATGCCTATTTGCTTAGTTTGCTTATTTAGTTTATTTCCGCTGCATTAGTTAAACTTGTCATTAATAATCATTAAAGCTTGTATTGGAGGATATTATGAATTGTGTAATAAAATTTGGTCAATTAATCTTGTTCTATGGTAATTGTCTATATATCGTTTGTGATGCACTCGTGTATGTGTGTTGAACGACCTGGGGGCACATATGCATTCACTTGGTTCATTTTCAGAACCGGGTGTCATAGGTACTATCATTTCTATATAAATGACCAAATGGTACTTAGTGCAGCATGCAAAATCTAATGAGACACATAACCACGACCAATCCATAGTAGCTTTGCCGCTGCATCATTCACATCATCCTCATGGTCTCCATACACAAGAGGGTGCATGATAGGCAAAAACAACTCGACCATCTCGTGACGAACTTCGTCATATGCAAACCTCCATGCCTCCATAGAAGCAAGCTGCAGAAGGGTGGATGCGACAACTGTAGCTTCGCAGGAATCCATGTCATCATCGCTATTAGGAGCCCAGTTATCTCCACAAACGTACCTTGCATCACTGCATGGCCAGTTGCTCAAGCGAGCGTCGGAGTCATCCGTGTCCTTGCGTCCAGCGAGACAACGGTGAGTGTCGCTGCGTTGGTGAGGCGACGGCGAGCGTTGCTGCAACGACGAGGCAAAGGCAAGCGTTGCTGCGATGGTGAGGCGATGTCGAGCGAGGCGACGATGAGCCTAGGACGAGCGTCGGAGTCATCCATGTCCTTGCGTTGAGCAAGACGACAACGAGTGTCGATGTGTCGGCAAGGTGACGGCGAGCGTTGCTGCGACGGCGAGGCGACAGAGAGGCGACAACGAGCCTAGGACGAGTGTCGGTGAGCGTTGCTGCGTTGAGGCGAGGTCGAGTGTAGTAGGGAGTGTCCGGTGCTTTAACAGGCGAATGTTAAAGGAGCGACGAGAAATGAAGAGTGAAACGAAGAGTAAATTGATTAAAGAGTGAGCACGTGAAACGAAGAGATTTGGGTACTATCGTCTGAACTTAGTTTGTGGCAAGGAAAATGAACTATATTCTGGGAACTCCAATACCTCCCAAAACGATTTATTTTATGAGATGGAGGGATTATTTACTAATTGGATGTTCCTTTTGATCAACTCGTGTATTAAATGAATGAAGATTTTAAAAATTCTCAAATAAAATACGACCATTGGATCAAGTACCAGATAAACAATAGTAGTTGTATCTAATATGATCTAAATTACCCACCTTGTCACCATAGAAAAACCTAGATCAAAGGACACATAATATATATTTCTAAATTACCCACTGCCTGTACCCTGCAGACGCGGTACCCTCGCACATAGGATGAAGACACCAAGGCATGTCCGGTGGCGCCACGTGTCCCGAAGGTGCCAAGACCTTGACCTTACCCAAAGATCGAGCTCCGGCACTGCCGTGTGAGCCTTGAAGATGGGACTCAGCTCCTCCGGTAAAACAGGCTCTCGAGATGCCACGTGTCAGGACCTCACCCAACCTCAGGGGAGAGCTCTGAAGCTGCCACGTGGCTCAGAGCGCCGGGCCAGGCACCCCCCACAGGGAAGGGCCCAGAGCTGCCACGTTCCCTAGAGAGCCCCAGAGCTGCCACGGGTCACAAAGAGACCGGGGCTGGCCTCCCCAGTAGGGGTCAGCCGCGACACTGCCACGTGTCCTGCAACTTGCCGTGGACAGCAAGATGCGGGAGTTAAGGGATGGTGCGCCCTGCCCATGTCAAGCATTGAAGACGTGCACCCACCTCCGGTGCACAATGCGGATCACGCCAACGGTCAGAGACCGCTATGACCAATCACATCACAGTGAAGGCGCTACAGGCCTATCCCACTCGGTCAAGTGGGTACCTTGCGGAAACAAGATAGGCTGACGGGACACCTTCTGCCATCGTCAGCAATGGCGCGTGGGCTACTAACGAGAGAGGCAGCAAGACGGCGAGTCTTCACTGCCACGGTCAGAAGAAGCTTATGCAAGAAGCTTAGATCTTTAGGATAAGATCGCCCCGGGACCACCTGTCGGGCCCCGGACCCAACTTTTAAGGTGTTTGACCTTGTCTATAAAAGGACCAGACCGTCACCGTTACAAAGGACCAAACATCAAATCCTCGATACACACACACACACACGCATACACACTCACTAGCAATACAATCCACCGTGGAGTATGGTGTTACACTCCTCGCAGTCCGAACCACGTAAAAACCACCGTCTCATATACTCTCATACGCGCGTACACTTGATTGAGGCCTAAGCCCTGCCAAACATAAAGCTCCGCGGGCTGTTCCTTAGCAGATCCGGGGGAAGTGTCGCATTAACACTTCGACATCTGGCGCGCCAGGTAGGGGCTTTTTCCCTAAAAAAAGTGGTAGCGCTTTCACCACCATGGTTTTCATCAAACCTTTGAGTACTCGCAAGATCAAGTCACAAAAGGTCGACCAGCGTGTCGACGAAGACATGGAGATGAAGTTCCAAAGGCCGGAATGCGCCGTGGAAACGGTTCACCAGGCTGTGAACTTTGACCTCAACAGCGACCACGAGCGTTGCAAAGCACTCCATGTCATCTGTGGAGGATCTTGGAAACCCGCATCTAGGAATGCGGTCAACACCTTACGCCGGGAAATGGCTTCGGCAACTTCTACTCATGCCCTGACGCCGCAACACAGATGGATGGAGACGCCGATCAGCTTCGTCGCCTTCTACTGCCCGGATAACATGTCGGGAGATGGGCTTCTACCCCTCCTCGTTGCCCCCACCATCACGAACATGAAGTTCTACCATGCCGTGGTAGATGGTGGAGCCAGCCTCAACCTCATCAGCTGTACGACCTTCGACAAGCTGAAGATTCCTGTGACTAGGCTTGTCCCATCGAGACCATTCTCGAGGGTAGGGCCGGGGAGTATTATCCCGTACAGAAGCATCCACCTCCGGGTGACCCTCGGGACACCCGAGAACTTCTGGACAGAGAATATCTTATTCGACGTCGTGAAGGTTAGCTTCCCCTACCACGCCATCATTGGCAGCCTATCCCTGTATTGGTTCATGGTTGTAGCCCATTACGGCTACCTCGTCCTCAAGATGCCGACTCCCTCTAGTGTCCTCAAGATCTGCGGAGAACGCAATGCTGCGGTGACGACTTTACAGAAGCTCCGAGCACTGGCAGCAGCCCCAACACCTACCCCGAGCGATGCTGGATCGAGTCAGCCCCTACGAGACTCACACGCGCGTAGTCGTGCCTCTGCACCACGGGTGCAGCCCTCCGATGATGACGACGTGCCCATCAAGACGATCCAGATTGGCTCTAATGCTGCTCAGTCCACCCGTATCGTGGGAAGTCTGGATAGCGAGTAGGAGTCGGTGCTCGCCGCTTTCCTACGAGCTAACGTCGACGTCTTCGCCTGGCAACCATCGCAGATGCCAGGCATCCCCACAGAAGTGATGGAGCACCGTCTAAAGATCTACCCTGATGCCCGACCAGAACAACAAAGGCCTCGTAAACAGTCCATCGAGCAGCAGAACTTCATCCGCGAAGATATCAAGAAGCTACTCAATGCTGGCTTGATACGGGAGGTCCACCATCCCGGATGGCTGGCCAATACTGTTGTTGTCCCCAAGGGTGGCGGTAAGCTTCGGATGTGCATCGACTACACCAACCTCAACAAGACATGTCCTAAAGATCCTTTCCCTCTCCCTAGAATAGATCAAATTGTACATTCAACCTTGAGATGCGATATGTTATGCTTTCTAGATTCCTACTCAGGGTTTCACCAAATCCCAATGTCTAGAGAGGACAAAGAACATACCGCATTTATAACCGTAGATGGCCTTTACTGATATGTCTCCATGCCTTATGGTCTTAAGAATGCCCTCCCCACCTTTGTACGTGCAATGCATAAAACATTTGGGGACCTCATTCACAACTTAGTAGAGGTGTATGTCGATGATATTGTAGTAAAATCCAGACACATACATCATCGCTAGAGAACCTCGCCCTAGTCTTCGACAGACTGCGAACCACACGCACAAAGCTCAATCCAGATAAGTGCGTGTTCGGAGTCAAAGCTGGGAAGCTCATCGGTTTCTTGGTCTCACACCGAGGGATTGAGGCCAACCCAAAGAAGATCCAAGTGGTGGAGCTGATGCGGCCTCCAGCCTGCATCAAGGATGTGCAGAAGCTTGCAGGTTGCTTGGCAGCACTCAGCCGGTTTATCTCTAGGCTCGCTGAGCGAGCCCTACCGTTCTTCAAACTCCTGCTTCAGTCCGGACCATTCATGTGGATCGAGGAGGCAGAGAGGGCGTTCCACGAGCTGAAGCAGCAGCCGATGTCACTGCCCATAATGGTGGCACTGGAGTCCAGGGAGCCCCTGTACCTCTACATCGCCGCCACAACAAAGGTGGTAAGTATGGTTTTGGTCGAAGAGCGGGTTGGTCTCCAGCAGCCCCAACGGATGGAAGGGGCCCCTCCCACTGATTCTGAGCCCCAGGGCTTGGAGCTCGTATGAGGCCTCGACAACAGGGTTGCCTCTGGGTCCCATCCCCCAGAGGACGTCCGGGTCCCCCTAGGGGGCCCCGAAGAGCATGGAGCCTTAGGGTCCCAGCCCCCAGAGGATGTCCGGGTCCCCCTAGGGGGCCCCGGAGAGCAAGGAGCCTTAGGGTCTCAGCCCCCAGAGGATCAACGGGTCCCCCAAGGGGGCCCTGGAGAACAAGGAGCCTTGGGTCCCAGCCTCTAGAGGATGTCTGGGTCCCCCTAGGGGACTTCAAAGAGCATGGAGCCTTTGTGTCCCAACCCCTAGAGGATGACCGGGTCCCCCCAGGGGGCCCTGCAGAACAAGGAGCCTCTAGGTCCCAGCCCCCAGAGGATGACCGGGTCCCCCAGGGCCCCCATAGAACAGGAGCCTCTAGGTCCCAGCCCCCACAAGATGACCAGGTCCCCCTAGGGGCCCCAGATATCAAGGAGCCTTTGGGTCCCAGCCCCCAAAGGATGCACCGGGCCCTGGGGACATGGAGTCTTTGGGCCCGGAGTAGATGGAAGAGGATGCACCGCTTTCTCCAAGGAGATCCCGGACCATCCAACGCCCAATCTACTTCATCAGCGAAGTCCTACATAAAGCAAATCAAGCCCTAATGCAACAGGCAATATCGCCAAATGGGCGGTCGAACTGGCAGAGTTCGAGCTCGACTTCATACCGCGACACACAATCAAGAGCCAAGCGCTAGCGGATTTCGTCGCCGAGTGGACTCCCTCACCAAGAAACCCCAGGGGGTGGGAAATCAGCAAGCCGGAGCCCAGGGAACCGGTGCTTACTGGATCTCACTGGACACTCTTCTTTGATGGATCCTCGCGGAAGTAAGGGGCTGGAGCCAGCGTACAACTCACCTCTCCAACAGGGGACCAATCCAAGTACGTGGTGTGCCTTGACTTCAAGGCGACTAAAAAAATCATGGAGTATGAAGCCCTCATCTTCGGACTTACAGCTGCGCAGGTTCTCGGTGTCCAGCAGATGCTGGTCAAGGGAGACTCCCAGCAGATCATCAAGGAGGTCTGGGGAGAGTGTTGCTGCAACGACCCACAACTCGTGGCATACCTGCTACATGTCAAGAAGCTTGAAGCTGCCACGCGTCGACAACTCCATCACCGACACCCTCTCAACAATGGCGTCCACGGCAGCCTTGGTTCCTGAAGGGGTCTTCGGCAGGAAGTTGGTGCGGTCGACCGCTAGGCCCGCGGGGCCTAACGAAGAAGGTGAGCTAGCGATCACGACAACCCTACAACCATGGGGCCTGCCGAGGTTCTTGTGCATCACTAGGGACCCCAAATCACCCGGCGCCTAAGATCCAGAAGCTCAGGAGAGTCCTGATGCGTGGATCAAGGAGATCTGGGACTATCGGAAGGACAACATCCTCCTGTAGGATCCAGTATCCGCTGAGAGGATCGTGATGATGGTGAAACGCTACATGCTGGTAGAAGGTGACCTCTGCCGACATGGCGTCAACAGCTTACTGCTACGGTGCATAACTCAGGAGGAAGGCTGTGACTTGCTCGCAGAGATCCACAAAGGAGAGTGCAGGAATCACGTTGCTTACCGAACGCTGGTTGGCAAAGCCTTTCGGCAAGGCTTCTACTAGCCAACAGCACTACAACATGCCGTCAAGCTGAACAAGAGATGCAAGGCATTCCAGTTCCACGCCAAGCAAATTCACACCCCGACACAGGCACTGCAGATGATCCCGCCCTCCTGGCCTTTCACGATCGGGGGGGGGGGGGTGGATATCCTGGGACACTTCTCCAGGGTAGTAGGATGAAACTGGTTCCTCTACGTCGCCGTAGACAAGTGCATTAAGTGGCCGAAGGCAGCCCTAGTAATCAACATCAACAAGGAGTCCGCATTCAAGTTTATCAAGTCAATTCTCTACAGGTTTGGGGTCCTGAACAGGATCATCACTGGCAACGGGACTCAGTTCACTAGTGCAGCGTTCCAGGACTACTGCAAAGACCTTGGCGTCCAAGTTTGTTATGCATTTGTGGATCATCGAAAGAGCAACGGTCAAGTTGAAAGGGCCAATGCTGATATCCTCAGGGGGCTTAAGAGACGCACGTATGACAACTTGGATAAGCATGGTGCCAAGTGGGTCGACGAACTCCCCTGCACACTATGGGCAAGCTGGAAATCACCCAGTTGCGCCACTAGAGAAACACCTTTCTTCCTGGTGTATGGGGCTGATGCCGTCCTCCGCCCAAATATCGCAGTGGGGTCACTACGAGTCCGAGCGTTCAATGAAGCCACAGAGGACCAACTCTGACGAGAAGATTCCGACCTCGTCGATAAAGCAAGGTGGCACGCCACCATTCGAAACGCACGTTACCGACAGGCGCTCAGGCGCTACCTGGAGAGATTCATGCCGAGTAGAGAACTCCAAACGGGTGACCTGGTGCTGGGGTGTATACTTTCTCGAGAAGGGTCGCACAAACTCTCCCCCAGCTGGGAAGGCTCCTTCCGAGTGACACAAGTATCCCGCCCCGGGTGTGTCCGCCTGGCCACAAAATAAGGAGAGCCCCTCCCCAACCCTTGAAACATAGAGCACCTCCGTATGTTCTATCCCTAACCACAAATAGTAGGACAATGTAGGGTGTCATGGTGCCAAGGAACGACACGTAGGACAACCAAGCTCTGGGGGGACAGGTCCAGAGTGTTCAACCGTTTAGCTTGGTCCCGTACCCTAAGAATGAACATTCTGCCTCCCTTGCCAACTGAAAGTGCAACTAGGCATCCCCATGGGTTTTGGATGATTGATTACGACAATTAATAGACTAATGAGCTAATTTTATCTTAGGCATAGGTGTGATAATTGAAAGAAGACAAAATCCCTCAAAAAGGATAAGGTTGAAACGGACGTCAAAGACTCAAGCGTAGAAATTAGGGTTTCTATGGTGTTGAGTTTTAGAAGAGCCATATCATGTGTGACGGTGGTTGTATCATGTGCATTGAGATCATTCTAGAGGGCTCAAAGTGGTGTTTGAGAGAAAAACCTAAGCGAGAAGCCAAAAATGAGAGAAAACTTGTTGTAGCCGGACTTGTCCGGGCTTCAGGCCGGACTAGTCCGGTCTGCCAGAATAGTCCGTTTAGGGTCGTACTAGATGTCTTTGTTCAATTTTGGACTTGTCCGTATGAGTAGGGACTAGTCCGTTCTTCTCTTGGTAAGTGAGTTTGCAGCTAAGTCCTAGGAGGCCAAACTTGTCAACCAAAGAGGCCGGACTAGTCCGGACCCCCTAGAGTAGTTCGTTTTGGGACGGACCAAAGCATTATGGATGAGTTCGGACTTGTCCGTTGTGGCACAAACAAGTCCGTTTGAGACTTAGTGGGAAATCCAAGCAAACCCTATGAGGTCGGACTTGTCCGCCCCTGTTGGCCGGACTAGTCTGGGCCTGCCCAGTTTAGTCTATGTTGAGCCAGACTAAACCTCTATGATCCACTTCGGACTAGTCCATTATTGGCTGGACTAGTCTGGGTTGCCATGAACGTTTGAAATTCAAACATTTGGCGCGCACATCATCTGTTTTGTCGATCATTGATGTGAAATTGTCGGTGGTCCCAGAAGGCCGGACTAGTCCATGGCATAGGGCCGCACTAGTCCAGGGTTGCCCTGGTGGCAACAGTTAGTTGTCGGGACCCCCATAAAAAGGGGACCCCCAGCCCCTATTTGAAAACTCTCAAACCCTAGTGCCGCCACAACTGAGCTAGAGCCTTCCAAAGCCTTCTACTTCGCCTTCTAGCCCTCTAACATCAAATCTTGAACATATTAGGGTTTGGGAAGGTGAGTGAAGAAGATCATCGTGCTTTGGCTCTCGGTTTGATCTCTTGCACTTGTGTTGTGTTTTGTGGCTTGTGTGAGTTGAGCTTCAAGTGCTCCTTGCTGTATTGATTCGTGGGAGCCTCAACTTGTGAGCAGCCCCAAGAAACTCTGTGATTACCCATTGATATAGTGGAAACCAAGCCGACCATTGTGTTGTCTTGGTGAGAGAAGGGTCAAGTGAGACCCGATCCTTGTGTGGACCTCTCAACGTGGATGTAGGCTTCTTCGTGGAGCTGAACTATGGGATAAATCTTGTCTCACTTTGTGTCTTTACTTTTTGTAATCACTAGAAGTGCAATTATGGTTCATATCGTTCTTCATCTTGATCATTGTGGAAATATTGGAACCTAACTGCTTTCCTTTGTTATATTAGGTTGCTAAACATTGCATATACCTTTGCTGAAACTAAATTCTGCAAATAACTTGCAAAAACCAAGTTTTTAGGTTTTTACCTTGTGCTGAGTGGACTAGTCCGACCCTGTCCAGACAAGTCCGCCTTCAGGAATTTAATCTCGTTTGATTAAGCAATTTCAGGTTATTTTTCCTATTCACCCCCCTCTAGATGACTTTAATTGGTATCAGAGCAAGCCTATCCACCAAGAGTCTAGCAACTCGGAGAGAAAATGGCCATAAGGGGTGACAACGAGATTCCAGTGATCGTTGATGACGACAAGACAAAGAATATCGATGTTCTTCAAGATGATCCAAATGACGATGAGGAAGTTCATCTGCTCAAGGCCCAACTTCGTGAGAAGCTCAATGTCCCCAAGAAGGAGATCAAACCGATCGCTGACAATCAACACCGACAATGGGAGTAGTTCACAAGACTACTCCCGATATCCTTACAACTATGAGCGATTAACCACAAGCAATCATTAATTATCCATTCCTATTGGCAAACCTCCCCAATTTGATGGAATTGACTACTCTATGTGGAAGCATAATATGAAGATGCATATCATTTCCTTAAACCCTAGCTTGTGGAAACTTGTCTTGACAGGTGTCCATCTTCCCATGAATGAGGAAGATATTACTCCGAAGGAAGCCGTCCTCCTCCATCGCAATGCTCAAGCTGTTGGAGTAATTACCTCCTCATTGACCCGAAAGGAGTTCAACCGCATTTAAGGATTAGAGGTGGCCAAGGAAATATGGGACACCCTCAAGACAGTGCATGAGGGCAACCGTATCATACGGGAGGCGAAAATCGAGATGATTGAAGGAGAACTTGGGAGGTTCACTATCATGGATGGTGAGTCTCCCCAAGACATGTACAACCGCCTTAAGAATTTCATCAACAAGAGTCGATCTTATGGAAGCACCAGGTGGATGGACCACGAAGTGGTGAAGAGAATGATTCGGGCATTCATGCCTAGAAATGTCACTCTTTGCTCACTAATTCGTGAGAGTCCGGGATTCCATAAGACGACTCCCAAAGAAGTGATAGGGAGAATCATCAACCATGAGATGATGGAGCAAGAGGGTATGTTCTACAACAACCCTCAAAAGCTCTCCTCCTCCAAGAAAAGAGATGTTGCATTCAAGGAAACATCCTCAAGATCTCAAGAAAAGGGAGAAAGTGATGAAGAGAGTCCTGACACCGATGAGGAAGAGGCACTCTTCATCAACAACTTCAAGAGGACGTGGAGAAGAAAGAGGGGGACCTATCATCGTGAAGGCAAGAGCGAAGACAATCCCAAGACAAGATCAAAGAGGGCTTGCTACAATTGTGGTGAATATGGCCACTTCATTATGGATTGTACACATGAGGAGAATAAGAAGAAGAAGGAGGACAAGTCTCAAGAGAAGAAACACTCCAAGAAGAAGAAACAAATGGGACATGCCCTTATTGGGAAGGAGTGGGATTCAAATGAAGAAGAGAAGATAGCAACCATTGCTATGAAGAAGTCAACCACGGAGAACAAGCTCTTCTCCAACTTGGAGAATACAAGGCCAACTTGCCTCATGGCCAAGGGGGGAAGAAAGAAGGTTAAATCTAAATCATCTTCTTCAGTCTCTTCACATGATGATTTTTATAGTAGTAGTGAGAATGAACATATGCTTAAGGATATGAGTAAGAGTACTTTGAGATGTTGAGATTGTTGACGGATGAGATATTTGAGAAGGAAGAGCTCATTAATTGTCAAGAGGACATGCTCATCCAACAAAAGGAGTGATGTCAAGAGTTTGAAGAGCTCTTGGAGCTTGAAAGAGATAGAAGCAATGCACATGAGCGTGAACTCGCTTTGAGCAAGAAAACTTGCTAAAACCTTGAGAACACTACAATTGTGCTTAAAGATAAACTTGTTAGCTTGACAAAAGTTAATGAGATCCTTGAAACACAAGTGGAGTATCTCAAGGTCAATGCACCTTCTTCCTCTACAAGCTCATCTTCCACAAATATCAAAACCGAAACAACTCAATCTTGCAAATGCTCTAACTTTATTATAAAACTTAAAGATGAGCTTAAGTTGGCGCAGACCAACCAAGCACCAAAGGTTGGCATTTTTGACAAGGAGAAGATGGCATATGCACGTAGTGCATACACCAACACAAGACATCCCCTTGTCAAGGATGGTCTTGGCTATTCTAGGGAGAGGAGACAAAACGCCAAAACTCTTAAGAATGGCAAAGACTTGATTCTTTTTGTCAAAGGAGGTTCATATAATACTAATAAAGGAAAGTACATTGCTACATCTCCTAAAATTCCTAAGAAGGAACCTCATCCCTTGTTCCATGATTTTTATGCTTCATATGTGTTATTAAGGAACAAGTTTTGTAAAGCTTATGCTAGGTATGTTGGGCCATACTGCAAGAGTCCTAGACCTTGTGTGTGAGTGCCCAAGTGCCTCTTGACTAACATCAAAGGACCCAACATCGCTTGGGTACCTAAAGCCAAGGCTTAAATCCTTTTTGTAGGCATACTCCTCCGGTAGAACCAAGTGGGTTCTTGATAGAAGATGCACTAATCATATGATCGGAGAGAGTAAGATGTTTGTAGAGTATGAGAAAAATGAAAATCCAAGTGAAGGAATCTATTTTGGGGACAATATCCAAGGAAAAATTATTGGCACTGGTAAAATTGTTATATCCCCTAATCATACTCTTTCAAATGTTTTACACGTTGATTCATTTGACTATAACATCTTGTCCATATCACAACTATGTGACAAAGGTTATAATTTTTTATTCACTAATGAGGGTGTTACCGTCACAAGGAAAAGCAATGACTCAAATGCTTTTAAGGGTGTACTCAAGGGAAAACTCTATCTTGTGGATTTCTCCATAGATAAAGCCCAACTTTATACATGCTTAATTGCAAAAACAAACATGGGATGACTTTGGCATAGAAGGCTAGCCCATGTTGGGATGAGGAATTTGCAAAAATAGGTGTAATTAGATCTTCTTTTGACATATCTATCCTATCCTTATTTGGGTACCATATGCACCTCTTTGGGATTCTATTTAATCGAGAAATTGGATTCTTAAGGGCGAGCGCATCCGAGGTTTGAAGAATGTTATGTTTGAAAAGGATAGGCCATGTAGCGCATGCCAAGCCAAAAAGCAAGTTGGAGCTCAACATCCATCCAAGAACATCATGACGACAACAAGACCATTGGAGCTTCTACACATGGCCCTCTTTGGTCCAATCGCCTACATTAGTATTGGCGGTAACAAATACGGTCTTGTAATTGTTGATGATTTTTCACGTTTCACTTGGGTGTTCTTTTTGCATGACAAGAGTGAGACTCAAGTGTCCTCAAGAAATACTTGAGGAGAGCTCAAAATGAGTTATCCTTAAGTATCAAGATCATAAGGAGCGACAATGGCACCGAATTCAAGAACACTCAAGTTGAAGAGTTTTTGGATGAAGAAAGCATCATACATGAGTTCTCGGCCCCCTAGTCCGCTCAACAAAATGGGGTGGACGAGAGGAAGAATATAACTCTAATTGAGATGTCAAGAACCATGCTTGATGAGTACAAGATGTCGGACCAGTTTTGGGCGGAAGCAGTTAACACTGCTTGCCATGCCATAAACCGGTTATATCTTCACCGCATTCTTAAGAAGACATCTTATGAGCTCCTAACCGGTAACAAATCCAACATTTCTTACTTTCATGTTTTTGGGAGCATATGCTACATGCTCAAAAAGAAGCCTAGGACTTTGAAGTTCGCTTCTAAGTTCGATGAGGGTTTCTT
The DNA here is from genome assembly GCA_036927565.1 of Tuctoria greenei. Classification (NCBI taxonomy): domain Eukaryota; kingdom Viridiplantae; phylum Streptophyta; class Magnoliopsida; order Poales; family Poaceae; genus Tuctoria; species Tuctoria greenei. Next base: position 200,850,157 of record JAYESD010000006.1, read on the forward strand.
GCTTGGTTATGACTCAAATACTTACACCTATCGTGTCTTCAACAAATCCTCCATAATTGTTGAAGTAGCACGTGACGTAGTGTTTGATGAAACTAATGGTTCCCAAGTGGAGCAAGTTGATCGTCATGTGCTATATCAAGAAGAAGCTCCACAAGTGGTGATAGGAAGGATGACACTTGGAGACATACGACCACAAGAACAACCTCAAGACTCAAGTGATCATCCTACACATCAAGCAAGCTCTTACTCAAATAATAAAGCTCAAGTCCCCAAAGATGCGCTCCAAGAAGATGAAAATGTAGGCATCAATCAAGGGCGAGACGAAGAAAATGAGGAAGATGAAGATGAAGACTGAAGACCTCAAGCACCACACCCAAGAGTGCATCAAAGTGTTCAACGGGACCATCCCACTGACAACATCCTTGAAGACATCTCCAAGGGGGTAACTACTCGATCTCGTGTTGCAAACTTTTGTGAACATTACTCCTTTGTTTCTTCTCTAGAGCCTCACAAGTTTGAAGACGCACTACGATATCCGGATTGGGTGATGGCCATGCAAGAAGAGCTCAACAACTTTGAAAGAAATCAAGTGTGGGAGCTAGTGAAGAGGCCTAATGCGAATGTTGTGGGCACCAAGTGGGTGTTCCGCAACAAGCAAGATAAACATGGGGTGGTTACAAGGAACAAAGCAAGACTTGTGGCCAAAGGTTATTCATGAGTCAAAGGTTTGGATTTTGATGAAACCTTTGCTACTGTAGCTAGGCTTGAATCAATTCATATATTACTTGCCTTTGCTACTCAACATAATTTTAAGCTATATCAAATGTACGTCAACAGTGCATTCCTTAATGGTCTAATCAAAGAAGATGTGTATGTGGAGCAATCCCCCGGTTTTGAAGATCAAGAATTCCCAAACCATGTCTACAAATTGTGTAAGGCTCTCTATGGCCTCAAACAAGCTCCTAGAGCTTGGTATGAGTGCCTTAGAGACTTTCTAACTCAAAATGGTTTCAAAATTGGGAATGCGGATTACACTTTATTCACTAAGCATTTCAATTATGATTTGTTTGTTTGCCAAATATATGTCGATGACATTATATTTGGTTCTACTAACAAAGCATTTTGTGATGAGTTTTCAAAGATAATGACCGAGACATTTGAGATGTCCATGATGGGAGAGTTGAAGTTCTTTCTAGGTTTTCAAGTGAAGCAACTCAAGGAAGGCACATTCATTAGTCAAACAAAGTACACACAAGATATACTCAAGAAGTTTGACATGGACAAAGCTAAACCCATCAAGACTCCAATGGGAACCAATGGGCAACTCGATTTTAATGAAGATGGTCCGAGTGTGGACCAAAAGGAACATCGCTCCATGATAGGTTCATTGCTTTACTTATGTGCATCTAGGCCCGATATCATGCTTAGTGTTTGTATGTGTGCTAGATTTCAAGCCACTTCTAAGGTGTGTCATTTGACCACCATTAAGAGAATTCTTAGATATTTGGTTCACACACCAAGCCTAGGATTTTGGTACCCCAAGGGCTCTAAGTTTAACCTCATTGGATATTCCCATGCGGACTATGCGGGGTGCAAAGTTGATAGGAAGAGTACCTCCTGTGATACCCGGTTCCGAAAAATGAACCAAGCTAACGTATATGTGTGCCCAGGATGTTCATCACACATACACGAGTGCAATCACAAAAGAGTATACAGAAAATTACCACAGAACAAGATTAATTAACCAAATTTTATTACACAAACCAGATTATCCTCGAATACAAGCTCCAATGAATATTAATGACAAGTTCAACTAATGCAGCGGAAATAAACTAATTAAGCAAACTAAGCAACTATGCAGCATAAGCGACATGGTATGTATGTGCAGCTCCAATCAACACCACAGGCAAAGCTGACGGTAGACACGGCCTAGAACTCCGCATTGTCACCATTAAACTCCCAATCCTGACCTGCAACTGTTGGGGGGGATTGCAAGAGTGAGTACATGTCGTACTCAGCAAGTGTGGAAAGTATGACATGTGGCTGATTCAAATGACGACAATAATAATAGCAAAGTGCTGAAAAGTAAAATATAACATTTGAAAAACAATATATATATATATATTATATGTATGTGAAGTAAACCCATCATAATCATAAGTAATACCATAATACCAATCTGAATTCACTACCATCATCAATAATTCCAGATTTCACCGTCGTCAATAACCATATTCAATACCAGAAATTAATCCATAACCATCCATAACCATTACCAAACCATAACCATCCCAAATTCCAATTTCCCTCTAATCATGGAAGTTGTCCAAGTGCTCATAACCGGGAGCACGGCTATCATGATAGTTTTAATTAACTCTGCAGAGTTTGTACCTCTTTACCCACGAGTTCGTGATTTCATCACCTTTCGGCGACTAAGAATCTCCCTTATGCCCATGACCTGTCAGTCATATTACACACTTCCGTTGGTGTGTGGCCAAGAGATCACAAAATAGCCTTTACAAAGGGATTACTAGCCTATTTAGACCCCACTGAGGTTTCACCGGTGGCGATGCCTCCAACTGAGCACATCTTCAACCAAGGGCCCCCTCTTGAGCCATTCGGATCCCAGGGTAGTCCCACCAATAATCAACAAACCAAATCCGACTACCCCTTCCCCGAGCATCCACAATGGTCCAAACAGCACTAGCAAAGCCCTAATTAATCAGCTACGCCGCACCCATACTTGGCCTCGTGGTGGCACTGTAGTCCTGGCTTATTCTCGCATGAACCGGTCCTTAGATCTAAAGCAAGCAAACCACCATAACATCCAACCCATCCACATACCAGACTTGCTTAGATCACCCATTACCATACCATATTTAACCAGTTCATGTTAACCATAATCTCATCCATGCATAATTAAATTAAGTGGTATAGTTATTCCCATCCCAGTTGATTAAGCGAAGCAAAAGGTAAAAAGTCCATCCCGACGCTCTACCATAAATTCCAGGTGACAAGGGTGGTTTAGCAAGTCTAGTAAACTTCCTACCATAGGATTCCCATCAAATTGACACAGCATGCAGTTTTACAAACAAAACATTTATTTTTAAAACAGGATCAATATGCTTCAAGGACACTTGCCTTGCTCTTGCTGTTGATTAGGGTCAAAGCCTTCAAACTCCTGGTGCTGTAGATCCTCCGCGGCACTTTCTAGCGCAAATCCGTCTAATCCACACAATAAACATATAAGACAAGAAACACAATCAAAGAGTGCACAAATATTACTCAATATGACATGACATGCATGATTGATGCAAATGCAAGGTAGAACTTGTTACTAGATTGCTTTTAATGATCTCTAACTAGCTCTAATAGATTTTAACAAGTTTATACAGGTTTGGGGTCGATTAGATCAAATTTTAGAATTAATTCAACACAATTTAACTAGAAAGATCGGACTAGTCCGCTAGGGACCGGACAAGTCCGCACTCCGCGAGATCAGCAGATTAGGGTTTTCTAGATCGACATAAATTCGGAGATTAGGGGTTGAATTCTCGTAAGGAAAAGAGAATAGAAGGTATACCGGGTGTTTAGAACTCCAATGAACCAAGAAACTTGGAGGTAACACTTGGATCTTGATGATCTAAGGTTGGTGATGAACTTGGAGATGAATTGGTGGTGAAGGACGAAACTTGGTGGAGATCTTGATCCTTTTTCGTTTCCTCCTCTTCTTCTTCTTGCTTGGGATCTTCTCCTCCCTCCTTGATGGTGGCTCCCCACGAACTAGGGTTTGGGTGGGTGGAAAAGTGGCAAATAGATGTCAAACCAAAGGGTGGGGCTGTTTATATAGAGGTGGAGGCTAGGGTTAGATGGATTTCGAGTTTTGGGATGAGTAGAGGCCGGTTTAGAGTCCCACATGGGCTCTAAAAGAGTTAGGCACGACGTCCCTAGGCCCACTTAACGTGAAACCCAAGAAACAAGTCGTAAAACAAAAGATCAACTCGGAGTCGCGAAATATCGGACAAGTCCGGACAGGACCGGACTAGTCCGAAGTCGTCCAGAGAGAAAATCGGACAAGTCTAGCCAAAAATCGGACAAGTCCGAATTTGAAAAGAGAGGAAAAACGGACAAGTCCGCTGGAACACCGGACTAGTCCGGAAAAGTCCAGTGACTTAGCAAATTTTCAAGGATTCATGGAATATCGGACTAGTCCGAAAGTTTTCAGAGCCAAAATCGGACTAGTCCGCAGCAAAAACGGACAAGTCCGTTTTTAGTCAGAGAGAAATCGGACTAGTCCTCAGTAAAATTGGACTAGTCCGCACTTTCCTGCGTTTTAAGTGCGGTTTTGTTCCAAATCAATTTTAAATGCTCCGAATCAATTTTAAACTCGTTCCTCTTGTTGTGGGCTAATGTTAAACATGTATATGAGTGCATGTAGGGCATGATGCATGAAAATTAGGGTGTTACACCTCCGGAACTTGCCAATTCCTTGGTAGATCTCTAGTGTCTTGGTCCTCAAAGAAACAAAACTCCATTGCACTTTCCACAGCCGAAGCGGAGTATATCGCCGCCGGAAGTTGTTGTGCACAACTTCTTTGGATGCGACAAACTCTTAGGAAATATGGAATAAAATTTAACCATATTCCCCTCCTATGTGACAATGAGAGTGCCATCAAAATATCCATTAATCCAGTTGAACACTCAAGGACCAAACACATCGATATTCGCCACCACTTCTTGATAGATCACTCAATCAAAGGAGACATTGCAATTTCCCATGTGATAACAGATAAACAATTGGCCGATATCTTCACCAAGCCCCTAGATGAGAGAAGATTTTGTGAACTTAGGAGTGAGCTCAATATCTTAGATTCTCGAAATGTGGCTTTAGTATTGCATCTAATTATTACTTCAAAATTCACACATGATTGCGAAAACTTTTCTCCCTCAATTTTCTAGAAAACTACTTTTGAGATTATTGAATATTTGTGCATTATGGTCATAGTTTGGTTGTTGATTGCTTATTGACCATGTTTACAAAGATTTTTTGTGAAAATCTAGCCCAAAAGGATCAAATCTACGTTGAAAACTCAATATATATGAGTTTTCAGCCTTTCAACTGGACTTTTATGTATTTTGATAGAAACTTCTTCACAAAAGTTGTTCCTTATCTCATTGTGATCATATACCAGGAATATTATGGTCGGATTCGATGTTTTTGTAAAATTTCTCAAGATTAGGGTTCTTACTATGTGTACCGGACTAGTCCAACCACAGGGCGGACAAGTCCGGGCTACACAGTGAAAACCCTAACCTTGATCGATTATGAGAACTCTAATGCAATATTCCACTTCCTTGGACTCATACTCTTCTCTACATCACTTCTCAGTGACGATGTAAGATTCCGACTACGTTCCTCTTTTCTATCCCGAGGCTGAGGTGGGAAGGCGAGAAGTTCATCATCGTGCTCGCGAGGAGCGTGAACTTACCATAGCATACCTGGAATCACAGTCGGAGGCAAGTAATGCTACGAAGAAGCAATGGGAAGCTCATAACTCAGCTACAGCCGAGGTTGCCCCAAAAAGGAAGAGGCTTGTTACCATGGGAGAAAAGTCCACCACTCAGGAGGCTAGGAGTTCCAAAGATAAGGGAAAGGCACCTGTGGCTGAGGCACCCAAGAAGAGAGCACCACTATCAAAAAGCCAGCGAGCAAACCCAAGAAGGGTCCCTCTCAACCCATGGGCCTCTTGAGGATGTCCTCACCCACAAGGAACCCCAACCGTTCAGCTGCTTTCGAAGCGAACATCTTTAGAGGGAAAGGGGCTAAGAAAGCAAGGAAGCTTCAAATGGTCGATGTCTATCAACGTGAAAGGGGCACTGGAGACCCTCGCTTCTGGTGTGGTTTCCACTGTGACTACTACAGGATAATCTATATGTCCAAGCAGTCGCCAATGACATATGCCCAGTGATTTGATTGGGACTACATGACATAAAAGGATCACTTGGCCTTCAATGCCGTGATTGAAGGTATAGAGCGCCATGTACTAAAGAAGCTTATGGCATTTCAACATGATTGGAATGTGGAAGTCATCGCATAATTCTACTCTACAGTGTACTTCCACACCGATGGAGATTAGAGGATCACTTGGATGACCCATGGAGAGCAATACTCCACTACTTATTGGGAGTTCACTCAGATTCTTGACTTGGAGGATCAACTTGAGAATGAGATTATTATTTCAAACCTCAAGGCAGTTGATCGGGATACCTTGCATTACATGTATCCAAGTCATGTACCATATGAGGCGGTGCGTATTTACAACATCAAGCCCTTCTATAGTGTGCTCAATTGGATGCTCCCAAAGACCATAGCCCCCAAAGATGGAGATGCGGGAATCATTCAAGGAAATTTGAGACACTTAATGGTGCTCATTGATGGAGATGTCTGAGTCAACATGGTGGATTACATCTTTGATGACATCTTCAACATCTCTCACACACCCAACCAATCACGTGGTTATGCTCCTTATATCATGTTCATGATCGAGAAGGTGTCGGGGCTTACTTTCAAGAAGGACATTATTCATCGAAGACTTTGTCCTCAGATCCCTCCTCTGGAGTCAGGTGCACCTCGAACGAAGAATGAGGATCCTCCTGCCTCGTCCTCTCACTTTGTGCCTTCACCACCTCCACCACCTCCTCCACCTCCATCACAGTCCAGAAGCGTCTTCTTCAAGTGCTTCAAGGCAATTTTCGCCTCTTGCCGGAAGTCGGAAGTTCGGCTACATCACATGGAGCGTCACCAAGAGAAGTATCTCAAGGCGATATGCGACAAGCTCGAAGTCCCCATGTCTCCCGCCACGGAGAGTGATGGAGAGATGACTCCATTCCTGGAGTTCACCACCGAAGAACTAGCTCAATTCAGTGATGTTAGCACCTCCATGACAGTTCCATCCGAGGGAGAAGATGATGCCAATGATCCGGAGGCCACAAAGAGTGACAGTGAGTGGCAAGGTAGAGATGACGACGATGACGACGATGGTGAAGAGTAGATCTTAGGGCTCTCCTTCTTTCTTTTCCTTTTTGGTGTCTTGATGCCAAAGGGGGAGAGTTTGGAAGGGGGTACTTAGAGAGTTTTCATGTCGTTGTCTCTTTTGATCCCGAGTTGGACATGTACTATGGTTTTTAAAACTCTCATTTCAATTGATGTAAGACTTAATCTATGATTCACATGTACTATGATTAATTGTGATGATATGCTTGAATTGCCTTATTTATCATGCACAATTATTGTCTTATCACAACTTATGAGCACATCACTTAGGCACCCCACCATAACATGTATATGTATGACAACTCTCCCAATATTTCTTACTCATGATGCATACATTGAGTGGGAGTTACTTATACAAATACATGTTATGAAAATAAATTATTATCCTTTTTGTTGAAGCTTAATGTGTTTTCATCAATCACCAAAAAGGGGGAGATCGAAAGTGCATCTAGGTATCCTCGTGGGTTTTGGATGATTGATGACAAAAATTAAGAGACTAATGAGCTAAGTTGATCTTAAGCACAGGTGTGATGATTGAAAAATACAAAATCCCTCAAAAAGGAAAATGTTGAAGCGGGCGTCAAAGACTCAAGCGTAGAAATTAGGGTTTCTATGGTGTTGAGTTTAGACGAGCCGTATAACGATTGAGGGTGGTAGTATAATGTGAATTGAGATCATTCTAGAGGTCTCAAAGTGGTGGTTGAGAGAAAAACCTAAGTAAGAAGCCAAAAATGAGAGAAAACTTGCTGCGGCCGAACTTGTCCGAGCTTCAGGCTGGACTAGTCCGGTCCACCAGAATAGTCCCTTTTGGGTCGAACTAGGTGTCTATGTTCGAGTTCGTACTTGTCCGTATGGGTACATACTAGTCCGTTCTTCTCTTGGTGAGTGAGTTTGCAGCTAAGTCCTGGGAGGCCATACTTGTCCGCCAAAGAGCCCGGACTAGTCCGGACCCCCCAGAGTAGTCCATTTTGGGACAGACCAAAGCATTCTGGATGAGTTCGGACTTGTACTTGTGGCACAGACAAGTCCATTTGAGACTTAGTGGAAAATCCAAGCAAACCCTAGGAGGTCAGACTTGTCCGCCCTTGTTGGCTGGACTAGTCCGGGCCTGCCCACTTTAGTCCGTTTCGAGCTGGACTAAACCTCTCTCATCCACTTCGGACTAGTCCGTTGTTGGCTGGACTAGTCCGGGTTACCATGACCCTTTGAAATTCAAACGTTTGTCGTGCACGTCATCTGCTTTGACGTGAAATTGTCGGTGGTCCCAGAAGGTCGGACCAGTCCGTGGCATGGGGTCGGACTAGTCCGGGGTTGCCCTGGTGGCAACGGTTAGGTTCTGGGACCCCTATAAAAGGGGACTTTCGACCCCTATTTGAAAACTCTCAAACCATAGCACCGCCACAATAGATCTAGAACCTTCTAAAGCCTTCTACTTCGCCTTCTAGCCCTCTAAGATCAAATCTTGAAGAGATTAGGGTTTGGGAAGAGGAGTGAAGGAAGATCATCATGCTTTGGCTCTCGGTTTGATCTCTTGCACTTGTGTTGTGTTTTGTGGCTTGTGTGAGTTGAGCTTCAAGTCCTCCTTGCTATATTGATTTGTGGGAGCCTCAACTTGTGAGCAGCTCCAAGAAACTTGGTGATTACCCATTGATATAGTGGAAACCAAGCCAGCCATTGTGGTGGCTTGGTGAGAGAAGGGTCAAGTGAGACCCGGTCCTTGTGAGGACTTCTCAAAGTGGATGTAGGATTCTTCGTGGAGCTGAACTATGGGATAAATCTTATCTCACTTTGTCGCTTTACTTTTCGTAATCACTAGAATTGCAATTAGGGTTCATATCGTTCTTCCTCTTGATCATTGTTGAAATCTTGCAACCTAACTGCTTTCATTTGTTAATCTAAGTTTTACTAGGTTGCTAAACATTGCATATACTTCCAATGAGACTAAATTCCGCAAATAACTTGTAGAAACCAAATTTTTAGGTTTTCACCCTATGGTGAGCGGACTAGTCCGACCCTGTCCAGACAAGTCCAGTCTCAGGAATTTAATCTCGTTTGATTAAGTGATTTTAGGTTATTTTGCCTACTCACCTCCCTCTAGGAGACTTTCACTAACCGGAGTGGGTCGTTGCCTTATTGTCAAGCGAATCCCAATTTGAAAAAAATCACCATCTTACCATGTGCTTTCTCTAATGTTCACTTAATTACCTGTTAATTTTGTGATCAATTAGACTAGTCTCGTTCTTTCGTATATTATCTTCACATACCTGGTGAAATTTTTTCTATATCACCCCTAGTAGAGTTATGCAACCCTGCTGAAGGCGGACTTGTTTGAGGTACCTGCAAGGTGTTCTGGGACATCGTGGGTGCTAAAATTCACCTAGAGGGGGGGTGAATAGGCAATAAGACCTGAAATGACTTAATCAAACGAGATTAAACTCCTGAGGCTGGACTTGTCTGGACAGGGCCAGACTAGTCTACTCAGCACAGGGTGAAAACCTAAAAACTTGGTTTCTACAAGTTATTTGCAAAATTTAAGTTCATCCAAGATGTAACCAATGTGTGATAACCTAGTACAACTTAGATTGTGAAGTTAAAGCACTTAAGTTATAAGATTTCAACAAAGATCAAAGTGAAGAGCAATATGAACAATAAGAACCCTAATAGCAATGCTAGTGATTATGAAATGTAGAATGACAAGTGAGACGAGATTTTATCTAGTGGTTCAGCTCCACGAAGAAGCCTACATCCACGTTGAGAAGTCCACACAAGGACCGGGTCTCACTTGACCCTTCTTTAACAAAGCCACCACAATGGTCGGCTTGGTTTCCACTATATGAATGGGTAATCACCAAGTTTGATTGGGGCTGCTCACAAGTTGAGGCTCTCACGAATAAATACAACAAGGAGCACACGAAGCTCAACTCACACAAGCCACAAAACACAACACAATGTGCAAAGAGATCAAACCGAGAGGCATCTTCACTTTCCTCCCCAAACCCTAATATCTTCAAGATTTGGTCTTAGAGGGCTAGTAGGACAAGTGGAAGGCTTTGGAAGGCTCTAGGTCACTTGTGGCGACGCTAGGGTTCAAGAGTTATCAAATAGGGGCCGGGGTCCCCTTTTTATAGGGGTCCTGGCAACTAACCGTTGCCACCAGGGCAAAGCCGGACTAGTCCGACCCCATGCCACGGACTAGTCCAGCCTTCCGGAACCACCGACAATTTCACGTCATCGATCGACAAAACAGATGAATGCGCGCCAACGTTTGAATTTCAAACGGCCACTGACAATACGGACTTGTCCGATACACTACGGACTAGTCCGAAGTAGGACAAAAAGGTTTGGTCCGTCCCAAAACAGACACAACTGGGTAGGCCTGGACTAGTCCGGCCACAGGAGGCAGACTAGTCCGACCCTCTAGGGCTTGCTCGGTTTCTCACACTAAGTCTCAAACGGGCTAGTCCGCACCACCACGGACAAGTCCGAACTTTTCCAGAGAGCTTTGGTCCGTTACTTAACGGACAAGTCCCAATTTCAGGGACTTAGCTCCAACTCCACTAAGGGATGAACAGACTAGTCCGTACCATACGGACAAGTCCGATCTCCTCCAAATACCTTTAGTCCGCCCAAAAGCGGACTTTTCTGACTGCCCGGACTAGTCCGGCCTTGAGGCCTGGACTAGTCCAACCTCCTAGGGTTTTTCCTCATTTTGGCTTCTCACTTTGGTTTTCTCTCAACCACCACTTTGAGCCCTCTAGAATGATGTCAATGCACATGACACATCCACCCTCTCACATGACACAACTCATATAAGCTCAACACCATAGAAACCCTAATTTCTACGCTTGAGTCTTTGACGCTCGTTTTTATCCTTTTCCTTTTTGTGGGATTTCATCTCATTTCAATCATTGCACCTGTGCTTAAGATCAACTAAGCTCATTAGCCTCTTAATTGTCATCATCAATCATCCAAAACCCACAGGGATGCCTAGATGCACTTTCAGCTACCATCTTACTTGGGATCCTGTGGTGCCAAATGGTCCCCCACGAAAGGCCTACGCCCAGCTGGAGGTCCAGAGCATGCAGTTTTCTTAGCCTGGTCCTATACCCTAAGCATGTGCGCTTTGCCTCCCAATGCGGCAGCTAAGTACTGAGGGCCAAGACGCTCACACCCCGAATAAGGTGGGAGCCAGTACCTGAGTGCTAACGCACTGAATTACTCAAACCCCGCGTACCAGCCAGGACTGTAAGACACGACAAAACTAAAAAGAATAGGAAAAGATCACTAACGAGTGAAAAATATGCACCCCTGTTATGTGTGTAGGACATACAGAGCAAGTTACTATGATGAGCAACGCTGGAGCATCCAGCTCCGGCATCTCCCAGGGGGCCCGCTGTAGGCGCATCTACGACGATGGTGGGCGACGTCGGAGCATCCAGCTTCGGCATCACCCAAGGGGACTGTCATCGACGCATCTAAGACGATGGTGGGTGACACCAGAGCATCCATCTCCAGCATCACCCAGGGGGCCTTCCATCGAAGTCCCAACATGTTGACGACAACAATAAGCGCTAATAAGTGAGTACACTCTCTTGCCCCGCCCTTGTTGCTAACAAGGTTCTCTTGTGGTATCCTGTAAACCAGGGGCCCTCCGTCGACACATCTACAATGATGGCAGGCGACGCCGGAGCATCCAGCTCTGGCACCTCCTAGGAGGCCTCTTGTCGATCACTTTACGACAATGAAGGGCGACGCTAGAGCAGCCAGCTCCAGCACCTCCCACGGGGCCTGCCATTGACGCATCTACGTCGATGTTGGGCGACGTCGGAGCGTCCAGATCCGGCATCACCCAAGGGGCCTGCCGTCGACGTCTCTACAACGATGGTGGGCGATGCCGGAGCAGCCAGCTCCAGCACCTCCCAAGGGCCAGACGTCAACATCTCTGCGACGATGGTGGATGACGCCGGAGCAACCAGCTCCGGCACCTCCCAAGGGGCCCGTCGTCAACGTCCCAACACGTCGGCGACAGCAACAAGCGTGGATAAGTGAGTAAACTCTCCTGCCCCACTCTTGTTGCTAATAGGGTTCTCTTGTGATAGCCTGTACACCCGGGGCCTACCGTTGATGTCTCTAGAAAGATGGTGGACGATGTCAGAGCATCCAGATCTGGCACCTCCCAAGGGGCCCTCCGTCGATGTCCCTACGACTATGGTGGGCGATGCCGGAGTAGCTATCTACAGCACCTCCCAAGGGGCCTGCTATCGACGTCTCTATGAAGGTAGTGGACGACGTCGGGGCATCCAACCTCGACACCTCCCAGGGGGGCTGTCATCGACGTCCCAGCATGTTGACGACAACAACAAGTGCTGGTAAGTGAGTACACTATCTTGCCCTGCTCTTGTTGCTAACAAGGTTCTGTTGTGGTATCCTATACACCTGGGGACTGCCGTTGACACATTTACGACGGTTGAGGGCCACACCGGAGCATCCAGTCCAGACACCTCCCAGGGGGCCTGCCGTCGATGACTTTACAACGATGAAGGGCGACGCCAGAGCAGCCAGCTCCGACACCTCCCAAGGGGCCTGCCGTCAACACATCTACGTCGATGGTGGGCGACGCTGGAGCGTTTAGCTCCGGCATCACCAAGGGGGCCTGCCGTCAACATCAACACTCAGAGAAAGCTCGACACTCCTGGAAGGGCCACAGCGAGGCCAACCACTCATGCTCCCCCACTTCGCCGGGGGACCAGTCAAAGACATCCTGCGCTGAAGTGGTAGGCATACCCGACAACCTGGCCACATCGACCAGGGGACCTCTAAGAAGGTTCCATAGGCAGTACGTCAACTAGCAACAAATCATCCGTGTCAACTGTGCAAGTGTTCGTTCCTCAAAAGCTAACGACATCATCAAAAGCTCTTCAAGGCCTTACGCAGAGAAGGACATGGGGCAACAGTTTGAGAAGAACAAGACAAGCCAACAAGCAAAACAACATGGATTCAAATTCATTAAGAGTTATTTGAACAAAGGGCTCATTCCCTGTTACAAAAGCACTCCACCGGTGCCGCCGGTCTCAATCCCGCTGTAATGAAGAGGCCACCAGCTCAGCTAGCTCCCTTCCTTTGACCTTGAGCCGCATTGAGAGGACAGTGGCCACTGACCCCAATGACGAGCAAAGGGTGTCCAAGGAGAGAAGCAGATGGGCCACCCCCTGAGATTGCTCCCCGCGTGGCACGAGACCAAGGCCGAGGGGTTCCAATACCATCCCAGCACAGGCTAGGAAGTCTAGGATCCCTTGAGTTTCGGTCGCGCGGGAGGTCTGGAGGCCTTCCACGTCCCTCCGTATAGCTTCCTCCCGATCGGCGAGCTCCCGAGCATGACGCTCCAGATTGTCCCCCCGACGCTTGATGGCGAGCTCCGAGACCTGCATAGCCCGACGCTTCTCCTCCAACAAGCCAAGGCTCTGGGAGACCTCCTCCTCCTTCACCGCCAGGTCCCATTTCGCGTCAGCAATGACAACTTCACGACAGACCAGCTCCAGCCGCTGATCCTCGCACAGCTTCAGGCGGGCATCGGCGGCAGCATGGGCCTTCAAGGCCTTCACCTCGAGCTCCTTGTTCTTGGCATCGACCAGCTTCACCAAGCACCGCTCCTCCATAAGCTGATCCCACTCTCGGGTGAAAGCAGCTTGTGTCTGGCGCAAGATGGACTGAGTGGCGGCAAAAACATCGGCGAGGGGGATCGGTGTGACCATCGCCACAGACGGCTGGCTCTCCGCCCCTTCTGCCGAATCCGCGGTAGACACCAGTGCCTGGGGACCAGATGGCTCCTGACTGGACCTCCAGGAACCACCGCATCACTTCCCGGCGCTGAAGTCCCCTCCTCCGTTTAAAGGGAATCGCCGACCGCTGGTGGCGAGTTGTCATCTTGCGCGCCAATGACATTAGGAGCCGGCGCCGCATAAACGGGGGCTGGTCAGCTCCGCCAACAGAAGCCGCCACGACCATGGTAGCTGCCTTCTCGCCATGCACCACCTCACCTGGCACCTCCTTGCCTGGAACCTCCTCGCCCAGCACCACCTCGCCTGGCACCACCTCTGCCCCATCTGCCCCAACGGATGGGGGCGCAGAGGCATCAACATCACCAAAGGACGATGCACCTTCAGATGCAGGATGCAGCGCAACAGACCCTGTTCCATCTCTGGGAGAGGAAGGGGCTACCAATCCCACCCCTGGAAGCACTAAGGGCACCAAGTCGGCTGACGACGCCCTAGAAAGCCAGGATAAAACCCGTCAGAGTGAATAAGAAAAGAAGATAAATAGCAGAGGAAGAAGCTATGGCTTACTGGTGGGTCGGACCACTCTAGTGACCTTGGCCTCCCACCCCATGCAGTAGACTGAGGTCGCCAGGATCTGATGACAAGGTCGGCACCGCCGTCTCTGGCATCTGCTCTTGGTTGACCCGCGTTGGCACAATCACCTGCGAAAACCCCTCCGCGCCTCGTCCGGAACCAGAGTCGCCGCTAGAATCATAGACCAAGTCGATGACAAAAGCTTCAGCCCCTCCGACTCCCTCACGATGGGAGACAGGAGTACCGTACCCCCGAGTTAGCTTCCGCCTCTTTGGCACAGAGGTGGCGGAGCCTGCGACAACTAACAGTAACACTTTCTCGGCTCCAGAGCTGGCGTCGTTTGGCTGACCCCCTCCCTGTCGGAGGCTCTTGAGGGCCCTGCCTCCACCCTTGCTAAAGGACGTGAGGAAGACCCCGCTGCGTTGCTGCACGACACTGATCTAGGACCACCGAGGCCCCAGCTATATCTTCAGGATGCAGACGAGGTAGGCCGAACACGTTGACCTTCGGCATCAAGCTCCCCAGTTCGGCCCTCAAGTTGGTGGTCATGTAGAGCAGTTGGCTAGCGTCTGAGATGGAGACGTGATCATCATCAACAATGTTGGAGGTCACTGCCTTCAACATCTCCTCCAGCCTCTTGGGAGTTGGGTTGTCCAGATCCAGCCGGCAATGGTCGTGCTTGCTGATGTAGACCCAGGCCCCGTGCAGACGTTGCTGAATGGGAGCGGTACGGTGGAGCAAGAAGTCCACCAACACCATCAGGGAGATCAGGCCCTTGTCATCCAAGAACCGAATCCTCTTCAACGCGGGCTTGTACTCCTTTGCTAGCCCCTGGAATTCTTCCCAGGTGGTAGGGTCGGAGATTGGACCTTTGGACGGCATATTTAGCAAAGTATGGGCCTCGGTCTGCACGATTGCGCAGTCTTCCCTCCAGTCGCTCCGTTTGCCCACTTTGAACGAGGCAATATAGCCCCGGGAGGTCTTGTCCCGATGACGGAAGTAGTAAGCCCCCACTTGGGTCGTCGCACTCCTTCCACTTGTCTTCATCACGAAGAAGTACCAGAACAGCTCCACCGTGGGCGGGCAGCCCACGAACGCCTCACATAGGTGGATGAACACGGCGACCAAGGCGATGGAGTTCAGTGACAGGTGGTGAAGCTACAACCCGTATTACCCTAGCACTACAAGGAAGAACCTTAACAATTGGAGTGCAAGCCCAGCAGTGGCATAGGCGATGAAGAGATCAGTCTCATCTTCGTGAAGATCTCGAAGATTGGGAGACCCACAGCGGATCATCCATCCGCACTCTGAAGCCGCCCAACCGAGAAGTTGCCTCATCGGCACCAGATCTCCGACTAACCGGAAGCGAGAAGGTGGCAATGGGGAGGCCATCGTAGCAGGCGAAAGTGAGATCTTTGGATGAGGGATGAAGGCTCGGGTGCTCGAGGAAGAAGGCAAAAGCTCAGGCAGTGGGGTGTGAGTAAGGAAGGAACCGATCTCTCTAAAAAAGGTTTCCTTTTTTTATCACCCCCACGACGCCTGAGCAATTCCTGCGTATTGCAAAGGTTCAACCCGCACCACTCAACGCACGACACCCATGACATTGGAACCTACTCTCCCGCTCTGAAGCACTGGCCCAGGCGGTCAGCCGCTTGATAAAATAGCTGAAGCGGCTCCCAAAAAGGCGAAGCGGACGAAAGTGCTATAGCTGCATCGGGAGCCGTAGCGGTTAAAGGCACCGCAGAAAATAAAGATACTATAGCAAGCAAAGATCCTGTCGCCGTAGTCTCTCAACCAAAGGAGGACGCATGGCGACGTTAGCAGAAGCGCCCACCGCTTCGGTTGTCCAAGACAGAATTCAAAGCACGGTGCGGGAAAACATAGAGAGGGCTCCACCTTTGGGCTCGTCACCTCTCCCCAAGGTGGACCCAGGTGCCACTTTCGGTACCCTACAGACGGGGTACCCTCACACAGGATGGAGACACCGAGGCACGTCCGGTGGCGCCACGTGTCCCGAAGGTGCCAAGACCTCGACCTTCCCCAATGATTGAGCTTCGGCGCTACCACGTGAGCCTTGAAGATGGGACTCAGTTCCTCTGGTAAAATGGGCTCTCGAGATTCGATGTGTTGGGACGGGACCTCACCCAACCTCGTGGGGGAGCCCCGGACCTGCCACGTGGCTCGGAGCGCCGGGCCAGGCACCCCTGTTAGGGAAGGGTTCGAGCTACCATGTTCCCTGGAGAGCCCCAGAGCCGCCACGCGTCACAAAGAACCGGGGTTGGCCTCCCCAGCACGGATCAGCCCCGATGCTGCCACGTGTCCTGCAACTTGCCTTGGACGGTAAGTGGCGGGAGTTAAGGGATGGTGCGCCTTGCCCAAGTCAAGCATTGAAGACGTGCACCCACCTCTGGCGCACAACGCGGAGCATGCCAACGGTCAGAGACCGCTACGACCAATCGCATCACAGTGAAGGCGCTGCAGGCCTATCCCACTCGGCCAAGTGGGTAGCTTGCGGCACCATGAAAGGCTGACGGGACACCTTCTGCAACTGTTAGCAACAGCGCGTGGGCTACTGACGAGAGAGGCGGCAAGACGGCGAGTCTTCACTGCCACGGTCAGAGGAAGCTTATGCAAGAAGCTTAGATCTTTAGGATAAGATCGCCCCGGGACCACCTGTCAGGCCCTTGTAACACCCTCATTTTCATGCATCATGCCTTGCATACATTCATAGACATGTTTAACATTGATCCACATAAAGAGGAACAAGTTTAAAATTGATTCGGAGCATTTAAAATTGATTTGGAGCAAAACCGCACTTAAAACGCAGGAAAGTGCAGACTAGTCCGATTTTACTGAGGACTAGTCCGATTTCTCTCTGACTAAAAACGGACTTGTCCATTTTTGCTGCGGACTAGTCCGATTTTGCCTCTAGAAACCTTCGGACTTGTCCGATTTTGTGCGTATTAGTCCGATATTCCATGAATCCTTGAAAATTTACTAAGTCCCTGGACTTTTCCGGATTAGTCTGGTGTTCCAGCGGACTTGTCTGTTTTCCTCTCTGTTCAAAGTCGGACTTGTCCGATTTTAGGCCAGACTTGTTCAACTTTCTCTCTGGACGACTTCGGACTAGTCCGATCCTTTCCGGACTTGTCCGATATTTCGCGACTCCGAGTTGATCTTTTGTTTTATGACTTGTTTCTTGGGTTTCACGTTAAGTGGGCCTAGGGACGTCATTCCTAACTCTTTTAGAGCCCATGTGGGACTCTAAACCGGCCTCTACTCCTCTCAAACTCGAAATCCATCTAACCCAAGCCTCCACCTGTATATAAACAACCCCACCCCTTGGATTGACATCTATTTGCCACTTTTCCACCCACCCAAACCCTAGTTCGTGGATAGCCACCACCAAGGAGGGAGGAGAAGATCCCAAGCAAGAAGAAGAAGAGGAGGAAACGAAAGAGGATCAAGATCTCCACCAAGTTTCGTCCTTCACCACCAATTCATCTCCAAGTTCATCACCAACCCTAGATCATCAAGATCCAAGTGTTACCTCCAAGTTTCTTGATTCATTGGAGTTATAAACACTTGGTATACCTTCTATTCTCTTTTCCTTACGTGAATTCAACCCCTAATCTCCAAATTTACGTCGATCTAGAAAAACCTAATCTGCTGATCTCGCAGAGTGCGGACTTGTCCGGTCCCTAGCGGACTAGTGCGATCTTTCTGGTTAAATTGTGTTGAATTGATTCTAAAGTTTGATATAGTCACATCCAAACCTGTATAAACTTGATAAAAGCTATTAGAACTAGTTATTGACCATTAAAAGCAATCAATTAACAAGTTCTACCTTGCATTTGCATTAATCATGCATGTCATGTCATATTGAGTAATATTTGTACACTCTTTGATTGTGTTTCTTGTCTTGTATGTTTATTGTGCGGATTAGACGGATTTGCGCTAGAGAGTGTCGCGGAGGACCTTCAACACCAAGAGTTTGAAGGCTTTGACCCTAATCAACAGCAAGAGCAAGGCAAGTGTACTTGAAGCATATTGATCCTGTTTTAAAATAAATGTTTCGTTTGCAAACTGCAAGCTATGTCAAATTGATGAGAATCCTATGATAGGAAGTTTACTATCTTTGTTTACCCATCCTTGTCACCTAGGACATATGATAGAGAGTCGGAAAGGGTTTTTACCTTTTTGCTTCGCTTAATTAATTGGGATGGGAAAACAACACTACATACTTAATTAAGCATTAATGATATTTTGGTTAATGTGAACTGGTCAATATGATATGGTAATGGGTGATCTAAGCAAGCCTGGTATGTGGATGGGTTGGATGTCATGGTAGTTTGCTTGCTTTAGATCTAAGGACTGGTTCATGCGAGAATAAACCAGGATTACAGTGCCACCACGAGGCCAAGTATGGGTGCGGCGTAGCTGATTAATTAGGGCTTTGCTAGTGCTGTTTGGACCATTGTGGATGCTCGGCGAAGGGGTAGTCAGATTGGGTTTGTTGATGATTGGTGGGACTACCCTGGGATCCGAATGGCTCAAGAGGGGTCCCTTGGTTGAAGATGTGCTCAGTTGGAGACATCGCCACCGGTGAAACCTTAGTGGGGTCTAAATAGGCTAGTAATCCCTTTGTAAAGGCTACTTTGTGATCTCTTGGCCACACACCGACGGAAGTGTGTAATGTGACCGACGGGTCACGGGCATAAGGGAGGTTCTTAGTCACCGAAAGGTGATGAAATCATAAACACGTGGGTAAAGTGGTACAAACTCTGCAGAGTTAATTAAAACTATCATGATAGCCGTGCTCCCGATTATGAGCACCTGGACAACTTCCATGATTAGAAGGTACTCGGTATTGGGATGGTATTTGGGATGGTTATGGTTGGTATTATGGTTATGGATTAATTTCTGGTATTGAATATGGTTATTGGCAATGGTGAAATCTGGAATTATTGATGAATGTAGTGAATTCAGATTGGTATTATGATATTACTTATGCTTATGATGGGTTTACTTCACATACATATAATATATTTCTTTTCAAATGTTTTAATGTACTTTTCAGCACTTATCCATTATTATTGTCGTCATTTGAATCAGCCACATGTCATACTTTCCACACTTGCTGAGTACGACATGTAGTCACTCTTGCAATCCCCCCAACAGTTGCAGGTCAGGATTGGGAGTTTAATGTTGATAATGCGGAGTTCTAGGCCGGGTCTACCGTCAGCTTTGCCTGTGGTGTTGATTGGAGCTGCGCTATACCCTCTTGCTTATGCTGCCTAGCTGTCTAGTTTGCTTAATTAGTTTATTTCCGCTGCATTAGTTGAACTTGTCATAAATATTCATTAGAGTTTGTATTCGAGGCTAATATGGGTTGTGTAATAAAATTTGGTTAATTAATCTTGTTCTGTGGTAATTATCTGTATATCGTTTGTGATTGCACTCGTGTATGTTTGTTGAACATCCTGAGCACACATATGCGTTAGCTTGGTTCTTTTTCGGAATATGGCATCACAGATTGATATCAGTGCCACAGGTTGACCGTAGGACGCAGCCTAGATAGAATGGACACTCTAGAGCACATAGGGGCACTCAGGAATCGATGTGTTTTTCCTTGGTGTGCTGTGGCTATATATATTTTTTGCTTGTGTGCTTAATAGAGGATTTTGGGATGCTTTAGCATTGCCATGTCCACGTAGGCTAGCTAGTTGTTTAGTTTCATATCCCTTGGTGCATATAATTGGGGATGTTTTCTAATTCTTACCTATTGCTTTTCTTCATATGGTGAGGACTCGCAACCAGAGGGATGGCAATGATGAGGAGGAGAACAATGGAGTGCCTCAGAACAACATTGGACAAGGATCTACTCAGGGAGCTATCAACATTGAGCAACTTTGGGCTATGCAAAACCAGCTCATGCAGACCATGATACAAACTATGGGACAGCTGCAGGCTGGCAATATTAACAATCTGTCCCACATGCCTCCACCGCCACCCCCGCCTCCTCATAACCGATTGGGAGAGTTTATGAGGACTAGGCCACCAACCTTTGCTCAAGCTGCCGACCCTATGGATGCTGATGATTGGCTCAAGTCCGTGGAGAAGAAACTTGCTATTGTCCAATGTAGTGACCTAGAGAAGGTCCTATTTGCTTCTCATCAACTAGTTGGAGCAGCTGCGGATTGGTGGGATGCTTATTGCAATGCTCCTGAGAATCAAGAGAGGATCACTTGGGCGGAATTCAAGGAGAACTTCCGTTCTCATTACGTGTCGGAAGGTGTTATGATCTTGAAGAGGCAAGAATTCGAGAACTTAAGGCAAGGAAGATCAAGCGTGAGTGAATATCTCAATAAATTCACTCAACTCTCAAGATACGCGCCTGAGGATGTTAGTCAGGACAGCCGGAAATAATACTTGTTCATGAGGGGCTTGAACAATGAGATCCAAGTGCAATTGCTCAACTGTGATTATGTCAATTTCCAGAAGCTTGTGGACAAAGCAATTGTGGTAGAGAACAAGGTTCGTGAGATGGAGCAAGACAACAAGAGGAAGGCGCCATACCAAGGACAACAACAAGGAAGTAATGTGCGCCCTCGCTTTGCACCGCCCAACGAGCCTTACTTCAGTTCTTCTAAGCATGCTCAACGCCCTGGATTTGCACCGCGCCCAACTCAGTTTGTGCAGCAGCGCCCTGTTGTGCAAGCACCTAGGCCTCCAATGCCTTATGCGCCTCGTGCTAACTTTCCTGGTGCCAATGTTCAGAACCAAGCTCGTCCCAATAATTCTGGTGGGGTTAAGAAGTGCTATACTTGTGGAGAAGCTGGACACTTTGCACATCAATGTCCTAAGTCAGGCCTTGGTCAAGGAAGCAATGCACCGAGGCAAGACCCAAGACCTAATGGAGGATAGCCACAAGCGAACCGTGGACAACAGAATTTTGCTCGTGGCAACATGAACCATGTCTCTACGGAGGATGCTCACCAAGCGGATGACGTGGTCATTGGTATGTTTCTCGCCAACTCCAACCCCACGACTATGTTATTTGATTGTGGAGCATCGCATTCATTCATTGCATCGAAGTATGTTACCAAGTATAGTTTGCCTATCTCTCATATGAAGTTTACTCTATTGGTTAAGTCTCCTGGAGGAGAGATGAGGACAAATATAGTATGTCCAAAAGTAAGTCTTAGAATAAGGGGGGTAGACTTCTCCGCCAACCTCATTGTTTTGGATTCTCAAGGATTGGATATTATACTTGGTATGGACTGGTTGAGGAAGCACAATGGAGTCATTGAGTGTGCCACAAAGACGGTGAAGTTGACCAATGAAGAAGGGATCACTGTAGAATTTGAAGCATCTCAAACTGCACCAAAGCAATTGGAGCTGAATCATATGGACGGTGCCGCAATTGAGGAGATTCTGGTGGTCTGTGAATTTTTGGATGTTTTTCCGGACGAGTTGCCAGGTATGCCACCTGATCGAGACATTGAGTTTGTTATTGATTTAATACTTGGAACTGCACCTATAGCTAAGAGGCCGTATAGGATGCCTCCTATGGAATTAGCGGAGCTCAAGAAACAAATTCAAGAGCAACTAGAGAAAGGTTTTATTCGCCCAAGCTCTTCACCTTGCGGAGCGCCTGTGTTGTTTGTGGACAAGAAGGATGGATCCCAAAGGATGTGTGTAGATTACCGAGCTCTCAACGAGGTAACAATCAAGAACAAGTACACCTTGCCACACATAGAAGACTTGTTTGATCAAATGAAGGGTGCTTGTGTCTTCTCTAAGATTGATTTGCGGTCGAGATATTTTTAAATGAAGATTAGACCATCGAACATACCCAAGACAGCTTTTAGGACACGGTATGGATCTTATGAGTACACCGTGATGTCTTTTGGATTGACAAATGCGCCTGCCTACTTTATGTACCTCATGAATAAGGTCTTCATGGAGTACTTGGATAAGTTCGTTGTGGTGTTTATTGATGATATTATGATCTACTCGAAGGATGAGAAGGAACATGAGGAACACTTGAGGCTTACATTGCAGAAATTGAGAGTGCATCGATTGTATGCCAAGTTCAACAAGTGTCAGTTTTGGTTGAGAGAGGTGTCGTTTTTGGGTCATATAATCTCAGGAGGAGGAGTATCGGTTGACCCCAGAAAAGTGAGAGACGTGTTGAAGTGGGAACCACCGCAAAACGTAAAGGAAATAAGGAGTTTTCTTGGAATGGCTGGATATTACCGTCGATTCATCAAGGACTTCTCCAAGATAGCCAAACCAATGATGGAATTGCTAATGAAGGGAAAGGCTTTTTGATGGAGTCAAGCTTGTCAAAACAGTTTTGAGGAGTTGAAGAAGAGATTGACAACAGCCCCAGTTTTGGTACTGCCGGATGTGAGCAAGAGCTTCGATATTTATTGCGACGCATCGAGACAAGGACTTGGATGTGTATTGATGCAAGAAGGTCAAGTGGTCGCCTATGCATCAAGACAATTGAAGAAACATGAGCAGAATTACCCCACACACGATTTGGAACTCGCGGCCATGGTACACGCATTGAAGATTTGGAGGCACTATATCCTTGGACATAGGTGTGAAATTTATATGGATCATAAGAGTTTGAAGTATATTTTCACACAAACGGAACTGAACTTGAGACAACGTAGATGGTTGGAGCTCATCAAAGATTATGATTTGGGGATCAACTATCATCCGGGAAAGGCCAATGTAGTGGCCGATGCTTTGAGTAGAAAGGGAGTAAGTCACCAACTCACAGTTCGAGAGTTACCATTCGAGTTATGTAAGGAGTTTGAACGGTTGAACCTCGGATTTGTAAATGATATGGAGATGATGGAGTTAAACCCAACCCTGGAGCAAGAAATTCGAGAAGCACAGACCGCAGATGAGGAGATCAAGGAAATTAAAGAAAGGACCGAAGAAGGGAGAGAATTCAGATTTGATGAAGACGAACATGGTACCTTATTGCTTGGAAAGAGGATCGTTGTGCCTAATGTAAAGCATATTCGGGAGACAATATTAAAGGAGGCACATGTCTCGCCTTACTCAATTCACCCTGGTTGTATAAAGATGTACAAAGACTTGAAGACTTGCTATTGGTGGGATAGCATGAAGAAGGACATAGCTGAATACGTAGCATTGTGTGATGTGTGCCAACGAGTCAATGCGGAACATCAAAGGCCAGCCGAATTATTGCAACGGTTGAAGATTCCAGAATGGAAGTGGGAAGAAATTGGAATGGACTTCATAGTTGGGTTACCACGTACTCAGTCCGGGTATGACTCAATTTGGGTAATTGTGGATCGCTTAACCAAGTCAGCTCATTTTGTCCCTGTGAAGACCAAATATACAGCTGCACAATTGGCCGAAATATACATGGAGCATATTGTGTGTCGACATGGAGTCCCTAAGAAGATAGTCTCGGATAGAGGTTCTCAATTCACCTCCTGATTTTGGCAAAAATTGCATGAAGATTTGGGAACGAGGTTGAATTTTAGTTCAGCATATCATCCTCAAACGGATGGACAAACCGAGAGAACCAATCAAATTTTGGAGGACATGTTAAGAGCTTGTGTTTTAAAGCATGAGAAGAGTTGGGACAAAAGCTTGCCATACGCAGAATTTTCATACAACAATAGTTACCAAGAAAGTTTGAAGATGTCACCATATGAAGCACTTTATGGGAGGAAGTGTAGGACACCTTTATTCTGGAATGAGGCAGGAGAAACTCAAGTATTTGGTCCGGATGTGTTGCAAGAAGCTAAAAAGCAAGTCCAAATAATTCGTGAAAACTTGAGGGCTGCCCAATTAAGACAAAAAGGCTATGCGGATAATAGGAGGAGGAAATTAGCCTTTGAAGTGGGAGATTTTGTTTACCTCAAGGTGTCACCAATGAGAGGTCATAAGAGGTTTAACATAAGAGGAAAGCTAGCACCTCGTTATATTGGACCATTCAAGATTTTGGACAAAAGAGGAGAAGTAGCGTATAAGTTGGAGATGCCAGCTCATCTTTCGGATGTCCATGATGTCTTTCATGTTTCCCAGCTCAAGAAGTGTTTGAGAGTACCGGAAGAACAAGTGCCAATGGAAGAATTGGAACTAGAGGAAGATTTGACTTATGCCGAACGACCGGTCAAAATCTTGGAAACCAAGGAGAGAGTCACAAGGAACAAGGTTATTAGATGGTGTAAAGTTCAACGGAAGCACCACATAGAAAAGAAGCGACGTGGGAATTGGAGGATGATCTCAAGAAGGAATTTCCCTATCTCTTCTCCTCTGCGTCGAATCTCGAGGGCGAGATTCATTCTAAGGGGGGTAGGTTTGTAACACCCTCACTTTCATGCATCATGCCTTGCATACATTCATATACATGTTTAACATTGATCCACGTAAAGAGGAACAAGTTTAAAATTGATTCAGATCATTTAAAATTGATTTGGAGCAAAACCGTACTCAAAACGCAGGAAAGTGCGGATTAGTCCGATTTTACTGAGGACTAGTCCGATTTCTCTCTGACTAAAAACGGACTTGTCCGTTTTTGCTGCGGACTAGTCTGATTTTGCCTCTGGAAACCTTCAGACTTGTCCGATTTTGTGCGGACTAGTCCGATATTCCATGAATCCTTGAAAATTTGCTAAGTCCCTGGACTTTTTCGGACTAGTCCGGTGTTCCAGCGGACTTGTTCGTCTTCCTCTCTGTTCAAAGTCGGACTTGTCTGATTTTGGGCCAGACTTGTCCGATTTTCTCTCTGGACGACTTCGGACTAGTCCGGTCCTTTCCGGACTTGTCCGATATTTCGCGACTCCGAGTTGATCTTTCATTTTATGACTTGTTTCTTGGGTTTCACGTTAAGTGGGCCTAGGGATGTTGTGCCTAACTCTTTTAGAGCCCATGTGGGACTCTAAACCGGCCTCTACTCCTCTCAAACTCGAAATCCATCTAACCCTAGCCTCCACCTCTATATAAACAACCCCACCCCTTGGATTGACATCTATTTGCCACTTTTCCACCCCACCCAAACTCTAGTTCGTGGAGAGCCACCACAAAGGAGGGGGGAGAAGATCCCAAGCAAGAAGAAGAAGAGGAGGAAACAAAAGAGGATCAAGATCTCCACCAAGTTTCGTCCTTCACCACCAATTCATCTCCAAGTTCATCACCAACCCTAGATCATCAAGATCCAAGTGTTACCTCCAAGTTTCTTGATTCATTGGAGTTATAAACACTTGGTATACCTTCTATTCTCTTTTCCTTACGTGAATTCAACCTCTAATCTCCAAATTTACGTGGATCTAGAAAACCCTAATCTGCTGATCTCGTAGAGTGTGGACTTGTCAGGTCCCTAGCGGACTAGTGCGATCTTTCTGGTTAAATTGTGTTGAATTGATTTTAAAGTTTGATCTAGTCACATCCAAACCTGTATAAACTTGATAAAAGCTATTAGAACTAGTTATTGACCATTAAAAACAATCAATTAACAAGTTCTACCTTGCATTTGCATTAATCATGCATGTCATGTCATATTGAGTAATATTTGTGCACTCTTTGATTGTGTTTCTTATCTTGTATGTTTGTTGTGCGGATTAGACAGATTTGCGCTAGAGAGTGCCGCAGAGGATCTTCAACACCAAGAGTTTGAAGGCTTTGACCCTAATCAACAGCATGAGCAAGGCAAGTGTCCTTGAAGCATATTGATCTTATTTTAAAATAAGTGTTTCGTTTGCAAACTGCATGCTGTGTCAAATTGATGAGAATCCTATGATAGGAAGTTTACTAGCTTTGTTTACCCACCCTTGTCACCTAGGACATATGATAGAGAGTCGGGAAGGGTTTTTACCTTTTTGCTTCACTTAATTAATTGGGATGGGAAAACAACACTACATACTTAATTAAGCATTAATGATATTTTGGTTAATGTGAACTGATCAATATGATATGGTAATGGGTGATCTAAGCAAGCCTGGTATGTGGATGGGTTGGATGTCATGGTGGTTTGCTTGCTTTAGACCTAAGGACCGGTTCATGCGAGAATAAGCCAGGATTACAGTGCAACCACGAGGCCAAGTATGGGTGCGGCGTAGCTGATTAATTAGGGCTTTGCTAGTGCTGTTTGAACCATTGTGGATGCTCGGGGAAGGGGTAGTCGGATTGGGTTTGTTGATGATTGGTGGGACTACCCTGGGATCCGAATGGCTCAAGAGGGGGCCCTTGGTTGAAGATGTGCTCAGTTGGAGACATCGCCACCGGTGAAACCTCAGTGGGGTCTAAATAGGCTAGTAATCCCTTTGTAAAGGTTACTTTGTGATCTCTTGGCCACACACCGACGGAAGTGTGTAATGTGACCGACGGGTCACGGGCATAAGGGAGGTTCTTAGTCACCGAAAGGTGATGAAATCATAAACACGTGAGTAAAGTGGTACAAGCTCTGCAGAGTTAATTAAAACTATCATGATAGTCGTGCTCCCGGTTATGAGCACCTGGACAACTTCCATGATTAGAAGGTACTCGGTATTGGGATGGTTATGGTTGGTTTTATGGTTATGGATTAATTTTTGGTATTGAATATGGTTATTGGCAATGGTGAAATCTGGAATTATTGATGAATGTAGTGAATTCAGATTGGTATTATGATATTACTTATGCTTATGATGAGTTTACTTCACATACATATAATATATTGCTTTTCAAATGTTTTAATGTACTTTTCAGCACTTAGCCATTATTATTGTCATCATTTGAATCAGCCACATGTCATACTTTCCACACTTGCTGAGTACGACATGTACTCACTCTTGCAATCCCCCCCAACAGTTGCAGGTCAGGATTGGGAGTTTAATGGTGATAATACGGAGTTCTAGGCCGTGTCTACCGCCAGCTTTGCCTGTAGTGTTGATTGGAGCTGCGCTATACCCTTTTGCTTATGCTGCCTAGCTGTCTAGTTTGCTTAATTAGTTTATTTTCGCTGCATTAGTTGAACTTGTCATAAATATTCATTAGAGTTTGTATTCGAGGCTAATATGGGTTGTGTAATAAAATTTGGTTAATTAATCTTGTTCTGTGGTAATTATCTGTATATCGTTTGTGATTGCACTCCTGTATGTGTGTTGAACATCCTGGGCACACATATGCGTTAGCTTGGATCTTTTTCGGAACCGGGCGTCACAGCCCTGGACCCCACTTGTAAGGTGTCCGACCTTGTCTATAAAAGGATCAGACCGCCACCGTTACAAAGGACCGAACATCAAATCCCCTATACACACACGCATACACACTCACTAGCATTACAATCCACCGTGGAGTAGGCTGTTACACTCTTTGCGCCCCGAACCACGTAAAAATCACCGTCTCATATACTCTCATACGCGCGTACACTTGATTGAGGCCTAAGCCGCGCCGAACAAGAACCTCAGTGGACTGCTCCTTAACAGATCCGGGGGAAGTGTCACATTAACACTTCGACAAATTTATGTCAAACACAATACAAAATACCAAAATTAAGAATAAAAAATATGAAACTATTAGAATCTACATCAAACGCAAGCATAAATATATAAAGTTCATAATTAAAAATAAATAATAATAGTTTCTTGAATTGTAAGGTAGATAGATACCTATAGAGAGGAGGCTATGACAATTACAGCCGATAAATAATTATAATTCATATAGAAAAGAGTGTATGTAAATTATGAACTAAAATTTAGATTATAATTTGATTAAATTAATACTTGTATCTTTTATATGTTTAAGTATTTTCTGCATTTTATAATATAGTGCTTTACTCACCGGATTGATGTACTCCCTCCATTTTTAAAACATTGTCGTTTGTTAGCTAAAAAATAAACTAACAAACGACAAACTTTTAATGAAGGGAGTACTAGTTTGTCTAAATGCGGATGAAAAGAAACGGAAGTAGCGTCTACGAATAAACAGGAATTTTCAAAAGCACTCGTTCAGTTGGAACAGGTACGGGCGAGAAGAGCCCCATGGAGGCCATGAATCCATGATCACGCGTTCATGTAACAATCCACGGGGAAGCCTCTCTTGGTATGTGACAGTTCAGAACCACACGAATCGAGTAAAGGCAAGCTGCACATCTCTCTCTCTCGCCCGCGTACGGTACGGGATATCCACCACGCACAGCGCACTACTGTGCGGCCGTCCCCCGCGAGTATAGTTCTCCAAATGGGCTGGGCCCATCGGGCGGCACGAGGCCCAGCACGAAAAAGCACGGCCCGAGCACGAGCCCGACCCGAAACAAATAGTGTCGGGCCGGCCCGGGCACGATAATCGGGCCGTGCTTGGGCCAACTTCCAAGCACGTTGGGCCAGCACGAGCCCGACACGATTTTGAAGTCGGCCCGATATTGACCCGACATCTCAAATTTAACATCTGCAATGTTTATTGTTGGGTTCATTCTCAACCGTTGGATCCAATTGATAGGCATATAAATATCAGCCTCCATTGGAAACCATACCCTAGCCGCCTCTGGCCCTCCCCACCAGCGTATCCCGCTGTACAGGCTCGCCGACCGCGCCCCTCCCCGGCCGCACGCTCGTCGGCAGCGCCCTTCCCCGGCTGCGCGCTTCCCCGGTCGCCTGCTCGCCGGCTACGCCCTTCCGCGGTCGTGCGCTCGTTCCCCGACCGCGCCCCCTCCCCCAGCGGCGCGCTAGCTAGACGCGCCCCCTCTCCCGGCCGCGTGCTTCCCGGGTCGCGCGCTCGCCGGCCGCGGGCTTCCCCGGTCACGCGCTCGCCGGCCGTGCCCCCTCCCCGACCGCGTCCGCCCCTCGTCGATCTCGCCGAGCCACGCCGTCTCATATCTGTCGGTCGCGCTGCTGCCTCGCCGGCCACGCCCTCGACGACCGCGTTCGTCGTCGGGCCGTTAGCCCGCCGTGCCGGCGTGCCTCGCCGTGCCGTCGGGCCGGCCCGGCACGAAAAAACGGCCTCCGTGCCGGGCCTGGGCCGCATGTTTAGCACGACGACACGGCCCAGCCCGGCACGGATGACGGACCGGGCCAGTTCGTGCCGGGCTCCGTCGGGCCGGGCCATAACGGGCTCGTGCCGGGCTCGTGCCGGGCGGCCCATTTGGAGAACTATACCCGCGAGAGGGCAAGGAGGTGGCCGAGAGCATGCTATCATCCCTAGTCCGCTTCCGCTTCAGATGCTTGCCAACCTGTACGCCGGCTGTGGTTGGAGAGCGAAAAAAATCCCGGCTTTTCTCGTCATGTATCTGCGCGCGGCGTTCAGGGTTACCTGATGCAGTGATGCACTCGGCAGCTGCGTAATGGTATCATGTGATGCGCGGCGCGGACGGACGGCTTTGAGCGAAGGGGCCGGGCTCCGTGATGTTAGGGATGAAAATGGTACTTTAAATTTCCGGATCATCCGACGCCGTTTTCGAAAATTTCTGAGGTGATTATCATTTTTGATAATTTTCGAAATTTTCGATCCAATTACCGTTTTTATCGGGTATTGAAATTTGGTCAACGGAACGAAAATGATTTGGACTAATTTCCAACCGAATTTTCGGAATACTGTATGTTAATGGAAAATTTCCGAATAATAACCGAATAATTTCCAAATAGTAGGTTGACTCTAATGGACTGACATGTAATAAGCTCAATTCTTTACATTTTTTATTCAGACACCAGTTGAGATAAGAAGTTAACTTAATTACATACAAATATTTATTGAGTTTAAAATATGTTTATAAAGTGATTTCGTTTCATATTGAAATTTATTTATAAAATGAAACTAAAAGTTGTTGTATCATATTTTATACTTAAGTTGTTTATGTTATAGATGAATAATATTTCGATGTGTTGTTTTCAAATACAATTTGAAACTGTTCTGATATCGACATACTTCCGATCCGATATACCCGTTTATGATATTTCTGAAATTTCCGATACCGTAACTGTCGGTACCCTACACATAGGGTACCCTCGCACACAGGATGAAGACACCGAAGCACGTTCGGAGCTGCCACGTGTCCTGTAGACGCCAAGGCCTTTGCCTCCCTCAAGATCGAGCTGCGGTGCTGTCACGTAAGCCTTGAAGATGGGACTTGGCCCTTCCGGTGTGACAGGCTCCCGAGACACCTCGTGTAGGGATAGGACATCACCTAACCTTGGGGGAGCGCCCCCGGGACAGCCACGTGGCACAGAGCGCAAGGACCAGCACCCCCCCCCCCAAGGGAAAGGGCCTGGAGCCGCCACGTCCCCTGATGAACCCTGGAGCTGCCACACGTCATGGAGTACCAGGCCTGACCTCCCCAGTGGAGATTAGCCCCGACGCTGCCACGTGTCACGTGGTTCGCCTCGGACGGTAAGATACGGAGACAAGGGATGGAGTGCCCTGCTCAAGTCAAGCATTGAAGACGCGCAGCCACCTCCGGCGCCCAACGCGGAGCACGCCAGCGGTCAGAGACCGCTATGACCAATCGCGTCACATTGAAGGTGCCGCAGGTCTACTCCACTTGGTCAAGTGGGTAGCTTGCGGCAACAAGACAGGCCGATGGGACACCTTCTGCCACCGTCAGCAACGGCGCGTGGGCTACAGACACGAGAGGAGGCAAGACGGCGAGTCTTCACTACCTCGGTCAAGCAAGCTTCTGCGAGAAAGCCATAGATCCATAGGATAAGATCGCCCCGAGACAACTTGTTGGGCACCGAGACCCCACTTGTAAGGCTCCGCCCTTGACTATAAAAGGCCTGAACTGCCACCGTTACAAATGATTTCCACATCGAACATCACACACACACATACCAGTAATACCACTCACCGTGGAGTAGGGTGTTACGCTCCTTGCGGCCCGAGCTACGTAAAAATCACCGTCTCATACTCTCATCCGCGAGAACACTTGATTGAGGCCTAAGCCCCACTGAACAAAGAACCTCTGCGGGTTGCTCCTTAGCAGATCCGGAGGAAGTGTCGCTCTAACACTTTGACATTTGGCACGCTAGGAAGGGGCCTTTTCACTCAAAAAAGTGGTAGCGCATTCACCAATCATGGTGTTCATCAAGCCTTCGAGTAGCGGTAAGATCAAGCAGCAAGAGGTCGACCAGCGTGTCGACAAAGACGTGGAGATGGAGTTCCAAAGGCTGGAACGGGCCGTGGAAACGGTCCACCATGCTGTGAACTTTGACCTCAACAACGACCACGAGCGTCGCAAAGCACTCCACATCATCCGTGGAGGATCTTGGGAACCCGCATCCAGGAATGCGGTCAAGACCTTGCGTCGGGCAATGGCCTCGACAGCCTCTACACATGCCCCGGCACCGCATCATAGATGGATGGAGACACCGATCAACTTTGACGCCTCCGACTGCCCCGAGAACATGGCGGGAGCCGAGCAGCTGCCCCTCCTCGTCGACCCCACCATCGCCAATGTAAAGTACTACCACGTCCTGATAGATGGTGGAGCCGGCCTCAATCTCATTAGCCTTGCGGCCTTCGACAAGCTGAGATCCTCGTGTCCAAGCTCGCCCCGTCGAGACCATTCTCGCGGGTAGGACCAATGAGTGTTATCCCGTATGGTTGCATCCACCTCCGGGTGACCCTAGGACACCCGAGAACTTCAGGACAGAGAATATCCTATTCGACGTCATGGAAGTTAGCCTCCCTACCACACCATTATTGGCAGGCCAGCCCTGTACCGGTTTATGGTTGTAGCCTATTACGGCTACCTCGTCCTCAAGATGTCGACGTCCTCCGGTGTCCTCAAGATCTGTGGAGATCGTGCTGCTGCAGTGGCGACATTTGAGGAGCTCCGAGCACTGGCAACGGCCCCAGCACGTGTCCTGAGCGATGCTGGGTTGAGTAAGCCCTTGCCAGATCCACGCACGCATAGTCACGCCGCTGCACCATGAGTGCAGCCCTCCGACGATGACGACGTTCCCATTAAGACAATCCAGATCGGCTCTGATGCTGCTCAGACCACCCGTATTGCGGGGAGTCTAGACAGCGAGTAGGAATCAGCGCTCACTGCTTTCCTACGAGCTAACGTCGACGTCTTCGCCTGGCAACCATCGCTGATGCCAGGCATCCCTAGGGAAGTGATCAAGCACCGTCTGAAGATCTACCCTGATGCCCAACCACAACAACAGAGGCCCCGTAAGCAGTCCATCGAGCTGCAGGACTTCATCCGCGAAGGGATCAAGAAGCTACTCGATGTTGGCTTCATACGGGAGGTCCACCATCCCAGATGGCTAGCCAATCCTATTGTTGTCTCCAAGGTCGGCGGTAAGCTCCGGATGTGCATCGACTACACCAACCTCAACAAGGCATGTCCTAAAGATCCTTTCCCACTCCCTAGAATAGATCAGATCATAGATTTAACCTCGGGATGCGATATGTTGTGCTTTCTAGGTGCCTACTCAGGGTTTCACCGAATCCCAAATGTCTAGAGAGGACGAAGAACATACCGCATTTATAACCGTAGATGGCCTTTACTGATATGTCTCCATGCCTTATGGTCTTAAGAATGCCCTGCCCACCTTTGTATGTGCCATACATAAAACATTTGGGGACCTCATTCGCAACCTAGTAGAGGTGTATGTCGATGATATTGTAGTAAAAATCCAGACACATACATCATTGCTAGAGAACCTCGCCCTAGTCTTCGACAGACTACGGACCACACGCACAAAGCTCAATTCCGATAAGTGCGTGTTCGGAGTGAAAGCTGGGAAGCTCCTCGTTTTCTTGGTCTCACACCGAGGGATTGAGTCCAACCCAGAGAAGATCAAGGCGGTGGAGCTGATGCGGCCTCCAGCCCGCATCAAGGACGTGCAGAAGCTTGCAGGGTTCTTGGTAGCGCTCAGCCGGTTTATCTCTAGGCTGGCTGAGTGGGCCCTCTCGTTCTTCATGCTCCTGTGCCAGTCCGGACCATTCTTTGGACTGATGAAGCGGAGAAGGTGTTCTGCGAGCTGAAGCAGCAGCTGACAATGCTGCCAATAATGGTGGCACCGGAGCCCAAGGAGCCCCTATACCTCTACATCGCTGCCACAAGAGAGGTGGGAAGCATGGTTTTTGTTGCAGAGCGCGCCGGTCCCCAACAGCCTCGATGGACGGGAGGGGCCCCTATCACTGATTCTGAGCCCCAGGGCTTGGAGCTTGTAGGGGGCCCTGACAACAAAGAAGCCTCTGGGTCCCTGCCCCTAGAGGGGGTCCGGGTCCCCCTAGGGGGCCCCAGAGAGCAAGAAGCCTCTGGGTCCCAACCCCCAGGGGAGGTCCGGGTCCCCCTAGGGGGGCCTGCAGAGCAAGAAGCTGCCGAGTCCCAACCCATAGAGGAGGTTTGGGTCCCTCTAGGGGGCCCCGGAGAGCAAGAAGCCTCTGGGTCCCAGGCCCCAGAGGAGGTCCGAGTCCCCCTATAGGGCCCCAGAGAGCAAGAAGCCTCTGGGTCCCAGCCCCCAGAGGAGGTCGGGGTCCCGCTAGGGGGCCCCGGAGAGCAAGGAGCCTCTGGGTCCTAGCCCCCAGAGGATGACCGGGTCCCCATAGAGGGCCCCGGAGATCAAGGATCCTTTGGGTCCCAGCCCCCCAAAGGATGTGTCGAGCCCTAGAGACACGGAGTCACCAGGCTCGGAGCAGATGGAAGAGGATACGTCGTTTTCTCCAAGGAGGTCCCGGACCATCCAACGCCCGGTCTACTTCATCAGCGAAGTCATATATGGAGCAAAAACAAGGTACCTCAAGGTGCACAAGCTGCTCTATGCGGTACTAATTGCGTCAAGGAAGCTCCGCCATTACTTTCAAGCGCACAAAGTCTCAGTGGTGACTTCGTTCCCACTGGGGGCGGTGCTGCGCAACCCAACGCAACAGGCAATATCGCCAAATGGGCCGTCGAACAGGTGGAGTTCGAGCTTGACTTCATACCACGACATGAAATTAAGAGCCATGCTCTGGAAGACTTCGTTGCTGAGTTG
This sequence comes from Tuctoria greenei, assembly GCA_036927565.1. NCBI lineage: Eukaryota > Viridiplantae > Streptophyta > Magnoliopsida > Poales > Poaceae > Tuctoria > Tuctoria greenei. The sequence goes on from JAYESD010000006.1 coordinate 200,884,518, forward strand.
ACTCCTTCACCAAGCAATCCAAGGGGCTGGGAAATCAGCGAACCGGAGCCCAAAGCACCAGTGCTTACCGAGCCTCATTGGACACTCTTCTTCGACAGATCCTTGCAGAAGCAAGGGGCTAGATCCGGTGTACTGCTCACTTATCCAACAGGGGAGCAATCCAAGTACGCGTTGCACCTCGACTTCAAGGCGACCAACAACATGGCAGAGTACGAGGCCCTCATCTTCGAACTCACAGCTGCGCAGAGTCTCGTTGTCCATCAGATGCTGGTCATGTGACGCCCGATTCCAAAAAATGATCTAAGCTAACGCATATGTGTGTCCAGGATGTTCAACACACATACACGAGTGCTATCACAAACGATATACAGATAATTACCACAGAACAAGATTAATTAACTAAATTTTATTACACAAACCATATCATCCTCGAATACAAGCTCTAGCGAATATTAATGTCAAGTTCAACTAATGCAGCGGAAATAAACTAATTAAGCAAACTAAACAAACTAAACGGCTAGGCAACATAAGCAATAGGGTATAGCGCAGCTCCAATCAACACCATAGGCAAGCTGACGGTAGACACGGCCTAGAACTCCGCATTATCACCATTAAACTCCCAATCCTGACCTGCAACTATTGGGGGGGATTGCAAGAGTGAGTACATGTTGTACTCAGCAAGTGTGGAAAGTATGACATGTGGCTGATTCAAGTGACGACAATAATAATGGCTAAGTGCTGAAAAGTTCATTAAAACATTTGAAAAGCAATATATTACATATATGTGAAGTAAACCCATCATAATCATAAGTAATATCATAATGCCAATCTGAATTCACTACCATCATCAATAATTCCAGATTTCACCATTGCTAATAACCATATTCAATACCAGAAATAAATCCATAACCAGCCATAACCATTACCAAACCATAACCATCCCAAATACCATCCCAATACCAGGTTCCCTCTAATCATGGAAGTTGTCCAGGTGCTCATAACCGGGAGCACGACTATCATGATAGTTTTAGACACACTCGGTAGAGGTTGTACCGCTTTACCCACGTGTTTGTGATTTCATCACCCGTCGGCGACTAAAGAAACCTCTCTGATGCCAATTACACTTTGTCGGTACCCTAGGTACCGTATACCCCTTGAGATTGCAAAGATCTCAAGGAAATGTCATCTACTTGATTTGAAGACCTTCGGAGGCCCACATGTCAGACATAACTGGACCCGCTTCCCCAACATGGTTAGTCCCAGGGTCGCCACGTGTACCGTCAAACCGGAGCTATCGCCCACAAAGGGGAAGCTCCAGGCTTTGTACCATAACGGCACCCCCGGACCTAACCCCAAACCAAGGGAAGCTCCAGAATTGACACGTGTCTGGTGGCACCGGACCTATCTATTCCCCACAGTATGCTCCAGAGCTACCACGTGTCCAACCGTCGGATCTTCAGCCTCAAACCTCCGGTAGAATCCACAATGGCTCCGGATCTTCAAAGGGGAATCAAGGACTTCAAGACCCGATTAAGTGTCATTACTATGTTAATAACACACGATCGGACGACCCTTATTACCAGTAACGACGCTGTCAAAGCCCGTAACTCGGTCATTAAGGGTAATTAAGCGCATCAAATATGTATCAATATTAGTAGCCGCCGGGGCCACATGTCGGGCCAGGCCAACTTGTAACAGCCTGTCCTTGTACTATAAAAGGACAGGCCAATGATACATAGAGGGGATCTGATCAAGGCTGAGAACATCTGATCTGATCTAGTCTGATCGGCTCACACGCGCTCTCAACTCACGTCACCTGAGTTGAGCTCATACATCCAATACAACACCAACACACCCCGTGGAGTAGGGTATTACGCTCAGGCGGCCCGAACCACGTAAATCTTTGTGTCTCCTATGCCATTTTACATTTCACCTTCTTGAATCTCCGCGCACTCACATCGAACCTCAAACTCCGCAAACACTGTTAGTAGTGTCGGGAGATCTGCCGGATCAAAACCACCGATAGTTGGCGCGCCAGGTAGGGGAGCGCCTGAGATTTCAAGAATGGTGAACTCAGCTGCTGAATCATCCAATGGTCATCCCGCTATTCAAGCTGCTTGGGGCAATCCCTCCAATATGCAGCCACCGGCAGGAACCTCAGTTCCAGCAGGAGTCACACTTCCACCATCGCCGCCTTCACCAGCAAATCAAGCTGGGCAGCACGATGGTGCACCGGCGTCAATCACTGCGTTGGCGAATCATGACAACCCAGAACACGCGCTCCATGCAGCACGTGCTCTCCTTCAGCGCTGACCACCTCCGGATGCATCCCGGGATGCAATGGAGCAGTGGAGGGCCGATGTGGAACACTTGGTTGCAGCAGCAGCCGACTGCATCAGTAACCAGGGTCCTCCTCCTTCAGGACGGGCCCCGTCGCAGCGATGGACCTTGTCTGGCAGACTTGGTCCGCACGTTTCCAACAACAGGAGACGTGTTGCGTCACAGCTAGTGATGTCGTTACCCTCTGGGGCGCGACGCACTCACACGGTATCAAGGCTTTCAACTCATGACCTCCGGGCGGAGCTTGATCGCCGATACGTCAACAAGATGGCCGAGTCCATATCGAGCGTGCTCGTGAAAGACGAGAAGCTCAGGACATTCCTGCTCCTGAAGGAGTAGGAGGAGGCTGTTCAGCCCTGGCCATGCATCTGTGTATGGTCAGGTGGCCACAGAAATTCTGGCCTCACCTGCCAGAGAAGTTTGACGGGACCATTAATCCCGTCGAATTTCTTCAGATTTACTCCACTGCAATCCTGGCAGCAGGAGGAAATGAGGCCGTAATGGCCAACTATTTTCCAGTGGCTTTAACTGGGACCGCCCGGTCCTGGTTTATGAGCCTTCCACCCAACTCCATCAACAATTGGGAGGAGTTGTGCTGACAGTTCACCACCAACTTCGGGAGTTCATACACCCGACTAGGCACCGAACTGGACCTTTTGCAGTCGTGCGAAAAGGGGGAGAATCCCTGCGATCATTCATCCAAAGATTCTCTCAGGTACGAAATACTATCCCTTCTATCTCTAGCGCTTCTGTCATTGTGGCATTTAGACAGGGCGTACGGGATAAGAAGATGTTGGAGAAATTGGCGATCAAAGAGATCACCAGTGTCACGGAACTCTTCAACTTGGCCGACAAATGTGCCAGAGCTGCGGAGTGCCGTGAAATGCACTCCAAACCACCTCCGGAGGATCGCAAGAAATCCTCCAAAGGCGAAGCCACTACCTCCAGGAGTGGCAAAAAGAAGAAAAAGACTAACGGCAAGAAGAAGCCGTCGGCCGGTGCATCTAATGCTGCAGCTGCTGCAGCTCTGGGTGGTCGGGGGCCACGCCCCGAGAAGCGACCTCGACCGTCTTCTGAAGACGGTGGCAAACCCAAGGTGTGGTGTCCAATTCATAAGACGGACAACCACAGTTTGGAAGACTGCCGGGAGGTCCAAAACCTTGTCGAGCGCTACAACAAGCACCGGGAAGAAGTTCCTTTCCGACAGAGGGAAGGAAAACAAAAAGTTGACGAAGCTCCAGCTGAAGAGGAGTTAGGTTTTCAGGATCCTAAAAAGGTCCTGAAGGCCGTCTACACCTCCGTCGACGACGATTCTGATGTCTCTGACAATGAGCGTCGGAAGACCATGAACACCATTTTTGGTGGATCATGGGACATCACCTCCCGCCACGTCCTCAAGACAATGCGTCGGGACATGGCTGCTTGTAAGACCTATGTGTGCTGAATACATTGGCTTGTAGTGAATACACTTGGCTTTGATGATAAAAGTTTTAAATATCACCAAAACACCTTTTTATCAAGGTCCGACTCTAGCTCTGAGCTACAGCAAGGTCCGACGGTAGGTCCGGCTTGGTTTGGGTAGCTCCGGTTACGTTCGATGCTAGGTCTGACTAGCTTTGGTCAGCTCTGGTGAAGTTTTGTCCTTAGCCCCGGCTTGTTTTTGATAGCTCCGACATGTTTTTGCTAAGCTCCGAGTTGATTTTTCTAGCTCCGCCTTTTTGTTTTACTAGTTCCGACTAGTTCTGGTTAGCTCCGGCGCTAGGTCCTGCTAGTTTTGTAAGCTCCGGTGGGAGCTTGGTTATACTAGTTCTGGTAAGTTCTGGCGCTAGGTTCTACTAGCTTTTGTTAGCTCCGGCTCAAGGTCCGGGTTGCTCTGGCAAGGTCCAGAACTTGACCGTAGTGCTTCTACTTTTCATTTGCAATATTTCGTACTTGCTTTACATTATTGGAAAGTTTGCTTAGTATTCTTTTACTATGTTTTTGGTGCGTTTTGGATGATATGGCTGATATCGTTTTGCTATGCTTTGCAACATGCTTATGTGAGGTTCTCACGTAGGGTGTTGTGTTCGGAACTAACTTGAGTCAAGTGGAGGACTTGGGCTCGTATGGATTGGTTGTTTATTCATGTGCAGGTGTTGCTTGAGTTCAAGACATGACTGGTGACGAGATCCATTGGACTAGTCTCAGAGAGGAGATGAGGTTCCAACAACCAAATTCAGGAGGAATTGTGGTTGAGCTGATCAGGAGGTTGCGCAGCATGATTGAATCAAGAACAATGCATGTGAAGGTATCGTGGATGTCGTTGGAAGATGTTTGCACGCATGCAAGGAGTGCATGGACTTGGCTACATGGTTCCGAGACGTGATGAAGAGATGTGGACGTAAAGAGTTGGTCGGAAAGGTCCAACCGACTAGGCTATGGACTCAGGCTGCGGCTGAGTTGGGTTTGACTCAAATATGGAAAGATTTGAGTTGGTTATAATAGGATTTCGTATGGGTCACGAATTTGAGTTGTTTAGGAATGTGGGATACGTTCCTAAGGTGTTTGGAAGTCTTAAGATTGCTTCTATCTGCGTATAGAAGAATCCTAAGCAGTTATGGAAAGTTACGATTCGTGAACAGAGTAGGATTAGGTTTCTGATCTGAGTTGAGTTGGCTTTCGAGCTGGTTATATAAGCAAGGGAGCCCATAGCTCATGGTGCACGACTTTGGGGGCTGTTCCTCTTGTGTTCTATTAAATAAAATTCGTAGTTTGAAGGAACTTTTGTGCCTTGTTCGTCCGACTTGTTCCAGACAAGTTTTAATCGTCGAGTTTCTGGACAGCATTACCTTTTGTTGGTGGTTTTATCATAACTCGAGTTTTACAGATCCAATTGACGTGATTCTTTTTGGGTTGTCTTCACAACTTTATTATATATCATATGCCAAAATTTCACGGACATTTGATTTGTGGTTTCTTATCTACACGAGTTTCTTTGCAGCATTCCAGAACTGTTTTTTCTCGGGTAGGGCAGATTGACCTTATTTGATCTTTCGATCATAGCTTGAGTTTTTCTCGACGGATTTGAGTGATTCCTTTTGTGTTGTCTTCGTGAGTTGATTCTCTCTGACATCCATCACTTTTGTCACGGTTAAACACAATTAGATTAGTCTCACACACGATTTCTTTAAGAGATCATTTTTCTGCCGAAAGGGTTGGGGTTTAATTGTTTCCGCTACGTAAGATTTTTAAATCTACCATTCACCCCCCTCTGGTAGATTTTCACGTGCTCTTCGATCCTACAATTGGTATCAGAGCCACGGTGCTCTAATCTTTGAGATTTGCACGTGTTTTTGACTAATCATCATGGAGAAGTACTTCGCCAAACCTTGTGTGTTTGCTGGTATTGATTTCCAGGTTTGGAAGGCACACATGGAGGCTTTCATCCAGGCACAAGCTTTGCAGTATGGGAGAAGTTATACAAGCCTTACGAAGTGCCATCAAACGATCAAGTTACAACTACAAATATGAGAGATGTCGACAACAACAACAAGGCTCGGAACTTGATCATACAAGGATTAACACAAAGCGACTTCGATCGTGTTGCACACCTCCGATCTGCATATGATGTGTGGAAAGCACTTTGTGACTACCACGAAGGATCCAACACTATCAAAGAGGTAAGGAAAAACATGTTCAAGAAAGAATACATGCGCTTCGAGATGCAACCCGGTGAGTCTATTGATGACCTTTTTGCTCGCTTTAATAAGATTCTCATCAACTTGCGTAGTGTCAATGTTAATTTTTCAGATGATGAAAATGCTAGGCAATTGCTAAGTGCATTAGATATGTCAATTTGGGAGATGAAAGTCACATCTATTCGTGAATCTACTGTTATGAGTTCACTTACTTTGGATGTGCTATATTCCAAGTTAAAAACTCATGAAATTGACATAATCTCACGTAAGAACCCCAATAAGTCTATTGCATTTGTTTCACAACGTGATATGTCTAGCTCCGGCCAATCATCATCTTGCAATACTCTTGCTTTGTTGTCCTCACTAACCATGGAGCAGATCGAAGAATTTCCAGAAGAGGAGTTGGCACTCATCTCTACTAGATTCTCAAAAGCATTGCAAAATGTGAGAACTAGAAGGAGAGGAAGCTCCGGACTTCAACGCTGTTTCGAATGTGGTAACAGGACACTTCCGTACAGAATTCTCTAACCTTTCAGGTCCGACCACCCGGGAAGAAAAACAAAACAAGGTTCGGACCTCCTCTGGAAATTTCAACAATAAGAACAAAGGTACCATAGGACGCAAGATGATCAACAGTTTCATCACCGCGCTTCAAGAGTTCAGTTCAAGCGACGTGGACATTGGAAGTGATGAAGATGAAGATGATTTGGCAAACTTGTGCTTTATGGCGGGCAAGTCAAGATCAAGTATGGAGGAGACAGAACACAACAGCGACAATGAAGAGGTATGTCCTACTTGCGAAGAAATGTGTGATGCTATTTCTCGTACCACTGTTATTGTTAAGAAAAAGGACAAAAAGCTTAGGGATAGTGCTGCTAAAATTGAATCACTAGAATCTGAAATCAACCGTTTAAAAACTTTGATTCCTAGTGATGATGCATGTTCCTCATCTGATTTAATATATGAACAATTGTCCTCATTAAGAAGTGCGCGCACCTCCACACTTGATAAACTTGAGTTAGAAATTGAAAAGAACAAAGAGCTTGCTGCACGTAATGATAAAAACTTAAAGATGCTAGCTGTTCTACAATTGATTTGCATTGTTCTACTTGTGATGATCTTGATAAGAAACTACAGGATGCTATGAATGAAATTTCTATATTGAACAATGCTTTACATTCTCATGAAGTTAAATTTTGTTCCAATTGCAAACTAAAAGGAAAAACTTCATGTGAAAATTACCTTGATCTGTCCAATAAACTTGATGACATGCATAGGACATTAGATCGGTTTTGTAATGGGAATAAGAACCTAAACTTACTGCTGAATTCTTCCAAGTCTTGCAATGATAAAACTGGTTTAGGTTTTGATTCTCATGCTCATGCTAAGGCACATCCACCTAAAATTGTAAAGTCATTAGGAAGTGGTTTGATTTAAACAGTTCCTAAACAAAAGGAGTGGTTTTCAAATCTGCAGGAGTGTTGTCTCATTCGGTTTCAAATAAAAATATTGCTTGCTCATCTAGACATGAACACAAAGTTAAATTTCATTGTACCTTCTGTGGTAGAGATGGTCATGTCATAGATTTTTGTTATAGACTAGCTAAACAACAGAAAAGGGAAAGAATGGTTGCTAGATCTCATAACTTTCATGCAAAATTTGCTGCACACATTGAACCGAATGAACAACCTGCTGTTTTGAGTCAAAAACATTCAAAGTTTACCTCTGGACCTTCTGTTTTTGCCTCCGGAGCTACTGATTTTTGTGCTACACAAGTAACACCTTATAGGTCAGTAGTTAAGAATAAAAAATCTCAAACTTTGACTCATAAACCTGCTGTTTTGTCTCAGCTTTCGCGTGTTTTTCCTGCTGCACGTCGCGTGACTCAATACTGGATTTCTAAATGCCTTTTGACTAACCCCAGTATTGAGTCATCGAAGTATTGTGCTTCTATGTAGGTTACACGTTTGAGGAAGGAGAACATTTGGATTGTGGATTCAGGTTGCTCACGCCACATGACCGGTAACAAAGATTGGTTCTCCTCCCTCTCTTTTGTGTCATGTGTAGAGAATGTTACTTTTGCCGATAATTCCTCAACTCCTATAATTGCTAAGGGTTCGGTTAGAGTAAATGATCACTACACTTTGAAGGATGTGGCACTTGTCAAATATTTGAAATACAATTTGCTTTCTGTTGCACAATTGCTAGATGAAAATCTAAAAATTATTTTCAATAAAAACTGCTGCAAAGTTGTAGGTTCAAATAGTGAGCTTATTTTTAACATGTCTCAGTTTGGAAGAGTTTTTAAAGCTGATTTTGATATGTCTTCATCTAAGCATAGGTTTCTAGTTGCTAATGATTCAAAGGACTTATATTTTTGGCATCGTAGACTTGGTCATGTAGGCTTTGATCACCTAACGCGTGTTAGTGCTCTTGATTGCATACGTGGGCTGCCTAAGCTTAAAGGGGACAAAGAAATTGTGTGCTCTTCTTGTAGACATGCTAAGATAGTTGCAGGTTCACATACTCCTCTCACAATGATCATGACAATTGAACCATGTCAACTTTTGCATCTTGACACCGTAGGACCTTCACGTGTTCAATCCTTCGGAGGTAAATGGTATGTTATTGTTATTGTTGATGATTATTCTAGATACTCTTGGGTTTACTTTATGGCGTCTAAGAATGAAGCATTTAGTCACTTTAGGACTTTATTTCTTAGATTATCAATTGATCACCCAGGATCTTTAAAGGCAATTAGAAGTGATAACGGAACTGAATTTAAAAATCAATCTTTTGATCACTTTTGTGCTGAAAATGGAATAGATCATCAACTTTCTTCTCCATATGTACCTCAACAAAACGGTGTTGTAGAAAGAAAGAGCAGAACCTTAGTTGAGATGGCTAGGACTATGCTTGATGAATATCAAACTCCTAGGAAATTTTTGGCTGATGCGTTAGCAACTGCTTGTTATGTCTCAAATCATGTTTTCTTGCGTGCTAAGCTAGGTAAAACACCATATGAGCTTCGGTTTGGACATAGGCCTAGTGTTACACACTTTCGGGTCTTTGGTTGCAAATGCTTTGTTAAGAAACATGGTAACCTTGATAAATTTGAACCTTGATCCGTTGATGGCATGTTTCTTGGTTATCCATCTCATACTAGAGACTACCGTGTGCTTTTACTTGACACTAACAAAATTGTGGAGCCTTGTGAAGTGTCTTTTGATGAATCTAGCCCAGATACTAGCTCAAACATTGCAGGTCCAGATCCATATCCGTAGGGGGAGAGCATTTTCATTGAAGATGAGGAAGAATTGGAGTTGCTGCCAGAAAATTCAGCAGCTAAAGACTTTGGTTTAGCTCCGGATGTTAATTCTCAACCAGCACCGACAACCATCAATGCTGATTCAAATCATCCTCAAGCCACAAGCTCATCGATTTGTGATGAACATGAAGAAGAAGAAGAAGCTTGTGAGACATCTGTTCCCCTATGGTTTTACAAAGATCATCCCCCACAACAGATGATTGGAAGCTTGCACGAACGAGTCACACGGTCCAGGTTTTGCGATCCAAACTCTAATGATCATTCTGCTTTTGTTGCTTCTTTTGAACCCAAAGATATATCACACACACTCACTAATGAATCTTGGATTATTGCCATGCAAGAAGAGTTAGAAAATTTTGAAAGAAATAATGTTTGGAAACTTGTACCTCCACCTCAAGGTCACACTTTAATTGGAACTAAATGGGTATATAAAAATAAACAAAGTGAGGATGGGGTTGTGGTTAGGAATAAGGCTAGGTTGGTTGCTCAAGGTTCCACTCAAGTTGAAGGTCTAGATTTTGATGAAACTTTTGCTCCTGTCGCTAGATTAGAAGCCATAAGAATTTTGTTAGCTTTTGCAACATCTAAAGGTTTTAAGCTATTTCAAATGGATGTTAAAAGTGATTTTCTTAATGGCTACATAGATGAGGAGGTTTATGTCAAACAACCACCGGGTTTTGAAAATCCAGATTTTCCTAATCATGTTTACAAACTGTCCAAAGCCTTATACGGTCTCAAATAAGCCCCTAGAGCATGGTATGATAGGTTAAAAACATTCTTACTTGAAAAGGGGTTTACCACGGGCAAGGTTGATACAACTCTTTTTGTGCTTAAACATGGCAATGACTCATTATTCCTTCAAGTGTATGTGGATGATATTATCTTTGGTTGTGCTTCTCATGATATTGTGTCCAAGTTTTCAGCAATGATGAGTTCCGAATTTGAAATGAGTATGATGGGTGAACTCACTTACTTTTTGGGGCTGCAAATCAGGCAAACCAAGGAAGGTACCTTTGTGCATCAAACGAAGTATACCAAAGACCTCCTAAGGCGCTTCAACATGGACAAAAGCAAGCCTCTTCGGACACCAATGGGAACAGCAACAACACTTGGACTTGATGAAGATGGTGAACCCGTGGATCAAAAAGAATATAGAAGCATGATCGGATAACTTTTGTACCTCACGGTATCAAGACCGGACATACAATTCAGCGTATGTCTTTGTGCATGGTTTCAAGCTTCCCCACGTGTTTCACATCGTCAAGCCGTCAAAAGGATTCTCAGGTACTTACATGGAACCCAAGTTGGCATTTTTCTTCCTTCTTCCTCAACCGTTACTTTGAAAGCTTTTTCGGATGCTGATTTTGGGGGTTGTAGGATTGATAGGAAAAGTACTTCCGGTGCTTGTCATTTTCTTGGTAATTCTCTTGTTGCTTGGTCCTCTAGAAAACAAAATTCAGTTGCACAATCCACAGCCGAATCTGAATATGTAGCTGCTGCTAGTGCTTGCTCACAAATTCTTTAGATTGTTCAAACACTTAAGGACTATGGGGTTGATCTAGATAGTGTTCCACTGTTTTGTGATAACACTAGTGCCATTTGCATTGCTAAAAACCCCATGCAACATTCTAGAACTAAGCACATTGACATTAGGTATCACTTTCTCCGAGATAATGTTGAAAAAGGAAACATTGTGCTTCACCATGTAGATACCGAACAACAATTGGCTGGAATTTTTACAAAACCTTTGGATTTCACTCGTTTTTGTTACATTCGTAGTGAAATAGGGGTTATGCATCCTCATGGCTTAAATTGAGGGGGAGTTTTTGAAACTTGCGAAGTCTTTGTGTGAATCTGAAATTAAAATAATATGAGCATAGTATTTCATACATATATGACTTTGTGATTCCTTTTACATGTTGAAAGTCTTACTACATTACTCGTGTTATACATTTTGTAGTTTTTTCCATGTCTAGTAATTGGAATAATTACTTACACTAAAACTGGTCATGGTCGAACTTTCTTGCTATTTTGAACTTGTTACATGTTCACAAGTGCTTTTAATCATTAAGAATTCATCAAGTAATCAACTCACATGTTGAGTTTTTATGAATAAATATAAATTGAGAAAAGATCAAGAGAATATGCATGCATCACACTTCTTCTTTTGAGATGGCTTGTCATTGCACTTAGATATGAACTTGGAAGAAGTTGTGTATGACTAAAACCATGTTCTTAAGCTTCTGATTGTCAAATGACATAGGCTTGGCTTGGTTGGTTAGAATAAGGCAGATGCGCATATAATCTCTTGCAAATATCATATGATCTAAATTTATGCTTTGAAAAATAATAAAATGCAGCAACTAGTGTCGTGCTTTCAAGTTTTGAAATAGTTAAGTTTGTGAGATCATGACTTACTTAAATTGAAAATTACATTTGATCTCTAGCATGGCTTACACTACTTTATGTGTTTCATTGATGTGATAATGTAAGTTACTTGATAGTATGACTTGGATGAGCTTTGTTTATATGTATATGTTATAATATGCTCATCACAACTAAAGTTGGAGAGATAATTTGTTTATATGCTCATGACTTGCAGAATACATTGTCAAAGGGGTGAGATAAGCATGAAGAGAGAGAGAATATGTGCATAAGGAGAGATAATAAAGGGGGAAAGATAATATGGGATAATTTTTCTTCTCATTTTACTTTTGATTTACAAAGGGGGAGAAATTGCCTTCAAAACTTTTATGTGAATAAGCCAATGTTCGGATTTTAAATGGTGTTGCCAATGCATTCATCAAGGGGGAGATTGTAAGACCTATGTGTGTTGAATACATTGGCTTGTAGTGAATACACTTGGCTTCGATGATAAAAGTTTTAAAACCAAAATACCTTTTTATCAAGGTCCGACTCTAGCTCTGAGCTACAGCAAGGTCCGACGGTAGGTCCGGCTTGGTTTGGGTAGCTCCGGTTACGTTCGATGCTAGGTCCGACTAGCTTTGGTCAGCTCCGGTGAAGTTTTGTCTTTAGCTCCGGCATGTTTTTGATAGCCCTGACATGTTTTTGCTAAGCTCCGAGTTGATTTTTCTAGCTCCGGCTTTTGGGTTTACTAGTTCCGACTAGTTCTTATTAGCTCTGGCGCTAGGTGCTGCTAGTTTTGTAAGCTCCGGCGGGAGCTTGGTTATACTAGTTCTGGTAAGTTCTGGTGCTAGGTTCTACTAGCTTTTGTTAGCTCCGGCTCAAGGTCCGGGTTGCTCTGGCAAGGTCCAGAACTTGACCGCAGTGCTTCTGCTTTTCATTTGCAATGTTTCGTACTTGCTTCACATTATTGGAAAGTTTGCTTAGTATTCTTTTACTATGTTTTTGGTGCGTTTTGGATGATATGGCTGATATCGTTTTGCTATGCTTTGCAACATGCTTATGTGAGGTTCTCACGTAGGTGCTGTGTTCGGAACTAACTTGAGTCAAGTCGAGGACTTGGGCTCGTATGGATTGATTGTTTTGTTCATGTGCAGGTGTTGCTTGAGTTCAAGACATGACTGGTGACGAGATCCATTGGACTAGTCTCAGGAAGGAGATGAGGTTCCAACAACCAAATTCAGGAGGAATTGTGGTTGAGCTGATCAGGAGGTTGCGCAGCATGATTGAATCAAGAACAATGCATGTGAAGGTATCGTGGACGTCGTTAGAAGATGTTTGCATGTATACAAGGAGTGCATGGACGTGTCTACATGGTTCCGAGACGTGATGAAGAGATGTGGACGTAAAGAGTTGGTCGGAAAGGTTCAACCGACTAGGTTATGGACTCAGGCTGCGGCTAAGTTGGGTTTGACTCAAATATGGAAAGATTTGAGTTGGTTATGATAGGATTTCATATGGGTCACGAATTTGAGTTGTTTAGGAATGTGGGATACGTTCCTAAGGTGTTTGGAAGTCTTAAGATTGCTTCTATCTGCGTATAGAAGAATCCTAAGCAATTATGGAAAGTTACGATTCGTGAACAGAGTAGGATTAGGTTCCTGATCTGAGTTGAGTTGGCTTTCGAGCTGGTTATATAAGCAAGGGAGCCCAGAGCTCGTGGTGCACGACTTTGGGGGCTGTTCCTCTTGTGTTCTATTGAATAAAATTCGTAGTTTGAAGGAACTTTTGTGCCTTGTTCGTCCGACTTGTTCCAGACAAGTTTTACTCGTCGAGTTTCTGGACAGCACTACCTTTCGTCGGTGGTTTTATCATAACTCGAGTTTTACAGATCCAATTGACGTGATTATTTTTGAGTTGTCTTCACAACTTGATAATCTATCATATGCCAAAATTTCACGGTCATTGGATTTGCGATTTCTGATCTACACGAGTTTCTTTGCAGCATTCCAGAACTGTTTTTTCTCGGGTAGGGCAGATTGACCTTGTTTGATCTTTCGATCATAGCTTGAGTTTTTCTCGACGGATTTGAGTGATTCCTTTTGTGTTGTCTTCGTGACTTGATTCTCTCTGATATCCATCACTTTTGTCACGGTGAAACACATTTAGATTAGTCTCACACACGATTTCTTTAAGAGATCATTTTTCTGCCGCAAGGGTTGGAGTTTAATTTTTTCCGCTGCGTAAGATTTTTAAATATACCATTCACCCCCCCCCCTCTGGTAGCTTTTCACGTGCTCCTCGATCCTACACTGCTGTAGCTCCTACAGCCAGGGTGGAGCCTCATCGGAAGTGGATGGACACAACCATCACTTTTGATGCTTCAGACTGCCCTCGAAGCATGGTTGGAGTAGGCCAGTTACCTTTGATGGTATCTTCTACCATCAATAACATTCAGCTCCACCATGTTATGGTAGACGGAGGTTAGGGGCTGAACCTCATAAGCTTCTAAGCTTTTACCAAGCTTCAGCTCCGACCTTTGGATCTTCACCCCTCTCGACCTTTCTCCGGAGTAGGTCCGGGAGCCATTACCCCACTTGGTGCTATTACTCTCCCCGTTACCTTCGGGACCCGGGAGAAGTATCGCACTGAGAAGTTGGTCTTTGACGTTGCTCAGATCAACTTATCTTTCAACGCCATCTTGGGAAGGCCTGCCTTGTACAAATTCATGGCAGCTGCTCATTATGGCTACCTGGTGTTAAAAATGCCAACACCAGTAGGCGTTCTCCGGATCCGCGGAGATCGCACAACCAGAGTAACCGCTCTGGAAGAACTTCATGCGCTTACTACGGCGCAAGAGGAGGACTCCAGGAAGGAGCAAGCTCCAAAACCCCCGAGCATTCGTCAACGAGGCTCGACTTCTACACCTCGTGTGCAGCCAAGCGGCGACACTGACATTACCGTCAAAGTCGTCCAAATCGGTTCCTCCATGGGCCAACAGGACAACTCCAAACCGGTCAACTGGAGAGACACCCTTCTTTCTGATGTACGAAGCTGAAGCAATCCTTCCTCCAGAAATCACCTTGGGGTCACTCCAGGTCCGGAACTTCGACGAAGCCACACAGGACCAGCTCCGGCGTGAAGACCTAGACCTCCTTGAGGAGGGAAGGTGCCAAGCAGCTGTTCAAAATGCCCGATACCGCCAAGCCCTTCGGCGCTATCATCAGCGGCATGTACACAACTGACAGCTCGAGGAAGGCGATCTGGTGCTACGGAGAATACAATCCAGAGAAGGGTTAAACAAACTCTCCCCCAGCTGGGAGGGACCCTTTCGAGTGATTAAAGTATCCCATCCCGGAAGCGTTTCGCTTGGCTACCGAGGATGGACACCTCTCCCAAATCCTTGGAATATTGAGCACCTCCGTAAGTTCTACACTTAATATCACGGAGGTGAGTCTGTACTAACCTGAGGTGTATGTTATAGAGTCATTGTACAGAGTCAGGTAGTTCCACCGGGAGAACAGCCGGACCTTTCCCGGAAGGTCCGCAAAGTTCATGCAACACTTGTCACAGTCTCAGGACTAAAAGTGTGGCTAGCTACCCTGGGTCAAACGAGAAATGAAACACGCTTAGCTTGGTTCCGTACCCTAAGAGTTTACTTGTTTCCCATGTACCCCGGACCTATAATGAAAGACCTCTTCATGTGAAACAGACTCCACGTGCATTTATTTTGTACAGGCTCAACATTTTTTTATTTTTCTCTTTCTTGTCTATAACAAAGTTGTGCAATTCTTAAGAAATTTTAGTTCGACCAGTTCATGTACAATTCGAGTTGTATTGTCAATTCTTTTGGATTCAAATATTGTTCATGGCCCACTCGCCTGAATGCCGCCAAGCCAATCTTGGGCCGGAGTGTGCTATCGACTTAGCCTGGTCAAGCACCCTAAGTATGCCACTCTACCTACACCCCGGCAGGCCGAAGTAAGGCGGGTCCAAGTACAATTGGATCTGGAAGAAAGAAGGCAACACATTAGGTTGTACTCAGAATTGTGTTTGACCTAAACCTTTCTTGGGAATCATAATCCGGGACGAAGTTATAGGCAAGGAGCGAATTTTACAATTTTTCTTGGCTTCAGTGTGCAGGAAAAATAAAGAATCCACGTTGATGGAGAAAAGCCGGAGCTAACAAAGCTCCGACTCCCCCTAGGTGGCTTGTGATCGATGTTAAACATTTGAAAACGTACATTACCAGAGCAACGAAGCTCCGGTAAAGCTAGGGGGTCCAGCCGTCGATGCAGAATAAAAAATGGTGAGAAGACCCCACAAGCGGAGTCTGCTGCCGACAAGCTACGCGTTGGCAAAGGTCACTGCCGGAGCTACTAAGCTCCGACACCCCGGAGGGTTAACTATCGATGCTTTACGCGTTGATAGGGACTATTGCCGGAGCTACTAAGCTCCAACGGTAGTCAATGACGGAGCTTCTGAGCTTTGACAACCTCAGGGGGCCTTCACTATCGAAGACTTCGGACCTACACTCTGCAAGTTCGAAGCAAACGAGTCTTCAACAAAACACAATATCCTCTTGGTACATGTTCACAATCAAATTGTGTACATCTACCAAGGGGCCAAGTGAAGACAGAAGTGCTGAAGACAAAAAATGAAATTCATTAACAAATTGTGGATTTCATTCATCTGGAGACAAGGGATTACAAAATTGGGGAAGAAAAAGAGAGAATACAAGTGGGAGCTACAGAGATGGTCCTAGACCCTATAGAAGAACTCGGCGACCTTCTGAGCAACCTCTGACACGTTGGCTCGGGTGGCTTCACCTTCTCCTTCGACGGGACCTTCAAGCACCAGGTCCAGAGGAAATTGGGGATCCCGGCTGGTGTAGCACGTCAGCACATACTCTGCGACGTTCTTCGCCAGGGACTGCCCCTCAGCCTCCAATTGGTCCGCGATGGCGTCACCCACCTTGGAGAGTTTGTCACCCGCCGAGCTCAACGCTTGCAACGCCAGGTTCGGCTCCGGCTCCGGATCATCCGGATGCACGGGATTGAAACCCATTGGTGTCAGAGCGTCGTTGGCTTTGCTCAGGAACTCCCAAACCTGTAGGGAGTCCGCAGTCCTCAAGACCTTTAGTTCTTCCAAGGATCTTTTGGCCGCCGCCAGTTCAGAATTCTCACGAGCAAGGCGCTCAGCCTCTTTGGCATTTTGCTGAATCTTTTCAGCAACCTACTTCTCGAGTTTTCTGAGCTCCTCCTCTCGGAGGTGGATCTTGTTCCGGTGGTCGACCAGGTCCTTCTCCCGGCCCCTAACTTTCTTCTCCCTGGCAGTGATGGCACACTCTTGCTTGTAGAGTTCCTGCCCTCGCACCCAAGCCTTCTCCTCCTCCTCAACGCGACGCTCCTCAAATTTCTTGGTGCGTTCCTCGAGGCCCTTGTCAGCCAGAGCCACCTTTTCGGCGAGCTCCTCCTCCCTCTTCAAGACTTCATCCCGCAGCTCTAGGAGTTTTTGCTCTTCGTCTTCGAGCTTCTTCTCCCTCTCCTCAAGTGCCTCTCGACGCTTGATGAGACTAGTGTTAATGGCTTCAAGCCTTTCTTGGCGATCATCAGCCGCACTATTAGTTGCCTTGGCCTGCTCATAAATGGCCCGGGATTGAGTGTCGAGGGCACGAGTCAAGCTCTCCCTATCATCCAATAATTTGCCACAGTATTCCAGGCGGACCTTCTCCTGTTTGATCCACTCCTTGCCGTGTGCCAGCCTCGACTGCGCCAGCTCGGTCTCGAAGTAGAGTCGATTACGCCACCGCCTAAGGGTTTGGCGCTCCTCTTCAAGAGCCTTGCTGTCGTGGTAGAACGCCAGCTGGACTTGACGCAGACTGGAGCAAGCGTTGTCAATGGACAACGATAGGGGAATAGGGTCCGGACCTGCTGGGGTCTCCTCCGCTGGTTTCAGCGGGTTCTCGCTTACAAAAATTGGGTCCCACTCCACAAGAATGGTCCCCTGAGCCTCCACGGCACTAGGGCCATCCTCTGGGATAGCCTCAGTCGCCACCGAGGAGGGTCCCGCAGAAGAAGTTCCGACCTCCAGAAGTGGTTCTGAAGGCCCTGCTGCCAGGTCTTCATTTGCCCCCTCGGGCAGGGGGCCAGCGACTTCATCAGGGCACCCTGGCTCAGCGGCAGGCACCTCCGCCGTCATCACTTCCGGAGCAGGGGCTACTTCCGGCTCCGGCCTGGCCTCCTCCCCTGCTGGTGGCTCGGGTGTTGGCGCCTCGACCATCATGGGTTCGAGTGCTGATGCCTCCGCAACAACCGGCTCAGGCGCCGGAAGGTCAACAACAACCGGCCCTGAGGCCGAAGCTTCAATCTCAACCGGCTCAGGCGCCGGAAGGTCTTCAACTGCAACCGGCTCTGCAGCCAGAGCTTCAGTGGCAACCGGCTCTGAGGCCAGAGCTTCGGAGGTAGCCGGCTCAACCGCCGGGACTCCTTCAACATCCGACTCATTCGCTGGGACTTCAATAACCTCCGTCTCAACCGCTAGGGCTTCGACAATTTCCAGCTCTGGGGTCGGAATAACTGCTTCCTCCGGCTCAGCGGCCGAAGCTTCCAACATCTCAGCATCAAGACCCGGGGCTTCAACCTCCGGGGTAGGTGCCGCTGGCGCATCTTCTCTCCCGTGGTCCGGCGCTACCACGGGAGTCTTGGGGGATGAGTCCAGGTCCATGACCACGACAGCTAGCGTCGGAGCTGCCGCAGCTTCAGCCACCACTTGGTGCGGCACCGGGACAGGAGCAGAAGCCTCCGCCCTCACAGCATCAGCTGCTGTGGCTGTGGGCAGAGCCTCACTCCTCTTCTTGGAGATGCTGCAGATGATGGATGAAGAAACTTAAAAAACAGTTACTACAACAAAACAACTGTCTGAGGTAAAGATTAAAAATTACCTCAGAAGGCTTCCGCACCAGCTTGCACGGAATCTCTTTCCCGGGCGTTCTAGACTGACCATGGCTGCCGCTAGCATGGTAGCTCCGGAAGGCCCCCCGAAACTTGTTGCAGCCGTGGGTATTTCCTTAGTCGAGGCCCCCCTCGACCAAGAAGGACCTCCGGACCCAGAGACCTCAGCTGGCCCTGGTACTGGAGTCACATGCCCGGGGCTAGCACCCCGGGAAGACACTGCTGCAGATGCAGTTGCCACAGTTGTAGAAGACCTCCCCCTCCGGGGAGAAGGAGCTGCTGCAGAGGGTGCAGGTATGACGGACCTTCCGTCGGCATGCTTCAACTTCCTCTTCCGGCTCGAGGGTTCGGCCACCGGCTCCTTGCCCTTGCCGACGACTTCGGTCCTTGGCTTTGGGGCAGGGGTGGAGCCACTTTCAGAAGCCCCAGGGATCACCACCCTTGAAGTCGATCGTCTCTCGACGACACCGAGGTCATCAAGCACCGGCATCGTCCGCCGGAGCTCCCTGCAGAACTGTACTTCCACGTTCAGAGGGAGGAAAGCCGGTGGTGGGGTCAAGTCATCACCCGCGACGTCGATGCCGTGCTGGAACTTCTTGATATGAAACTCCAAGGTCGCCCCCTCCATGTTGGACTTCAGCCCGGTCTCGACACGGTCGTCGTCCATCACACTGTTGAGGCTCCAAGGGAGTTTTTCTCTCCTCTTCAGCGGTGCCCACCTGTTGACCAGGAAATTGCAAAATACCGCCTGAGGAGTTAATCCTCCCTCCACACAGTGGCGGATCCTGGTCAGAGCAGGGTTGAAGGCATCCGACAGCACCTGAGCTTCACTCCAGACTGCAGTGTCGATGTTGGGGAGGCCTTCGGGCAGCTCCAGCTTCTCGTGCTCCTCCACCCGGATGACTATCCAGTCTTTCTTCCAATCATCCCACTTTCCAGAGGGAAACGATCGGAGGTACTTGAATGGGCACTTCTTGTGCTTCACAAAGTAGTAGAAGCCAAGGTACTCATCACCCCTTCCGGTGGTATGGACGGTGAAGAAGGTCCGGAAAAGCTCAATGCAGGGGGGGATGCCCACCCACATTTCACAGAAGTGGACGAAGACAGACACTAGAAGAATGGAGTGAGGGCCAAGGTGATACAGCTGCAGACCATAGAAGTCTAGCAGTATCAAGAAAAAGGAGGAAAAAGGTGGGATCAAGCCCACCATGGCGTACGCAGAAAAGTACACCATCTCACCGGCGTGCTCCTTCTCGAATGGGAGCTCTCCCCCGGCGCGGACCAGGTGGTTGAAGAAGTCCGGAGACCACCCCATGAGGTCCCAGACCTTCTTCGGGTCACTTTCGGTCTTCAAGTGGCTCTTGCGGAGACCCAACTCCATCGCAGCACAGCGAGGCAAGGGAGGAAAAGCAAGCACAAGTTTGGGAGTTCGAGCGCAAGTTCAGATGAGAGGTGTAAAGAACCCCAAACGGTGCGCGCTTTCCTTCTTAAGTAAGCCCCCACAACGCTTGGATTGAAACCGCAGGGAAGCCGAAGATACTATTAAAAAAATTCACCCTGCTGATGACAAGAGGGTCCGGGACCACCCCGACGATCAAGTCGAGGTTCTTACCCAGGCGAACGGTTGTCATCATGAAAGGCGGGAAGCCCGAAGGCGGCGACCTGACAAGGCGTGCGGAACCGATATGATTTTTTTATCGGGAACCAGCGACCTTCAATTGGAAGATCCGCACGCCAAAGATCTCATTTGTCGCACCCGGGATATGCCACGCGGCGAGGATTTAACTCCAAAACTATCGTCAATGGCACATCTGAAGACCTTTGAAGACTCAGCTCAAAAGTCGAAGGATGGACCCACCTCCGGCGGAATGACTTCACCCAAGGGGTCTTCCCCAGAGGTGGGCCCAGGGGGCCACTGTCGGTACCCTGGGTACCGTATACCCCTTGAGATTGCAAAGATCTAAAGGAAATGTCATCTACTTGATTTGAAGACCTTTGGAGGCCCACATGTCAGACATAACCGGACCCGCTTCTCCAACATGGTTAGTCCCAGGGTCGCCACGTGTACCATCAAACTGGAGCTACCGCCCACAAGGGGGAAGCTCCGGGCTATGTACCATAACGGCACCCCCGGACCTAACCCCAGACCAAGGGAAGCTCCAGAATTGAGACGTGTCTGGTGGCACCAGACCTATCTGTTCCCCCACAGTATGCTCCGGAGCTGCCACGTGTCCAACCGTCGGATCTTCAGCCTCAAACCTCCGGTAGAATCCACAACGGCTCCGAATCTTCAAAGGGGAATCAAGGACTTCAAGACCCGATTAAGTGTCATTAATACTATGTTAATGACACACGATCGGACGACCCTTATTACTAGTAACGGCACTGTCAAAGCCCGTAACTCGGTCATTAAGGGTAATTAAACGCATCAAATGTGTATCAATATTAGTAGCCGCCGGGGCCACATGTCAGGCCAGGCTAACTTGTAACGGCCTGTCCTTGTACTATAAAAGGACAGGCCGACGATACATAGAGGGGATCTGATCAAGGCTGAGAACATCTGATCTGATCTAGTCTGATCGGCTCACACGCGCTCTCAACTCCCGTCACCTGAGTTGAGCTCATACATCCAATACAACACCAACACACCCCGTGGAGTAGGGAATTATGCTCAGGCGGCCCGAACCACGTAAATTTTTGTGTCTCCTGTGCCATTTTATATTTCACCTTCTTGAATCTCCACGCGCCCACACCGAACCTCAAACTCCGCAAACACTTTTAGTAGTGTCGGGAGATCTGTCGGATCAAAACCACCGACACACTTCCTTTGTTGTATGGACAAGAGATCACAAAATAGCCTATACAAAGAGATTACTAGCCTATTTAGACCCCACTGAGGTTTCACCGGTGGCGATGTCTCCTACAGAGCACATCTTCAACCAAGGGCCCCCTCTTGAGCCATTCGGATCCCAGGGTAGTCCCACCAATCATCAACAAACCCAATCCGACTACCCCTTCCCCGAGCATCCACAATGGTCCAAACAGCACTAGCAAAGCCCTAATTAATCAGCTACACCGCACCCATACTTGTCCTCGTGGTGGCACTGTAGTCCTGGCTTATTCTCGCATGAACCGGTCCTTAGATCTAAAGCAAGCAAACCACCATGACATCCAACCCATCCACATACCAGTCTTGCTTAGATCTCCCATTACCATATCATATTTAACCAGTTCATGTTAACCATAATATCATCCATGCATAATTAAATTGAGTGGTATAGTTGTTTCCCATCCCAGTTGATTGAGCAAAGCAAAAAGGTAAAAAGCCCATCCCTACTCTCTACCATAATTCCAGGTGACAAGGGTGGTTAAACAAAGCTAGTAAACTTCCTACCATAGGATTCCCATCAAATTGACACAAGCATGCAATTTTGCAAACAAAACATTTATTTTAAAACAGGATCAATATGCTTCAGGACACTTGCCTTGCTCTTGCAGTTGATTAGGGTCAAAGCCTTCAAACTCTTGGTGCTGTAGATCCTCCGCGGCACTCTCTAGCACAAATTCGTCTAATCCGCACAATAAACATACAAGACAAGGAACACAATCAAAGAGTGCACAAATATTACTCAATATGTCATGACATGCATGATTAATGCAAATGCAAGGTAGAACTTGTTAATTGATTGCTTTTAATGATCACTAACTAGTTCTAATAGCTTTAACAAGTTTATACAGGTTTGGATGTGATTAGATCAAACTTTAGAATCAATTCAACCCAATTTAGCCAGGAAGATCGGACTAGTCTGCTAGAGACCGGACAAGTCCACACTCTACGAGATCAGCGGATTAGGGTTTTCTAGATCGACGTAAATTTGGAGATTAGGGGTTGAATTCACGTAAGGAAAAGAGAATAGAAGGTATACCAGGTGTTTAGGACTCCAATGAATCAAGAAACTTGGAGGTAGCACTTGGATCCTGGTGATCTAGTGTTGATGACCTTGATGGTGGATTGATGATGAAGAACTCGAAGTTGATGGAGATCTTGATCCTCTTTCATTTCCTCCTCTTCTTCTTCTTGCTTGGGATCTTCTCCTCCCTCCTTGATGGTGGCTCTCCACGAACTAGGGTTTGGGTGGGGTGGAAAAGTGGCAAATAGATGTCAAGCCAAGGGGTGGGTTTGTTTATATAGATGTGGAGGCTAGGGTTAGATGGATTTCGAGTTTGGGATGAGTAGAGGCCGGTTTAGAGTCCCTCATGGGCTTTAAAAGAGTTAGGAACGACGTCCCTAGGCCCACTTAACGTGAAACCCAAGATTCAAGTCATAAAACAAAAGATCAACTCGGAGTCGCGAAATATCGGACAAGTCCGGAAAGGACCGGACTAGTCCGAAGTTGTCCAGAGAGAAAATCGGACAAGTCTGGCCTAAAATCGGACAAGTCCGACTTTAGTCAGAGAGGAAAACGGACAAGTCCGCTGGAACACCGGACTTAGCAAATTTTCAAGGATTCTTGGAATATCGGACTAGTCCGCACAAAATCGGACAAGTCTGAAGATTTCCAGGGGCAAAATCGGACTAGTCCGCACCAAAAACGGACAAGTGCATGGTGTTCCTCTACTGACATGGCTCCAATGGTGTGCTGCTACAGTGAATAATTCGGGAGAAAGGCTGCGACTTGCTCGTAGAGATCCACGAAGGAGAGTGCGGGAATCACGCAGCGTCCCACACGCTGGTTGGCAAAGCCAATCGGCATGGCTTCTACTGGCCAACAACACTACAAGACGCCGTCAAGATGGTCAAGAAATGCAAGGCATGCTAATTCCACGCCAAGCAAATACACATCCCGGCTCAGACGCTGCAAATGATCCCGCCCTCCTAGCCTTTCGCGGTCTGGGGTCTTGATATCCTGGGGCCCTTCCCCAGGGCAGTCGGAGGGTAACTGTTCCTCTACGTCGCTGTAGACAAGTGCACCAAGTGGCCCGAGGCAGCCCCCATGATCAACATCAACAAGGAGTCCGCAGTCAAGTTCATCAAGTCGATCGTCTACATGTTTGGGGTCCCGAACAAGATCATCACCGACAACGAGACCCAGTTCACCAGTGCAGCTTTCCAGGACTACTGTGAAGACCTCGACGTCCAAGTTTGTTATGCATCAGTGGCTCATCCAAAGAGTGATGGACAAGTCGAAAGGGCAACCGCTGAGATCCTCAGGGGCCTCAAGATGCGCACGTATAACAACCTGGACAAGCATGGTGCCAAGTGGGTTGACAAACTCCCCTGCGCACTTTGGGCAAGCCAGACATCACCCAGCTACGCCACTGGGGAAACACCTTTCTTCCTGGTGTACGGGGTTGAGGCTGTCCTCCCCTCGAAGATCGCAGTAGGCTCACTACGAGTCCGAGCGTTCGATGAAGCCTCACAGGACCAACTCTGACGAGAATATGCCGATCTCGTCGACGAAGCAAGGTGGCACGTCACCATCCAAAACGCACGCTACCGACAGGTGTTGAGGCGCTACCAGGAGCGGTTCGTGTGGAGTAAAGAGCTCCAGACAGGTGACCTTGTGCTGCAGCGCATACTTTCTCGAGAAGGATTGCACAAACTCTCCCCCAGGTGAAAGGGCCCCTTCCGAGTAATGCAAGTATCCCGCCCCGGGTGTGTCCGCCTAGCCACAGAAGAAGGAGAGCCCCTCCCCAATCCTAGGAACATAGAGCACCTCCGTAAGTTATATCCCTAAGCATAAATTGTAGGACAGTGTAGGGTGTCATGGTGCTAGGGAACAGCACTTAGGACAACCAAGCTCGGGGGGGGGGGGGGGGGGGGGGGGGGACAGGTCCAGAGTGTTCACCCGTTTAGCTTGGTCCCGTACCCTATGCATGAACACTCTGCCTTCCTAGCCAACTGGAGTGGGTCATTGCCTTATTGTAAAGCCAATCCACTCCTGCGAACACTAATGAGAAGAATTCACTGTCTTACCATATGCTTTCTCTTATGTTCACTTAAATTACTTGTTAATTTTGTGATCAATCAAGTTAGTCTCATCTTTCGTATATTGTTTTCATATACTTGGTGAAATTTTTCCTATATCGCCCCTAGTAGAGTTATGCAACCCTGCTGCAGGCGGACGTGTTTGAGGTACCTGCAAGGTGTCTTGGAACTTCACGGCTGCCCTCTTACTTGGGGTCCTGTGGTGCCAAATGGTCCCCCACGAAAGGTCAACGCTGAGCGGGAGGTCCAAAGCGCGCAACCTTCTTAGCCTGGTCTTGTACCCTAAGCGTGCTCCTTTTGCCTCCCAGTGTTGCGGCTACATACCGAGGGCCAGGACACTCACACCCCGAATAAGAAGGAAGCCGGATCCCGAGCGCCAATGCACTGAATTACCCAAACCCCGCATACTAGTCCAGGACTGTAAGACATGACAATACTCAAGAATAGAAAAAGATCAACAGTGAACAAAATAATATGCACCCTGTTATGTGTGCAGGACATACAAAGCAGGTTGCGACAAAACTTTCAGCTTTGGCACTCCCCAAGGGGCCTAACAATATTCTCTTGCGATATCCTGTGGAACAGGGGCCCCGCCGCCGACATACCTATGAAGATGGTGGGCGACGCTGGAGCATATAGCCCTGACACCTTCCAAGGGGTCTGACGTCAATGACTCTACAGCAATGGTGGGCGATGCTGGAGCATCCAGCTCCGACACCTCACAGGGGGTCTGTCGTTGACGTTTTTACAAAGATGATGGGCGACGCCGGAGCATACAGCTCTGGCACCTCCCAGGGGGCCTGCCATCGACGTACCTACGAAGATGGTTGTCGATGTTAGAGCATACAGCTCCGACACCTCCCAGGGGGCCTGCCGTCGACGTTTCTACAAAGATGGTGAGCGACGCTGGAGCATCCAGCTCTGGCACCTCCCAAGGTGCCTGTCGTCGATGACTCAACGACGATGGTGGATGACGCTGGAGCATTCAGCTTCGACACCTCGTAGGGGGCCTGCCGTTGACGTCCAATCACGTTAACGCCAGCAACAAGCGCAAACAAATGGGTAAACTATCCTACCTCGCTCTTGTCGCTAACAGGATTCTCTTGCAATAGTCTGTGCACCAGGGGCCCGCCGTCGATGACTCTACAATGATGGTGGAAGACACCAGAGCATCTAGCGTCGGCACCCTCCAGGGGGCCTGCCGTCGACGTACCTACGAAGATGGTGGATGATGCCAGAGCATACAGCTTCGGCACCTCCCAAGGTGCATGCCGTCGATGTTTCTACGAAGATGGTGGGCGACGCAGGAGCATCCAGCTCTGGCACCTCCCAAGGGGCCTGCCGTCGATGACTCAACGATGATGGTGGATGGTGCCGGAGAATTCAGCTTCGTCACCTCGCAGGGGGCATGTCGTCGACGTCCCAGCATGTTAACGCCAGCAACAAGCACGGACAAATGAGTAAACTCTCCTACCTCGCTCTTGTCGCTAACAGGATTCTCTTGCGATAGCATGTGCACCAGGGGCCCGCCGTTGACATACTTACGAAGATGGTGGGCGGCGCCGGAGCACCCAGCTCTGGCACCTCCCAGGGGGCCCGTAGTCAACGACTTCACGACGATGGTGAACGATGCTAGAGCAGCCAGCTCTGGCACTTTCCAGGGTGCCTGTCGTTGACGACTTCACAACGATGGAGGGCGGCGCCGAAGCAGCCAGCTCCAGCACCTCCCAGGGGGCCCGCCGTCAACGACAACACTTAGGAAAAGCCCGGCGCTCCCGAAAGGGGCACGCCGAGATCAATCACTCATGCTCCCCCCACTCCGTTGGGGGCCAGTTGAAGACATCCTATTTTCAAGTGGCAGGCGTACCCAACAATCTGGACACGCCTACCAAGGGGCCTCTGAGGGGCGCTCCATAGGCAGGACGTCATCTAGCGACAAACCTGTCATGTCAACTGTGCAAGCGTTGGTCCATAAAAGGCTAACAGCATCAACAAAGGCTCTT